>JANHMN010000024.1:20661748-20712089 GCA_030674055.1 Rhabdomys pumilio
CACACACACACACACACACACACACACACACACACACACACACACACACACTGGAACACTCTACTTTTCCTGGACCCTCTCAACTGTGAACTCCATCTGGCTTCCTTAAAGGGATTTTCCCAGTTGATTTCTGCTGGGTGTTCAGAAGTAACTGGTTTGATGTTACATTTTTGATAATATTGTCCTTTGTTTGGAAGCTTTACCCTAAAGGACATTCTGCTCTGTCCAGGACATCACTCTCAAAAAGCTCTTGTGGTTGCCTTAAAAATGGGCTTCCTCAGTCAGGATGCTCCAAGTACCCAGTTTGATAAGGTTTTGCCCCCTAAACTTACTCATTCAAAACCAAAAAAAATGTAGCTACCTATGATCCTTCTCTGACTTACACAAAGCACAACTGCTACACCTTCCCAGGCTTCACTTGTATTATTTTTATTTTCCTCTATATCTGGTTCTTTGACAAATAGTAATGCTGATGGCACTTCTGAAATCAAATAGAACATTCCTTAGTTTCTTCACTTAAAAAGTAACAGATGTGTTTCCAGTAATGCTGGCCTGCCAACAGCTGTCTTACTAGCACCTGATTCAACTCTGTTTAGTGGTTGTCTCTTGTCTCTTCATTGCAAGGTGACCCAGTGGCTGTGCATCTGGGTTTCTTACAGGGGCTGTTGTTTTGCCAATCCCATCTGTATATGCAGTGCTATGGATGAGAATAGCCCTCACAGATCCATATATTTGAATTATTGGTCCCTAATTGGTGAAATTGTTTTGGGAATGATTAGGAGGCGTGGCCTTGTTGGAGAAGGTGTGTCACTAGGGGTCAAAAGACCACATCACTCTCAGTTTCTTCTCTGCCTCTCTCTGCCTTATGCTTGCGGGTCTCAGCTACTGCTCCAATGCTGTGCCTGCTCACCTGCCAGCTCTCCATCATGATGGTCATAGACTAATCCTCTGGAACCAAGAGCCCCAACAAATGTTTTTTTTCATAAGTTGCCTTGGCCATGATGTCTCTTTACCACAGCTGAAAAGTAACCAAAATAATATAATTTCATTTTTTTAAATCTTTGGCAGACCTGTTGTCTCATAACAAAAGAGAACAAGGTCCATGAGATTTTTCTGTTTCTTTTATAAGATCCAAAAAGATCAGGTTTCGGGAACCTGGGCTCTTCAACTCAATTTCATTGTTACACGCTAGTACTCCAACAAATGGCTTCTCTAATGCACAAATTCTATGAATACTTAATGAACACATGTATGTCATGGATCTCTGAAAAATAATCCCATTTAAACTTTCTGAGATGCACAGAAAAGTCTGATTTCCCAGACCTCTTCCTGCCTTATTAGGCACCCTGTACAGAACTCAGAGTTCAGTCAACGTTAGTACTCCTTGGGGCTTCTATACAAATACTAAAAAATTCTAGTAAATCTTGAGATGGGTGCAGGTAACCTGTATTAATAGGTGTGGTGCTCCCCACCCCACAATGCCATGTGTCTCTATTCTGCATTTTAGAAGGTGCTCAGAAAGACTGCTCATATTATTGTTTTATTTTGCCTCTCTGTTGTTAAGATGAAATTCAAAGGATGCTGAAACAGCCTTGTGTAAATAATTTATGTGCAATTAGTAAGAGAAAGTCACAAAAATGGCATTTTAATCTGGTGACATGGAGCAAAAAGAGCAGGGGCTTTGGAGTTAGGCAAACTTTAATTCCAACTCAATCACTCAGTGACCTTGGGGGAATTATTTAATCTCCATGAAGAATATATGAATCTCCATATATTCTTTATATGTGACATGAAAATAAGCCCCAAATTCACTCTGAATGTGAGATGAAATATCTCAGCTAGATGTGAAGCAGAAGCAAAGACAGACATCTGCTTTGTGTCTGGATAAGAAAGATCTTAGAACATGCTGGAGTACCTATTGCTGATGCCTTTCTACAAGGAAAAGGACAGGTGAAGTGCCACTGAGAAAACAGGACCTCTTAAAGATTCTTATTCTACTGTTTTCTTGTTGTACAAATGACCTCCTATGGAGCACAAAGGCTAAGGAGATGCCTATGCAGGTCCCATGTCAGTACAATCCAGAAGCTGCTGAAGTCAGTGATGACCTGACAGCTCTGTACCAGATCTGAGAAAGCTCTGCTACTTAAAGGGGCATAGAACCTGCTGACAGGATACTGTGAAGACATGCTTGTCCTCAAGTTCCACGTAGTCAAGGTGGCCCTCACACTTGAGTAAGTTTTAGTCATCAAAGAGGATGGGCCAATGCAGTAGGAACTATACATATACAAAGTCAGAGAAACCTAGTACTTTGAGCCTGAGTTCTGCAGGAGTACAAGGTTGGTCAGTGAACTTTTGTCAGCAGCCCCTCAGTGCAAACATAAGTGGTTGGCTCTTATAAAGGTTGTGCTGTGCTACAAAGTCATAGTCTTAAGTCTGTTTGGTGCTAGCCAGACTTCTCATCAGACAAACATTGTGTGGAAAAAATATTTCACTATAGATTCAAATAGCCCCCATGTAAAAAACAAGAACTTTATTAGTGGACTTTCTTTTTATTTAGTAATACTATTTTGTTTTATGTGAAATTACTTGATAGTGACAAATCTGGGAGTCACATGTGTTCCCCTTCTATGTTTGAGGTATTAATCTGTTGTGAGACCTGTCTGCTTGAGGATAAGTTCAGTTGATTGAAGGCAACTTCTTGGGTAAGATCAGAAGACTACTAAGATCCATTCTTGGGTACCCAAAACCCTGTCCTAAAATATCCCTTCCTCGTGTTTTAGCCTTCTGTGAAAATGAGTGTTTTCTTCCAACTGAATTAGTTATTATTGGTAATTAATACAAAGCATTCCTGCTCAGTAATGCATAGAGGGTAGACCTGATAATAACAGAGAATAAGACACAGAGCTTTTAAGACAAGGGCATATTTTCTACACAGAGACTTGAAAGTTGGACAAAGACAGTGTAGCATTGGACAGATTAGACAATGTGTAGAATTTTGAGTTTGTAGAAACGTTAAAAGGAAGGATGATGGACTGTGCCAATTCTGCCAGGGGCAATTAGACTTCACAACTACTGAAGGACAATGGCCTGCATTCTAGTCAGAGAGGGCAGAGTCGGCCTCAACTTCAAACCTTAATGTCTGACCCATATCTCTCAGTTTCCAGGAAGCTAAGTTTTAAACCTGCATTTCTGGACAGAAGAGTGAAAGATATACATACCATTGATAACTGGTTTGCATTCATTCAATTTAGGCTTACCATGCCTCTAGCTGCCATTTTGACTGGGTTTCCTCTCTGTTGTTGTGTTCTGCAAGACTCGTCTCTAACTGAGCAAGAAGATCCTGGGTGGGAGGGATGCTGTCTTTTTCACTAGCATCTCCCCCACGATACAGGAGTTGACCATGATAAACACTAGACAACTGGCAGCTACCCTGATCCTTTTCCTTACATTAACATTCCTTTGACTTCAGGGTTAGGATACGGGTGAGGACACTGCACATGGAAAACATCTGAGAAAACAGGTATCACTAAAGAATGGCAAAGATTTTAAAGAAATAATCCTTCATGTTGTTGCTCAAAGTCAGTTGAAATGACTAATCCTCCCAATTTTTTGCTTTGCAGGTTTGTTTGCTTGCTTGCTTGCTTGCTTGCTTGCTTACTTGCTTGCTTGCTTGCTTGCTTTCTGATGCTTGCATGATTCCGACCAGACACCTTAAGATTGTAGCATGAGATCACAGAGTGCAATGTACTCAATATCATTACTGTTGCATGGCCGTTGTATGCTAGACACTTGGCTAGGGATTGCAGTGCAACTTCAAAGCATAGGGAACATGGAGGGTTTTTCTTTTTTTTTAGCAGCCCTCTTCTAGAAAATGACTTCACCCTTCTCCTACTCAACCCCAGAGCAAGAACAGAAGCCATAACGTGCTTACCACCTGCTATTATCAGTTCTTTCCCTCCATTTCCTTATTAAATATGCTCAATGGAGCTTCATAAAATTGAAACATGTGGAAATTAAGAGCTATTCCAAGATCTGCAGGCTATCATATGTTACCAACTGTCTCCTCATATCCTCTCTGTGCTTGCTATTTGAAATGTTCACAGGTTTTGGTCTGAATGGTCACTGTCCTCCATAGGTGCATGTATCTGGACACTTGGTCTTCAGCAGGTGACACGTTAGAGGCAGGTTATAGAACCATTAGGAGGTAAACCTTGCAGAAGGAAGTGTGTTACTGAAGGAAGGACTGACCTCACTTCCTGTTCTCTCTCTCGGCTTCCTGACTGCTAGGTGGCTTCTCCCTCCTGCTACCATGGCTTTCTGCCATGATAACCTGGACCCCTTTGATAACTCAGCCAAAATAATGCTTTGTTTCTTAAGGTACTTTTGGCATCACCACAACAGAAAATAAGTTAATACATTCACCAACATCTTACCTCCCTTCTTGGCTGTATTCTGATCAGGACCCACACCCACAATCCTCCAGGTTGCCGAACAGTGAACAATGATCCCAAAACAGCAGTCACAATTCGATTACTGTCCTTTCTTCTCATTGTTTTCTTCCTTGTCTTTGTGGGGTTGTTAATCATCACCTCTACCAGCTCCACAACCTAGTGTGCTCTTGGATGCATCCGTAATCTTTGTCTCTGTTCCCCCTGGCTCATGCTTTCATCTGTACACATTGATAGATTTTTATCTGGTATTTCTGTCAGCATTTCATCTGTTCCATGCACTGGTCCTCCAAGGGTAATCTTTAATATGTACAAATATACAATTCTTCTCTCTATCCCAAATTTTTTGCTCATTCTCTACAGACAAAGGGAAAGGCATGTCTTTAAATGTGGCTTTAAAAAGGCCTCCGTGTTCTGGCTTCACCTCCTTTGTTTAGGTATTATACCATCCACAAATATGTACAGCCCTCCTCCTCTGTGGCTTTGGACATGGTTTTATTTCCATTGAAATTATTCTTTCTGCTTTTGGAGAACTCCAGCTCATTTTGAAAGGTCTAAAGGCAAACAATCTGATTTGGAAAACAGTTCTTACCCCTCACCTGGAGATTTAGTCGTTACTTTTTTGACTTTGACTATGTGTGCCCCAAAATGACATGCATATAATTGAATGTGAATTGTATGGAAATGTGCTGATGGGTTATATATAAAAAGTGCTCTAGGCCATACCCTTCCTTACCACATGGATTGTGTCAGTAGCTAATATAATGTTTGGTAAACATAATTTTCTTATCTTCTTCCCGCCAAAATCTCTATCTGGTCACTTATAAGACTCAAGACCTGGGAAAAATAAATGTTTTAGAATTCTTCTATCCAAATAGTCTTTATTTAGCCCATATTGTCATTGTTTTTTTAAGTCTTTGCTCAAATATGATTTTCTCAGATGTTCCTTGACTACCTTATTTAAAATCTAATATTCTTTTCCATCACATCTCCTGTTTCTGATCCATTGTCTTTAGAACACACTTATCCTTAAATATACTTCATAATCTACTAACGTGTTTTGTTCATTGCCTCTCTTAACTGTTTACAATTAAAATAGATAGTACTTAACAGAAGAAGTGATTATATAAGGCTTATCTGGAGAGAATGCAATCATAACTTAGTATGAAATTAAAATAATACATGTAAATGTTTTAAAATGTAAAATAATTATTAAAATACCAGGACTCAAGTAATTTTGTTCTCTGTATGCTTACAAATTTTCAAACTTACCAAAAAATTCTCTATGAAGCCAGAATATTTTGTTTACATTTTTTAATGTGACATGTCTGGCACCAAAAGTGATGTCTAGCACACAGCTGACTCTTACGGAATATCTGTAGCTTGAAAGAATTTCTAAGTGGGAAGAGTGAACAGTGAAAGGTTCTTGGGGATCATTTTATGAATCAGATTTTTTTTATAATATCAGTCAGTGACACCTAGTTAGTGGTCACACTAAGATCAGGATACACCTTGTTAGTGGCCACACTAAGATCAAGATATAGCCAGACACTCAGAACTATAGGCCGACTCACAACTGTCGGGGAGAGGACAGTGGAGCTCACATGAATGAATGAAGTTGCTTGAATCTAAGGTAGAAATAACCATTGGGGGCCTGTAATTGATCCTGCCACAGAATGCCAATGAATGGGGCAGAGTCTCCATCCTTTGTCACTCACAGGAGAGCACATTGAGATAAGGGAAACTTGTCCAGCCACAGTGAAAAATATGGAAGTGCATTCTTCTCATTCCTCTAGGTTCTCACTTGGCAACCTTCACCTCCTCCTCTCATCCCTGGAGAACTTTGGGTTATGTTGAAGCCCCAAATACTGAAAATACTTATATTTCTCTAAATGATGTTTGAAAAAGGTCTGAAGATTGTTCCACTGGAATCAAGTTTGGGTTTATTGCTTGTATAATTTAATTAAAGACTGACTTGGATTGTCATCCACTGGAAAGTACCGAAAGGAGATCAAGTCTTCCTCGAGTGCAACCAGAAATCATCACCTTGTGCAATCATAGAGTGACCAATAAAACAGTTCTGAACCACCTTCTGATTGATGCAGGGTTGTTTGTTTGAAAAAAAAAGTTTCTCTTTCAATTTAAGCTGTAAGTTTGGAGTCAAGTTTTACCAGAAATCCCTAAAATCTACCTGTTCTTTTCTGATTATGCCAGATGAAGCCTTTAGGGAACCATACAGAGAAGTCCATACTTTCCAAGCCTATGTCACTTAGGGGAAATCAGACATTGACTGGAAGATGAATGGCAGGGCTTTTTATTCTCAAATTTAGGGTGGGGGGAGGAATATAATCAAGAGGTTTGGGGCCAAATGAAGAGCACTCTGACAGGATCAGAGGGTCATTGAACTTTAACGCTAGTGATCACATTAGCAAACTCCCTAATTCTGAAAGGAAGAACTTTCTGCCCCAGCACTAAGGTGTGGCATTTGGATGGCTATGGCAGCAATAGGCATGATGCTCCCTGTTTCCCACCATCTGAGGAAGATACACAGAGGAGCCCAGAATGTCATTTACCCTACTGAGGCAGTCCAGGAATGCCTAGGATCTGGCAAAACATCAAAAGCTTACAGTTGGAGCATAGATATTACTGCAGACTCAGACTCAAATCTCTGTAAAATTATTCATGGTCCTGGGCTGTACTGGTACATACTAGATCGGCCTTGAATCCTGTTAGTCAGCACCTTAGGATGTAGGCTAGCTTGGCCACTTTCCACCTCACCCAGGAAAAAATTATCTTAATATTGCTTTGATCTGAAGAACCTTCCCACTCTGCCACAACAAGATAATATAAATCATACCCTGGTATGATTGGAAAAGAAACAGATGAGAAGAAAAAATCTGGAATTTTTTGAAAGCATTACAGTACATAAGTATTTGTGATAAAATAAGATAAATCATAGAAAAATAAAGTAGATGCATTCCTTTGCATGTGTGTATGCTAAGAATGATCACTTCTTCCCTCTCTTTGCATCTCTGACACTTCAGTGCAATGAGCATGTGAAGGCTACCCTAGAATTTCAGAGGTTCCGAATGCAGGAAATTTATGCACTGAGACTTGATGTCAGACACTTAGGCAAAATTAACTCACCTGACTCAAAGCCATGGCCAAGGAAGGCAGACAATTTACAGAGGCAGATAGAAATGGCCAGGGAGAATTAATGAGGTATGAAGACTGCTTACCTCTCAAGTCTCTTAGTCTGTAAAGCTTGAGAAAGTGAGCCATTGTTTTTAGAGACAGAAACATAGTATAATCTGCATCAATTCCAATCTGAGACACAGATGGAGGTGGTACATTTGGAAAAATATTAGGCTTTAATATTCAGCCCCAAAGAAACATGTATATGTGTTTGTGTGTATACACACACACACACACACACACACACACACACACACACACACACACATATATATATATATATATATATATATATATATATATATATATATATATGTGTGTGTATGTGTATAATGTTTTGTGAATTAATACCTGCTGGGGAAATCCATGCCAGCCCAGTGAAAGCAAGCTCTGTTACTATCCATTCTTCTATTACACCAAACAGATGAGGTTAAAATGTATATCACCTGGGGATGAAGATGTAAGATTGAGTAAGTTTTGGCGGGGTGGGGTTCTTGTTTGGTTTTTTGTTTTTTATCACTACTGTATATTTGCTGCTGCCTTCAGGAAGAGCTAGTTGCTCATTCTCATGTCAATACCCAATACCCAATACCCAATACCCAATACCCAATAGAAGTTCATCTCAGGTCAATGCCACAATTTCCTACATACAATTTAGTGAGTTAGGACTAGAACTCCAATCAGCAATTAGGGATTCTAGTCAAACTGGGAGTCATATTTTAGGTAGCAACAAGGAAACAAATACACGATGATTAAAATCTTAGGGGAAAGGATAATGAGATTTAATGAGGCACACTTGCTTTGCAAGAATGCAAAGGTTTAGCACAGGAGCAGCTTAGAGCACCCTTACCAATATGCTTACAATTATATCTCCTATTCTTTGTTTATCCACCATTAATAAGCAAGCACAAAGTTGTTGTCAGAAAGAAGTCTAAGTCCACTGAAGAAGAGGACTAAGGCTAATATAGCAGGAAGAAAGTACCATGAAGAGAAATGATTTTGAGGAAAAAATAAAACAGAAGAAGAAAGTGAGGTAAGTAGCTATGAAAGTTTTTTCACTCCTCTACAACAGAGTCTAAAAGGAGGGTTAGTGGTTTATGATAAACATCTAAATAGCTTTTTAGGGTAAATGCCAAGCCTGCATCTACTAAGATCTTGGACCATGACTTTCGCAGTGTGAAGCTATACAACTTATATACAACTTGAAATGCCTCTGCACAACATCTAACAGGTTACAAGAACCATAGAGCTGAGGTGGCAGGGGTAGTGATTTTATTCATGATCCTGAGAAAAAAAATCATACCTTTCAATGCAGGTCTAGAATACAGGAAACACAGAATCCACTGTAACTTCAATAGGGAAGTAGTATTCCCAGAAGTGGCAGAGGTGAGAACTGTAAGGCTGGGATGAAGAGTCCTGTGATAATGTAGAGGCTGAAGACTAAGGTCTGGGTCTAAGGCTATCATGATGAATGTCAGGAGAAAGTCAGGAAAAACAGTAGCTTCACATATAAGACGCTGCTCTGATAAAATACATTTCAGCAGGGCTCAGCTAGGATCCATCTAAATGTGTGTGAGACTGAGACATCCCTCTCTAAATGGCAAAAAGAGATAATAACACATCTCTTCCAGGTAAACTAGGTTATTATTAAATCAGTGAAAGAAAAGAAAGAGGGAATATCCTTAAGAGGTTGAGTTGGTGCCTAAAAGGAGGGCCCACTGAATTATAACAGTAGACTCAGTTTACTGGGTTATATCAAACACACCACACACACACACACACACACACACACACACCTTTTCTGAGATGCAGCTGGTTTGTGTGGAAGAGCAGATAAGCTGTAGAAACATTTTAAATTGACCATCTCTTTCAGGAAATTGTAGGTAAGTGAAACAGGATGAGATATTTTATAACTCTGGCATATTGCACAGTATAGTAATAAGGAAATCGTGTTCAAAGGCCAATTAACAAGAAAACTCTTTTATTGATATAAAAGCAAAACAAATTTTTCATGAATTTCTAATACCTGTTTTATTCTATCTATTGGATATACTCAAGTTCAAAAATCACTTTTTCTGTTGATGCCATCACTGTCATTAACCTCTCTGTAGCAGCAATCCTGTGAGACCACAAGTCTCAATGAAATATCCTGCCTCAAATGGGTAAAAGAACCCAAATAATGCACTGTCTCTCAGTTAAAGCTAAGTTCTTATTCTCCACTAAGCATTCCTACACCACGCCAATTGTATCATCAGGTTGGTGGTGTTGATAAGTATTGATGTCAAGCCATCACATCTGCTTCTCAAATGTTATCAAATAAGAAAAAAAAAAAAAAACAACCAGAATCAGATTTATATTCAGACTAGTGATGAAGTACCTTCCTGTGTAGAAGGGGAAATTTATTCTTACATAAACATCTATGAACCACACTACAACTTCCAAACATAAATAAGTGGATTTTCAGATTCAAGTCCAAAGCCTAGATTCCCCTGGGAGTGGACTTTAGCAGCCATATTAAAGTTGCTGGTTCCAATTTAGCTCATAATGCTCAGATAATGTTGGTTAGTAGTTTCTCTGCAATTATCCATAACAAGCACTTAAAACCTATGCCTATGCATTGAAAAAAGAAATTTAGTCAGTATCTAATCAATTCAATGGCTACAGATAGTAAGGGTTAAAATTCAAATGCCCAGTCATTTTTAAAGCTAAATTGTCCATATTTTCCAAAAAGCTACTTGTCAAACTAAACAAATAATAGTTATATTCTCATTTTACCTTTAAATATGCAGGTGTATGTTGTATGTCATACAACATGTAAGTTGAAAAGGAAAAGGAAAAATCAAATTGCAATCCATGATTGTGGTCTAGATGGTTCCAATACTCTTGTAGATAGATTTTGGATTCATCCAAATAGCTGGACCACATAGAGATAGTCATGACTTCATTATCATTGCTACATTTGAGTCACTAATATAGGAAAAGAAGCTTATCTAATTACCAGTTCCCCAAGTCAAAGAAGATTCTCCCCTTCCACTAAATAAAGAGAAAGCCATTCCAAATTGACCTCCAAGAACAAAGTGCATGCATACGCCTGACTCCTCAGATCCTCTCTGGATCAGAGGATGGAACAACTATTTGGTTTCAGTCTCATACTTATAATGACAGAAAAGAGAATACAAAAAGTCCATTGTAAATTTGTACAAAATGTATGCATATATAAATACATATCTATGGGTATATATAAATTCTAAAGATTATAACCATCTTCAAGAGTCAGAGTCCCACACAATTGGCATATTGGCATTCTCTCTCTATTTTTCTCATTTTTAAAACAGTAAGAATCAAGCATGCTACCTTATTAATACTGAATAGCAAGTGCAGGAGCTGAGCTGTAACTATAGAGGGTTGGAGCAATTAGTTTGACGGGACATCAGTAAACAAAATCCTTAGAGTAAATTTGGCTATTTTCATATTGCCTTTTGTCTCGTAAAAATGAAAACTCGAATGTCATACGGGTCAATTGAGCTTTCTAAGTAGCAATCTAAGCAGACTTTATAGAAATTTGCATTGTTATATGCTTATTACAATAATTTGGTGTGGGATCCGGCCTACTAGAATTTCATATGATTCTTGTTCTAGCTCACAGAAATCTTGTGTGATGCCGCCAGGTTCACAGCATATGAAACTCAATATGAAATGTGATTGAAAAGCTGCATCTTCTTTACACTGGACACTATTAAAATATTAAACCCTAGTCAATTGATGGAAAAAGGTGTATACACTTAAAGGTGCACAATGATACCACATTACAGATGTGTGCTTATGGTTAGAGGTATCAAGCTGTCTTTTTAAAAATACACATAATTAGTTTATTTCTTGTTTGCTCTATTTCTTTTGGAAAAAGAGTATGTAGGACATTGCCCCCTAGGGTGTACAGGCTGCTTCTTGAAAGGAGATTATTATTGCATGCCTTAAATGCAGTGTGATTCATAAGGCAAGAACACATGAGTCGCTTCAGCACCAAGGAAGTGGAATCAGCATCTAGCACTGCTCAAAACAGAATATCTTATTGCTTTAATAAAATGGGAAATTATTTACTGTAAAAAGAGTGCACCAAATAATGGGAAGAAAGTAACATCTATGCACTTATATAGGGCTCATTGAAATGATGAACCTTCCTTCTGGGTTCCTGATCCTATTCAGATTTCACATCCAAAATCCATGCTGTAAGAAGGTATTAAGAGCTACAGTTGAATGAGGGCAAATTAAAGGGATTAATGGACATTCTCCTTCACAGTGCCTTAGCCATTCTGTTATACAGTGTAGAGCTCTGATACACTAACAGCTTCCTTGGTGACCCTAGGGAGTGAATGCACTCTGACCTGTTACTAGGAAGTGACTAAGGCACTGGAGAGAATCTGGTTCATTGTTTAATATATTGTATCCAAAGTTTATACCTGGTCTTCCTAATGATACACATAGCATGCTTAAATGATGGTCTTCTGTGCTTCATAAAAGGACTTCAGTGATATCTATGGGTGAATAAATCAATCTTATTAAATTATTTTATAAAGATACGGACTGAGCTTGGAAAACTTTATATATAACCAAAAACATTAGAGGCAATCATTTCTCAGGATAATAAGCACATACAACGTGAAACAAGGCAGAGCATAGAGGGCAGCTAGTGGCTTGGGAGAGAGACATATGTAGGGGTCCTGCTGCCCTACACCAAGCAGCAGAGTCTAACATAGAGGAACTAACATTTAAAGAGAGGACAAAAGATTTATCTTCTCTCACACTTTCCTTTTTCCTTAATATTTTCTACGTGTTCTGGGAGGTTAATTAGGCCAGACTTGGGAAAAAAAAAGATCCCCTTTTGCTGTATATCAGATGCAGGCACAGAGTCATAACTAAACAAGCTCTAAACAGTTTTATCCTGTAAGCATTTACGGATTTAACTTGGAAATTGTCATGTCCTGTCATCCAAATTGCCCAACATCTCCACCAGTCTTTCCCCCAAACACATACAGTACAAGCAAGCACACACAGCACTGCCTCCAGGCGGCAACTGCATGCAGAGAACCACAGGCACTGTTTAAATATTAACCATGTTTTTAATAGATGGCATTCCAGCACATCCATTATTTGTTTTCTGTTGTGGTTGTTTCTGTTACTCACAAAAGAAAAAGGGAAACATGGGTGTCATCATTTTATAATAGTCTACTACAGAGTAAAATACAAAAGAACACTTCCGGAAACAGCAGAAGCCAGGCCTACACCACTGACTTCCTCAGCCAGTGGCAACCGTATATCAACAGCTGGAAAGTCAGAACAAGAATATACAGTTTGGAGGACATATCACAGAACTATAGTTTTCTTCTGTATTTGGTACCAATATAATAAGTATATAACAAAGGTGCACTTGTTCTAAAAGTAAAACAGAAACATACTGGTTGGTTAGATACTGCATTTTCAGAACTGCACATTACCTGATACTTTTTTTTTTTTACATAAAAGTAACTTATGCAATGTATAATGATAAGAAAAACAATTGTAAAAAAAAAAAAAAAAAGAAGGAAAAAACCAATCAAAACTAAGACAATCACTTTCCAAAACAGTTTCTTCTTTGGTCTGCACAACCAGAGGAAGTAACCACGAAGGCGAGACATATTCAGCACCAGACCTGGCTGGACAGCTCTCGATTTCTCTGAGGCTCAAAACAAAACCAAAACAACCAACCCCCCTAAACCAAAAACCAAAACAAAACGACCACCAGTCAAGTGTGCAAGTGGGCCCTAATGTGCAGCAAAAGCAGATAGTATGGTTTTTGTTTTCTACGCTCGGCCAGCGAGAGATATTTCTAAAAGTAAACTCAAATTCTGTCCAGTGGGGAAACCAAGAAGTGAGATGATGACTGACTGACTTAGAGAGGGGTTTACCTATCCTAGACGTTTTTCTGGGACATTCTATGTGGTCTCTGGTGCTTAATGTAGATGTTCTCTTTATAATATGCTATTGCCTGAGCCCAGCTGAAAGTGAGGAAAGGGGAGGGGAGACAAGCTAAAGGAAAAGTGAAAGCCCATGAGACAGGGGCAGAAAGGCGACTAAACCTTCACTTGACAGCTATATACAACGTCACCGGCCCCCTCCCATCCCTTTGCTTCGGTGTCAGTGTCTTATATATTTGGTAGCTTGTGCGGTTTCTCCTCCTTACTGAGGGGGGCACGGGGTGGGGAGGGAAGATGCAGCCTTCATTGACAATGAGAAATTATGTGATTTGTCATGCTCTTGGACTGTATTATTAATAGTATAATAATTACTATAAATATTAATAAAGTATTATCAGCGTTATTTCTTCCTCTGAGACTTTCCTCGCCCAATATTTACAAATACCGCACAGTGCCTCGGCGGAGGAGAGACAGTGAAAGGGTGGCCAGGTTAGGAAAGAGGGCAGAGAAAACGGGCCAAAGGAGAACGGAAAAGGAAGAAAGGAGGAACAAAAGCGAGGACGGTAAAGATGCTGGAAACGAGGAAGGGGTCAGGAGAGGGGCTGCACAATCAGGACAGTACCACCGTTTGCAAAAGGCCCTCGCCAGGTGTGTCCAAGCAGGAGGACGCTGCGTGTGCTCCGTGTGGACTGGGGGCTGGCGGTGGAGGTGGAGGTGGAGGCGCACAGGGACCCTCGCACAGGAGACCAGGGGATGAGGAGGAGGAAGAAGTAGCATTGGAAGGGGTGCAGAAGGCAGAGTCCCGGGACTGCCTCTCCAGCCGGGTTTCTTTTCCATGGGTTGGGGCTTGAACACCTGCCCGAGACAGCCCCCCACCACCGTGGCTGCCGCTGCAGTGATCTCTCTCATATTCTTCCTGAGCCCTCTGCATCTTCCGCTTCTTCATCCTACGCTTGTGGATGTGGAAGGTGGAGAGGGACAGCACGATGAGACAGAAGATGAGAGTGACCAGGACAATCAGCACCAGCGTGGATGAAAAAGACTGGAAGAGCTGCTGTCCCACCTGCGTGATGCAGGTGCCACCACCTGCGCCTGAGCTGCGGATACCTGCGTTGCTGCCTCCACTGGCGTTGTGGGAAGCAAAGGTCCGGTTCAGGAGACAAGGCGGCAGGGCCAGCCTCAGCTCTTTCGGTGCCCTGGCACTCATCGGCGCTGGGCTGATAGGGGCCAGGCCCACCAGGCTTCCTCTGTTGGACACACGGTTCCCACCAGCCAAGACGAGGACAGGAGCCCACGCCACCCCAACTGCTCTCTAGCGCTGGAGTGAGTGAGCGCTCCAGCCAAAGACTGAGGGAGCAGCTGCCCTCAAGCAGGCGGACCGGAGCTAAGTGGCCCCAGGGAGATTGTCTCCGTTCTTCTTTGATCTTGTTTTCTTTCCCCAGGCACAGTGCTGCAAAGAAAACAGGATTAGTTAGGGTCCCGGCCACTGCCAAGCCGCACAGAGTGCGGAGAAAGAGAGGGATCTGACACCACTGCCAAGCGGCCCTCAAATGGATGCTGTCATCTCCACAACCCACAGACCCAACCCTACCGCTCCTTGTAGCGCAGGAGAGCCGCTGCCAGATGCTCCGCTGGCTCAGATGGGGTCTGGCGTCCGTACCGCACCGCGGAGACACTGGTTACTCAGCAGAGAAGGCAGCTGCCCTGCCCCCTGCACAACTTTCTAATTGCCACCAACAGCGGCCGCCACAGCGGCTTTCTCTATCTACTTCCCAGAAAGCCAACTGCCCTGTTCTCTGTGTCCTGTGGACCTCGTCTCAGGATCCACTCTCGCCAGCACGCACTTCGAGCAGGCTTCCTGTACGCAGTCCATCTCCATCCCTCTTTCTCCAAACACTTCCAGCCTGGACCTTCAGAGCCCCAAGGTCCCCGTCCCAGGGGTATACATCCTACTGCCTCTGTCCCTGGCACACAGGGTCATTCTCGATCTTTCTCCAGCCTTCTTCCTTGCTACCATCCTCCCCCTTTCTCCCTATCAAAAGCAGCTGAAACACCCTTCTCAGCGGAGGCACATCCTCCCAAACGCCCTCCGCCCCCATCTTCCTGAGCTTCCCACTTGACAGTATTATGAATCCTTTTTCTTTCTTCCAGAGCAGGAACTGATAGGGGAAGGGTTCCCGCCCGCAAAGTTTGGGGAACCGACCTTGTCTCCAGCCTTCCCTGGGCCCTGGCCCCAGGGCCCAGAGGCTGTGGCAGAGGACCAAGCCGGAGGACTCGCGGCAGGTAGCACAGCTCCCTTGTCTCTCTCAAAAGGCAGGTGCAAACTGTTGCACTGCGGAGCAGCAAAGCAAAGCGCTAGCCTCGACCGGGGCAGGGGCGGGGGCTGAAGCTCTGTCCAGAGGTGCCTGCGCAGGCCGCGGGAGTGGTCTTACCCGCCCTCATTCTGCCACTGGGGCCCCTGGCCATGGAAGCCTTCATCCCGACCACCGTCTCTTACCTGGAAGGACCAGACGGTTGCAGAGAAGGAACCCTCGCCTTGGCTGCAGTGGCGGCTGCAGAAGGCACGGAGCGCTGGGACCAGAAACAGAGCCGCTCTACTGCTGCGGCCCTCGCCACTGCCGCCGCCGCCGCCGCCGCCGCTGCTGCTGCCTTTGCTGCTGCTACAGGGAGCTCAGCTCTTAGCCTATTGCCAGAGAGGCCGGTGACGTCAGGCAGCCACCGCCAGGGCTCCAAGCCACCCCTCAGGCCCCCACCCACCCTCATAACCAACACTTTGTCCTGGCATAACAGCCTCTACAACACCATTCCCAGTTTCCTGCCGTTTCCCAGTTTGGGGGCTGGGAGGAGCAAACCCACCCCCACCCCCACCTCCACCCTGCCAGCAACCCACCTTCAGCACAAGCACTCCTTTGCCTAGGAAGAGGCAGGCTTCAGTTCTTTCATTGCTCTATGCTTCAACCTCAATCAATCAGTCTCCAGGTACAGTTTCGCTCCAGGAGAACCTTCTTCCCTAGGGCTACACTTTTTTTCCCCCCGTTGACCGATCCTAGTCTCCGCTTTCCCCCAATCCTATTCTCTGGTTCTAAGCACAAACTGCTTATACTAGGGAGATGGCAAGGACATTTGTCAACACAACTGTGGCAGAATCAGAAACAGGAACCTAAATATGCATCAAAGACTGCATCTCTCCGCCAGTCAACAAAGTGTGTCATCCCATCTGCTTTTTGATTTCTTCCCCCACACACTCATCTCCAGGCCCAGGATCCATTTGGTGTACTGAACGCCCCTTCTCTTTTGAGGATCCTACATTCTGAATACACAAAGCATACATGGGCTTGAAGGGTGGGAAGGGTAAATTACAAAGAGGAGTGCAGAAACAAATGACCCGTAAAAATTCTCAGCATTGTGTGTAGTCCTTGAAAAATGTCCCTTCATTGACTCTAATTTTTGTCAAAGTGCTTGATTCTTGATGCATTAGATTTTTCAGTTAAATGCATATGTCTCCTAAAAAGGCCCTCAGCAGCCTGCAAAAATCTTGTTAGAGACCAGTGAACAACTAGTTTGGGATCCTTGCAGAAACAGGAAAAGTGTATTTCTATTACAGCAGCCATCTTCAAATTAGAGTATGCTTTACTTTATGTGAGTTATTGGAAACACTGGCTTGGAACACTAACTAAATACAGTATGGTCTTCAAGGGCACTCAGATAACTTATTAAAAGCATGTTTTGTTTTGTTTTTTTTTTTTTCTCTCCTGTCTTGTTTACCTCCTGTCTTGGAGTCAAAAGGGTGCAACATTTATTCACTGAATTGGACAGTAGTGAAGTGTGTATTCCTGCCTCCTCTTCATACTATGCGTCATGAAGGAACACTAACAGGAATACTAGATGCCACTTACCCACTCCTATCCGCTACAGTCATGAAGTAAGGTCTGATATGAAAAGAAAAGAGATTTCTCCTTCTGACTCTATGTTCCCAACTAGCCCTACTCCAAATTCTTACACCATAAATGAATGATGCATCATATTCTTCCCCCACCCCACCTCTGTTTTCATTTATTTGAGCACAAGTCACCTGGGGCCTGTGGAGCAGCATAGTGCTAAAGCACTTGTGTAATATGCCAAAGGCCTTGGGTTCTATTCACAGCACTACAAAGAGAAGGAAAGTATCAGCTTTATCTTCATAACTGTGTCAATAAGAAGAAAAGGTTCCATTTAAGCTAACAGTTCAGTACAGGCTGAACAATGCACAGTTGCTTCAGACCACAGATTGATGCCCTTTGACTGCCAAAGGCATGCAGTAAATGATGGCCAATGACCTAGATATTTGTGTAAGTGTTCCTTCCCAGAAGTAGAGGGCCTGATTCCTGTGAAAGCCGTCTTCCACATCTAGTGATTTTGGCTTCACCAGCCTTGGAGAGTGGTGAGTCTTTGCTTGCTTGTTTCACTGTGACCCCTGAGACTTCACTATGGATGCCTGGCAGGCAGTAGCCCATGTGTGGACATTCTCAGTGGAGTCTCATCTGCATGTTGTAAAGCAAACCCAGTTTTGAATATTCCAAAGAGACATCTGGCTATTTAGGAAAACTCTTTAACAGAGAAGGAAAAAGTTGTCTTCTAAAAAGAAGTCTTTATCCAGAATTAACCCTTCGTGGCCTGTTTTCTAGATTTGGGGAAGTTATTGAGTGTTTCCAAAGGATATGTATCCCTACAATGTCTGATATTGGGTTTATATCAATACTGGGATTCTTTTTACATTCTATAAATTCAGATTATGTCATGGACCTCTCAGTGTTCTTACTCTTTTGTTAAGAATGAGACCATCTATTATGCTAGGAATGCTTAAGGTGTCTGCCATTTCACACAACCTGTGAAAGACAAAGTCTCACCCTAGATAGCTTACATCATGCTGCAGTTCAATGTGACTCAGGAGACAGTGGGATTTAACTGTAAATGATTTAGGTAAATTAAAGACATACATTTTCAAGCCCAAATCTCAGTACACTTTTCTACATCTTCTCTTCTGGTCTGTAAATTCACGAATTTTATGTTGAAACCAAATAATATAAACCAGGGTGGTATGATTCAACCCTAAGGAATAGTGGGGGTGGGGGAGACACTCTGCCCTATAGGTTACAGGATCTTGACCGCTCTGGATGTGGCTCCACTCAAGACTTCTGTGTAATAGTTGCCAATCTTAAAAGATTACACTGATTAGGACTGGAAAACCAAAGAGCTTCTAAGATTTTCAGACTCTTCCCTTGATAGAAAATACTCTTTGAAGTCAAGCATTTTTCATAGAGTCAAAAGTAATGTATCACACAAGTTTAATTAGGGATTTCTATCTAGCTTAGAAAGAAGGACCACATAGGCATCTACACATCCATCAAAAAGTTCAGGGGTGGGTAATAACAATTATTATATTTATTATTTTACTTGTAAAACAGTAAGATTCAGGCTGTGTTAAGCTCTGTATATTAACATTTATCCTTACCACAACCCTACAAAACTATTGGTACCAGAATAACATTTGTTTATTTATTCATTTACTCATTTTTATTCAACAAAGGTGTCTGGAGGCCTGGGGATACAACTCATAGTACTTGCCTGGCATGCTCATAGTCTTGGATTTGCTCTACAACACCGTATAAAACTGAATGTAGTATTGTTTGCCTATAATCCTAGTGCTTAGGAGGTGGTGGCCATAGGATCAGAAGTTCAAGGTCACTCCAGCCACATAAAGATGATAATACTAGCTATAGAAGACCCTGTCTCAAAATTAAATGAAATATTTGCTAGAGGGTCAAGAACTTCCCAAGGTAACCTAAAGAATGAACTAACCTGGGCCCATAGGGTTTTCAGAGACTGAACCACCAACCAGGGAGCATGTATGAGACTGACCTAGACCTTTTGCATAGTTGCAGCTTGATCTTCATGTGGGACTCCTAACAGCAGGAACAGGAGCCTTCTCTTACTCTTTTGCCTTCTTTTGGAACCTTTCCCCCTACTGGGCTGCCTCTTTTAGACTCAATAGGAGAAGATGCACCTAGTTTTACTTCAACTTGATATGCTAAGGCTCGTTGATACCCATTGGAAGCTCCCCCCACCCTTTTCTGAAGAGAAAGGGAAGGGGAATGGATGGGGAGAAAGGGATGTGGGGAGAAGGACTGGGTGGAGAGGAAGAAAGGGAAACAGTGATTGGGATGTAAAGTAAATTAATAAATGAATTAATAAAAAAGAAAAAATGCATACCTAAAGGACTATTTAAATGATGTATTTGAGGACACTTATGTTCAGAATTATTTTTGTAACTATTTTTATTTTATGGGTATCATTATTTTGTCTGCATATATGTCTGTGCACCACCTGAGTCCCTGGTGCCTTTGAAAGTCAGAAGAAAGGGCATCAAATTCCATGGAACTAGAGTTACAATTACACAAATGGTTGTAAGCTGCCATATGGGTGCTGGAAATTGAACCCAGGACCTCTGGAAGAGCAGCCAGTGCTCTTTACCACTGAGCCATCTTTCTAGTCCCCTCAGAATAGTTTTTAATACTCTTCATCCTTCTGTGTTATGTCTTCTTCATTCTCTTTATCTCCCCACCTTCTGTATATATTTATCTCTATTTCTACTTTTAATTTACCTGTGTTTCTAACTAGTCCTCATTGAGCTAAATAGAAAACACTAGAGAAGACAGAAGATTGAAGTGTTTGAACTAGAAGAGGGGACATAGAAGGTCCTTTTTGATTGGATCCCATTTTCTGCAACATTCCACAGACCTCCACAGACTCCCGTGTACTAGGAGTCTAGTCTGGAAGCCATTGAACTGCATTAGGTCACTTAGATAGGTCATTATGGACCATCACTCTATATGCATGACAAAAGCCTCCTAGGTGTCCCATGAAGTCACCGGAGAATGTGCAGATGATTCTGTCATTTTGTCTATTCTTATCTCCTCTGCTCTTCATTCTGAACATGTATGTCTGTGTAGCATCATGGTACTGCTGAATCAACTACTCATCCAGTCAGTAATAAATTAACCAATTGTTAAACAAGGCACAACGTGAAGTTCTTGATTTTGTCTAGTCAATTTAGGTCTCAATTGACTCAGTTTTTCAGTCTGCAAATCGAAAATAGGAATGATAATAGTATTTTTCTTCTAGGACTATTTTAAGTACCAAACACCAGCAAGCATTTTAAAAACAATAGTTATTATATTATAAAGAAAATCATAAGCATTGGTGTTTTATCCTGGGCAATGAAAATGTTATATCATTTTAGATAACAAAATACAGAAAAAGATTTATTTTGAGTTTTAGTATCTTTTGTGTAAAGATGACTAGAGGTGAGAGGACTGAAAATAACATAGATTATTATATAATAGCACTGATGATGATGATGATGATGGTGATGGTGATGGTGATGGTGGTGGTGGTGGTGGTGGTGGTGGTGGTGGTGGTGGTGGTGGTGATGATGATGATGATGATGATGATGATGATGATGAAGAACACACAGCCATGGGCCTGAGATAAGCCATGGGCCTTAGGGATGCAATGTGGGAGATGCACGTTCAACTCATCATCTCCATACTGTGAGCACTTCTCTAAGCACATATTAGGTTATCACTTAGCAGTCTTCAAACTGGAGGAAATACATTCTGAAGAGTGCATTTTTAAAATACCCAGGAGGATACAGTGTATACATACTTTTAAAGAAAATATTTCCAGTCCTCTACCCCTTTGTAACCTTTTCTCCCCAAATGTATCTATCTAGGGTTAAATTTTATATTGTGTTGCCTGTCTCTCACTTCTCCTATTTCACAAAAGGTGGACTTGTCTTATCAGTCATCAATCTTAACTCTTACTAGCAATTCAGAGTAGAAAATCCTTTGTGGAGACACAATAACAGGAGCACAAAAACAGAAGACTAGAACAAAACAAACAAAAACAAAGAACCAACCTAACAACAACACAGTGTGTAACAAGTACTTGAAGGAATTGTGCTTTCTATCATGTAGGAGACACACTCATTTCAAGGCTCTCTGTCTTATCTGTCTATACATTGATTTACTTTGAAATTGAAAGGTGGTTTGTCACCGAGATAAATGGGAAAGCGAACCAATTTTTTTCTTGAAAAAAGCAGCCCTAGTTAGACTGCTTCAATTGATAATAGGAAATGGATTTTTCTGACAGTACTGGAGACACTCTATGAGGTGAATGAGTTTCACATATTGCTCCAACTGGTAAAACAGGTACCATATAGGATATGGAATGTGCTAGAAACCATCTTTTGCAACTACTGTGTTTATGTGTAAGGGATTTACATGGCAACTTAGAACATGCAAAGAGGTCTACTATATTCCATACTTTGTTCAGAGAGCAAACAGGGAAAACACACTTTGTAGATTACTTTTGAAGAATCTGCCTCTTGGTTATTCCACCTGGAAGGCCTCAGAAATGAATGAGATTCCTCAAGAGTGTCAAACAAACAGCTTACTGGGTGGAAATTTGAACCAACTGGTTTCTGTAACTTAAAAATGCACAAAGAACATGACTTCAAGTCAAAGTCAGATAATTCAAAATGTATTTCCTTCCTGCTCTACATGAGTATTTGTGTACAATTGTATGTATGTACAGATGGGTACAGGTGTGTGTGTACATTCATATGAGTGTACATTCATGTGTGTGTATTCATATATGTGTGTATATCCATATGCATATGTGTATATGGAACAGAGAGAGGGGAGATGATGCACAGGTCAGAGGTCAACCTCAGTTTATGTTTCTCAGGAACTGTCAAGGTTTCTCAATGGGACCCAAGGGGTTGTCAATCAGGGTAGACTAGCTGGCCACTGAGCTCCAGGAATGAACTAAGTCTCTACCTAATCAATGATAGGATTATAAGTACACATCACCGTACCCAAGTTTGTGTGTGCTCCTCAAGCTTGTGTGGCTTGTACCTTAACAACTAGGCTGTCTTCCCAGCCTCCTGTTTCATCTCTTTATACCTCAAAAGTTCTCTCATAAAGTCTCAGAGCCAACCATGCTGCATTATCCTTAGAAGTTTTTACACTCAACAAATACCTACTATGTAGCTACTGTGTGCCACAAAAATTATGCTGTAAGAGACCATAGGGAAATCTCTAAACTCAAGTATTTACGTACTATTCACATATATACTTATAATCTGCTTATCTGTCCAAATACAAAGAATTTCTTCATTCTCTAAGTTTTCAATTAAATTTCCTATAAAGCATCACTTATATCAAATAACAGAAATACATCACCTAAGCTAATGGAGGCAGATGACTGACAGATGTCAAATAATTGATAAAACCTTTGTGACCAATAGTTTTTTTTTGATTATGAGGGTTCTGGATTGTGATCAGAAACCCAGTAGCATATGTTTCTTTCAAGTGCTGTGAATTGTGAACCTGCTAATCATGAAACAGAAAACTAGAATTTCACCATGCACCAAAAAAAGATATGCTTAGACCAAGAGTTGTTGAAATTTAGAACCAGATAAAATTTTTTGGTTGTAAAGGTTCGCTTGTGCACTGTAGAATATTATAATAAGCAGACTTCTAAAGATGGTTCCCCAAGGTTAAAGCCAATGGGTATCCAGAAAAAAACCAGTCTAAGTAGTGCTTTGAGAAAATTCCTGTAGGTGTAATTAAAGGATTAAATATTTAACTGGAAGAAACAAATAATTCAGATAGGAAAAATCCAATGATATAGCTCTTGCAAAGAAGGGATTTATTCCTTACTAGCAACACAAGAGTGAGTCAGTGATTCGAAGCATGTAGATATTCAACATCTCACTTTTGATTTACAAAATGCAGAGAGCCAGAAGCAAGCCCATATAGGATAGCTTAAGTGAGGACAAAGCCTGTGGGTAACGGCCACAAAGCAGTGGGGACTTACTACATCTTCTGAAAAACTGAATTCTGCTAACAACCTGGAAAACATGAGATAGATTCTTCCCCAGAGTCTTCAGGTAAAAGCCCTGCCTGGCTGACACCCGGATTCTGTGCTTCTATGCCATGAAATCCCAAGCAGAGAGGTTAGTATAGTTTGACTTCTGCCATGTTGTCAGACTTCTGATTGAGAGAACCAAGAAATAACAGTAGGTGCCGGTCTTGCTGTTAAGTCTCAGAGAGTAGGAGGAAGCTGGTGCAGGCATTTGCTTCAGTGATCTACCCACTAGATCCCCTTCTCTGGTGTGACAGCCTAAGATATGTCTAGCCATTGCCAAATGTTAATGGAAGGGCCCATGAAATCACTCCTGTTTGAAAGCCACTAGTCTAGACATACATTTTGACCCTGTAGAGTTGCTATAGTGGTCCGATGCAAGAAATTGATATCTCAAGCTCTACTCATATCTCATTAAAATTTTACTAAGTTGAGTTTAACTAAGATAGACTCTAATGTTGAAGTAGAAAGAGATATTCACAAAAAACATTAAAAAAACAAAAAACAATAACAAAAGGGGCGGGGGAAGTAAAATCAAGAGGGTTTGGAGAACAAATTATTCTAACACAAATTATTTCCAACCATTAAAAATGAAAGTTTATGCTAAGAAGGGGGGAAAGTGAGCTCCCAGGGTTTGAATGTAGCTTTAGACCTTGTACACTACCCCCTCCATCCCACTCTTTTTTAATATGGTGCTGATGATTGAAGTCAGGACCTGTGCATGAGCCCTTTAATACCAGGCTATAGTCTTATATCCTGTAAAATATTTTCTGGATTATGAAAAAGCACAGCAAAAGAGAAAGACTTGCTTTGAGTCACAGATATTGTGGCTGTTATATGATGAACTACTGACACAGTGGCATCATGTGACTTGCCTTAGATTGTAAGCAGTCAGAAGAATTCCTTCTGCTGAGTTTTTTTGTATACAATAAATATCCATGTATTTAGAACCAAGAAGTAAATCCCAATGGCCCCTTTGTTTTCAGTATCATCAGGTAGAGCTTGGTATCACTGTGCCTCCAAACAATTACATAGAATTATTTTCTCAGCTATTGGATGAAAAGTTGACAGACATGATGACTTTGGGGGTAACTTCTATCTCAAAGATAGGTCTTTGTTTTAAACTACAAATATAATATCTAATAATTTTAAGAATAACTTCCAATTGGGACTATTTTTAACAGGATACTTGGAGTATATAATAATATTTGGTTCTTTTTCTATTCCTATAACCCTATCATCCACCTATAAAATTTTAGGCAGACTCCTGCATCTCTGGATTGAATGCAGTAAAGATAGAAAGGTAAGGGAGTCAAAAACCTTGGTGAAGACTGGTTTTGTCTCATGAAGCATTTCTACTTCTATATCTGAAAGATGCTTAGCTTGAATCTGGATGGACATCTTCCTTACTGGCTAGTTCACATTCATTCATTTGCTCAGTTGTCACAAGCAGTGACTATTCCTTCAGTGTGTAGAAATTTGCTATTTTCTTTCACTTCTTGCTATTTAGTCCTATGAGAAAGCTCTAGGAATGAACGTTCAGCAGCCATCTAAGAAATCTGTTTCTACCTGACAGGGCAGTCACACACCACCTTCATCATTCATTTCCTACAGGTCTTCACTTCCCTAGGTTTGAAAAACTCCCTGCAGCATGGGAGACAATCTCCACAGCCTTTCCTAGTGTATTAAGTGGAGATAATGAAAGAACATCCTCAGATTAAAGATCCTTTGTTCTCTCTCTTTGAGTCTTCTCTGTCGTCCCAATACTCTAGAAGCCTGCATTTAGGTATATTCTCCACAATTCTGTCAGAACATATTAGTCAAATCTTATAATTCCTTTTTTAGTGATATCTCTTTTTTCTTAGAACAGATAATGTATTTTCCGAAGAATCCAAGTTGTGTTTTGACTCTAGTTATTGTGCTAGAATCTATAAGGGGGTTGGGAGTAAATCTTAAAAACAAGTAGTGTTTGATAAGATACCTCCCTTAGGGAGGATGCCTCATATTATCTACAGGACTCTGCCATACTATTGCTGTGGACAGATATCTGAGTTTGGTGGGCACCACCAGAATTTCCAAATTCTTCCATTCAGGAAAATAAATTGAACAAGGACATACATATAATAATAGAAGCAGAGTCTGGTGATGCACTTCTAGGCTGAAGACATGTTTGAGTTGGTAAAATGCTTGCCAGACAATCATGATCAGCTGAGTTTGATCTGTAACACCCATATCAAAAATAAAATAAAACGCCAGACATAATGGTATGGGCTGTTAGTCTCAGTACCTGGAAAGTGGACAGTAGTGGGTTCCTAAGGCTCACTGGCCAGCCCACCTAGCCTTCTTGGCAAGCTCTAGGCCAATGAGAGCCTTGTCTCAAAAGAAGCAGATGGACTGTCAACCACTTCTAGAAACAGCACTAGAGATTGACCTTTGGCCTCTATAAGTACCCTCAAATATAGCTGCACATGCGCGCGTGCGTGCACACACACACACACACACACACACATACACACACAAACATGCACGCATGCATGCACACACACACAATTACAAGAAGAAAGTTAAAAAAAAAAAAACATAGACCTCCAAGGGGTAGAAGTGGACCAAAGCTAGGGAGAAAAGAGTAGAGAGTTCGATGTTTCCCTTACACATAGACAGTGCATTGGGACCTTTACATGTCCTTTATTTAGGGCATGCTTTGTGTGTGTGTGTGTGTGCATGTCTGAGTGCATATGCACATGCTCTGTTACAGTCCAGTCTCCATGGATACTCTTTCTTCAGCTAAAATGTTTTTTCTTTCATGTGGTGATTTTTTTTTCTTTTACTTCCACACTATTCTCCTACTGAACTGTCACGATGAATGGAGAACTATTTCAGAGATTCAGATGTTTAAGGCAATCTGCAAGTTCAAAGCTCACATTTGCATCAAATGTTTCATGCTCTTTATGAAAAAATAAATTATTTAACTTTAACTTAAAACCCACTCCAGGGTTGAAAATGAAGTTTTTGCAGCTTGTCCCCTCTCATAGTCTCATACAGAGAGTGGACACAGGTAGTCCAGCTGATACACAGTGGACACAGATAGTCCGGTTGATTTTGCCCTCCTCTACAGGGAACATATTCTCTGTGAATACCACTGGAGCTCTTCTGGGAGTCACATTGAGCTGCTAGTTGGAGGTTGACTGAAAACAAACTTAAGTCTGACAACGGTATTGACCAATAGCCAATCCCAGTCTTCATAATTACCATTGTTACCATACTTAAGAACTGCCAGTATTATTGAAAAAACCCTCGACTCATTGCCATTCCTCACCAATGGGAGCATTCATACTTGAGACAGTCAGTGGTCCAGGCAGTACCTTCATGTCTCTTGTCACCACTGAGCCAGGGTCTTTTTGTCATCTGATGGACAAGACTCAATAAGAATATTCTTAGGCTCTCTTCAGGTGTCTGTGTCTTAGTTTTTGTTCTCCTAATTCACGAGGCAAGAGTTTCGATGGCAGTGGTGTATTTAGAGGTTGTACTGAATCCCACTCATAGAGTGTGAAAGTGGCATAGAAAGGATGAAATAGCCGTGAAAAGAAATATTACTAAGCCACCTGCCAATGTTTTTTTTTAAATGGTGCTGAATGCACACCTCAGGATCACTCTAGCTTGGAATTAAGGAAGTTGTGGCATTTATAGCTATAGAAAACACTTCAGACTCTCATCTCTTGAATTGGAGTTTATGACTGGCTGCTCCAATTCCTTAGCATTTCTAACCACTTCCCCAATAAGTCTCCTCCCATTTTAAAAATCCTTAGGAACAGAAATATTCTTAATTATAAATCAGTAGGATTGCAATGAAATGAAAGGTTCTGAGGTGAAGTAATTACAACTGCCATAAGCACTTCAATGTGGCCCACATACGTGACAAGAAAGAAACTCTTGTATCTTTGCCTGAATGACCTTGGAGAATGCAGACTAATTTGATTGTACCAGCATCCCATGTTGTTGTCACCAAAGCAATCTGCCATTTGTCCTCTAGATTTTCTGCATAAGAAATAGACAGAGCACAATTCCGCACCAATAGTTAAAGCAATGACTACATCAAGTTCTCCAAATCCATCCCCATTAGATCTCAAGTAAAGCAGTGGGTGGAGATAAAAACACAACCAAATCCTAGAACATCTCTCTCCAGTTTTTGTACCTCTTGCCATTATGGCCTCCTTTTCTACCTCTGATATAGTTGAGACACCAAAATCATAAAAGTAGCTGTTGAACTTTTCTGTTATATTTTAGCATGTGGAAGCAAGAGGAATTAGTCTCATGTGCTTTTGGTATCTAGTGTCTTTCAGTTCCATACTTTAGTAGAAATGAAGACAAGGAAAATTCTAGTTAATATCCTCTTATAGCAGCAATTAAAACCACCTTGACCAACACTTCTCCCGGAGCAGCACCTTCAAAGCTAAGATAATATGGAAAATTTTTCCACAAAGGGAAACACTGAAGGAGGCGATCACTGGAAACATTAAAGGACACCAAGCACTCTTTGGCCTTTGCAACAGCTCTACAATCTTAAGTTTTCTTATTCCAAATGTGGAGGAAATGGGCTTGGAAATTTTCCCAGTACATACACTGGTAATAATTAGATGAATCTAGACAAATCTTTCTCTGCCTAGCTCCAAACCCAGGATAGTCCAGTAGACCAAAGATAGGAATTCCAAACTTCAAATGCTACTGGGTATTGGAGAGATAGATTAAATGTGTGATGTATATTGGAAACAGTTAACTGCAGTGAGTGTATCCCAGCCATAATCACAAAAAATGATAAAACTATGGTTATGAGATGAGGTTGGGCTAATCATTCCCTGTTTTGCTAATTTAGAAATTCATACATAGACAAGAAAATTCATACGTAGACTCTAGCTCAGTGACTGATAATTCTGAAAACTTGGATGAATCATGTAACCTCTTTGAGCCTTGGTTCTAGTTATAAAGTTGTTTCTAATTATTAGAGGATACTATCAGGGCCAGTCAAGAAGAGTCAGCCTTGACCTGGCTTTGATACTAAAGGGGCAGAAGATGCTATGTGAAACAGGAGAGTCCACAGAATGCTCAGAGCTGAAGGGAGAGTATAATAGGAAACATAAGTTTTGTTTTTCTAATATTAGTTGGTACCAATTACTGGAAAGAATTTCTCTCAAGTAGATTTATAATCATAATTTGTAGAGAAAAAACAAAAGTTAAAATGAATATATATTTTAATTAACACTCTAAGTCATTGTTTGGGGATCACAGGCTACACTGTCGAGATTGTGTCAATTTATAAACATCATTATAGTGTAATACTTTTATCCTTGGGAATTTGATCAGAAAATCTGAAGAGACTGAATTTGTGGGTTTTTTTTTTTTTTTTTAATAAGAGAATGAAGCAAACTCAGAATTACTAGGATATCATCCTTCACATGAACACATCTTGCTCTCAGATTTACACTTCTCAACAAAGGCATTGAAACTTAATGTGCTGCTAATTCATTATTTAAATCAGGTATTATGCCAACAGGGCTGAATTGTTTCTCATAGCATTAACACAATTCAAAATTGTCTGCACATCTGTCATTCTTTATTAACAACAAAAAGTTTCCATTACATTCACCACATCTAGAAATTAACTCATTAGAAGCAAAACCAACCAACGATGACTGAATGTCCTTCCCAGCCTCCCTGCAAGGCAACACTTTACAATAAAAGGCTGGTTGCCATCTTCAGCTTCAGCAGTGAGAGAGGAAAACAAAGAAGGAAAGGGGGAAGCTTTGAGGAGGTGGGAAGTGGTAGATGGAGTGGTGGGAGAAGAGGAGGGATGCTATGAATCTATTGTGGATTTGGGAAGTATTGCTCCTGCATTAGGGTTTTTATCCCAGCCGATGGCTCTGTGAAAAGGCACTTGGATGATGAGGGCACTGACTGCATCAGTGAATTAATCCATTAATGAATTCATAGTGGAGTTAGGTGACTTATAGCTGGTCCACAGTTTCTTAGGTAATGGCCCCTACTGGAGGAAATTATCATTAAAAACTTTTCACTGAGGGTTGTACTATGTCCTGGGAGTCTAGCTATGATTACTGTCATGGAGAAGAGTGGCAGAAGAGTGAATGAATTCACCCTTTAGACCAAGTTAGAGCAATCAGATATTTGGGGGGTAGGGTACATTTGGAAGAGTTTCTTTGTATACAGATTCCTGGCCATGCAAAGGACAGACCAAACTGGCCAGTTTGGAGTTCTGGGATGGTACTGTGAGTCACTAAGTACAATCTCTGAGAAGTTACGCAAACTCTGCATTGTAAGTGTAGCTCATACAAATAAAGGCAACCCATGTTGATCAAAGTTCAGTCTGGCCATAGGGTGACTGGAACTATTTGGTGTCAGATTATAGAAAATAAACAAGCAAGATTCCCAAACACTTCCTAACAAAGAAAATAGAATGGTGGTAATTCCAAAGCGGTTTGTGGAAGACACTGACTAAAACTTGCTCTCACAAGAAGCCTTCTACAAGAATCTTCCCTTTCCAATCAGGGAAATCAACTGTCTTAAAAAATTACAGAGTATGGCTCGTGGTCAGTTGTACAACTTCCTTGGCAGGACTGAGTCTGAGAGGCTGATTTTAACTCATCGTAAGACCAAACTTCCAAATAAATAGTTCAGGGTAAATAATTGAATTGGCTGAAACTTAAGACTGAACTCTATTAACTCCTAGATCAAGGTTACATTCCCATGCTTGCAAACCCAAGTAGTGACCTTATAGGGCCTAAGAAAGTGTGACATTAGAGACCTAAGCTTTGGCAAGAACTTGAAGCCTAAAGAACTGTCACACTATTTCACTCAGAACAGAAGAAGCCTTGAAGATCAAGATGGCTTAAGTGCCTAAAAATGGCTTTTTGAAGGCCAGAAAGCAAATGAAGAATAAGGGTACCACTCGGAAGAGAAGATACTGCATGTTTGGAAGTTATCAAGGAATTAGGTTCCCTGAGCTCAGTCCTCATTCTCTAACACAAAGTAAGAGTCATGCTCAACCCACCAGTATCAGTGACAGCTACAGTTATGTTTTAAGTTTAAATTACTTTGCTTAAGAGGTCTGGAAAATAATGCCTCTAACCTGTAAGCCCCACTTGCCCAAGGGCAAATAACTCCCTAGAATGCTGGCAACTATTGTTCGTGTAAGATAACAAGCCATGTGTTTTCACTCCTGTAAAGTACATAATGTGCTTGATCACATGTACATGGGAGGCACATAGGCAAGAAGTATGCATGTGTTTGGGAGTAGCTAATTACAAAGGGATATATGAATCTGATCAGATTTACACTGCTTGAGCATGGCATCTCCCAGGCATTGTTTAGGAAGTCAGGATGTATTTTTGCACTGGATTGAACAAAGGTGGGAAGTGTGTAGTCTATACGTTTTGCATTTATAAGCACTGGACTAACATAATTTAGGGCTGTTTTTCTGCTACTCCCAAGTATCGACTTGTCCAGTATCTATCATCTTGCCTGGTAGTTAGTAAAGCTTGCTTAAAGTTTGATTCAAAAAATGAGGTAGTGGTCTCATTCTTGCCTAGAGGAATTGACATCCTGTCTTCAATTTTAAAACCTATAATGGTAGAAGCATAGAATATAAATCACAAGGGTAGGGTGTGGAGTCAGGGGTGTAGCATGCAGGAACGAGCAGATACCACAGTGAAGAATGAAGCATGCTGGACCTAGGACCAGTCTCTTGGACATTGGCTTCCAGGGAAGATCTCCAGGGACCACCCCATCTGTATTTGACAGCCCATCAGCACCAGAGAGAGGGATGCTGCTAAAGGTCACTCCCACTAAGTAATTGCAAAGGCACATGTGAATCTGATCACATTTATGCTGCTTGACCATCTCTCAGGCATTGCAGGTACCAATGCACAAAAGCCTAATACAACCTCGCTTAAGAGTTTCAGCATTAAGCAGCAAGTCTGCATGCCCTGTCATTCAGGGTCTCTATGTCCCTTTAGGTTTAACCTGACACCTTGGCACACACGCAGTGTAGTCTTCCAAAACAACAGGGTGCTGCAGACAAATCGCAAGCTTGGCATCTGACAGGCCTGGGTCTAATCTGTCTCTGCTGCCAAGTGTGCAGCCATGGGCATGTATGTTTCTAACTCTGACAGACAACCTCTGACTGTCCGTCTGTAAAACAAAACCATTGTAACACCCTGAAAATTTTGAGAGCTGGGTTGAGAAAGGAGGCAAAGATCAAACTGAAGAAGCTTCCAGGAGATCAGGATGTGCTTATTCTCTACTTCTACCTCCTTCTCTGTGTCTCCTTAGACTGCACGGTGCCCTTCAAGAAGCCAGATGCTCTCTCCACTAGGGTGTGACACTTTTAAAAATAGCATACATCTTCAGTGATGGCTATGTGATCTATATAAAATAAGACACCTTCTGCCAAGTAAATAAATAGAGGAATGCATGTGCTCCTTCTATTCCAATTTAATCTGTCTGAGAGCCTGGAAGTCTCTGTGAGGTAAGTACTGTTTCCACTCTGCCCTTGGTGCAGCATTTCCATTGAATTTGTCTTAGTTCCTCCTGCTGATGTCATGCTGATGGCTCCCTAATAGGCTGAAAGTTGTGGAGGACAAAGATTAGTGCACTTGAACAACCACTAAATTCTTATTTACTTAGAATGCTCAAGGTAACTTACTGTCCTGTCTAATACGGAACCAGCACAGAGCCTGTATTACCTATATTCAGAGAATCAAGTTCATCAAAACACACTGCCAGTGTGGGACACAGTGAAATGTGAGGTGAGGTGACATGGGAGCTGCCTTGGAAACTGGCAGGGACCTGTACAGGGCCACCACCAGTGTCGGTGCCTGTCCCTAAGCAGAGCTGTGCTCTCATATGCCCTGGCAATGTGTTCTTTCATGTTTATTTGTTTATTTCCTCTTTTACTAAGATTTAGAAAGATTTTTGTTCTGGCTTTTCCTCTAGGATATTTTACACATAAGCAATGCTCAGCGGGTTACACATGAGTGTGTCCATCCAAGTCAGACTTCCAGTCCTCAGATGCCACACAAGTAGATCAGCTACTCTGGAACCCAAGTGCTGCCTTGATATTCTGATATCGTACTGTTTTTCTTCTGTTATTTTAAGGCAAATGGGTATGAACTGCCAAATGTTTAGAAAACGCACCCAAGAGGAAAGGAGCAATGCCTACTGGTAACACTTTGAGAGGTTGTTCTGAGCATAAAGAGAAAACATATTACAGAAATAGACTCGTGTTCTCTAAAGTCCAGTGAAAGCTACTGCTTGAACTTTGGACAGTGGATTACGATCATCTTTTTATGTTAATGGTTTTCTTCTACGTAAATTTGAGTGACTGCAAAGAGGTCAATGTGCCAGACACCCGGCTTCATTCTGAAATTAAGTAACACTCTTAAGGGGGGTGCATTTTATATCTAAATGCTCACTTTCCTCCAAGTATGTTTCTGTGAGATTAATATTAAGAATTAATTGAAGGACCAAGGTAATTTATTTTTTAAAAAAAACTTAAGATCTGTCATACTGTCCTCAAAAGATTGAAACCAAAATATACTGCTATTTATGGGTTTGTTCCCAGGAAGAACAAAAGAAGTTTGTTCCCAAGCTAAACCCTTGGCTTCTGGGGCTGTGTTCTAGTCATCTGTATATTCAACAACTGCTTTGGTATGTTAAGTCACTAAGCAGATGAACAGCCTGAGAAACATTTGATTGCTTTAACTGCATACAAGTTTAATGCGAGTTAGCAATATCTTCCCAAGGTTTTTAGTTATCTGCCTAAAGACCTTTGGGTTAATGTGTTCTCTGACATTCTGTGACTTCAGAGCTCTCTCCTGAAAATCAATGGCCAAAGTGTTCTAGGGGTATTGACTCTATATGCTTTACAATGGATAGTCACACTGATGGAATGTACAGGCCTATCACATATGATTAGGATGGTATAGAAATACATGAAGGTATGCCCAGCGTTCCATGAGAATTGGGCTAGGTGGTGCAACAAGAAGTTCCTGAGTGACAGTTCTTGGCTAACCAGAAATCTGTTTTCTTTCTGGAAGAAAAGTCTCGTTATACTCATAGGATTTTCTCTCTTATTGGTATCAGAAAATATCAAGTACAATTATCTCGAAATTCAGTTTCCTTGGTTGTTTTGCCCTGAGCAACAAGAAAGCTTATCACGCACCGCTCCAGGAATGGTTCGAAGCCTTCCAAATGACCCAGTACAAAGTTGTGACTGCTGGTTTCCCTTTACCCAAACCTCTTAGTTCACTGTTGACAAACAAATGGATGCACACTCTTCCAAGCTACCTGAGCACCAATCATGCTTATTTCTGAATACTTCTGTCTGTTCCTCATGTGGCCAACCATGGGCGTGGCTGACATTCACAGAGTGGCTTATTTCTAGTCATCACTCAGTTTATTACCTTAGTAGCAAACCAGTGGTTGCTTATTTGAGAGTCTACAATGTAATGTTGAAACTTTTGGGGCAGATGCAAGGTTGTATCCAGGGCAAAGGTAGACATGATCATGGTGCACTGGGCACACTGAAGGAAAAAGCACACATCTCTGAGATGGTTCTGAACATGATTCTTGAGATGAATCCTGAATTAACTGGATTCGCTGGGTAGGTGGGATAATGTGGGGGAAGGGTATGGAATGAATGGGATTTTAGCAGACACAGCACTACAACATGTGCTTGTGATACAGTAGAGGCTCGTCTCAGATTAATAGCTTTCCTCCTGCTCTCCCCTTCCCAACTCTCTCTGTACCACATCCCATCTCACAAAGGGCCAGCCAGTAGAAGTTTCCATCCTTTCAATGGGTCTTGAAAAGTTCTTGTGCTCTACCAGTACAGTCAGCTCTGTGTCCCTGCTTCATCCTGAGAGGACCTGTTGCAATAGGTGAGCCACCACTGATTCACCCTCAGCAGCAACACAAAACGTTTAGGTCAAAAGTGTAACTACAGTTCTCTACTTTAGAACAATGATAATTGTAGTTATTCTTTGTCCAAGCTTTGAAGCCAGATTTCTAGATGCTGTACGCATTTAATTAGTATACATACCAATATATCTGTCTATCTATCACACAGCTAATCTATAGTTAGCTATCACCTATTTGTCTGTCCCTGTCTGTCTGTAAGTATGTATTCTATCTATCCTCTATTATCTATCATGCTGATTATCCATCAAGCTGTCATCTGTTTGTCCATCTGCTCATCTATCTGCCCATGTCATGCCCATCCATGCTAAAGCTTTCTACCCACCAAAAAATAAATATTATTTCTCCTACCCCAAAACACCCTCTTCTCCTGTGCCTTAAATGAGTGCTACCCAATTCCAGGAAGTATAAACACTACCCAAAAAAATCTTGTTAAAATACAGACTCAAGACTCCCTGAGATCCATGAGTCCACAAGGATGAGAAAGTGTAACCCAACATGTTTCTTAGTGATCCATTTCTTTGTTATAAAACAAATGGAAGGTTGATTCACACAGAGTATATGTCTCAGATGACCTCGAGAAGCACAAGTGCTTCTGTGGATTTCTGCCTCCCCTACCCCTACCTTCATGGGTGTCTTTTAAAGAACAACTTCCTCTTTATATAGATCTCTTTCCTTCTACCATTAATTCAATAACCTTACAGAGAAGCTTTTTCTCTAGACTCCTCTCAGTAACTTGCCTCTTTGACTTCTTTTACAGCTAACGTTCTTTCTAATGATGTCCAAAAAGGAAGTGATCTTTCTTTATATTATCTTCTAAATTCTGTTTTTTGTCCCAAGAAGTTCATCAAGATTGTTTTTCTCAGAGTTCATCAGTAAGCTGGTGATTTCTGCTCTTAACTTGATAAGCTGAGTTGAGGGTAAAACCCTCAATTCGCATGGCAAAGCATCAGTATTTTACTTTAGGGTTCTGATTTCCTTTTGATGCTCATCTTAACTCTTCTCTATTTATCTGGTTAAGATACCAATTTACCTTTTATGTGTTGTTATATACAAATGTGTCACCATATGGAAATGTACAGCAAAATATATAGCATTGTTTTTTGTAGGTTTACTTTCCATAAATTTTAATGAGCTTTATATAAAATAATTGTCTTGCTTCTTTGTTTGAAATATTTTCAATATGTCCACTTTGCTATATATAAATCTATTTTGTTTCTCTGGGCTTGATGATATTGCTAAACGAATGCCACAGTATGCACAAAGTAAAGGCATGCATTTTTATTTCTTTAAATCATTTACTAAAAAGTGCTCCTAATAAACATAATATGTATTCTTGTACTTCTTAGAGTGTTTCCCTCAGATAAGATCCTCAGACATGGTTATTAATCACTAGAGACCTCTCCCTGCTTTCCTCAAATAACAATTAATAAGGGGTGGAGTTTCTAGAACAGAACTTTTGTTAACATATGAGATGATTCTTGATTATATATGGGACACCATTCCAAGACCTTCCAGTTCAAAGTGAATTTCACTTACTGACAGAACACTTGTCAATTGGAAACTTCACAGTGATCTGAGGAATGTTTTACTTATTTAGGAAAAGATATGTCATTAGAATATGGCTGGAGATTGTGGAGCCTATGTGCTACTCTTAACAGTATAGACATTTTGGCAATGTCCATCCTTGTTTTTTTTTTCCTTTTTCTAATTCAATATTTTATTTATTTATATTTCAGATGTTACCCCCTTTCCCCATCCCCCCCATTAATCCCCTATCTCATCCCTCCTCCTCCTTCTTTTTTTGCATTTATACCGTTTAAATTACATGCAGGTATTAAGGTCAGTTCCAGGTTGGGGAAATAGCAATACAGTAGATGAAAATAGTCAAGGAACAAGCAAGACAATAAACCCAGATAGTGTTTATGAACACACATGACAATAAACAGAGTCCCGTGATCACTATTTCTAAGGGCTTACCAGGATGACCAAAATATCTGAGCCTCCCTGTCCTAGCCCAAAATCATTTTTATGCCTGAAGCCTACTTCTTTGTTCTAGCTTAAAATTTAGATTTCTGCCTGAAGTTATTTCTTTGTTCCAGCCTAATGTCAAATTCCTGCCTGCAATCCATATTTCTGCTCATCATGTTAAAGCTTGTCTCTAACCACATCAACAGACTGGCAGCCAAAGTACATGACTTGAAACTGAAAATGGACCCCCAGACAGAGTTATAAATTTAACAGGCTGGCAAGCCAAGGACAGGTAAGATTCTGCACAGAGCCCTTACCAATCTAAGACAGAAGTGCATTGCTTATGATAATGCATATTCCACAACAGGTAAGGAAGGATTTCTTGTCAGAACGACCTAAGACAGGCTCAGTCTGGTTTATACAATAAAAATGGGGAGATGTGGAGAGCTTTAGGTACTGCCTGGCAGCAATCTTACATTGGCCAAGGACAAGAAAATGGGCTGCTTGGAAGAAATTTGACATAGGCCAAGGATAAGGAAATGTCCATCCTTCTTATCCACTAACATAGAATATCTTGCTAAGTACTTATGTCTGCTTTAATTTATTTCAATGATGTTTGTGATTTTCAGAATATAAGTCTTTCACTCCTTGATTATGTTTATTCCTAAGCATTTCTTATTTTTGATGGTATTAGAAGTGACACTCCTTTCATCTTTTGAATGTTATTGTATAGAAATGAAATTATGTTGTGGGTTGGCTTTTACGTTGTGCAACTTGACTGAGTTCATGAATTCTGACAAATTTTAGATAAAGTTTCTTGCATAGCCTATCATTGACAGATAGACTTCTGAATCATACTATTATTTGGAGTTTGTTCTTTTACTGTGTTTGTTTTGAGGCAACGTCTCATGTGTCCCAGCCTTGCCTCAGACTCACTACATACCAAGGATGATCTACACTTCTGCTCTATATACGTCTACCTTATGACTACAGGGTGTGCCACCATGCCCAGGTTATGTGGTGCCAGGAACTAGACCTAGGGCATAGTACATACTACACAAGCACTCTAGTAACTGGGATCCATGTATGCTTTATATTTAGTTTCTTGCCTAATTACTGTGGTCAGGACTTCTGGTCTTGGGTTGACTAGAAGTAGCAAGAGTGAATACACTTGCCTTGTTCCTAATTTCAAAAACAAAAGATTTCAGTTTTTATTATATTGTGATAAATTATTTCTGTCTATAAACTAAGTGTCTATGTTTTATTTTTCATTCTATTAATGTACTTTAACACAGTGATTGATTGCATGTATGAGTTATCTTTGTATCCTTGGATGAATCCCACTTCATTGTGGTGTATGCTCCTTTTAATGTGACAATGAACTTGGTTTATTGAGCTCATTTGCCTCCATATTATTTAAGATTATTGGCATTTAATTTCTATGGCTATAGGATCAGGGTAATGCTGGCTCATAGGATGAGTCTGAAAGAGTTTGGGGGGAGTTGATATCAACTCCCCTTTCAATATTTTATAGACGTGGCCAATGAGGCACCGTGTTCTAGGCTCTTCTTTGGTGGAATACTTTTTATTACTGATTGAGGCATCTCATTTGTTATTGGCCTGGTCAGATTTCCTGTTTTCTCATGATCCAGTCTTGGTATGTTGCATCTACACAAGACTGTATCCACTTCTGTGCTATTTCAAGTGTTGATGTATAATTTTCATGGTAATCTTCTGCCATCTTTTTGTATGTTTTTAATATCCAGCATAATATCTCCTTTTTAAATTCCTATTTTAGCTGAGTTTTCTGAGTTTTTTCCCTTAGTTCAGTTAAAAGCTGCTGATTTTGTTTATTTTTCCAATCTTGACTCTTAGTTCAAATCATCTTTTCTATAGTTCTGTTCATTGCTAGTTCATGGATTTCTCCTCACATTTCTACATTCTTCTGACTTTGTTTCTTTAGTTTCTCCAGTTCCCTCAGATAGAACATCTGACTGTTTCTGTATTTTTTCTTTACGTGGGCTTTATTTAGCACTAGAAGATTACTTCTAATGATTCTAGCTACCCTCCTTAGGTTTGGGAATGCCATGCTTCCCTTTTCATTTACCTTGAAGCATCTTAAATTTTGAATTGCTGGTTTCTTTGAATCTTTGGTTGCTCAGAAAAAGGTGTTTAATTTATACAAAGTGTGTCTTGTCCAGTTTCCCTGTTACTGATATCTAATTTTGAGCCATTGTGGTCAGAAAAGATGTTTGGTATAATTTTAATATTCTAAAACTTGTTAGGACTTGTTTTGTGACCTAATAAACATGCTCCATGTAGGCTTAAGAAGAATATTTCTGATGACCTGTATGGAATACAGAATATTCTGCTTAAGTCTCTTTGCAATAAAGTTTACATCTAACATCTAATGTTTTCTTAATGATTTTCTGCCTCATCCCTCCAGCATTAAAAAACAGCATAAGAGACTTCTATTGATATTTCATGATCTATTTGTCTCCTAATTCCCATCAACATTTACTTTATTCATTGGTGGCTCTGATGTTCAATACATAGATACTTACATATATGCACAATTGCTTTGTATTTATAATAAAGTATCCTGCTGGTCTTTGTCTCTGGTGGCAGTTCTTGACTTATAGTCTATTTTGCTGATGGACAGCTCCCATAGAGCGGTGCTTTGTCACCATGTGTGAAACCTATCCTTTCCCGATCTTTATTCCCAGTCTGTGTCTCTAAACACAAAGTGAGTTTATTTTGACAGGAAATAGTTGGGTCTTATATATTTATGTGTTCTGCTATCCTTTCCTTTGATTGGGAAGTTTAACTCATTTATGCTCAAAGTCATCTTGAAAGGGATTGGCATGTTGTTCTTATTTCACAGTTCTCTCTCTCTCTATCTCTATCTCTTTCTCTTTCTCTGTCTCTCTCTCTCTCTTTCTCTCTCCCTCTCTCTCTCTCTCTGTCTCACAGTTCTCTTGTTCTACTTTTCTGCTCCTGCTGGCTTCCTGTGTGAGTCATTCAGTTATTGTGATGAAATGGTTTGATTCCTTTATCTTTCTAGCTCATCATTGTTTTAATTTACACTTCCCCCATTAGCAGCAAGATGAAACATCTTCATATAACTCACAGAGATGCAGGCACTGATTCTACCTGTCTCTGAGTCCCACAGACTGGCAGCATTTGATGCAGCTGAGCAGACCTGAGAAGCTATTTGAGGAAAGCCTTGCTTTGCCCTCCTGCTGAGGTTTGCCATCTTTACCCAATGTTACTCAACAAAAATCATTTTACTAAAATAAGTGCAGGAGAGAAAATGCATTTAACTATATTAAATTTCAAAAAGAGAGAAAGATGTAAATGTATTTAAGCCAGTGTACAGTTGAAATCTTGAAAAAAAAATGGACAGAGTAAGCTTCTCATACAGCTGTCCTTCCACCACACGATTTGCATTATCCCTTTATGCTAAAGCCCCAAAGAGTGAATTAGGCTCTACTTTTATTTTGTGGCATATTTAAATCTAATACTAAACTCTATCAGTAGGTTGGAGAAATGGAGAAATACTCATAGAATAAGTCTTGATTAAGGCCTGAAGTTGGAGACAAAACAAAGAACAGTGTGCCTGTGGGATGTTTTGAGAAAGCAGAGAGGCTCTGAGAGGTTCTGCTTTTACCCTTAGACATTTCAAGAGACCTGAGTTCAAAGACCAAAGAGCAGGTACATTGCAAGTATCACAGAAGAGGCATAAAGATATATGAAACTCCGATTTTTAGAAGGAAAAAAAAAAGGAAACTCAGTTATTAACATTCTTTAGTGAAATAGGAATGCTACATGATCTTTTGAGTCTTTTGAGTGACAGGGTGGAATCAAGCAGGAGAAAGGTCTGTTTTTCCTTACGGGATGCGTCGGGGTCTCCTACTTGGGATTAAAGAAAGGCAAGAGAGAAACCTAATATAAAAAGAGTGCTCTGAATCAGTGACATTTAGGGAAGTGATTAGGCAGTGACATTAAACAAGTTCCAAGGCCATTTCCAGGTTATTTCTGTGGGCACCTGTGTTTCTCAGGAAACTGCTGTTGAAGTGGGCAAAAAAGGCTTTTGCTAATTAAAACCCAAGGGTGCCTGCAATGGGAAAGTTCACCAAAGACCTGTTTGTTCCTTTCCCCAGCATGACTACTCTTTGTTTTTTGTGTTCCGTTTTTTAAAGACTTCTTTGGTACCTTAAGGAACATAACAAAAGAAAAATACCTGAGCAGAACAAAAGAATGTCTAGAAAGGCATAGGTTGTCGAAGGTGTGGCACCTACTTCTAACTCCAGGCTTCTCACAGAGAGAGCCATGCTTTCCATTGGGGTGTGTACATAAAATTATTTTCTAGTCTCATGAGTTTATCAAGTATCTTTTTGGCAATTCCAACAGCTGTCCATCAGTGGAATCATACCTGTCAGACACAGCTGGCATAGAGCTTCACACTAATACCTGATTAATAAAACTGATCACATGCACCCTTTATATATGGGCATCGATGTCTTCTTGTATCTGCTTCTGCCCTGTGACCTGTCAGCTCATGTCTCATGCCTCTCTGAGTTTCTTCCACATGGGACTCTGAATATATTCTTGCTTTTCATAGATTTTCTGATATATTACTTAGATAAAGAAGAACTTCAACCTTCAATATTAGCTTTCAAGATTGCCCTAAGCCTCCAAATCCAGTTGGAAGCAGTGTGAAAAGTTTCTCAACATATCCAGACTACACTGGCAATTATCATTTTGTCCTATGATCTACTGGATATCTGCATGACCACACCTCACTGAAAAAGAAGCTACATGTGATCTTGCTGTGGGTAACACAAGGGGAAATAGATATAGCAAACGAGGAGCCAGACTACATTATTTTTTTTCTTTAAATTTCAATTTACTTTGCCTGTTGATATTTACTTTCCAACTACCCATCTTGTGTAATTCAGCAAAATTCCACCATTTACAACAACCTGTCATAGAGTGAATCTAATTCTGAATAGTTAGGTTCCATACCTGGATTCATCTTCCTCAAATGACATTTGTAACATACAGGGTGGGCTCATCACATTTCCCCATGGGAAGAGGTAAAAGGAGAGGAGGGATTTGAGTGGGGAGACTGGGCCTACCAGCTCACCATGACATCTGATTATTGAGTATGAGAACTTTAAATATTTCAACTGTTCAGTGGTTGAACAGCACCTAAGAACTCATCCACAGGACAGCTGATGTGAGAAGCAGAGAGAGCTCAGGCCAGTGTTTGTGTTGTTAACTTATGCCTGTGTTTCATTTCCAGTTATGGAGTGGCTTCAGAATAAGAGTACTGTCTACAGTCTCTGCCAAAACCTTCTGACTCACTCACCTTTGATTGTGAGTGATGAAAGGCAAGGGCCAGGCCTTCTGCTTCTCACCATTCTGTAATTAACCAGAGCCACATCTTTGCCCTTTAATTGAAAATAAATTTTTTCTTATATAATATATCTTCATTATGTTTTCCCTTCTCTTTACTCCTACCAGTTCCTCCCCATCTCTCCTCCAATCAGGACTTACCCCCTTTCTTCCTCCTATCCAGATTTACTCCCATTTCTTTCTCCCAGCCAGATCTACTTCTCTATCTTCTTCCCACCACAGAATTCACCTCCTTTCTGTCTCTCATTAGAAAACAAACAGGCTTCTAAGAATACCAATAATAAAATAAAACAAAAATTAACACATTGAAATAGAAAAATAAAAACATATAGACAGAAAAGAGCCTACAAAAGGGCAAAGATACAGATGCAGAGACTCACTCATTTGCACACTGAAGAATCCTGTGGAAACACAAAATTGGAAGCCATAATACATATGAGAAGGATCTAGAGGGAAGGGGGAAGGAAGAAGGGAGGAAGGGAAGAAGGGAGGGAGAGACAGACAGAGACAGAATAAAAGTAAAAAAAAAAAAAAGGAAAAATACAAAATAAAACAAAAACTCCCTGACATGAAGTTGTGAAACACAGAATCTCCAAAGATGTAGTTGAATCTGTTTTCTGATGACCATGTACTACTGGGCATGTCACCGGTCCTTAGGAGTAGTTTGTTTCTTCAGTGAGGCCCTCTTTGAGAAACAAGTATCAAATGGTTATCAAAGGAGATAGCTTCTGGGCTAGAGACGGGGCATGTGTCCAGTTCTTCTTTCAGCTCTAGGACCCTGTTTGGTGCAGCCCTGAGTTCTATCAAGTGTGCTTCTACCATGTCAACTTAGAGGGCCTGTCTCTTTGGTATCCTCAATACCCTATGGCTCTTACAGTCTTTCCACCTTCTCTTCTGCAGGTTCCATGGAATTTGATGGACACATTCTGTTTAGGGCTGAGCATTCTAAGGTCTCTCACTTTCTGTATATTGTATGGCTGTGGGTCTCTGTATTTGTTCCCATCTGCTACTGCAGAAGGAAGCTTCTCAATAATGGCTGAACAAAGCACTGATCTATGAGAATAGCAGAATGTCATTAGGAATCATTTTATTGCTATATTCTCTTAGTAGAATAGTAGTATTTGATTTTCCCCTAGGTCCCTGGACTCTCTAGTTTCAGGTTCTTGTTCTTCCAAGCAGTTTCAGATCCAGGTTCTATATCATAGAGTTGGCCTTAAGTCAAATCTTATATTAGTTGGGTTTTTCCCAAATTTTTGTGCTACCATTATACTAACATATCTTTCAAGCAGGACACTACTGTAGATCAAAGGACTTGTAGTTATGGTAATGCACAGAGTACCTTTCTGTAAAGTGCTATGTAGTTACCAGCTCAACTTCTCCATGTTCAGTGAGTTGTGTGGGTGTTGTCTTCAGCTATACTCTTGGCAGCAGCCTGAATTGTTTGGTGGTTCCTATAAAATCCCTTCAGTCAACAACCCAATTAGTTGTAGCCCATTCCCAGTACCAAATCAAAGCTTGATTTGGTGACAAGAGATGTCTGGTTGGGACTGTTTTCCCCATTATTTGGTGATTTTATTTAGATCATTTTCATATAGATATAGAGTATACTACTAATACACTATCAAGTATCCGTGTGTGTGTGTGGTCTATATATGTATACTTAACTAGTGTATTAGGTTTCCACACTAATCTTCAAATGGCTCTCAATTTTAGCTCTGTCTCCCCATATTCCCTCCCTCACAGTCCTCTTCCCTCCCCACATGACCCTCCCATTCCATTCCCTTCACTCTTCCCTGTCTATCTATAACCATCTATTTTATTTCCCCTTCCTAGAGAAATCTATCTATATTTTCCTAGGTATCTTAATCTCTACCTAACATCTATGGTTCTATTGATTGTAGCTTCATTACCATTGACTTAGCAGCTAATATCCACATAGAAGTGAGTACATAGCGTAGTTGTCTTTCTGAGTTATCTCACTCAGGATGATTTTTTTTTCTTCATTTACCTATGAAGTTCATGCTTTTATCTTTTAATAGCTAGGTAGCATTCCATTGTGTACATGCACCATATTTTCTTTATCAATTCATCTGTTGAGAGACATCTAGATTGTTTCCATTTTGTGGCTATTGTGAATAGAACAGCAGTAAACACGGTTGAGCAAGGTTCTTTGTGGTAGGATGAAATATAGCTGGATCTTGGAGTAGATCAATTTCCATCTTCCTGAGGAACTGTCACTGATTTCCATAGTGGCTGTACAAGTTTGCAAATTCACTATGAACAGATGAGTCAGAACCACATTTTTACAAGTTTTACAGTTTTTGAACTAATGTCCACTTATTAACAAGTACTGGAGGAGTAGAGGGGGGCTGCAACCTCATTGAAGAACAACATAGGCTAGCCTGACCACTCAGTTTTCCCAAAGTTTAGACCACCAACCAAGGAGTGTACCTGGAGGGATCCATGGCTCAGATACAAATGTAACAGAGGATGGGCTTGCCTGACAACAGGAGGGGAGGCCTTTGGTCCTAGGGAGGTTTCATGCCCCAGCATAGGGGAATGCTGCAGCGGTGGGCTGGGGTGGGAGAGTGTAGGTGGGTGGGGGAGCATTCTCAAACAGGAAAGGGGGATGGGGTGGAGGAAGGGGGACGAGGGCTAGTAAAGGGGTAACCAGGAAGTAGGATATTATGGGATGGGGAGTTGGTGGAGGGGGTAACTGAGAAGTGGAATATAGAGATTAGAAATTTTAAAGTAAAAGAGTATAATTGTAAAAAATTAATTTAAAAAGTTTTACAGTTCTGATGTAAATTACTAAGAATTATTCAACAACTATTGTGCAACTCCAGTCTGTCTGAATTCACTGTCATTTTAAGAATAAATGATAAGAGTGGGATTTAGGTAAAGGCCACTCTTCACATGAAGGACCTCTTCTTCCAAGTGGATTCTGGGAATTCTTGATTATGGTTCTACTTAAATGTGGGGCCAAGAAATGCTTCTTTGGGGACAGTAGTTGCCCTGTGCAATATAGAATACAGAGTAATACTCCAGGCTTTTGACCCCCGGAAGTGGGAGTAGTTAGGTTTCCTTAGGATATCAGTACTATGTTCCCTACCATACCATGACAATAAATAAAATGTCTTCAGTATTGTCTAGTTGTCAAATGCCTGGTGAGGAAAGAAAACATCCTCAGCTGAAAACCATTGAGCTAGATGGAGATTAAGTTTGGTCCTCTCTAGAATAAGAAGTTCCAAAGTTATAGGCTTTTAGAGACTATCACAAAAATAAATATTTATGGGCACATACATACCTATGGTTCTTAATTAATTGTATAATGAATGGTTTATAATGTTGAATAAAAAAATGTAAAAACATGAATGCATGCAAGATATTATTAGGGAAAATGGAAGTGTCCATTGGAAGTAGACATTTATAAGAGTCAGGACTGGGAGAATGGATGGGTAAGATGTGTATCAATATTCACCAAGTACGTCTTACATAAAATATGCATTGTTGAACACATTTTATAGCTATTTTCTAAGTATATTATTAGCAGTATAAACTATTTTTTAAATAAATTGCTGAAGGTGAGTTTCTCAGATAAATGAATTGAGGTTCTGTGTGGCTACAAACTGTTTTCCAGATTACAAAGAAATCAAGTGGCAGAGTTGGGATTCAGCTCAGTTCTATCTTACCTTCAAATCTATGCCATGACTATAATGGCTTGCAGCTGAGAGTTCCCTAGGGTCTCTAGCTTTCTCCATGTGAACAAAACCCTGGCAAGGATTTGTACAGGGTGATCAGCAGTACAACTATAAGAGACAATCCTGATTGCACCACAGACCATCAAAGGCACTGCAAGTTAGCATTATGTTACTCAAACATTCTCCCAAAAAGATACTTACAATCTGTGCCATAAAAAAGACAGAGTGAAAAAGAGAAAGGAATCTATTATCATGACAACTAAGTGACAGCTCAGAGACTATGACCACATCTACCGTACTTACTGCAGTTACTTCTACAGAGGTGAAAACAGAGAACCAATGTTTTATCCTTGAATAGACTCAAATGGCACCCAAAAAAAATTTTCAGATGGGTCTCATCTTTGTGTGTGTGTGTGTGTGTGTGTGTGTGTGTGTGTGTGCTTTGGGTTTTGAAATTCAAATACTACTACTTATTCTGCCACCTCCACATAGCTATACAGCTACACGGCTTTTTAAATGCCTAGGGATTTGGAAGCAGTCACTGGCTTCCTATTGCAAACTAGTGATACTCTTGAACTCAGTCTCATCCAGATCATCCCAGAACAACTCTCACAGCTTCTAATCCTATCGCTGCACTGGCTGTGGGTGTGCAGTAAGTGTGAAAGTATGAAGTAGGTTGCAAATGAGCAAAAAGCCATGACATATGGACCACATATAGCATCTGGAGATACAGACTAAAAGAATAAAACCTCACCTTGCATCTATTAGAATGATCAAAATTCAGCACACTGATGCCCCACATGGGAGCAAAAGTGCAGCATAACAAGAATCCTCTCGGTTGCTTTGGCAATACAGAATGGATGACAGTGGGTAGATTCCTAATAACCTAACCATATATTTACTATACAATCTAAAATATGCATTCCTTGCTATTTTACCAAAGAGAGATGAAAAATTAGGTTAACATAAAAATCTGCAGGTGGACTTTTAGCACAGCATTATTCCATCAGTTGATAATTAAACAAGTTAGTATATATGCGTGATTATCACTGCCTGGAGTAGTAAAATACTACTCATCACTAAAAATAAATGAACTATTGAGCCTTGACAAAACACATGGGAAACACAGATGTGTATTGCTAAAGAAGAGAAACCATGATAAGAAGGCTGCATATTATCTGATTCCAGCTACCTGACATCCTAGAAGAATCAAAGCTATGAGCACAGTAAAGATATCAGTGATTTCCAGTGGCCATGAGGAAAGGGAGAGAAATGAGCAAAGAACACAAGATTTTTAGGGCGATAAAAGGATATTATAAGGGTGGGTATGGACTATCTTAAATTTGCCAGCACCCAGATAATACACAACACCAAGTGTGACTATGGACTTTGAATGATATTTGTCAATGAAAGTTCATTAATCACAGCAAATGTTCCATTCCAGTAGGAGCTGTTCATTATAGAGGAGGCCATGTTACTAACAGTGGCAGGAGATATACGTGAAATCTAAATACCGTCTACTTAAGTTCTTGGTGATTCTTGTGGAAATTAAAGATGTTACAATATACAGTGAAATAACTGAAACATATAAACCTGGGTTCAGGTATCTTTCAGTCACTAATGGAGGAGCTGGATTAGAGATAAACAATGATAAACCAAATACAGTCCTACTGTTTTTATGCTGTAAGGACCTCATTGAGGAGGTGATTTTATAACTCAGTGGGAAAGTTATAACAAGAAAAGTGAACATTTCCACATCCAGACAGTGATGCACCGATATGTGGGTAAGGTGGCTGGGAATGCTGAGAGTTCCTCCAGGCTGGAAGTTAGGCACAGCAGCTGCAGCTACAGCAGCTCATTAAAGGCTTTCTTCATGGTTCCTCACGGCACAGGCCCCAATAACACGAGAAAATCCTTGGGTTTCCAAAACAGCTTTATTGGAATGACTGATGATGGTTGAGTCTGGATGTGCACCCACATGAAACTCAGGGCAGACTTGAATTGAATAAGGAGGGAGAAAGTGAGAGGGTCTAGAGAAGAATGCTTAATTGGCTCCACTCTCTGGCCTTCAGGCATCTCATCAGTATGTAAATCCCTCTAGGGCCTGAGGCTTGTGATTGATGGCCAAAGACCTCTCTGTGGGAGGGGTTGTGGAGTGCTGAAGCTAAATGAAAAAAACAGGGCCCAGGAGCAGAGCCGAACTCCTGCTGTCCAATAAGGGTCCAGGGTTCCAGGCTTATGCTTGACCAAGCACCCAGCTGCTTCTCACAGTCCATCACCCCATACCAATATGCATTATCTTCACCGAATTCTCACTCTCCTTCCCACTTCCATAGTGGCAGAGTAACCCTTCTGCTCAGCCTCATCATAGGCTTGATCATACACCTTTCTTTAGTCATGAATATTACAAAATATTAATTGACCTGAAGTCTTAGTAGTATTCATGTACTTGACTTGTTGGTTTTGATTATTGTGTTTTGTTTTCTACTTCTGTGGCCATGTAAGAGAACATTCCCCCAAGTGACTATGCCTTCAAACTGGACTCTGCTCTACTTGACCCTTACTATGAAGCAGAACAACCCAGCTGAGCCCATTTTAGATGAATCAAGTCCATTTATTAATATGGACCCTCAAGCTGGAATATAGGTCAATGATAGGGTGCTAGGTGCTATTCTACCATAACCGTGGCCCTGGATTCACTCTCCAGCACTGTAATTAATAGATGAACAGTTCAACAAACCCTCAGGGATAAGAATAAAGTGTATTGTATTAAGCCATTGATTTTTGTACTGGTTTATTAGACAGCAACCACACATCAATATAAGCACAACCAAAGGCTATCTAATATACATGCCTGTATGCTCAAAGTTGACTTTAACGTGAGCTATGAATTGAAATGGCGAGTGAAGAGGAAGACTGACATGCCAAAAAGCATGGCATGAGCAACAACAGGCAACTATAAATGGGAAAGTGCTTTGGGGGTCCACTGAACAACATTTTAGCAGAAGATTATCTCTAAGAAAAATGTCAGCATATAGCCCAGGTCAAGCTCAAACTACTACGTAGTCAAGGATGACTTTGAAATCCTGATCCTCTTGCCTCTACTTTCCAAATCCGAGGATTAAAGGCAGGTGTCACTATGCCTAGATGAAAAAGAAGGTTCTTGTGGCTCTCTTGTTTGGGAATAAATTTAAAAGAAAATTAGGATAATGTTTCAGACAACTTTGAATATTAAAGCATACAAATTAGACATCTAACCTAGGATGAATAGTTAAGAGAGACAGTAGCTACATGTGTGATTCAGAACCAACCCTTACATGAGTGTCAGAAATAGCACTGAGGTCATTCTTAAGGAGATGGGTAAGCCAGGCGGTGGTGGCGCTCGCCTTTAATCCCAGCACTTGGGAGGCAGAGGCAGGCGGATTTCTGAGTTCAAGGTCAGCCTGGTCTACCGAGTGAGTTCCAGCACAACCAGGGCTACACAGAGAAACCCTTTCTCGAAAAACTAAAAAAAAAAAAAAAAAAGAGAGAGAGAGAGAGATGGGTAAATAAGTTCTTCCATAAGTCATGATACGGGTCTGGCTGAGGCAGCCTGCTCTGCTCTGTCACATATCCATTTAAAGAAGGAAGTTCAGTGAGGTGCTAATGAAGACATTTTAGGAAATCAGAAGATGAACATTTGTGTCAAGATACAGATCAATAGAGAAGACCGAATCACATCACTCTGTAAATTGCTCAAACACAGACTGTTCTGCATCCCCTCACTGGTGGAGATAAGAAAGGTGATGGGCAACAGGAAGGTGAAGCATTGTGCTGCATTTCTTTCTTTGAGGTTGCTGGAGTAACTGGAGCAGCAGTGTGTAAAATGATGAGCCTCTCCCTGGGAGAACTCACCTAGAACAAGTCCTAAGGCTAAAAATCTTAATCTCTCTTGCAATACACTCCCTAACCCTATAGCAGAGGAATCCAGGAAAGTAAGGCAGATCAGGGCCAAGTGAGGGAAGATTTCTCTAGACACTCAAAGGACTGGAGCTCACCATTGTGGATGACAATCTCAATCTGTCTGTCAGAGACAAGTAAGAAAGAGCATTTTATATGGAGTTCTTTCCTGGAGGGGAAAAAAAACTGCTAAGAAAAAAAGAGCATGCCCAGATGGCCAGAGCCTAGGGGAATATGAGATGGGACTAAAGGAAGTCAGGCAAAGGAGATAAAATAAATTTCACATGCACTGCTTCTTATTGCCACTTTCGTACAGTTGCTATGGGAACTGTTTTTCGGAAGCTCTCTAAGGCTGTATCTACACAGTGCGAAATGTTTGAGACTGAAATGACCAGTCAATTTAAGCCAACTGGTTTAATTGATTGATTTCCAACTCATGCCCTCAACCCAATCCTAGTCAAATTGGCTGGTTGCTTAACTGGATTCAGTGGCATCTTGCAGCAGTAAAATTGGTTTACCAATTTTATACTGTTGTATAAATCTGTATTCCAGCTTAATGATAAGATGGCCCTCTTGCAGTCTGTCTTCCTGTACTATGGTCCCATTATTTCTGGGATTTATAAGCAGGTCTATTAGAGCATGGACAGTGACTGGAAAGTCAGAGGAAGACTATATGATGTTAAGTGTACCTGTGTGCACGTGTGTACACACAGACACACACACACACACACACACACACACACACACACACACACACACA
>JANHMN010000024.1:20712099-20744544 GCA_030674055.1 Rhabdomys pumilio
ACACACACACACACACACACACACACACACACACACACACACACACAAGCAAAAGAAAGCATTAGACAAGAGCCAGACAGCAAAGCAAAAAAGAATCAAGAACAAGTCCCTTCACAACAAAAGATAGGGTTGAAATACTGCTGTGGGGCAAAGGCAATGAAAGACGAGTCCTTGCACCATATTACCCAGGCTGCTTATGTGGACCTGTGGAGGTCAGAGGACAACCATGGATACTGTTTCTCAGGAGCTGTCCACCCTGTTTATTCAAACAGGATCTTTCACTGGCCTAGAGATCGGCAACTATATTAGGCTGGCTGACCGGTGAGTTCCTGGGATTTACTTATCTCCATATCCCCAGCCACCAGTGTGATGGCAAGCACATGCTAGCATGCTTGGCTTTTTTACTCAGTTCTGGCAATCAAATGCAAGTCCTCATGCTTGTACATCAATTATTTTACCAATCAAGCTATTGCCTCAGCCTCCAAACTTTCTATCTGTCTATTCTGCTTCTTCCCAAAATGCCAGCTTGGCTCTCTGAGGTCAGAATCCTGGGCTAATAATAAGAATAGTGCCTCAACATTGGTCTGTTCCCATCTCTGTCTCCTCTCCATGCATCTCCCTCAAAAGAAGTAATACATCAGAATAGCATCTTATTACCAGTGAGAATAATTTATAAAGTCTGTATTCATCTAGCATTTCCTGGGTAAGGAACTCTGATGAGTCTTTACAAGTAGAACTGCCTATGATGTCATTTAGGCTTGAAGCTCTTTTATTTCTTATGTATTGTTCTGAACTTTTAGTGTCTTCTTCTCTAATTTTGAGCCACTCCATGTAACCCCAAGCACATGACTTATGACCTCAATAGCTTTATACCACCATCGCTTCCTTCCTTTATCAAATGAGCTGCCCATGCCAATTTTTTTATAGACAATGGAAAAGTCAGACAACACATCTTGTCCCAACAATGAGTTCATGGGGGTCCCAGTTAAGAGAAACACCATTGACATGGAAATCAGAGGTGGTCTAACACGAATTCCTAGTGAAAATCCAGATAGATTAAAGAATCAATTATCTATTTTTTCTAAGTTGTGCTTGTTGTCTTCTAGACACTCAAATTTTAACCCTGATGTAAAAGTCAGATTTATTGCTAGAATTGAAAAGATTCACTGATGCCAGGTCTAGTGTCACAGACCTTTAATCTAAGTACTCAGAAGGTAGAAGCAGGTGAATCTTTATCTGGAGTTCAAGACCAGTCTGGCCTATAGAGTGAATTTCAGAAGAGTCAGAACACAGATAAATCTTATATTAGAGAGAGGCGGGATTCATTGATGATTGATAGCTGCTATGTCATTGGAACTTATAAAGGCCTTTACATATATTGTCTAGCTGGTTTCTACTTTAACTCACAAGAGAGATAGCTTGTTCTAGTTTTGCCTTATGTTGCTGTGGTAAAACACAGACCAAAGCAACGAGGGGGAATAATGGGTTTATTTGGCTTACAGGCTACAGTCTATCATTGAAGGAAATTCAAATTCCTAGGCAGGAATTCAAATCAGGAACCTGGAGGCAGGAACTGAAGCAGTAGCTGTGGAGTACTGCTTACCGGATCTCTCTCCACAGTTTGCTCAGCCTGCTGTCTTATGTAATCCAGGACCACACACCCAATGGTAGGACCAGCTAGAGTCAACTGAGCCCTCCAACCCCAATCATTAATCAAGACATGGCACACAGTCATGTCCATGGGCCGGTCTGATGAAGGTAATTCCTCAACTGAGGTTTCTTCTTCCAGGGTGACTCTAGTTTATATCAAGTTGACAAAAACTAAGCCACATAGATGGTTTACCCAGTGATTAAAAGTATAAAAACATCAAACACCTAACCTAAGTTTTCTGATGACAAACTCCTTCTTCTTGCTATATTTGCATAGGATCTCTAATCATTTAAATCTGTACTTTCCCATTGTTCCAGTTGGTGTTTTGAAGGCATCAATTTTTCTTCCTTTGATTTTCTACATAACTGCCTGATAAACTATGGACATAGAGTCAGATTCACATCTAAATAATGAATTGCACTTATATCTACTGACGTTTCTCTTATTGTTAATAAAACATTTTGAACTCCAATCTTGCCTGGAACGATTACTTTAAAATTCTGCCTTTTTCCACCAGTACAAGATAGAATACACATTGAAACGGGACATCTAAGCATACTGTGAACTGTGAACAAGTTGGAATCATTAATTCTTGGTGGTATCAGGCCATCGTTCAAATGGAACTACATTCGCAGATTGGGGCTTTATCTAGTGTGGTTTAATTGTTCATGTGTGTTTAGTTCTCTCTGTCTCTCTCTGAGTCCCTCTCCCTGTCCCTGTCCCTGTCCCTCTCCCTCTCTCCCTCTCTCCCTCTCTCCCTCTCTCCCTCTCTCCCTCTCTCCCTCTCTCCCTCTCTCCCTCTCTCCCTCTCTCCCTTTCTCTTTCTCCCTCTCTCCCTAGCCCCCACTGTGTGTGTGTGTGTCTGTGTGTGTGTGTGTGTGTGTGTGTGTGTGTGTGTGTACATGTGTGAGCACTGGTTAAGCAGGAATATCTAAAGGCTGAGTGATGAACAATATCATCCTGTCCTTTGGGTCAATGCAGTTGTTAGCCATACAAGAACATTCTAATATTCCCCAGGTTTGATTGCTCGCTGTTATATTAGCATAGCCCAGTCATAACGACAATTTTAAGTTATTTGTTTATTTATTTATTTATTTATTTATTTACTTACTTATTTATTTAATGTATGAGTGCTCTGTCTGCACATATGCCTGCATGCTAGAAGAGGACATCAGATCCCGGTGTACATGGTTGCAAACTGCCATGTGGTTGCTGGGAATTGAACTCAGGACCTCTGAAAGGTCAGCCAGAGCTCTGAACTGCTGAGCTACTTCTCCGGCCCCATAATGGTGATTTTTAAGACTGTACTTTGGCAGATGATTGATTCATAATTTGGTTCAGTCACTTGTGGTTGGTATTTCCACACAAAACCAATTAATAACCATTGAAGATATACTAATTTAAAGCCCGTGTCTGACCAAGAAGGATAAATTTCTCTGTGGATTTTCACAATGAACTCATTCTGACGAGAATGGGGCATATCCCGAACATTTAATTCAGTGGTAACCTGGCAGGGAGCACGGGAGAAGTGTGCTCTACAGAAGAAGTACTCTTTCTTGGGACAGAGCTTCATGATATAAGCAAGGCACTGCCAGACACTCTCCTCCAAGGCTGACTGCAAAAACAGAGCAGCACAATGCAGGTTTTCAGATACTAGAGAGAAAGGAATGTTACGATTCTTGGAAAGATTCTCCTGAGACTTAGAAGCTAGCATTAGAGATCCTAGTGAAAAATAGAAATGTGATTTTCTTCTGTGAAAAAAAAAACCCTAATCTATAAATAGTAGTATATTCACCAAACTGAACTAGTTTGGACACTGAAGATTTATAGTTCTCTAAGCTGATTGAACTGAATGGTAGGATTAATTTGCAGAGTAAAATGACAAGCTGGGGACGACTCAGTCTACAGTCACAAAGTTCTTATCAGTGGGGACAAAGGTCTAGATTCCAAGGACAGTTTTAAAAATTGATTGTAATTCTTCCTTTTCTTCCCAGGCAAGGGAAGGAAAAAAAACAAAAAAGAAAAGAAGAAAAGAGTCATATCTCAACCTTTCCCATTAAAAAACTAATATACCCTTGAATCTATCCCCTTACACAAGTTCACAGGCTGCCCTGATCCCAAGAGTCAAATAACTAAGGAAGAAATATGCCAACAAATTTGGGGCAGGAGAAAAGTGAGTAGATACAGGGTATTAGAAGAATGAAAAGAACATCCAGGCACCTCTGAGACTGAGGATATCAGGAACAAATGCAGGTTGCCTTCTGGCTTGGCTTCTCGTGGGTCTTCAATTATAGTGACATGAAAACAGGACCACAACATGTAATCAAACAGAGTTTGCGGTGTAGTGCCAATTTAGCTCACCCTTTCTCTGACGTGCTCACCTGACACTTCCAGAATATATCTCGTGCATCAGTTATGTTTGGCACAGAGTTTTCTCTCAAATAAAAGTCAATGTTTGCCCATTGAAACTTAACTAACTAGTTCCATGGAGTTTCTACCATGTGCCCAACATTGTGAGAGACATAAAGTCAGTGATTCAGAAACCTGTCCTGAAAGGATGAGATCAGTATTCAATAATATCAGAATCAAGATAGAAGCCAAGTGTGGTAAGTGAGATACAAAAACCATAGGGTGAATGGGAGAAGATATGTGTCAAGTGGAGAGACAGGAACTGCACCAAGCAGTCTCCTTTTCACCCTTTAGGCCAAAGCAACTTTCTCAAACTTGACTGGGTGATTCATTGTTTCAGAGTTGTTCAGGGTACTGAACAACTCAACCTTTCCCATTAAAAAACTAATATACCCTTGAATCTATCCCCTTACACAATCCATATCCATGGATTCAACTATCCTTGATCAAAAATACAGTTTTGTAGTTGAATGTCTCTTGACCATGGACAGAAGTTTTCTCCTGTAGCTATCTATAAATAAAGCAGCATAACAATACAGCATGTACATAATATTTGGATTGTACCAGGTATGGTAAGAGGTGATTTTCAGCATACAGAAGGATGTATGTGGTTACAGACAGACACTATGCCATTTTTATAAGGAACTGGGGTATCCTCTGGTTTTGCTATTCACAGGGATTCTAGAACCAGTAAATGCACTGTAGATATTGAGGGACAACTGTGCTATATGCATTGTACCAGCTGGTAAGGATTTCAGGGTCTAGGCATTCATTTCTCCAGCTAACAGGAACACTTTTGGAAGACAAATTTCACTTTTTACTTACCTCTTTGGAGAAATCTGCCTTACTGAAGCTTACAGCTCTTCTGGTCAGCCAAAATTTAATCAGAATGAAGTATTCAAATTTATTTATTTCATCAATGTGGGTCAACTGAAATGTAATGTCAACTCTAGACCTCCACCCAGAGACCTTTTAAAGTTCTTTTTTGTGGGGTATGTGTATGGGAGATCATAAATCTTTATACATGAGCACAGAGTCTACAATACTTCTGCCTCTCTTCCCCAACTCCAATTCCAATTCCTCCCAAGCCCTCTAACTCCTTCCATATGTCCACTCTCATACTCATGATCTCTTTTTAAATTATTATTGTTATAAGTGTACACATGTATATCTACACATACATGTATATAAAAACCACTAAATCCATTTCACATTGCTCATATATGTAGTCATGTGTCCAGGGCAAACTACCTGGAATTGGTCTACTATGGAGAAAACTGATTCTCTGGCATCCATGTGGACATATTTTTCTTTCAATGGGCTGCCATTCTACTCTGCCCCTTGTCTACCTCTTCAAACTCATGTGTCCAGAAGTTGACTCATCAGACAGGTAGCCTAAACAAAGCATCCTACACAGTGAGCTTTCCCAGAAAAGTTTAAATCTCATTGATGAGGAAGATGATAAAATATAACATTCTAGGAATCTAAGTAGCTCTTTCTTACCCAAACCATCACTAGGCATGACCAAGGCTTGGGGCTTTCTCCTGATCATGAGGCACATACACAAACCACCACACCTACTCCTGGCTACCAACAGTGCCTGAGAGAAAATTCATTTTTCTTTTCTGCTATGGAAGGATCAGGAAGGTGACGCTCCACAGAGACAAAGCGGAAGCTTTTAAATGTCCCCTCTGGTCTCATTTCCTACAGAGTGACTTTTAACTGTCGCTTCTTTCTGTCCAATTTTAACCGGAATGGTTCACATCTTCTCTCTCCAACTTCCCTAAATAACTAGCCCTTCTCGTCCCTTGCGTCCTCCTCATTCTCACCCCTGAGCCCAGATAGAAGAGGCTTTTTAAAAACACGGTTAGAAAAGGAAGCCAGTGCAATATATGTGAAATTCTCACTTCCTGAAACAGTATGTTTGGCCCTAAACAAATTAGATCATTACATTCTCTGGCCATGAGCTCCCTCTGAGTGGGTCTTCTCTTGACCCATGCCAACGGTGCAGTGATCACACATTGGGAGCTTACTCAGCCTCTATACCTTCTGAACTGTCTGGATTCTTGTTTGCCTAGTAAAATCTTTGTAATCTATTTGTCTCCTGGTTGGTCTTAGTCATGCTCTGAACACATGAACTATGCTGTGGTATATAACTAGATTAAGTTATTCTGCTCACGTTTTTCAGGGATATGGGTTCAAGCAATTCTAAGTGTCAGGAAACATAAGGAACATTTCTGGGCAAGGTAAACTTTCTCCATAGTGGGAGCCACCATCAAAACACCTACACACACACCACATACACACACACACACACACACACACACACACACACACGTACACATCAGGACCCCAAGGACTTCTGTCCTGTTATTATCACATGGTGCTGCAAACAGGCAAACCTCTAGGCCAGTGATTCTCAGACTTCTTAATACGACCTTTTAACACAGTCTCTCATGGTATGGTGATGCCCAACCATAAAATTGCTTTGTTGCTACTTCGCAATTGTAATTTTGTTACTATTATGAATCATAATGCAAATATCTGTGTTTTCTGATAGTCTTAGGTGACCCCCGAAGGGTTGTGACCCACAGATTGAGAAACACTGCTCTAGGCAAACCCAGACTCAGGAAAAGTTACAAGACAACCACTTAGAACCAACAAGCAAATAAAGGAATATCTGACTCCTTTACCTTAAGTTGCTTTAGTGCTGCTGGGAAGGAAACCAGCTGATCTTTCTATTTGGCCTTTGTTTCTCACTCTACTGTGAAGCTTATTCAGCACTCACTATGGGACTTCATTAAAATAAGTCTGTAACAAATCACCAATCCAAGAATACAACATTGTCAGTTTTGCTCAGGAGCACACAAGAATTAGCATTCTGGCCATCCTACAATTTCTTCTCTCAAATCTTCATGAAGCTGTGCTCAGCAAGGGTTAAAAGATGTGGGAAATCCAACCTCCAACTCCAACTGAGAAGATGTGGAATAAAGAAAGAAAGAGAAAATACTTATCAGTCTCCCAAATAATTCTACCCATAGATCAAACCTAACCTGAGTAGACCCATGAGAGGAAGAGGTGCCTCTGGGTACAAGAGCCATTACCATCTTAATCAGAGCCACTGGGATTACACCTAAGAGACTCTCACAAGATGAACAGGGCTATTAGTGCTCCTTCAGAAAAGGAGGGGTCAGAGAGGGTCATTGAACCCTCACCTGAGATACAGATACTCACACCCCAACCCACTCCTGCCCCAACCCAGGGAGATATGATTCTGTACCTGGTCTCAGAAGTTATCACAGTGCATATGAGGTAGAAAGTTAAGAGTATAGGGGAACTCCACCTTAGGCAGCTGTGGTGTTGTTTAAGGTCACTTGTGCTCCTGAAATTAACCCCTTATCTGTGCTTAACAAACTCAGCAGTTCATCAGGCTAGACCTGGATATAATCATGACTTTTTTATATTAACACTTTATCTGAGGTAAATATATTTGTTAATGTCTCCCTGGGAAATGATAAAATAAAAATAATTTTGGACTGTATAAAAGGGCCTAAGCCATCCTCACAAGGCCATGCTTTGGAACAAGTTATTTCCAAAACTGTAGGTTACATGCTAACTCCTACCTACCCTCAGCCATCCTTTAAAAGACATGCACAAATTACCACAAGTCTAATTAGCATAATGAGTCTACTGCAAATTAAGCACAGATTTTTTAGAGTATCATCTGGAAGAGCCACTTGTAAACGTCTTGTTTCTTACTGTGCACACTCAGCTTTCAGAGAAAATATTTTTGTTTTCTTCAAAGAATATTTGCAACCACTACACACTCGGCTGATCGAGTTAGAACTAGGGAAAAAAAATTTCTTATTTCTTCTTTGTCTCAGTCTCTTTGTCTTTCTGTCCCTCCCTCTCTCCATCTTTCTGTCTCTTTGTCTCTCCTATCTCCATCTTTCTCTGTCTCTGTGTCTCTCTCTGTCTCTTTCTTCTTCTGTCTCTCTGTGTCTCTTTCTGTTTCTTTTCTTTCTCTGTTTTTCTGTCTGTCTGTCTGTCTGTCTCTAAACTCTGATAGAAAGCTATAATTGGTACTTAGTATGAGTGTTTTACCAAAATTGTTCTTGGTTCTTCATCTCTTAGAAGGTTCATGAAAGACTTATAAAACTATCATTGCTAAGTTCGTCCAGAATAGTTTCCATAGAGACTGGATAACTGACATGATTATCTCCTGTGATACTGCCCTCAACCTCACCTTTCAAGTGCCCTGAGAGAGTCATCACTGCTTGACCTTGGTCCTATCTGTCTATATTCTCCTCATAGCAGGAGCAACTTCAGTTTTGGTTTGTTTCTTTTGTGTGTTGTTGTTTCATTAGGTTTGGGTTCTCTCCTAAAGTGACATATTTTACAAGACTTTCCTGCAGCCTGTTGTCACCTGAAGACTTTGAATGCTGATACTTCTTGCTTATAACCCTAGTGGCCTGAACACCATTTCCTCCACAGCTCTGTCTAGCATACATTTGTGGAACCATTATCAACATTTGGAATTTCCAGAGTTTAAGCTTTTCTGGATTTCATGAAAATATTATTTAATAATACTAAACACCTAATTTTCTTTGTTCTGCTTTGTTCCTGGGGAAGAAAAGAGTAGGCTCCAAGCTAACCTTTCATGGCTGCACCAGTTGGCCTGCCTATATGGAGCTATGTGGAAACTGAGATAGAGTCCTCCGTATACTGCAATTACTTAAACTAATAGAATCTTCTATTGGAAGGTGAATTACATACAGAGAGAGCTCCTCACTCAATGGAGCAAAGAGAATAGGTAAAGAGATGGAGAGGTGCTAAATCAAGAGAAGGCACATCCTACCCATTCCACTTCTGAGCATCTTCCTGTTCTGTGCTGAGACAAGATCCTAAGCCAGCAAACACATCAGCTGATGCAGCCAGCTGTGGCTCAGAACCTGACAGTTCATCAAGCTCAGCACGTATGGTCCTGAGATAGACAGATGCTGTTCCTACTCTTCTGAGTGATTTATTACTGCTTCCTTGGCTTATTTCTCTCATTTTACAAAATAAAAGGCAGTAAATATTCTGCCTCACTACTCGAGAGTCCCTTTACTTTCATGCAGGCAAATGGCTCAACAATCTACCCCTCAGTCTCTCTAACCCCCTCTAAATATATATCATACAGAGAGAGCTTCTCCCTCAATGGAATGTGTGTGTGTGTGTGTGTGTGTGTGTGTGTGTGTGTGTGTACCCGTTATCAACGGTATATTCATCTTTCAGTCTCCTGTCCAGAAGTGCAACGTGCAGGTATAGAACTCAGCTTCCTGGAGACAATAAGAGAGAGGGAGGGGGGAGGAGATGGGGAGAGAGAATTTCATATATGAATATGCTTTATTCACATTATTTCCATGTCTACCACTTGGATTCATAACCTTTTCTATAGTTATTATTCACACACACACACACACACACACACACACACACACCTACTAACTACACTTAGTATTGCCTTTATGTGAATGTGCCATCTGGGATTGGATAACCTATGAGGTTATTAACCTATCAGATTCACAGAATATCTTGAAAGAGGAGGTGAAAAGGATGGAAGAGTCAGAGGACTCTTTGTTGTGAGATGCTGGGCATCTTCTGTTGTTTTTTCACAATCTACCTGCTGTTCCCACTGCCCACTGGGCCTCTCTAGTAGAATCTCACAGGCAACCCTGACTGATCTCACAGTTAAATCTATTAGAACAGTGGAATCTTCCATGAAGAATATACTTTTTTGAATTCTTTTACATGAATTTTTTAAAATAAAATTAAAACTGCTTTTTTTTTTCAAATCTAGGTTGTAACAGAACATCATGTAAGTAACTCCAAGTTTATTTTCTTTTCTAGATTTTCGAGACAAGGTTTCTTTGTGTGCCCTGGCTATCTTGGAACTCGCTCTATAAACCAGACGGGCCTTGAACTCACTGAGATCCACTTACTTCTTCCTCTTTAGTGCTGGGATTAAAGACTGGCAACTCTAAGTCTATTATTATGGAGATCAGTAATCCTCATTAACACACTGTAGTAATGATATGCATATATACGATCATATATAGTATAGCCAATATATTTATTATTTAATCATTACTACAGGTGAGTATTTATTAGGTTTTTTTATTGGTACAAATGATACCAGAATAAGCACATCCTCCATCTGTGTCATGAATATAATTGTTCTTTTTGATCAATAGCAAAATAATTAATGCCATGATTCCCTCAGCATGTTATTGCTTCTCTGTTCAAGTCAATATGTCTCCCAGTCATGGACAATGACAATGTCCTCACTGTCACCACCACCGACCACAGCAGTGCTGTGATCTCAGCCCTAGTCCAGACACCCACTCCCTCTCGCTTGAGTGATAGTACGAAGCTGACTCTCCTTTTGAAATCTGCTGGATTTAGACTGCTGCGTTAAACAGCACTCTCCTCAGATATCACTAATCCTTTGAATACTGTGACTTCTCTAAAAGGGGGATAAGTTATGCAGCCTTCCTCAAATTTATTATAGCATGGTTTTGTCCATAGCAAGTCTTATATGGTAAGTATATAAATGATTTGGAAAGTGTTGTTCTATGTGACTCATCATAACCAGCTTAGTAGACTTTGTTCTCATCTTTTTAAAGAAGGTAAATTCATGTCACATAGACACAGTCATAGATATCCACTTAGCTCTTAAGGACTACAATCCTGAATTGCAGTTGAAAATCATTATTCTTAAGTGTTCATGGTAAACTATATTTAGTAAACCTTAAAGAAAATAACACAATTTCAGGTAACAAGGGTGTGAAAAAGAACAGAAAGGACGCATAATTATATACAATGAGGCGTAAGTCACTCTTTTTCATCTACAATGCAGAAATTACAACTCCTAAATAATAATAAAATATATTTAGTATGGCTGTATCTCTGTAAAAATCAACCACTTTGAAAGTAAAAATTATCACTCAAAAATATGGTATCATATAACATATACGTAGAAATAAATGAAATTTTTAATGACAACAATGAGCTATACAAAAATCTCTAGAGAAAACTCTAGATGGTTGGTATATGCATCAATTGTTTCTAAGTTTTTTCTCTGTCCTTTCCTAGAATCATCTAGACTAGGAACTACATTTCCTTGGTTTCACTATTAATCAGTTTCTAGATGTACCTGACTAATGGGAGGGGCTGGTAGCACAGCAGAGAGAGGAGATGAGAAGACAGGGTAGGGTCTCCTCTTTTAATTCTTCTCATGGTCTCTATCTTTAGCAGGTGCCCAGGGACTCAAGTCATCAGTAGGCAGTATGTGCTCTGTAGGCAGAGATGTTAAACATAGCTTTTCTTCTCTTGTTCACTGGTTCTACTTCCTGCTTTGGACATGATTTTTCTCCCACTGTTTTTGCAGCCCTAGTGTAGTTACAGACTTCTGCTATTGCTGGTCTCCAATCTCCTCACCTTTCTCTGTTTAATTCTTTTCTTCCCCCACCTAGGCACTCTCCTCATTACTGGCTCACCCTTATAAAATATCAAATTGATGTAATAGTCCTACCTACAATGGCCAACATAATGGAAATGGAGTACTTGATATACTTTAGGAGATTAGTCAGGAGTCACATCATAACACATTATACTTTATCAATAATATTATTTTAGTGTAGCCAGGGTTCTCAAATGATTAAAAATACATAAATGTATGAACATATAATGAAGAGCAGGGAACCAGCTAAACTGTCACTGATGAAGGATAGTCTCTGTCTGCACGCTAGTATGGACAGCAAGAATTCTGAGTCTAGACAAAAAAACACTATCATGACATTAAGAGAAAACGAGCATAGAGAAGCATGGTGGTGAAATGGGGGGAATAGAAGAAGTCTACCAGAAGATGAGACAGAACATTTGAAATAAAGCCCAAGTCCTTGGCTTATTGGATGCAGGATTAAAATCAAGGTCCTATTTCTCTTGTGTTGGCATTTCCTCATCCATAAATCAATTAATCAATGTATTCACAAGATATATTATATGATTTAATCCATGTTTGGAAGAGATTACTCACTAATTATTAACAGGCTTTATTACTATCATCTTTTTTTATTGTTGCTAGTTTTAGCTTACAGATTCTGTGTAAATCATGGTTCCCCAAAATAGGTCTCTCTCACTTTAATATTCTTAGAAGTGAATGTGGTCTTTATGCAGCTTGAAGATGTCTATAGTTTTATCCCTGTATCCTTACCAAGTTTGCTTCATATCAGGAAGGGAAGGAAGTAGGCTGGCCTTTCATCTAAATCTGGAGTGAGACTGAAACAAGACCTTCTGACTCACAGCCTTGTGATTGTTGGACAAGTCCTCTACTACATCCCCAGCCAAGATCCCCTGGAGGAAACAGAGGCTTTTTGTTTGCTGTGGTAGGCATTGCTGTTGTTTCCCCTAAATATATCCTGTTTATCCAATACATCCTGAATTTCTTATAAGAGTAGAGCCAGATGATTTGGAAAATGTATTTTGGTGGGAAGGTATAAGTCATTTGAGGACCAGAACGGAACTTCCTTCTCCATGCCAGGCTCCTTTCACTTTTGAGGGCCCCAGCAAGCAGTATTGGAAATAGCTGCTATTTTGCTTGTCTGAGGGGTTGTAATGATTGGAAATAGAGCATAAGAAAGATACAGACTTTGTGTGACAAGCCACTGGCATTAGGAGGTTATTTACCACTATGGCATCATTGAGTTTTTCTTTTATAAATTTAAGAATTAAAAATAGTAGCAAGAAATATAGGCACAAATCGTCATTCCCAGAGCCATAATGGATTCATCACAGCCATAATTATTGTTGCCACCTAATAATTTTTTTTTCACAGTAGCAAGCAATTAATCCTCTTGTGCTAAACTGACCCATGATCAGGTCAGAGAAAAGGGAAGAAGAGGCAAGACTTGGCCTTGCACAGTGGATAGGCTTCATATTTTGGGCTTGAATATTTCGGATACTCGACTTACATCTGCAGATGTAAGGAAGGCCTACAGACGTCCACAGAATGAGACTCACCATGCTAGGGAGCACTTCCTTCTAATGCTGTAGAGAAAGAAAGGAGTAATTTAAAAGACTGCAACAGTGCCTGGTATGTAGTATTTTTTTTCAAAGAATAAGGGAAAAATTCAGATTTTAAACAAACCACAACTTTTTAACATAATTGGGTCCTGTGTGATAGAGTACATACTTTTGCATGTCTGATATACTTAACAAAAACTTAGATTTTAAAGCATAAGAGTTTACAAGAAATAAATAATAATCGTTTAAAGATCCACAACTAAAAATGGAGGCTAACGAGGTCATGATAATTCCCTTTTACGTATATAGTGATGAATCCATTTCTTATTTACACTGTCTTTCATCCCAAAAAGTAACTGTCATTCTGGATCAAAGCTCATCGTGTCTTCATGTCCCATAGTACATATGTTTATTGCATCTCTACATATTCACAATTCATATATTCAAAATCTCACTCTTTTAGTTTTTTTGGTTTTGTTTGTTTGTTTGTTTGTTTTGTTTTCTTTTGGGTTTTTTTGGTTTTTTTGTTTGTTTGTTTGTTTGTTTGTTTTTTTCGAGACAGGGTTTCTCTGTGTAGTCCTGGCTGTCCTGGAACTCACTCTGTAGACCAGGCTGGCCTCAAACTCAGAAATCTGCCTGCCTCTGCCTCCCAAGTGCTGGGATTAAAGGCGTGCACCACCACCACCTAGCCACTCTTTTAGTTTTATTTAAGGAGTATTATTTGCCGTTGAGAAAGCCTTGATATCTTTAAAAAAAAAACTAGAGTCAATAATATGCCAAAAACCAGAATAAACATAATCACATGGATATACATACATACATACATACATATATACATATATGTACATATATATGCAATATGTAAATACATGTAAAATGATTAAAGGAATCATATTGTTCATATTGTGAATATAGCCTTCAGAGTGCTGTCCCTTGTGCACTAAGCCCTGGATTTGAGCCCCAAGTATGAAGGACAGGAGTTCAAGATCACCCTATGAACATAACAAGTTCAAACTCAACCTGAATAACATGACACCCTGCCTCACAACAAACAAGCAAATAACAACAAGCCCAGAGGAAGAAAGATAAAATAGAAGGAAAAATGAAAGAAAATAGAAAGCATTTGGAACTGAATAATGGTTCAAAAATTCTCAGAAAGACTCATAGAGGAAGACATTGAATGTCATCTTTCAGCCTCTAAATGCACTTGCACAGGCTGACAAATACATAACACACACACACACACACACACACACACACGAACACACACAAACAATGTTTAATTGAAAGTGTCTCATATATAATGTAATACATAAAAAAAGTTTAATTTACTTAAAAGGGAAGTTTCTCAAACTTAGAAACTACAAAAATTAAAAGGAAAGTGATAAAAATCTTAATGGTTTTATATCTGCTTAAAAGAAATGACTGTATATTTGAAAATCCAGCCAAAAAGAAAACCTCACACCAAAATGGCTTTGTGGCAAATTCTTCTAACTACAGAAGAAAGCAATCACAGAATCTTACACATAGTCCTCAAGCACAGAAGACAGTGGTAAGACTTTAGGAAAAATTTTAGGAAAGCATTTCCATCATCTTCAAGAAGTCACAGATTGGCACAACAGGATCTAAAAAAAAATGTATAACTCATAAAATAAAATTCTGATAACCTAGACATTGTTAAAATTAAAATATTCCATTTTCATAAGACACTACCACAGGAATGAGAAAGTAAATCACATAACAGATTGAAGATGTGTACAGTATCTCTCTATATAAAGATATATCTATTCAGACATATGTGTGTGTGTGTGTGTGTGTGTGTGTGTGTGTGTGTGTGTGTATAGCTATGCCTATATAAAGATAGATCTGAAAAGGAGCTGAAATCCATAACATGGGAAAAATTTGTAAGTCAAAAAAACAAATACTGAAAATTTATTACAAAAAAAAACCTAAACAAAACATGAACAAGTTCTTTAGAAATGAGGATAATTAAGTCAACTGGCAAAAGACATAAATGGATGAACAACCAAAAATTTTACAGATGGCAAATTAACACATAAAAGGATGCTTAAAGATCAGTCAGCAGCGAGAATACAAATTAAAACTATGTACAGTAGCAAAGGACACCTGCAGATGGCTACAATTTAAAAGCAGCAACAATATCAAATGCAGGCAAGGATGTGAGGAAACTCATACACAGCTGAAGAGACTGCAAACTAGGGCAAGCAACTCTGTAGAAAGTTTAGAGGGGCTCATGGCAGCATTTATATCCAAGAAAATGGAAGCTTATGCTCACCCTAAATGTGTACACAAACGTTCAGCATGGCTCTATTCATAATAGCCCCATATTGAAAGCAACACAGCTGTTCATCAGCTGGTGAATGGCGGACAGTGTTGTAGTGCACACATACCACTTATCATCAAGAAGAAGAGGTATTCTTAGGGAAACAGAGCCTTGCCAAGCTACTCATGAAACTGCCCACTTTCCACACAAATTCTTTATTTTAAAGGCAGAGTTTCTCTGTGTAACCATCCTGACTGTCCAACTTGCTCTGTAGACCAGGCTGACCTCAAATTCACAAAGATCCAACTAATTCCTGGAATCAAAGGTGTGCACCCCCACCACCCGGCTTCCATGCAAATCCTTAATGCAGAAGCTCTTCATTATCACACTGTCTCTTTGGGCAGATCAAGACAGTTGTGGGGAATGGCATCTAGACATGACAGATGCAAAAGAATGCAATATTCCGGTAACAAAAGCAAACATTGGGGACATAAAGTGCTAAGAACCAAAACATTTCCTTTATTATACTTTTGGCAGGAAACGTGACAAGCAAGGACAAGAGTACCAGGCGTGAGTACTTGATACCCACAAAATGTAAATGAGTTGAAAGTTTACCTCTGTCACTTGTCATGATGAGTTCCCTCCCTCTACTTCATTCAAGTCTTTAAGGCACTCATGGCCCCTTGGTGAGTGAACAACCCCATCCCTTTGTTGGGAAGTGGGCAGATATTTGGGGGTCACAAAGAAGGTGACTGTTTATCTTTGGAAGATATTGAAGAAAGGCTGTTTTAGATTCATTTCTTGGCAAATGAGAATGTTTTCTTTGTTAACCAACATTTCAGAAACGAGTTTGCTCTATTGAAGAAAACCTAATGACGTGAAAGAATCACTTCTACACAACGTCACTGAACATTTTCCCCCAAACTGAAACTGACAATTTCTTAGATCTAGAATCAACTTTGAGACAAATCCTGAGCATGTCTGTGAGATATTTTTCTAGATTAGGTTAATTTGCATGGGAATATATATCCTAAATTCAGGGAGCACCATAGACTGGGGTCCTGGGTCCCATAAAAAGGAGGAAGATGGAGGTCAATGAGTATTTCTTGTTCTCCACTTCCTTACAAAGAATATATCAGCTTCCCAACACTCCAGTTGCCATAGCTTCCAAGCCAGGATGGACTCTAAGATAAAATACCCTACTTCCTTCAAATTATCTTTTATTAGATATTTGATTATAGCTTTAGGAATAGTAACTAATAAACAAACTAGCTGAGATTTGCACTACCGATTCAACATAAAACCTGAAAAAGAAATACAAGGCCAGATCCTCAGGTTTACACAAAAGCAAACACCATGTTCCACCATTCATCTAGAACATTAAAAACCAAGGGAGAGATGAACCACAACACTGTACCCAGGACAAACCTATTTTCCAGATTTGATTGCACCCACTCTAACCCCAGTGAATCTCTAAGCATTTAGATACGTCCTGTGTGATGGCACATACCTTTAATTCCAGCACCTAGAGATCAGAGGCTGGAGGATCACTATGAGCTCCAGACCAGCCTCATCTACATTGTAAGTTCCAGGCCATGTCTTAAAAAACCTACCAAACAAATAAGCCAATAATAAATAAATAAATAAATAAATAAATAAATAAAGTCCAGATGTAAGCAGATGAGTCTTAGAATATCATTACAAGATGAGATTCTAAAAAAATAATCATATTTTCCACAATGATTACAGAGAGCAATGAACTTGCAATGTCTACTGCCCAGAAAGAGAAACTTAAGGAAGAAGAGAAATAAGACCACATGTATAAAAAGATTTTAAGTACCTCAACTATACTAATTTAGAGTTCATTTGAAAACCTGGCCGAAGTCACCAAGAGCTGGGGGTTTACAATATAGTCTCAGGGAAGCCATGAACAAGGATACTGCTGACACAGACTTGGCTGTCATTTCTAAGAGACATAGCAAAGCTTTGGTAAAGATTAAGCCATTGCATCTCTTTCCTCACATCATGACCTACCAGGTCACTTTCTGTTCATTCTCAGACTGCCCTTTGCTAGGCTGTTCATCCCATTTTTTCCACAGGAGTGGGAATGCAAGCACAAATAAAAGACAGAGTTATAAAAAATTTAGGTGGAGTTATGTGATATAAGAGCCCCAACCACTGACAAGCATCTAAAGGAAAGGCTAGTTGTGGAAATTTATAAGGCTTTGTGGAGGAAAATGATAGACTCTGTCCCCTCCAACCCAGCAATCAACCTGGATAATCTGTTCTCGAAGTCATTAGCTATACCATCACTCCTTAATTTGTGCAGAGACTTCGAACTACACTATTAGTGGCAATGCCTATGATAGAAATTAACCTACAGAAATTGGTTCAACAAGTCAAAGAAACAAGTCTATGACCTGAACAAGTCTCTCCCCAAATGGGACAGAACTGTAAGAGAGGCTCAGCTGACTTTGATGTTGACGAATATTGGAATTTACAGTCAGAGAAAGAAATGTGTTACACTAGACACGTACTCTTCAGTGACTATTTACTAAGCATCTGCTGTCTGCCAGATCTACCATGTGCTAGGTGCTAGAACACGAGAATTCCAACCAAGATCCTGTCCCTGTGGCAGTTAGAATCTGAGAGAAAGAGATGAAATTAAACCAATAATTATGCACTTGGTTATTAACAGATGGGGCAAGTCTAATTGAATCACTTGAAAGTTAAAAAAAAAAAAATTAAGCTGAGGGAGACAGTGACTTCCCAAAGGTCAATTGGGGAGATGAGTCAAAAAGGCATATGGTATAAAGTGTGTTCTATGGAGCAGAATGAGGATTAGATGGAGGTGATATCCCCACCGTCTAGGAGTTGTGACATATCTGAACCTCCTCCAGTGCCTCTCTATCAAGGGGTGGTAGCAGGCTACATACCCTGGTTTTGTAATCATTACAAGAAACAAGGCACATGGCACACTTGTCACTCAATAAATGCTACTTGTCACCCCGTCAATATTGACAGTTACTACTGCTAAAAATATTTTTCTTAACAGCAAGGCCATTGCTTTTATCTCTGCATCCCACTGCCTTTATACCATTTCAGTTTTTCCCCTCTTTTCTTCCTAGCCCTAAGAAGTTTCCTAGAAAGTAGGTCAGACTCCAGCAAACTCTCGGCACTGTAGCTTCTAGATGAAAGAGGGAGCATAGGAAGCTTTTCAGCAGCTCTGGGTGCCCATCCAGGCTTCCAACGGATGACAAAATATTTCCATGAGGATTTATTTAATTTTGTCCCCAGGCTTGTTCATAATTCTGACCATCTGGTACTGGAGGTTTCTCTATTTTTAATATTTCTACTTTGGGCGTTTTGCTTTTTTAACCTATTCTAGGATTAGTCGCCCCCTTTCAGCCACCCCCACTCTCTCCGCCAACCCCTGATTTAATTTGCTTGAACGAATTCTTTCATGTGATAAATTTGCCACAGTCTATAACTTTGATAACCTCAGAGTCATCTGATAAAGCAGAGGCATCTCAAGTCAGCTCAAAACCAAATGTAGTCCTGGACACCTATGACATTGTTCTAACAAGACCACCCCACAAGACCCACCCGCCCCAAAGTCCTAACAGCCATTCTAATGAAGTCTGGTCAGATAATTCTTCTAAAAAAAAAACAGCCTGAGCTATTCATGAAGGTCCCTTTAGACCATCTGTCCTAGCCTAGCTGACAAAATGGTAACCATGTAAGATTTTTTTTTCCTTTCACCTGGGGCATAGTCTTTAAAAAGCCCATTTCCCCAAGAATAACTCTATCAAACTCTGTAGTTTTGTTGGCTTCTTTGTTTGTTTGTTTGTTTGTTTCTGGATCATCATTTAATGTGGTTGGGGAAAAGACTCCATAAGAGTACGTAGAAAATGACTTTGAGAAAACAGCCATACGAGGGAAACCTGTCCCCTCTGTAGTATTTGACTGTCCCTGGTGTTCCTTACTTCCTCATTCTTATCTGCACTTCACATGTCTACTCAACTATTTCATCATCATCCCTGAATATCCTGTATCTCTGGATGAGGGAGGTTTTAATAAATGTTTGAGTAACCAGGTAGTGACCAAGTGTTGGAAATATCACAGACAACCGTGAAGACAAGGGATGCAGAGGATTATATGGAGCTTGGAAGTGTTGATGACAGAGGACAGGAGAAATGAACAGTTATCTGTAAATAAAATTTCCAGGATGAATGCAACCACTCTGTCTCCCCCACCTCCATGAAGCTTTTTATAAGATAAGGTATCTCTCCCTCTCACCCACTGCTTCCTGTATTTTATAAACAATTTCATCTTTCATTTATGGACCTCCCGACCACCAGAGCAACAGTGCACACAGCAGATATTATTCCCATTTTTCCAATAACAGAACTAAGGATCTGAGAAGTAATAAAACGTGCCCAAGATCACACAAGTGGTAAATTTAGCCAAAAGAATCTCAATCACCTTTTCCCTTCTGATAAAGAGCTCTCTGCTTTACCATGCTCCTTTTTCAGGAACAGTGGAGTCAAGGCACTCAGAATGAAAGAATGCAGGGTTTGGAGTGAGCACTCAAATTTTGTACAAGCTTGTGGTTTGAGTTAGATTTTTATTGCTCTGACAAGATCCTAGAAAAAAAACCAACTAAGGGAAGAAGGATTTATTTTGGTTCACAGTTTATATTCATGGTCACTTGGACCCATGTGTGGAGAGAACATCATGGTGAAGAGAAGCTGCTTATTTGTGTCAGACAAGACCCAGAGAAAGACAATGAAAAGGACAGTAACTGGAATAAGACAGAACCTTCCAATGTATGTGCCATGAGCCTATTTCTCTAGCAAGGCCCCATATTCCAGTAGTCAATTTAGCCATGACTTTAATCCATACATCAATCCACCAGTGATAGAGAACCCCAGGTTCATAACCTCTCCAAAGCCCACCAGCTGGCAGCCAGTCCTTCAGCACACATGTCACCGGGAAATGCGTTTATGAAAAATTCATAAAGTTGTTTTGTTTTCTCCTATGCTTGTATATGGTTGACACTTACAGGAAGCAACTTGAAAATTCCTGTTACAAAATACACAGTAGAACTTGACAAAATATGACATTCTTTTAAGTACATATCTAAGCACTTAGGAAAGTAAGAGATATACTTTAAATTCATTCTCTTAACTACATATGTAATCATTTAGGAAATAAAGAGCCAAAAAACAAATGATAAGACCTAAAACCCTGATAACGTACAGCCACATTGAATCTCTGTGGCAATAATTACCATAGAAGAGTCAATTCTTACCATTCAAAGTAGTTTTTCTAACACACCGCATCATATATCCTTCTATATATGCAAACACAAGTATATGAGAATTCACATATACCATAGACATGCATATATAAAGATTATTTTAAATGTCATTTGTAGATAGCACATTTCAAGGTAAAGTATGGTTAATATCAACAAAAGTGCTTTAAAGGCAATACAACACATGATGCATTAACAGATATTTGCTTACACCTGCTATGTGCTGTTTAATACAAGAAAATTTTATATATACAATATATACATATAATATATGTATATATTGTATATATATTGTAATATATATACATATACACATACACATACACATACACATACACATACACATACACATACACATACACATACACATACACATACACATACACATACACATACACATACACATATACATATACATATATAAGTTAAGTATATGAGTAGGTCTAAATGATTAAGAAATCTATAATAGGAACCTAGAAGATATCAAAAGATCAAAGATTTATAATACTAGAAACATTTTGTCGACAGCCTACGACACTATTTCCCGTACTGACCTTGTCCAGTACACATCACCACAGTGTGCAGTAACTGAATTCAGAGGAGAAAAAGCATCAGCAAAAATACTGTCGGTCTTCGTTTTTATTCATTTTGTGTATGGAAAACTTCAGAAACAATTATGCCTTTCAGATCTATCGTTCTAGTTGCTGATTAGACAGTATCAGGTGGTGTCCTTTCTCCTGGGAAATTGTTATGGTTAACAAAAAATAAAAGAAAGAAAGAAAGAAAAAAGAAAAAAAAGCCTGTAGTCAGCAGGTCTTGTATTAAGAAAAGAAAAAAAACTTCAAAGGGCACATTGGCAGCTCAGCTCAATAAAAGAGACTCTAAACACATCGATCAGAGTGGGGCCAGACTCAAGGCTTCAGTAATTCTCATGCCAGAGTTTTCCAGTTCTTAGCTTTTGCTGGCAAAGCCACTGTGATTGGGTGGGCATCTCTCTCACATGGCTGTGTATTATTTCACCATAGTACTTTTAAAGTCTATTTTAAAGAAATGCAAATAGCCACTATTTTAATCTCCTAGTAAATAGATATTTTCCCCCTCAACAGAAACAAGTCTAGCATTTTCACAGCTTGAGGTTAACGTTTCTAAATAATAACTGTTCCTTCGTCCAGTTCTTTTGTGCTTTTGAGGATAAACCCATGAATAAAAGGCTCAGTAGTGAGTATAATTCTTTTTTCTCCTTTTGACAGTGGATTCCTTTCCTGGGAAATGAAAATACCTTCGTGTTGAAATAGCAATCCATGGTGGTTTCTCTGCTGAATGGACCCTTACAAAACCCACATTCAGAACCTATTCAGTTCTTATTCATCACTGTTTTCTGCCTGGCAGGAGCTATCAGAGTACACCCATTTTTGCAGAGATTCTGCAAGTAACTGCTGGGAGCCTCTTGGCCTAGAGAGGATAATGGCAGGGGCACAGATGGTAGGACTCTGGTGATGGCTTTAAAGTCTGAGGATCTCAGTGCTTTCTGACTCTCTGACCTATACTGAAATGCTGATGACAACTTCTAAAAAGTCCTAAAAATGTCTGAGGGTAAGAAACTGCAGGCTTAGGTGATTAACACCTGTAGCCTAACAGCAGAGGATTAGGCAAAGTGGTCTTTGTTCTTTCTCAGGCGAACTGCTGGGCTCTAACTTTCACCCTGCTAGCAAAAGAAAGACACTTAGAGATGTGGTTATAGCATGTATTACTAAGTTGTTAAAAGTTTCCTATGAAAGCTATCTAAGGGGGAAAGCAGGAAAAGGAAAATATTTTACTCTATCTGGAGAAAGGAAAAAAATTCTATTCTCTCTATTTTCTCTATTCTATTTCTCTATTCTATCTCTCTATTCTATCTCTCTATTCTATCTGCCTCTCATCTCTTTGTCCTCAGTACTTATACATCTTTCAGAATACGTGATCACATGTTACAATGTTTATCGCAAGTTCACACCAAAAATCAAATCATAAATTGCAATAGAAGTTTACAACAGAGAATGTTTACATGCATATCCATTAGAAGTAATTATCTGGCTAAACATCCATTACCTGTCTAGCTCCACAGGTCCACTGAAGGTTTAAAACTATAAGTTATTAGTGAAGTTTTGTATAGATAAACCCAGGCAATATTTTATCTTCTGTCCTAGCACCTATAATAATTTGTTAGTTCCCTTTTTATGACCTTTGGTTAATTGTTTTACAACCTCTTGGAATGTGCTCTGAATAGAAGAAAGTCTGGTTACTAAGAGCAATTAACTGGTGACACTTGGGAGACTGGCAGAGTTCTCATCGCAGTTTTGACTATCAGAAAGGGACCTAATAGCAGTCCCACTATAAAAGAGCTTAATAATCATTTATATAATTTTAGGAATTCTTATAGGATCATCATTAAGACTTAAGAAGTCATCTATTTGTCTATATAACATCACTACAAGACAGTACATCTTCATGGATCTGTAGAGATCTGCTCCAAAGGGGTGTGCTGCTATTGCTTAGTGATTGTTATATATGTTTAATAATAATAGGAAAAACATATTAATAGCAGGAACTTTTCCTAAAAATGAGTCCCTTACGGCCTTGCTAAATAAGGACACACCTGTTGCAGATTATATAATAATCCAAGGCAGGCCTTTTCAGGATGATTACGTGCTAGTTATTAGCTTTTCTTATTATGGCTCCTGACAAGTAACAAAAGAGCTGAGTTTGGAGCAGGTAACTTGGTGTTCAAGTCTCAGCTCTACCAATGACTGGCTGTGTGACCTCAAGAACTCTAGATCTTTGAACCTTCACTTGCCTACTCCACAAAGGGGAATGTGGGATCCTAAGGTATTTCTAAGTCCCCTTCTGTGTTCAAACGTTCTTTCTCTCCTGTACTGGAATATATACTGAAATGCCCTTCCCCTTTAGTAAAGCTCATCTTTAAAATCATGAAGAAACTGTGAAATGTTAAAAGTAGAAGGATGGATAAAGGCAGGCCCTGACCCAGAGGGGTATAGGAGAAAATTTATGTCTTATTAGACTCAACTCCCCTCCTATATGGATGATCTAATGTCATTATCCAACTCTGTTCTTTTCTCCTCTTCTCTTCTCTTCTCTTCTCTTCTCTTCTCTTCTCTTCCTTCCTTATTTATTTATTATCTTATTTAAATTTATTTATTTTCAATATGAGTGTGTCTGTGTATTCTACGCATTCCTGGTGCCTGCTGTGACCAGAAGAGAACATCAAATCCCTTGGGACTATAATTACAAGTGGCAAGCTACCATGTGGGTGCTGGAAATTGAATTCAGGTTCTCTAGAACAGCAGGGCATACTCTTAACTGCTGAACCATCTCTCCTGCCCCAACATTGGTCTTTTAGATAAATATTCTCTTAACAATTGCCAGGTACTAGGAGCAGGGAGGGTGGGCCTGACCTACCTGAGAGAGGGTATTCACGAACTGGGAGCAGTTTAAGGTGTTCTCCCCCACATTCTGTGGTGGTTTTCAGAAAGGGTTGAGATGATTCAAAAATGAGGCCCTCCCTGCAAGTTACAAAATATAGATAATTTAAGAGAGTTACCCAAGTTTGATCCCAGCACCAAGTGAAAGATCAAATTCTGTTTGCCCCAAAATTACAGCAAAGGAAACTCAGCACAGGGAGGGTCCCAGACACTCCACAGCATCACTGACATCCTTCCTCAGGCAATCAACAACTCAGCCTTCTTTTCCCTTTTAAAAAAAATTACTTCTTTTACTTTTGAGATTTAATACAATTGTATAATTTCTTTTTCCATTTCCTCCCTCCAACCTATCCCACACATTCCTCGTTGCTCCCTTTTAAATTCATGGCCTTTTTAAAATTAGTTGTTATATACATATATGTGTATACATACACACACTCGCATGCGCACATGCACACACATGTGCGCACACACACATACATTTCTAAGTACATATACTGACAAATATTGGTCAGTCTATATGATGTTACTAGTACAAATGCTTTCAGAGCTGATCATTGGTATTGAACATCCAATCCATGTACTCTTCCCTAGGGAGGATGTATCTGCCAATCTGAGCATTCCTTATGCCTGTAAGTTCTTTGTGTAGGGTTGAGGCCTCATGAACTTTCCTCTTTAGCGTGTCTATTGTCCCTGTTCAGCTGATGTCAGTAAGACTCTATGGGTGCTAACTTCTGACACTCCTAGGAAACATAATCTCTCGGCAAATGATCTGGCTCTTACAATCTCACAGTCCTTTCTTCACAATGTTCCCTGAACCTTAGGTGTTTTATAACTGTAACCATTGGGCTCTGGACTCTACATTTTGAGTATGTGTGGTTTTCTGTAATGGTCTTCATCTGTTGCAAACTAGAAAAGACCTATTACGTGAGGTATCACAGAACCAGAAAGACAAACATCTCCTGCCCTTCCACTTTTTGTTTGTTAGTTTCTTCTGTTTCTTTTGAGACAGGTCTCCTATATCAGAGTCTGACCTCGAACTGAGTATGTTTCAGAGGGTGACCTTGAACTTCTGATCTTCCTGCCTCCACCTCCAGAGTCCTATGATTATCTTCATACATCTTCTGCAAGCTAGGCTCAAACACAGAGCTTCTGTCATGTTAAGCAAGCACTCTAGTAACAAGGCTACATATCCAGTTTTATTCCATTCCACGCTGGTGAGGTCCAGGAAAATCAATCTTGTGCAGTTAGTATACCCTGATCTTTTATCACCACCACTGTTTTTCTGTGAGTTAACAAGAAACTCCTTCATACTGCTGAGTAATGAATGGCTTTCTCTCTCCCTTGGAGAAGCAGATATAGGCCATATTATGCCACATTAAAAGTAGAGGTAAAGGCAGAATTATCAGAAGACAGCTCTCAGGTGGGTTTGCTGATCTTACAGGAGGAGATCAGTGGGGTCACACATTGGGGCTAAAGCAAGGGAGTTTTATAAAGCTTAGGCAAGGAATGATGGATGATGTGTCAGCTTGGAGCTGGGATGGTGTCCATATATGGTCAAAAACTAAACAAGTTCTGAGTAGGAACTTGGGTGGATTGCTGGGGGAGGAGGACTGATGGGATTTCCCAGCTTATGCAAGGGCAAGCAGGGGTTCCAGCCTAACAAGTAAGTCTGTGGATCCTGGGTGACTCTTCAACCTTCTGACGCTTAGAATCTTTGGACATGAGGCAGATTACTGCATATGCCTTTGCCCCACAGCTCTACAGTTCTATAGTTTATTTTACCCCAGCATCTTTACTCAGCCTCTCCAAGCACAAGTGAGGAGTACCTGCTGATTGGCTAGCCCTGAGCTAGGCTCTTGGCTTCACACAAGGTACCCACACAATAAACTAGAGGCTACTAGTGGCTGCCACAGTGAAAGATAAGAAGAGCAGAACCTGAAACCTTGTAATGCTTACCCATCCCCATGGTAAATTTCATTGTCACAGTGGCAGATTTCAGACTGCTGATGTGAGGTCATCAAGGGTGAACCTGGGATACAAAAGCACAATTGGATTTTCAGAGATGGTAAAATTGAATTCCAGAACACCACTCAGCAGGATAGCAAATAAGCATTTGTTTTACAGATTGTTTTGTGACATGATGAGCAAAGAAAATAATTTTAAGTGGTAATATTTGCCCAGAATTATATTACTCACAATCAGAATGCTAACTGCCACACACACTCACTCTCCTGGTCCTCCTCACAGCCTTCTGAAGGAGGCATTACTGACACCCAGGCTTTATAGAGAAGGTCATTCAGCAAGCAAGCAAATCTGATAGCTCATAAATAAGAATAACAGGATGCAAATCCATGTGAGTCTGGTTCTAGAATATGCATCTCTCAGGGAACATGCTAGTTTGAGACCACCAAGAAGAGTGAGTAGGTTTAAAATCAGAGAATGAAATCCTTCAAATCACGCTCCTAGACCTAAAAACATTTAGATACTTTCATTCCAGTTTCCTAATTAACTATGAGTCTCAGTGTCCCTTGGGATTTTATGTGACTATGTGAGTGAGGTAGGTACGTGAGTGTGTATGTGTGTTGTATGTATGTGTGCATATATGTGTGGTGTGTGTGTGTTTGTGTGTATGTGTATTTCAGAACCTGCTTTATTCTCTCTTTCTTCATGCTGTAATGAGAGGGGTGGGCTTACCCCAGATAGGAGCAGGCAGTAGAGGAGGTCAAAGGGAAGAGAGATAACTTTCTGAATCAATACGTAGATGAAGGTTTCTATAGTTGCAAATCACAGAGACTAACTCCAGCTATCCTACATACATAATTATTTATTAAAGAATATGAGGTCATACATAAAATCTCCCGGGAGGTCAGAGAAACAGTAAAATGTCTACAGCCATGAATAATGGCAAAGTTGTGCTACCATGCTGTTTCACTGGGAGTGCCATTTAACACCACTGCTGGCCTAAGGACTCTAATACAGCGACTAATGCTGAGTACAGCATATACACTGCTTATAACCTAAGGCCTTCTGGCTTCAGAAACCTAACATACCACTGCCACCTTTGCTGTGCTGCTTTTCTCCCTTCTTTTTAAGGGTGGAAGTTGAGAAGACACATATCTCTGTCTTCCATAGTATCAGGCTTATTTTTAAGGATGTATGTCAGTCTATCATAGAAACATTAAAAAATGATGAGTGACAAGAGCATAGCAATAAGACAACTATTCATCTGGCCACCTTCCAAACAGAACCAGTGCTGGCATATTGATTAGTCTGCATAAAAGTATTGACAGAGACAGAAACCCAGAATGGTCTACAGTGGAATTACTTCATTTCAAAACCATCAAGGAAGGAGTGACTAACACCAAACCCCTAACCAGCTCTCTTCAAAACACATGGTCTACTTTTATTTTTAAAATATATTCAACTAGTTTTAAATAAGATAATCTGAATTGACTGTCAAGAGCAATTTCCTATAGAGTCCTTTAGTAAAGTGAATGACTGCCTCTCAGTACCCTTAGTACCCCTGACTGACCTAGATTGGTTTACTCTAACTAGGACTCAAGCATTCAATTAATGAAGTAGAAAGGGAAGGAGAGTGGTTATTAAAGATGCAAAGAGTATCTGGTGAAGGATAATGTGTCTTTGGCTGAAACTTATGACCTGATTATATAAGAAGACCTCCTATGGGGGCCAGTCTGGTAAAATACCAAAGGTCACAGAGGCCCCAGGAGACTCAGTGGTGGAAAGGGGAACCACCTTATCTTACCTGAAGGGCTATGAATTAACACCAACTCAATGAATAATTCACTACTTAAACTCTTATCAACATTTCTGTGTCCTTTGGTATATAAAACACTGGCCAGGACTCACCACTGAGAAGACAGGCAATCAACCCAGTCCCTGCCCATAAGGGCATCTGAACTCAGTTTGTAAGATGAGAAAGTAGAATGGAAAGAAAGAGAAAAAAAGTTAGTCTAGTGAAAAGGTACAAAGTCACATGGTGTACATAGGCAGAGAGGGTGACATGCAGAATGGGTCTAGATAGGTGACTAGGTGACTGATTAAGAACCTATAGGAGATGATACACAAACCACATGATATGCATGAGAATTGGGGGTGGACAAGCCATGACACTAGGACCACAGGCATCAATCATAAATATCCTAGCCATCTTGGTGTTCAGCGTCACACCATGAATTGTTTCTCTAAATCCAAAATACATTTGACCACAGCAGTAACAGACATCATGGCTTTAAGTTTATAAAGCACTAAGAAGCAGAACGAGGAGGAAGAGGTGTAGGAGGAGGCCATTTTAAGAGTTAGCTCTGAGGAAATATGAGCCCCTAGTAGGGCAGAAGTAGTGAGGACAGGAATTAGCCTAGGAGGTAGTGGGCGATATTATACAGGGTACATTTAGCCAATGGGCTGAGATATTTCTTTGAATACATGTATAAGTTTAGGCCAGAACCCAGGCACATTATAGGGGAGAGAATAAGAAGAAATTCCAGGATGGGCCACTGAAACGTTGCTTGTCTCTGTACCATAGACCATAGGGCCATGCTTAACAACAGAAGGATCTCTGTGTTATATTAAAATATTTGTTCCCTGCCTTTTGTCCCACCACTACCTGTGTGGGACCATTAAAGAATCGCTTGGTTCTTGGTTGGGCATAGTTCTCAAACCCCAGACCCTGACGAAACAACGGCAGGTGTTCGGCCAAGACCCCAGAACCCAGGGTCCTGACACGTGGTCTAAGACCTCCATTTGATCTGTGTCCTTCAGTCACATAGAGCAACGCTCCTATCAGCCCGTCCACAGGTAGAAGGCATGACTATAGGTCTCAGGGCCTCGAGAGATTTCCATATTAATGAGTTACCTAAAGGCCAGAGGGTGTATTCCTTTCCCAATTATGTATTCCTTTCCCAGACCCTCCTTTCTCCTCCCTCCCTATTTAAGTCAGGTCCTCCCTGACCTAAGTGGGGGTGCGTCCAGATGCAACTACCATCCACTACCATCTGCTATGAAAATAAAGTCATTTGGACTCCCTCGTGTCATCGGGATCTACTGTGGAAAACTGTGGAGGGGCCCTCCGAGTATGGAGCCATCATCTAATCTCCCATAGAGAGCTTCTCTGTCTTTCGCCACAGAGGCCCACCTCTTCAAGCAAGCTAGCCAGGCCACCGAGTCTGCTAAGGGAGTACAGTAACCAAGTCTCTCCCATGGAGCGCAGCCAGAGCTCTATTTCCTCTCCCCGTCGTCGCATCTCAGTTCTGCTCCGGCCTCCCAGCAGAGTCTGGGAGCCCCAGAATGGAGGCCACTGGCCTCTGGGTCCACTTAAACAGCCCTGTGCCCCATGGAACTTCGACTGAGTGAGAACTCCCTCCCTGCTGGGCAGGGCCTTGTAGCGTAGCATCCACCTGGTACCGGGCACGGAGTGAACACAGTCATGTTCCAGTTTCTTTGGAGCCGTGGGAATCACAACCGCCCAACAAGATTCAGGAACCCATGCCCACGGCCACACACCAAGCTAATCATTCCTCGCATACCTGAACTGCCCCTCCCCCCCCCATCTGATTCTCACCACTGCAGCTAAGGGACTGCATTTGGCTTTATCCCCTCTCAACTACAATTCAAATGCACTGAAAAGGGAAGAGTCCTTACATTCTTATCAGTCTCCACTCAATTCTACTTCTCTTATCAGAAGCTCCCTTATCATAGCCAGTCTCTTTTTGCATCACCCTGACAGAATTAAGTCTTTGTTCATCTTTGCTCTCACACGCTGGTTTCTAATCTTCTGATGGCAAAGACCAACTGTGGGTTGTTTTTTTTTTGTTTTTTTGTTTTTTTTTTTTTCATTTTTGGCATCTCAACAACTAATCCCATGCCCTGCACACTGAGTGATAGATACTAGATGCCAGATCTTCCATGAGGAGCTGGGACCTTAAACAAAGTCATTTAACCTCTTGAGCTTCCTTATCTCTAACCTATCTGCAAGATGAAAGCTTTAAAATCCACTCCTTGGTTGTTAAGAGGCTTGTATTGGAACATAGCTGGCAAACTATAAGTCACTGTACAAACACAAATCAATATTTGCAAGCAGCTAACATAATTCCTGGCCAGTAACTGTGTGTTGATTGGGTGAAGGAACAAGTGTGCATCTCTTTTATAGGCACTCTTTCTCTCACTCAGGAGGGGTCTTAAAATGCAATAGGGGCATCAGAGGGCCAGCCAAGAATGACGATGCTGGAATCACAGACTGGCATATGGATGTCCGTTTGATGCTGAGACTTAGAGGAAATTGGAGCATGCAATTTCTGGTTCTGGAGCCTTTCTCAGTGTTTCATCAGGTGTTCAACACTGCTGGACCCCAACTTCTCAGATGAGCTCTACCTTCTTGGGCCCCCTCCTTCAAATCCTCCCAGACAGAGCTCACTACTCGTGCATCAGCTGCAAGGCCCCATTGCAATATATTATTCTCATATACTGGGGTTTGGTTGCTTCTCCAGGTTTCTGCATCTGTTTCTCTTTGAATCTGTTAACTAAATATATATCTGCTGAGCTCAAAGTATTTTTACATTTTTTCCTTCTAGCTCCCCAGCCAATTCTGAAACCTGCCTCTCTAAAACAGTCGATTTGTAAGTGGGTTGGTTTGGAACATCCTTAAGCAAAGTTCATGCTCGTTATTTTTATAAACCCCCTCATTCTTTTCTGCTCTCCTCCCTAAGAAAAACCAACTCCAGAGAGAGAGAAAGAGAGAGAGAGAGAGAGAGAGAGAGAGAGAAAGAGAGAGAGAGATGAGAGAGGGAGAAATGAGAGAGAGAGAGATGAGAGAGGGAGAAATGAGAGAGAGAGAGAGAGAGAAAGAGAGAGAGAGAGAGATACAGTGTATGGGCTGTAGAGACATAATGAAGTCATGAAAGAAGTGGTTATTAGAAGCATGCCCAGGAGCAGATGGAAGGGCTGAAAGAATGAGTGCTGATAACAGGGACTTCTCTTGAGGCATCAGCAATCAGTCTCAGAGGGGAAGGTAAAATAACAGTCACTTAAGGGAAGGAATCTTTGCAGGAACATTAGAAATTATGAGACAAGAAAGCCACAGAGAACAACAGGTCAACACAGATATGTTTCCAGAACCACATGGTAGCACAGGATGCCCCTGGGGGACAGACAGCCCTGTTCCCCCAAATTGGCAGCTTTCATTATGAACCAAGAGTCAGCAGCAAGGGTGGCCACATCCCACCTCCAGTTAGCTCTCAGTCCATCTGTTTCCATTTATGTGGGTCAGTGATAGTTAAGACTTGAACAAGTTAGAAATAAATTGCCTGGCTTGGTTTGGGCCTTTTATCTCCCCTTCCTACTGCAGAATCATCTGTCAAGCACCTGTACTCTACAGGAGCCTCTGGCAAGCTGAGTTTAAAATTTAGGTTCTGCAGAAATGTAAAGCTATGTTGAAGTCTGATTGCCCAGAAATCCACCATCACTGGTACACCAGTGAAGCCAAACCAGAGTGACATACATGGTTAACCCCAGAAGAAAACAGTTGGATTGAAAATAAAGAATTGGGGAGAACCAACTGAAAAGGAGGAAATTTTGCTTCTAGAGGAGATGCTCACACAATGAGCTCACACAGTGAGCCCTCCTCTGGCCTCCAGAGCATCCACCCTGCCTCTCAGGAGCTCAGAGGGTGCATGCTAGAGTAGGTGCCCACGTATTAGCCATCAAAGACTAATCAAAATCTTCTTCCAGAAATCAAACAATAAAATTTGAAGTCTCTTTAGAAATAAATAAAACCAGAAATGAGTGACTGGCCAGAGGCATGACTAACTTCTCAGAATCCCAGGTTCTTCATTTTACAGAAGGGGAGTAAGACTTTTGCTGCCAAACACTGAGGATTACTTATGAGTGTGTATTTGTCAATCATCCCGCAGAAGAAGGACAGTGTGGGGATAATGAAACACGGATGCATGTTGATAGCAGCAATACTGATGGATAAAAAAGAGCAAGATAATGAGGAGGAAGAGGAAGAGGAGGAGGAAGAGGAGGAGGAAGAGGAGGAAGAGGAGGAAGAGGAGGAAGAGGAGGAAGAGGAGGAAGAGGAAGAGGAGGAGGAAGAGGAGGAAGAGGAGGAAGAGGAGGAGGAAGAGGAGGAGGAAGAGGAGGAGGAAGAGAAGGAGGAAGAGGAAGAAAAGGAGGGAGAGGAGGAAGAGAAGGAGGAAGAGGAAGAAAAGGAGGG
>JANHMN010000024.1:20744644-20786592 GCA_030674055.1 Rhabdomys pumilio
AGGAAGAGGAAGAAAAGGAGGGAGAGGAGGAAGAGAAGGAGGGGTAGGAGGAGGGGGAGGAGGAAGAGAAGGAGGAAAAGGAGGAGGAGGAAGAGAAGGAGGAGGGAGGGAAAATTAATCAACTAGGTCTAATTTCTTGGAAAGGGAAGGAATATCAACTTTTATAAAGGTAAAATGCAAGTGTTTGCTTTAACAGCACATATACTAAAATTGGAATAATAGAGAGAAAGTTAACATGACCCCTGCACAAGGATGACATGCAAATTTCTAAAGCACACTCCCACTACTCTTTTTTGCATTTTATTTCCTTATTACTCTTTAGAAGCTTCTTTGTTTTCTTTCTTTCTTTCTTTCTTTCTTCCTTTCTTTCTTCCTTTCTTTCTTAGTTGGGCAGTGTTTTATTTTCCTTTACACCTTAATAAATACTTCTTGATGACTGCACATGGGGTAAGGCTGCTTGGCAGTTCAGAAAGGTCACAGTGATGGTGTTTTCCTGACAGCATGTAGTCTTCCGTAGTGAGTAGAACGACTTGTATGACGTCACTGTCAAACCAGCGAGACTGCATTTATGCACCCATCGTTTTCAGGATGGTTGGTAACTTGGGCATACTTTCCCCAAATAACCTTGCTCCTTGTGTTACAAGGCCCAACTCTCTCACATTCACTTCAGTAACTGTACCTTTAGTGATCACACCCAGGGTTGTATATAATGGAGATGATAGATTCTTTTTCACATGTAGTATAGGCAAGCAAAAAGTAGCTTTCAGCTCAGGTGTGTGATATGGACTTTTTTGAAACGTAGACCCATTGGCCTAATGAATCTTTCCTATTTGGATGGTTTTCTTGTAAAACCGTCACCAGCAAAGCAGACTTTAGTAACCATTCTCTTCCATGCCTCCTTTTTTCTTTTTCCTGTTGGAATAACTTTCAATACTTCTGTTTCTCCTCAGGCACAAACTTTGGGTAGAGGGACCTCCCATTTTCCCTCCTTTTTGTTTCTGCTTAACTATGTTGGAAAGTACTTTTGCTCTCGACTACCCTCTCTGTCCAGCAGACAGGCAGGGACTGCTCCCTGTGGAGTCTTCTCGTCATCCTTCTGCTTGGTGTTTCTCTTTTTATGCATCTTAATATTCTTTTTCATTTGTATTTTCTTGGCATGGTGCTGTTTACCGTAGAGCTGAGCCTTCAGGTCAATCTTTTTTTTTTTTTTTCCTTTTTTGAACATTCATGGGCCTCCTGACCTTCTTTCTTTCTCTTTTTCTCATGGTAGTGCAAACAACATCCATATCATTTGCGGTTCAATTCAATATATTCATTTTGTGGAATGACGACAGCTGCAGAGCAGCGTCCGTGACCACCTGGGTCCCAAAAACTTCTTAATTTCTTGGTGTCACTGACCCACTGGTTCACTCAGGCTGGAAAGGCAGAAGGGGCATGGGTTTTGTTGGAAGAAGAGGTGGGAAGGTACTGTAAAGAATAGGGAGAAGGGAAGCCATAATCAGAAAATATTGTATAAAATCTATTTTTAGTAAAATAATAAATAAATAAAAATGCAAAAAAAATGAAGAGTAAAAGGCAAAGGTATAGAACAAAGCTATTGATGGAAATAAGAAATGGTACTTACACTGTGGAAAAAGGGCTAAAAGTTCTTCCAAAATCTGGAGGAAAAAGTACAGTATATTCTAGTCACATCACTCCTGCGCACATTCCCAAGGAAATGAAGTCAACACTATAAACATTATAGAATCTATGGCAGCATACTTCCTTTTGTGTGACACTATCCACAATGACTAAGACAGCGACTCAGTCTCTGTGCCCATCAACATATGAATGAAATATATACACGTGTATGTATGTATGTATGTATTTACCTAGAGTGGGGTACTATTTAGTCACAAAGAAAAATAAAACCCTTTTATTTACAGAAATAGATTAACATATGTTAATTAAAAGAAGCCAAACAAAAAATAATAAGTGTCACATGATCTTTCTCACACATGGGAAATTGAAAAAGAACTGAAAATGAAAGAAAAATTATGAGGAACTGAGAGAAATGCCCAGGTTAAAGGAGGACACCATAAATGTACCTATATAAAATATAGCATTGACTCCATTACTTTGTGCAAAAAATATGTTAGTCTCCCTCCCTCTCTCTCTCTCTCTCTCTCTCTCTCTATATATATATATATATATATATATATATATATATATGATTTAGTTTTGCATGTAAATACATGTACTATATGCATACTTAGTGCCCAAAGAGACCAGAGAGGACATCAGGGCTCCTGGAACTGGAGTTACAAATGACTGTAAACTGCTATGCTGATTTGAGGAATGGAATCTAGGTCCTCTGCAAAAGCAGCCAGTGTCCTTAACCACTGAGTAATGTCTCTAACCTCAATATTATTTCTCAAATAAGTAAATAAAAAAACACCAACCAAGAAAGAAAATAAAGAAGAAAAGAAGAATGAAGGAATGAAGAAAGGAGAGAGAGAAAGAATTATCAGATAAGGGCTTCTTTATAAAACTCCATTCTCTTCCATCTAACATAAAATGATTTTTAAACACCCCCCCCCAAAATAGATTATATCTTATATATTGAAAAACCTTCTTCCTACCTCCCAAGACTATCTCAGGATGTGGAAATACATGTTTGTTTAAGACATAGCTCCAGCATACATCCCTGACTGACTAGCTAACTCAGGGAGTTTGGCCTGTCTGCCTCCCAAGTGCTGAGACTAAAGGCATGCACCACAACCTGGCTGTGCTCTTAAACAGATTATTAACAGGTTTGATCTATTGCACAGAGTCTCAAATCTGCTCCAACTCTTCCTCCAGAAACATTAATGAGAACACATTAACCACCAGGCATTACACTAAGTGCTAGACATCCAAAAATAAATAAATAGGAAAAAGGTGTTTGTCACTCAAACAGGGACAAATTAGATTGATATGCCACCAAATTCGGAACCAAGTGATGATGCCACAGACAGAGCAGCAAATACAGCAGTTACCTGCTTGACAGATATGGGGCTTTTCATTGAAAATCTACTCAACTCCTGACTAGGAAGGAGCAAGGCAAAGAAAAGAGGGAGACCCTCCAGTCGAGTGGGGCAGAAAGAGCAGGACAAGTACCTGTGTGCTCCTCTTGGGGGACTTAGCACCTCCATACCCAGGCAACACAATGCTGCCCTACTTGCATGATAACCTGTGAAAAACAATTCTTGACAAACTTGACAAACTGTTTTGTTCAGTATTGTAGTGTTCTGTGAGAAATCAGCTTGTTCAAACATTTCACAATGAAATGCCCATTGGTATTTTTGGCATCATTGCCATTATTATTAATATCTGGAAAAATACTGATGTAAAACAATGTATTTTCAATCATGAGAATTTCACTCATGCTGGTAAGTCAGGTCAAGGTAGAGGTTGAGAAGATGGATCATTTGGAGCTGAGAGTCACATTAGCATAAGCATGTAGACACTTCTTAGTAATTTCTTGATTCATAGACATATTTGGAACAACTGCTATTAGATAGAGAAATAATCTATCATTGATTCTACACACCAGAAAAAAAGATATAAATGGGAAAGGGTGGTTATTTAGTTTTGGTTGGTTGGTTGGTTTTGGTCTGTTTAAATGTATGTTCATAAGCCACTTATGGGGAAGGGAAGATAGGCTGCTTGTACACAAAATTCAAGACTTGGGTTTGCAGAAATGATTTACTCTTTTCTCCTGATGTTACTAGCAGTGTGTCCAGTTGTGGATGGGACACTTGGTAAGACCATGATTATAAATGTGGTGTTCATAACACATCTGGGAATTGTGTAAGCAAAGAGTCTGCGTGATTCCAAAGCCAGTGTTGTGAAGTGGAGCTGCAGGTTCCAGAGACACCAAGACTACCCCTCCATCTAGAATTTGCAATGCACCATGCAGGAACTGGGCTGAAGGTTACCGACCCTTAGAAAAATCTGTGCTCAAGCTGATTATGAAAAGCCCAAGAGAAGAAAGTGGTATTTTAAACAGGGGAGGAAAAATAAGCCTTTGAAACTATTTCAAACATATGGCTTGCGTGAAAATTACAAGCTAAATACTTACCAAAGCCATGTGGAGCAGCTATAGTGTGCAAACGAGTAGGCAAAGGGACTGCAGAATCCTTTGCCCTCACAAGTAGATAACTGCCAATGAGTTAAAGAGACTAGGAAACGTGGCCCTGCCTTCTCCTCACAGTCCACGGGGACAAAGGGAGCAGAAGGTGGTGGGGTCAGGGTTCAGACCACTGTGAGTGTAAAGAAAGTACTTCTAAGGATCATTGCAGAGAGACACATCTACTTTATCGTTCCATGGGGGCTTTTAGGGGTACAGGTGGAAAGGTTAGTTCATCGTAGCATCAGTTGGGCAGGAAGAGCTGATTGGACATAATACAGCACCTACTTATCATATGAGTGGAAGCCAGAAAGGGTCTTGTGTTATGCAGCTCCCGTGCTTGCAGAGAGCTCTGTATAAGGTTATTTTTCAGACAAGGCCCGCTATCTGTGTTCTGGGACACTCTCCAGACAAGGTCAGGCAGAGAAAGGGAAGCCCCGCTGAAAGAGGGAGTCCTCCATTTTGTGCCGAGCTCAGAAAACCATCCGGGCATGGGGACTGCAACTTTAATAGCATGGGTCTCCAACAAGGAAATGCAGGGATAAAATATACATTAATAACTGTAAGTATCCTGGGGCTGGGTTAGGGATGGGGTTTGGGTTAGGACTTCAGTTAGGGTTGGGGAAGGGGGAGGCAGCTGAGTTGGTATATTGTTTGCCTAGCGTGCACAATGCCTTGGATTCAACACAAAACTAGGTGTGTGGAACACTCCCATAATCCTAGCACTAGGGAAGTAGAGGCAGGAGGGTCAGGAGTTCAAAGTCATTCTCTTCTACACATTGTGTGGGCTATATAGCACCGTGCCTCAAGAAACAAATAAATAAATACATAAATAAATAAATTAAAAGAGTTGAAAAATGCTAACGAACAAGTGAAAAGCATATCTTCATGTCATAAATATATAACTTATTTGCTCTGTGGCCTCTTGCGCAACTTAAGCCTATTTTCTCATCTATAAAAGAAGAAACTTCAAAGGCATTAAAGACGGAAAGCAGAATTGAAGTTATGCATTGACCCTAACCAATCAGTGCCATCTCCTGCGGGTTGTATGGCATGGGTTCTAAAACTACTTCCGGGTTCAGTGGGGTGGGGAGGGGTAGATTAACAACAATTAGCATGAATTTTAAAATGTAGAATGTTGGAGATGGAGAGACGTACATAGTTATCTGTTTGAGCAAATGAGGGGGATGTCTTCCAGCTCTAAATAGAGGGGGCTGGTTTGTTTTTAGTCTGCTCACACCCCGCTGAGTATCTCGCGCCTGCGTGCCACTGCTACGCATTGAGATACCACAAAGCTAATCACAGAGGTTCAGCATTCAAAGAATTTGAACTATTTTAAAAATACAAATGCATGTTCATCTAGAATTCAATATGACCGTGTTATCATGTAACTATACACCAGTGCTACATGCGCGTAAAAGGGAGGATAGAGTTGCCCGGGGATGTGGCTCTCAAAGACTGACTTTGAAGAGTAATAAGGAATTTCTAAGCATAACAGGTAAACAGAGTGACACGTATGGCAAAATGCTTCCCATACGTAGGAAAGAGCAGGGTACCCAGTAAAGGTACAATATCGGGTGTTTTCTCAGGGATAACAAGAAATATCCAGAAAAAAATAAATTAAGACAATTTGGCCAGGTTTTTATGGGCTAGAATATAAAGTGTAGAGTAACTAAGCAAGGAAGATCTAACAAGATTTCTTAAATGTAAATACTTGAATTTAAATGAAAGTCCTTCCAAAGCCCAGTAAAGTCCAGAGTGGATGAGCAGGGCATGAAATTCTACATCTAAGGCAAAAGGTTCCAACATCTGCATAATATTGCATGAGAGAAAGGGACCAGGGTTCAAGTCAGAGAGGAAACAAGGCTCTTGACAAACAGTAATGGCAAAATCAGGAAGAAGTCAGTGTAAGAAAATTTCAGCTTGATGAGAGGAAAAGAAGCTTAGGTTGGTCAGAAAAAGTTTATGGAGAAAGCTGATGCTGAAACGGGAAGTGCTGAATGACTCGTGTCAGGCTGAGCAACTAATGAGAGAATTCAAACCCAGGACCCTTTCCGTTAAATCATCTGCTTCTGTGTATTTAGTACTGGTGACATAATGTGTGTTCCATAGATGTACCTAGTATTAGTTGGCTTAAGAATATCAAGGTCTTCATTATCAAATTTAAGAACATTAAAAAACATTAAAGGATAGGTTACATAACTGAATTGGTAAAGACACCTGATGCCAAGCTATATGACCTGAGTCCCCAGGGCCCACATTTTAGAATGCTAGAACTGACTACCAAGAGTTGTCCTGCGACCTCAACACAGGTTTGGTATTATGTGTGCACATGTAAATATGCATAACACACCACACACACACATGCACACATACACACACACACACACACACACACACACACACACACAAACTAAAAATAGAAAATAAAAACTAACATTAAACAGGATTATTTCTGTAGCACCTTGCAGAGTCTCTGATATATTATCAGTGTGCTTCTGAGTCCAATAACCATGGCATGCAACTATTCAGAGAGCACCTCATAGGATGGCCATCCCCGAGCAATGGTAGCCTACAACCAATGTCTGAAAGTACCTGTAAAATGTTTTAGAGATCTTTCAATTTGAGTAAATGTAGTTTATTTTTATCATCAGTTTTCCACAGAGAAGTAATATTTCTTTCGTTTTTCGAGGCAAAGAGATTTTATTTCAAAGGACAATAATGCACAGGCAGACAGAACGCTCATGTGGGAGTCGGTGAGCATAAGGGATGAGTGGATAGGGAGGTGACTGAGACAAAACACAACCAGTGCCGTTGACAACACCTACAGAGGAGCTATTTCTAGGGAGATAGAAGGGACAGGGAAGCGATCGGAGGAACAGGAAGCCGAGTGTGGGATGTACCAAACACACTGAAAAGGGTTCTTCCCATCTCTGCAAGCTGCATTCCAACTACAGATTTGCCTTTTTCTGTCAGCAGCGGTTATTTCACAGCCCTTAGACTACTTTTTATTTCAGTTTCCCAAACGCAAACATCTCTGGGATGTCCACCATTATGGCATATTTGGGAGACAAGTTTGACTTCATATTTAACTATGGTTTATCCACATCATGGATAAATGTGCATGCAGAGAGCCAGCTCACTGGGATCTCTGTGAGCATCAGTAAGAGGCAGCCCCTCAGGCAGGCACATAGCTTCCTGAAGAATAGTACTTGGTAGAAATTAGTCAAAGGAAATCCTTTCTCCAAGTAAATAAAACTGCCTGAGAGCTCATGGCCTGCAGGCAAAACACAAACTGAGTTTCAGTTTCTACTCACCTGCAACCTATCAATCCTTGGACAGGATGCAGTCAGAATAATTGTGGACAATATCTCTCTTCTCAGCCTTCCCCTTTAGGCCCCATGGTATATGCTTTGAAAGGGAACAGGCTTCCTTCCCCCTTGTAGATTACATGTCCTAAATCAGAATTTTGTCATCTAAAAACTGTAAAACTGTGAACAGAAAAAACGTATCAATGCATTGTAAGTCAGGTAAACACTATTTTCCTCTTCCTCTTCCTCTTCCTCTTCCTCCTCCTCCTCTCCTCCTCTTCCTCCTCTTCTTCCTCCTCCTCTTCCTATAGGGTTTCAGGTTCCCCTGGACTTACAGACAATTGTGGGCCACCTGGTCTGGGTGATGGAACTGAACTGTAGCCCTCAGGAAGAGCAGCCAACTCTCTTAACTGCCAAACAATCTCCCCAACCCCAAGCTTGGATTTCTCTGAAGACTCTTTTACATTTTTTACCAAAAAAAAAAAAAAAAGTGTCTGAGACTTTGGGAACATCAAAGATAGTTTCTGAAAAACCAAATCTACAGTCTTAAAAGTAAGAATGGACCCAAGTACTGAGAAGTACCCATCTCTGTAAGACCAATAACAAAAATTAATACTAATGATGGTAACAATTCTGATGAAATAATTGACCCAAGAGCCATGTCAGTGCTGGAGAAGTGACCAAATCTGTACAGCCATCAGCCTCATGCAGCAAGCACTACTGCATTTAATGATGTCAAAAAAGAACATGAAGCTCCCTTTGTCTTCATAGTGACTGTGTTACAATCAATCACTGGGAGCCCTGTGGCCGCCCTCTCTCCATTCAGTGCAAGGAGATTTATTTATTTATTTATTTCTTTATTTATTTATTATCAGTATCAAGTTTTTAGATGCATCTTATAGATCTCAAAGTCTAGGAAAAAGAGGGGACACTCATTCAAAAGAAAATTTATCCTAAGATATGGCACTTAATATACGTCATATGTATATGTGGGTATGTTTGTGTGTGAGAGACATATGTGTATATGTGTTGTGTTCATTCCAACTCAAAAAGGCAAAAGAGTTTTTAATAACCTCAGACAGCAGCAAACTATCTCAGAGTCAGAAAAATAAAAAGAGGGACACAAATCTGTACGAAGTGACCTTATGATTGCAGCTTTGCATGGGTATGAAGGAATACACTGCCCTGAGATTGGAGTTGGAGGACAGGGTAGGTTACTCTTTCCTGGAGAAAAACAGATTACAAAAAAGGAGCTCAGTGAAGGAAAGATGGACACAGAGTACTTATGACATTCTGAGATTTGTCCAGATGAGCTCCACTGTCTGCTATGCTTTATAGGAAGAAGGTTTCCAAAAGAGACTGAGAACAGTACTTTCTTCCTTCAGGGTGATTATCTAGAAACAAGCAAAGGCTATTCAAGGAATGCTTGGTTAGGAAGGGTCAGCCACCAACATCTTTAACTTCTGAGGGGCCCAATAGTCTGAGTTACAGTATATCCAGGATGGAATTCGTTTCATAGCCTCCAGGATCTAAACAAGTATATAAGTATTCTCACTGACTTGTCCATAGGAATGAATCACCCAAATGAGGTTCCATTTTACAGCATTTTAGAGGCTAGGGTGGCCCCTTAAGAAAGGGACAGTCTTGACCTAGGCAACATTTCCCTATTGCCACTGAGATCACAGGACTGTAACACTTGTGTCTTCCAGCTAAGAACCCTGAAGGCTGCTGAGGACTTAGAGCCAAAACACCTCTATATTGGCCACTCTTACCACCCGGGGTCTTGGAGTTCTCTAGTCTCATGTAACCAATATTTACTTTTGTTTTCTCTCTGCTCCCAGCCCACATTCACGTTTGGATGGAGAGTAGTTTATAACCTGGGTGGAAATAATTAACAATCTCCAACAAGTCACCATTTTGTTTTGGTGTGTTTGACCAGGAGTCATCAAGAAGTCTTCAGGATTACTGAGAATCAGAACTCCCTGTTATCACAAGAAGCCTAAGGCAAGGAAGACTCCATCTTCAGTAAACTCTGCTTCAAGCAAAGGGACATCTTGCTTCACAAGTGTCCAGGGCTAGTTAGTGCTGGCTTTTGATGACTTTCTATCTCCTCCTCCACAGACTTCTGCATACTTCTGCCTTTCCCTTGTGTCTCACTTGGCATCAGGGCTTTTGTTTCCCTGCCCTGCAGCATATAGAGAAAGCTCTGGGCCTAGTGGGAAGTTACTGTACCTCTGTACCTGTGCCCTTCTGCCCAGCTACTCATGAAACTTCCTGAGTGACCATTTTTACTCAGTGCTATAAATGAAGAACACGTGTACATGTGTTCTTCAAAATTTCTGTCTTCAGTCATATTGGATATAAAATACTCTGATATAGTATGACCTTATCTAAAGGACTATATGAAAAAGAAATTTAACTTCCAGATAAGACACATTCAAAGGTCCCAAAGAACATGAATTTTGGGAAAAACTATTTAATTCAGTATAGTACAGGAGACTGATGTTATCTTATCGGCCATGTTACCTTAGCACGTGGCCTATGTATAATATATATGTGTGTGTGTGTGTGTGTGTGTGTGTGTGTGTGTGTGTGTGTGTAATATATATTATGCACATAATATATATGTAAACTACCTATATGTCTTTTATTATATACATAAGGTATATATTAATATGTATACATGTATATATCATGTTTATATGTCAAACCAATGAACCATCTTAATGAAGAGCATAAATTGATAGATGTTTAACATAAATTAGTTAATTTGATATAACACTAAAATATTATTATAAGTAGCAGACAGGATACAACTTTAATTTCTGAAATGGAAACACCAACATATACCCCAAGAGTAACAATTAAAACTTTCTATTGCTCTAGATACTCACCAATATTTAACATGCATATTTTTTAAAAAATGTTTCTAATTCCAGTGTGTACTGGTATCTATTTGTAGGTTTTCAATTTACATGTTTTGTTAGCACTAATAAAGTTTAATTTCCTTTGGTTATTGGACATTTTATAAATCCTCCTTTTCAAACTTCTCATCCATTGCTCCTTGGGTTTTTTCATGTTCTTAAGTAAGGGAAGTTATTTAGACAATACTGTTTCCACACCCATTTTCAGCTAGGTAAATTGAAAATACTTTCTCAGACTCTAGCTTTTCTTATTGAGTGTCAAAAGCCAGCCTTCCTAGAAGCAGACAAAATTTAATAAGCAGAATAATTATTAAAGAATCTTTCCATGCTCAACCATTATGTCAAGGAAAAGCCAAGAAAGGAGCAGATCACAGAGAGAAACATGTCCATGATGCAGGATGAGGAGCAGCCTTCACGACAGCACACATACCTGCCCTCCAGGTACAGTGGAGAAGGCCAAACAGCCTTCACACTCTACTAATGCCCTGTCCTCTGCACCTGTGACCATTCCTGATAGAAGCCACAGCTGCTGTGTGGCCACCGGCAGCATTCCCAGCCTCTCGAGCAGTAAGCAAGATGATTTTCTTTCAGGAACAAAAACTGTTGATTTCAGTGTTGCTCTGTTTAAGGACTATCACCCTTTAATGCTGCTTAACGCGATTTCCTTACTTAAATTCATGAAGACATTCTCTACGGTCTCTTCACATTCAGATGCACAACCTCCTTGAAAGGTGACCTTTGTGTCTAGTATGAATCAGGCTTAATTTTTTTCCACACTGCTTTATAATTCTTCTCAGCCTCAATATATCAGACAAACAGAGAAGAATTGATAACCGTCTGCCAGCAGAAAGCCAAGTGGTTCTTATGAATACCTCAGATAAGAAGAACCCTGAGAGAATGCTGAAAAGAAATATTAATTTGAGCCAATTCTACTTGAAGTCTTTCCTCATGTTTCTGAACCTAGGCCGTCTGTTGTTATAAACCTGTTGAAGATACTTGCCTATGAGGTTTAAATTAAGAGCTAAGTATGAAGTAATCAACTTGTCTGGAAGCCCAGTAGATTTTTGCTATAGCTATTATTCCAGAGCTAGGGTCAGTCCCAGCACATAGCTTGTTCAGAATGCTGTGAGTTATAACACTCTCATTTCACTAGAACACAGCCCAGACCTATTGGTTTGTGTGTGTCTGTGTGTGTGTCTGTGTGTGTGTGTCTAATTTAGGGGAAATATCATTCATCATTCAGCTCATCTGTCCTATTTTTATAACTCCTATAATCAGATGAGCCTTGACCGGTAGCCAGACAACCTTCTCTACAGGATGTCACAGCACCTGCTTAAACGCAGATACACAATGTGCTGCCATTTCCAGGAGCAGACAAATGGCAATTCACCGAGTCCAGAGTGGAATACGGCCAGCATCGCTTCTGCCATCACACTTGCCAACCTTCACACACTTTGCAAAATAAATTTCAAGCAGCTCAGTAATGCAAATAATTCATGAAGAATCTGTACTCCAAAAACACATATGCACAAGGAAAGAGCAGCCTCAGCTGAACTGCATTTTCCTTCACTGGTGTAGATTTTGTCCAGATCTAATTTCTGAATAACACAGGCATAGACTAGAACATCTGGACTGTGATGGTTTTTAACTGTTCATTTGGTTCCAACATGACAGCGTGTACCTTGTTTAGTAGTTTAAAAAATAAAACAAACGAAAATATCAGAAGTTGTGCATTCAACATCAGTATCAACGAAACACTCTCACTGCTTGCACTATTCTGATATTTATCATTTATTAACAAAGGATTGGAGAGGTGAGCAAGCTGCATGGCACCATCAAAGATCAAAGATCCTTTCAACTTCCCACCCCACTATCCTTAGGGTACAGGCTTGCCTCCCAAAGCATGTGGCTTCATGGTAGAGGGGGCTACTCATCCACCATGGTACCTTTAAATGCCTCTGTTCAAAGGCATTTTTACATTTTTTAACAAGCTTTTAAAAAAATCCCTCGGGTCCTTATGGTTCTCCATCACCCTCATCTAGAAGACCTTTCTGTGAATCTCAATGTCCTAGAACACTCACACCCTTTTAGTTTCATCATTGGTGAAGTAAAAAGAACTGTCACGATTGGCTTAGATCCATCATGTGATAACTCTCTATCTATACAAGGCATACCATTTCTCAACTGGGTTGGAGTTCTAACTTTAAAAAAGAAAATCTAATGTCTGTGGAATATGCAACCCACCCATCCTGCAGTGCACTCTATAATCCACAAACACCTTGTCATAGTGGGGAGACGCCTAGAGGAATGAATACCAATCCAAACTGTGGCTGTCTTTGGAAGTTGACGACTGTGCTGGCTAGGGTTTTTTTTTTGTCAAGTTGAAACAAATTATGGTCATCTGGAAGAAAGTATCTTAACTGATAAAATGTCTCCATAAGATTAGTCCGTAGGCAAATCTACCGGGCATTTTCTTGGCTGATGATTGATGTGGGAAGGCCCAGACCACTGTGGAAGTGGCACCCAAGGGCAGGAAATCCTAAGTATAGCAAGCTGAGCAAACCATAAGAGCAAGCCAGTAAGTAGCACTTCTGCATGGTCTCTGCTTCATGATGGGCTGTAGGCTGTAAGAGGAAACAAAGCCTTTCCTCCTCAGGCTGTTTTTGGTCATGGTGTTTATCACATAAATAGTAAGAAAACTAGGGCGATGACTAAATTCAGTGTGCTTGGGGCACGTAAGGGTGAATTTTCTTTCTGTTATTACATATTTGTAAGTAGTCTAGAGTAACGCATTATTATTTTATAATTAGGAAAAAACTTAGAAATACAAACTCTTATAAGCTCCATTACCTACAAGAGAAACCAAAGGACAAACATCTTAATCTACAAAATTTCCCTGAACCCCCTGAGGAATGAATTTGAATGGAGAAAGAACTTGATAACCTTCTGCAAAGCACTTCACCACTATCAATACCTGTTCCTAGGCTCCCTTTATCAATATCCTGGGCGCTTATGAAAAATCCACAATCTTAAGTGTTTAAACCATGGCCACATAGATGCTTGATAGCAATATCTTTAGAGAACAATTCTTGCTGAGATTTTTATTAAAAACAATCAATTACTATTTCTCTGAACAGCAAAGTCCTAGATGGGCTCATTACTGGATCAGTATCCTATGAGGCTAGATTTCACAACATGCCTTGGAGCTGTTTACTGGGGTCCCACTCCTGAACGTCACCCCTGAAACCCTAAACTCAGCCCCAGCAGTATCTGGTATATGCATGCCAGGTTCCTTGTGTTATAAAAAAAAAAAATGGTAGACAAGAGAAGAGAAAGTCAAGAGCTTCTACTGTCACTAGGAGGGTTTGTTAATGTCAAACGATACTGGATCCCCTGAAGGAAAACAGGTGGATGTCGATAGCCTCTAAAAAAGATACTTATGAAACAACACCAAAAAATTTTATTCTGCAAGGCAAAGCATAGAATATGTACAAATTATCACTTGTTCATCAGCTAAAACATATCATCTATTATTATCTGGAATATAACAGTACACCATCACTAATAATAAAAATGATTTCAGTTTATTTAGTTTAAAATGACTTTCCAAAATCTGTGCTAGAAATTTATATCATTATTTAATCCTTCTAGCAGCTCTGTGAAAAGGGAAACTACTGACATTATTTTACCAATGAAGAAAGAATGTGTAAGTTTCCAACATCACAGGATAGGATGTACCTGACCTATTGTGCAGTCTTCCTAAATTCCAGATTCCATGTGCAGGTTTCCTGCAGTTATCATCTCAAACCATCCAGGAAAGGAGGCAGAGTGATGCTCAGATCTCAGAAGCTGAAGCCAAAGGGGATCTGGAAGTATAAAGTTCATACCAAAGAGCCCAGATCACCAAAGTAATCTTGACTGAGAAGAACAAAGCCAAAGATGTCAAAATACCTAATCTCAAAACACACCATAGGACCCCAAACAGTGTAGAGCTGGCATAAAAGCTGACTCACAGATCAAAGAAACAGAATAAAGATTCCAGAAACAAACCTATTCACCTATCTGATTTTCAGAGAGAAAAAAAAAAAAAAAGCACTGGAAACATTGGTAAATAGAGCTGAGAAGACTGGATATGTAATGATCCAGTTTAACCCTGTAACACAGGATTAAAAATTGACAAAGACCAATTCAAGAAGGATGAAGTACCTGATATTATGAAAGTACTAGAAGAAATCAGAAAAAAAATAATCCAAAACATTAGTATAAACAAGTATGTCTTAGGCAAGATTCCAAGAGTACAGAAAAGAAACAAACAAAATAGACAAATGGGATTTGTTAAACTCTCTTATGTACAACAAAGAATACAATCAGCAGAGATCAGAGGCAACCTGTGTGCTGAAAGAAACTATTCTATTGCCTAATGTCTGGAATATATAAGGGCTTAAAATTTTTATCAGCAACCTAATCTACAAATAGAAGAATAGTTTTAGCAGACATTCTTAAAAGAAGAGATATAAATGGCCAACAAGTTTATGAAAGAAATTATTACGAGTCAGGGAAATGCAAATCAAAATGCAATGAGACAGCATCTCACCCCAGACGAAATGACTGTTAACAGAAAAGACAAACTGTGACACATTCTGGGCAAGTATGTGGAGAAAATAGGACTTTCACAACATACTCCTGGTGGGGATATACAATTGTTTCCTGTGGAAAGCTGTATAGATACCAAAACAACTCAAAGCAGATCCACCATAGGATCCAGCTATCCCATTTGTAGGCACACATCCAAAGGAAATGAAATCAGCATACAAAAGAGATGTTGCATGTGTTATTCTATCATTGTTCACAACAGCCAACATTCGCCCTAGGTTTACCTACAGACAAATCAAGAAGATGAGATAGGTCAGCCCAGTGGACTATTATTCAGGCATAAAAAAGAGAATAGAACCCAGACATCACTGGAAAATTTATGAAGCTAGAAGCTCCAAAATAATATCATTATTTCACCTTTGCAGACACAGGAAGAGGTATCTTACATGCTTACTTTTATACATAGGAGCTAAAGACGGTCCATCTGGATGTAAAATAAGGATTACTGTAGGTTGCAGGTGGGGGAGGGATGAAAACAAAAGGCTGAGTAATAACTGGCAAAATGATGGTGAGGGAACAAGTTTTAGTTCTGTACAGCACAAGGCAGTGACTGTCATTGCCAAACATTTTGATTAACTAGACAAGATTAGCCCAAAGGTTTAGGGACTGACTCAGTGGCAGAGTGCTTTCCTGGCGTCTATAGGGCCCTGGGTTCAATTTCAGTCCTAAGATATTTTAAAGTAAGCACAAAAATGGAAAGGAATTAGAACCACTAATTACTTCAATTTGATTGGTACATGCATACATTACCATGCTATTCCTCAGATAAAAACAGTTTTAAAAGAAATGTAAAAGACATTTAAGTGAAATTAGTGTAGAAAATGCAAAATGTGCAAACCTATTTGTACTCCTCAGAGTTTAAAAAAAAAATAAAACAATCATATTTCTCACAAGACCAATGTGTGTTATCAGCTCAGGTTTGTCACTTCCCTAATAGTGATAAAATAATAATCTATACTTACACACACACACACACACACACACACACACACACACACACACAGGACTTAGGGCCATTATATTATCTAGAGATGATATGCCAGAAGCCCTAAGTATTAGCTTATGCTTTACACTTACAGTTATGCTTTTACAGAAAATAAGATCTCCTCTTTCCCTGACATATTAGGTATAGGAGCAAAGCCATGGCATCCGCATTCTGCCCCATGGCTGCTTAGGAGCAAATGTCGTAGACAGTGAAGCAGAGAACAATAACAGTCCAACAGCAATTGAATTGAAAAGAGAGTGATCTAGACATGATGCTGAAGTGCAAAGACATCTGTATTTCGCACTCAAAATCTATTCTCTGTAAAATCTTGGAAGTATAAGCACATCCCTTGGCTGCTTAGAGTGTTTTTCAAACAACACATATTGAGCCCTTGATGTATGTCAGTCTTCATGCTGAGCACTCTGAACAGAAAAGACAGGTCAGACTAAGTTGTACCCATACACTACTTATAAACCTCTCTATTTCGGAATACCAAAATATTTTTTAAATTTACGTTACTTCGCAAATATCACAATTCAAAAGAAAAAAATCACTTTAAACTTGTCTCATCTTGAACTCCAGCCTAGTAAGCACTACTGAACTTATTTTTCTGACACACAGTAGTTGGAGAACATGTTAAGGTCTATGGAGCACAGGAAAAAAAGTTAATGGAATCATGGACTCAAACAGAGAGAGGAGAAAAAACCAGGATGCAGCAGGCACAGTGAAATACACATAGACTAAGCCCAGTATGTAGGAGTCTGAGGCAGGAGAATCATAAGTGTAAGGGTCTACCTGGGCCATATAGTGAGTTCCAGGCCAGCCTGTATACAAAGTCAATTAAGCAAAGTCTCTGTGATAGTTTGTATACGATCAGCCCAGGGAATAGCACTATTAGGAGGTGTGGCCCTGTTGGAGTAGATGTGTAACAGTGGGTGTGGGTTTTAATACCCTTGTCCTAGCTGTCTGGAAGTCAGTATTCTGCTAGCAGCCTTCAGATGAAGATGTAGAAAGCTCAGCTCCTCCTGCACCATGCCTGCCAGGATATTACCATGCTCCCACCTTGATACTCTCTGAACCCCTGAACCTGTAAGCCAGTTCCAATTAAATATTTTCCTTTATAACAGTTGCCTTGGTCATGGTATCTGTTCACAGCAGTAAAACCCTAACAAAGACAGTCTCAGTAAATAAATAAATAAATAAATAATCAATAAATAAATAAATAGAAAACAAATCAATAAATCATCCTGGAAGTTCTATTTGAATACATTACTTGAATAATAAATGGATAGATAATAAAGAGACAGGAAGTGTATGGTGTTTTCACAGATTTGAGAGGAAAAATGGGATTTAAGAAGGCTGAGGAAGATGGAATTTGCACTGAAGAGTACTGAAAAGAAAATGTCTACAAATAAGTGACTATAAATCTGCCTAAGATTTTCTTGAATCTATTGAACACCAAGCAATAGTATGTACGGTAAGGCTCAAAGACTGGGGAAACATCTACTAGGAAAAACTAAGATAAACAGCTGGCATCTCAATTTTACCTGGGTAAAAAACACTTTCATCTTTCCCAGGCAAAGGAAAAAGAGTCTCTGTTATTTTGATTTGTTTTAGAGTATTTGATTTTCCTTTCTCTGTCTCTTTCTGGGTCTCTATCTCTCTCTGTCTCTTTCTGTCTCTATCTGTCTCTGTCTCTTTCTGTCTCTATCTGTCTCTGTCTCTGTCTCTCTCTCTGTGTGTGTGTGTGTGTGTGTGTGTGTTGATACACAGAGATTAAATAAAGATCCCAGGAATATATATTAGCAGTTACAAGTGCTTGCTGCTCTTCCAAATAAAATAAAATAAACAATTTTAGTTCCCAGCACCCAGACTGGGTGGTGGTTCACAACATTCTGTAAATTCATCTCCAGGGAGATCCAATGCCTCTGGCTTCCATGGGCACCTCAATTTTCATGTACACACAAACACACACACACACACACACACACACACACACACACACACACACACATCAATTAAAATACTTTAAAGACCCAAAGATTTAAAATTCAATATTTTAAAGATATCTTGAAAGTGAGTTCAATAATCTGTGAAAATAAAATTTAACACAACCCTAAAAGAGAGTTACCAGGAAGCCATAAACCTTTATTTTTTTCACAGAAATATGAAAAGGTAACTATAAAGCAGAAACAATAAATCTACACAAGTTCTAGAAAACCACCAACTCTAGAGTTATTAACTAAACCATCAATCAAAAAGACTGTGCAGAGTAGATCTTCATCAGAATACATTTTGCCTGTCTTAGTTCTTATACAAGCAGTTGTTTAATAATATATGTGTGTAGATATGTATATATGCATGTGTGTCTATGTATATATATCAAGAAGATGCCTGAATTAAGATCATAGAGAGGAAACCCACTAGGTCTTTAAGACCACGTGGAGGGCCAAAAGTGACACTTGGAGAAATGCAGATGGTTTAAAGAACGCCACACAGATTAGGAACCTGAAAAATGTACACACAAAGGAAGGCACGATGTGAGCTCAGAAAGCCCTGGAAAAGCTTAAGTCCCTGCCTGAGGCCAACTTCCCCTTCCCCCACCCCCTCAGAGCTTGTCTGGCTAATGAATGAAGAAGCTTCTCAGCACACAGCCAGACTCCCCAGGCTGGTAGATCAGGTTTCTTTGCTCTGTTTGTTTTTATTTCAGTAGCAACAAAAATCACAAAGCATACAAAGAAAGCACAGCCAATTAAAATGAAGAAAACAAATTGGCAGGAAATGGCTCTGCAGATGTACAGGCATAGGATCTACTAAAATATGTTCAAGACACAAAGGTCGGTGAGCATACCACCAAGGGAAATCAGAAAACTACATAGGGATGAAATACAAAACAAGAACTAAAAGGTAGAATTTAGAAATTATAAAAAGAACTAAACAAACAGGAGTGACAGAGAGAGATCTAAAATACAAACATTGAAACAATTACTAGAGATTATCAAGCATGCATCAAAACTGGAGGAAAAAAATGTGACGATCTTAGAGATAGAATATTCTAAATTAATCTGAAGAACAGCAGAAAAGAAGACACAAAACAGAACAGAGCCCACGGGACATGAGGAGCATGGTCAAGCACACCACTATACAGGTTGACACAGTCTCGGGAGAAGAGACAAACAGAGACAGTGGTAATTATTTTTTAAAAGAATAGTGTAAATTTTCTCAAACTTCATAAAATATCTGAATTTTAAAAGATTCAAGAACCCCTACAGACACCAAGTAGGATATACTAAAGAGAATGGCAACCAATCCGACTAAAATCAAACCTTAAAGCCCATAGAAAGAGAACATTAAATGGTGAAATAAAAGCTATTCACCAGTGCCCAAGTATGCTGATGCTTGCCTGTAACCACAGTCCCTGGGAAGCAAGGTCAGGATGATTAGGAGTTCAAGGCCAGCTTGGCCTTCATAAGACCTTATTTTAAAAACCACAGAGATGAAGAGGTAGCTCTGTATTACAAGCATTTATTGTTCTTCCAAAAAATACAGAATTAGTTCCTAGCAACCACATAGTGCCTTACAACCATTTAGTTCCAGGGAATCTAATGTCTTCCTCTGAACACTCTGAGTACCAGGCATACATCTGGTTCACATACTTACATAAAGGCAAAATACTCATGTGCATAAAATAGAATTAATAAATCTAAAACAATCAAACAAACAAAATTAACAGGTAATTCCTCATGAATAATGGATTCACAGTTTGTCCACACATTTCTCATCAGTAACCTTGGATGCCAGGAAGCAGAGAGATGATATTTTGTTTTATTTATTTATTTACTCTTTGTTTTATTTGGGTTTGGGAAGATGGTGGTAGAGATAATATACCTAAACTGCTGAAGGAAAAATTCATTATCTGAGAATTCCATGTACAACAAAACTGATAATGTTTTATAAACTGGGGTTGTAGCAGGGTGCAAGAAGGAAAAAATGGGGGTGCAGGGTCTAATGAGATGGCTCAGAAGGTAAAGGCATTAGGGTTGAAGTAATCTGAATTTGATATCATGGACTTGTACTGTAGACAGAAAGCACCAGCTCCTTCAAACTGTCTTCTAAATTACAGTGCATAAATAAATAAGTATAAAGTCATCCACTCAGTCAGGGATGTATTTCTGTGGTAGAGCATTTGCCTGGGATGTACAATGTTCTTGGCTTACCTAGAGCACTTCAGAACAAAAAGCAAAGGTTCATTCAAAATTAATCGATATGTAGGAGCTGGAAGTATAGGACATCAAAACAAAAACACAGGGTAAAATGAAACACTGGTTGAAATCTTCCTGATGTTGGAATTGGCAACATGCTTGAATATGGGGCAAACAGTACAGTTGCAGCAGTCAGAGAGTGAAAACAAACTGCACCTCTTCAAAATTAAAAGCTTTGCTCATCAAAAAAATACTGAAATGAAAAGGAAAATGAACAAAGAATAGAAAAAATATTCAGTTATATATCTCTTAATGGATTGGTGTTCAAAGTATATGGACTGTTAAGATTTTACTGCTATGAACAAACACCATGACCAAGGCAACTTTTACAAGGATAACATTTAATTGGGGCTGGCTTACAGGTTCAGGGGTTCAGTCCAGTATGATCAGGGCAAGGGCATGCCAACATCCAGGCAGGCATAGTACAGGAGGAGCTGAGAGGTCTTCATCTTCATCTGAAGGCTGCTAGCAGAAGACTGACTTTCAGGCAGCTAAGGTGAGAGTCTTAAGCCCACACTCACAGTGACACACCTATTCCAACAAGGCCATTCCTTCTAATAGTGCCATTTCCTGAGCCAAGCATATACAAACCATCACATGGACAAATCCTATGAATCCATATACATACATGTACTCAAACATGCAGGCACATACATATATGATGCACACACACACATAAACACACATACACCACCATAATTTATAAAGCAGGCAAATAACTCAAATAAACATGAAGTGGAAACTTAAGGGTTCTTTAGAAAGTCAGTTGTGTCAGATGGTGTTTTGTTGTAAAAGAACATTTCACTGAAGCAGACACAGGTGAAAGAATGTTCTGCTAAAGCAAGCACGTGAAAGGACATGTGATGAAGGATTCTTTCCTAAAGGCACGCATGTATTGGTCTGCCTTACATGTACAGTTAAGCTCCATTTGTTAGGCCTTCAGAGAAAGAAACATACCAAAAACCTTCTCATGGTGTGCTGCGTCTACTTGTGTCTTCTGTAGACTTGGGCTGATTAGCAGAGTGATGTCAGCTCATAAAAGCTCACATGGAATTTTGCTAGGATTCATGTGCTCAGGCAAGACACATGATGCAGCAAGACCCATGGAGGACACATGATGTATGGAGGGAGTATAAATAGGACTCAATGGACTGAGAGAGGGGCTTGCAGACAGGACTAGCTCTGTAAAGCTTCTTTAAATCTTCTCTAATCTTTGCTTTGTTGAAAGAAGCATTCAGATAACTTCTCCTGGCTTCCCTGCTGGTCTGAATCCCCTCATGCTGACTCATGCTGACTCAGCTGAGGCCTGGTCATTCCTAATAGGTGGTGCCACTACTGCTGCTATTCCTACATTGCTGAACTGGACTGCTGGTGCACCTTTGAAGTGTTTGCAAATGTACTGAGCTACCAATGCTGACCTGTGACCTGAACTGCTGATTTCCAGCAATGTAGATGGCATTTGCTCCAAAGAACCATTTCTAAACAGCTTCACTTTCCTGCAGATTAGTAATCTTTCTTTTCCACTTCCTCTGGCAGGTGATGGGTAGAAGGGAGATTAAAGTGTTTAAGAATGTTATTAAAAGTAGGTTGAGAAAAATGTATGCCTATATGAACATTTCTTTAAAAAAAAATACAGAGGGCCAATAAACACATGAGAAAATGCTCACTAAACATTGCAAATCATTAGAGAAATCCTATACAAAACTATATGAGATAACACTTTAACAACAAGAGTTAATGTTCACAGAGTCTGATATAAAGTTCTGGAGATGAATAGTTGTGATGGTTACATACACATAGATATATTTAATGTCCCTATGGTTTACTTTAAAAAGTTTAAAAGTACTAATACTATGTTATCCATTATTCCACAATAAATACTGAAGATTAAAATGGTCTGAAGGAGAATAACCACCTATCAAAGCATCTTTCAAAACTACCAAGGGAAATACTAATAATAAAAAGAGAGAAAGAAAAATAGAGAGAGAGAGAGAGAGAGAGAGAGAGAGAGAGAGAGAGAATCGCCAGGCAGTGGTGGCGCAAGCCTTTAATCCTAGCACTTGGGAGGCAGAGGCAGGTGGATTTCTGAGTTCAAGGCCAGCCTGGTCTACAGAGTGAGTTCAGGACAGCCCAGGGCTACACAGAGAAACCCTGTCTCAAAAAACCAAAAAGAGAGAGAGAAAGAGAGAGAGAGAGAGAGAGAGAGAGAGAATCAAGAACATAATACAGAAAATGTCAAGCACACAATTAAAAATTCCTTAACTTGTAATTATTATATGAAAATAAAATCCATAACTAGGGCACAAACAAATCCAGAAATTATGATTACTATATAATGAGCAGGCTAACTTTTAAATTATTGTTATAATTGTACCCAAGGGTTTAAAAAACTATATGAATTTAAAGAAGAATTTAGACAAAAAATAACCAAATGAAATATTTATAGATAAAAAAGATAAAAAAATTCTTCAACAAAATGATGGACTGGATATTAGGTCTATCTTGTACCTTACTGATACAAGTTGGTATAGTTATGCTCTAATTGTGTTCTAAGAAAAAAGTTTTATTTTAACAGGAATGGTGATATGTAGGAGGAGCTAAGGTGGAAGGAGTAAGGAGAGGAAGATAAGGCATAAGGAGAGGAGAGGAGGAGCTAGGTGACAAGAGGGGTGCGGGGACACTGAGGTGGATGTTTTCGTGTCCCCACCAGTCAAAGATAGTTGATATATCTAGGTTGGGTATTGGGTTACACTTCTGATTGATACTGAGCATTACCAAACTTATAAAGCCTTTGATTAACATTAAAAAAAAATAGTATGAAAGCAAAAAGGAGAAGTGGAGGTGGGATAGGGGTTTTCTAGGGAGGGGAAATGGGGAAAGGGGATGGTATCTGAAATGTAAATAAAATATTCAATAAAGATTTTCACATAAAAAAAGAAATGCAAAAAAATATAAAAAAAGAAAGGTACAAAAATTCTGAAATAAAAAACTCACTAAATTGAGCAGAACTTCGTTTTGACATAGCAGAATAAATACTGATGAACTTTAAGACATCCCAGAAAAACCATTCAAAATGATGAATAGAACATTTCACACAGAAAGTGAACAGATCCTCAGAGGCCTGTGTGGCAGTAGCAAGTGACTCAATATGTATTCACCAGACCTCCAAATGTGAAAGACTAGTAAGTTCACCCTCCCACCCCATGTCACCTAAACCTATACAGTCATAGATCTAAACATTGAAAAACAAATCCTGAGATAATTATCACTTTAAAACCTGCCCCCCAAACACCATAATTGTTGAAAGGCAAAATAAGCTCTTTAAAGCATCCAGCAAAGAAGGGAGAAATGGTAAATGGAGCATTCTAATAAAACACCATTATTCTCCTCCCAACAGAACTGTTGGGATCCAGAAGACAAAGTGACATCATCTAGAGAGTTCTAAAAGAAAAGAGGGAAGAATGAAGGGGGTGGGGAGTTCTCTCTTAAAACTTTATTCTGGGAAAAGCACATTTCCAAAATGAGTGGGGGAATACAGTACCTTAATTCCTAAGTACGTTGGAGACTTTCTAAAGGGTGGTTGATTTTACTAAGTCAGGAAACTGCACAATTAACAGAGCATCTGGTAGTGCCAGAAACTGAGGAAAGAAGGAGAGAGGAGGAAGAAGCAGAAGGAAAGGGGGGGGGGTCATCACTAAAGGACGCCATAACCTATCAAAAGATTTTGAATGGCAGAGCTGGAAAGGGAAAATAATTATAGCAGTAGGTTACAGTACAGAGAATAAAACATTTACGAATTCATTCCAAAATAAATACATGGTTACATAAGAGACAGGAAAAAGTATTTCCAAAAAATAATTCAATTCAATAAGTGTAAGGCAAAATGAATACAAAACCATTAGAAAAGCACAGACGTTCTAGAAACAAGATCCTTACAAACAGGAAAACTAGTGGATGAAAGAAAGAGGAACAGGATCAGTTGCATAAAGTCAAACTATCATCTCCAAAATGTTTACTGAAGCCAGCAGCTACACTGGTGAGCACTGTTAGCCATCACCGTAGGCAAGTGAGGAAGGCCAGCCTTATCCCCAATGAGTTGCCTGATATGATGCCCTCTCAGATGTCACTCCTAAGGCCACATAGCCATTATACTATTGTAGCCAAAAATGCAGCAAAATCTAATCATTTAAAAAAAAAAAAAAGACATCCATGTCAGTCATAGAAAAAGTTAAACAGTCCCTCATCAGGAAAGTTCTAATAGCAAGTTCATAAAACACAAGGAAGGACTGAGGATGTTGCCACAGTTAGGAGGGGACTAGGGAGACATTTCAGCTTAACAGTGTGGTACAGTGTTACTTGTGAGTTTGGGTACAGGAGCAGATAAAGGAGGATGGAGGAAAAAACAGGAAATTTGAAAGGCATCCCATAGGTCAGTAATAGTATTATACTAATATTTCTTGGTTTTCTTAATTGCGCTATGAAAACTCTCTAAGAGACCAACACCAGATAGAACTGAGTGCAGACTGCACAGGAATTCACTGTGAAGATTTTCAACTTTCTGACATCCTTAAAAGTTCTTTAAAACACAATTTTAAAAATAAAGCCCATGGTCTGTCTAGAAGCATCCACCTAAGGTAAATTCTGAGCCTACCCATTTCTCATCATCTTTCCTATCAGAATGGCCTGTTCTTTCTAAGCCATCTTCACTTAAAACAATGACAAAGGCTTGACCTCAGATACCTCTATACAGTAATAACTTAAGCAATAATGTAAAGCACGTGTAGGCCTCAAACACTGGCTAATATTAAAGACACTTGTTTCTGTCCTACAGAAGTTTTGAATTTTAATAGTCGCTGAGTTTTATTTTACTCAGACACTCCCAACTCCCTAGCTAAAGAACTTTTCCTATTTTTTCCTGAGATTTTTATAGTTCACTTTTTATTTTTAAGTCTTTGCTCCATATGGAATGTATTTTAATGTATGAAATGAATTTGAAGCTTGCCTTTATCTTTTTCTTTTTCTTCCTTTTTTCTGCAGATGGCCAACCATTTGTTACATCATAGCTTATGAAATAATCCATCTTTTTTTCATAAGCCAGCCTTCCTGCTCAGCAGCACACTAGGAGACAAATCTTTCAGCTACTTCTGCTGGTGTCTTATTGCCTACAACCTGAGTTTAGGAAAGATACACTGAAGTGTTGAGAAGCAGGTATGAGAGGACCTGAGGACCCCATGGAGGATGTCCTAAATAGAAGATGATTCATAAATACAGCTTCTCTTATAAACATGAAACTCTTTCTTCCAAGGATGCTACTGAATTTTCGGTTCCCACCTCTGACAGCTCCTCTTACCCATAACCCTACAGTTGCCAATCTTTCTGAAAAACTCTCTTCTTTTGCTCCTGCATACAACACAGGATTTAGAGGTATGTTTCTGTCCCCACAGATACTGAGAACACATGATGTCATCTTGTCCTGCCGTATACTCTTCCTTCTCCATTGCTTCTATTACCTTATATTCTAAACACCTTTTTTTTTCTGAACTTCTGTCGAAAGCCAGTGCACTTCAAATTTTATTTTTATTTCTCTTTCTGTTCCAATTTCTCTTCCTGAAAGTTTTTATCCGTTCACATTATAAGCTCAGGTTGGATTGTAAAGAGACAGGAAATGAGACTAGAATTCTTGTTAAGTAATGTATTAATAGCCAACCTCCAAGAGAAAGAGAGTAAAGAAATTAGAAAAAGAGAAAATCCTAGACCACCACATTGTCTCCCTTGGAGACTAGTGGCAGCCTCTTGCGTCAAGGCAGCCAGATTCATAGGCATGTGACTCAGGCACTGGCTTATGGTTCCAGCAGATAGACTAGAGACATATCTCTTGGGCAAGATGAGGTCCTGTTCAGCAGAGGGCAGGTCTCTAGATCGGGACATTAACAAACACATTGCACAGCACTATTGGGTTATTGCACTAGTGAAGGAGACCAGGGAAAGACATGGTGTATGATCTCACAGTTACTCTGCTCAAATCTACTTTCTTCTCATATAAGTTCTACACTATCCTGGCATACCTTCCCTTGGACTATGGTTGGTCAAAACTTCCTTAGAAAGTTACTAAAAAGACTGCCCATCCTGCTCTGTTTGGTCTTGAGATCCGATAATCCCTTCTCACCATGGTTAATGCTCTAATTGAGATTATTTGCATAAAGGGATGACCTAGGCTCTCTTCATGAGAGTTTTGAGCCCCTTCAAGTGCTGATCTCAATTAGAACATAGTTGTCATTAGACATTCCCACTAATAGTGAAAGATGTTTTCGCTGAACATTATGTCCCCATTAAAGAGCAGTAGTCTGGCCTTTTCATGGTAATCAAGCTCAGCTATTTTGAAACAAAATTCAGTAGGTATTCCTAAGGTGACCAAGAATGTCCTGTATGTGTCATACTCACGATGCCTCCTAAATATATAAGCTTAAAGTCAGAGATGAGAAACAAAATTTTCAAATGGGCCACTAGAAATAAGTGCAAGTGAAATTATTCCTAATTTCTCCTGATTCTTGGATCCATATATCAGGGACATACCAGCACATGATGGCCTGATATTTAACACCCGAACCTCTTTGTAAGAAAATCCTCCTGGAGCTAGGGATGCCTCTCAGAGGCAAAGGCATTTGCCTAGCATGAGTGAGGCCTTGGTTTCAATTGCTAGTACCACCCAAAACTATCATCAAACTAACTGTCCTTCTATATCATGTACCAACCTCCAAGAGAAAGAGAGTAAAGAGAGTCCACGAGAAAGAGAGCTAGCACATCCCCCAGCTACCTTCCTCCTGCTGTGACTACTTGGGTAGGAAATGGTCCCTTGGTCTGAAGCAACATCCATTCCATACTGGTAATATTTTTTTGAGACTTTATGTAGTAGTGCTGAAGACACTGAAGTCAAGAAGGCAAATCCATATACCCACGGTGTAGTCCAAACATGGAGGGGATATTTTTCTAATTCAGGATGGGATTGATTAATCAGAGTTGCTTATGCTTATCTAGACAGTACTATACTGAGAGGCTCATAACTTAGATTGTATTGCAAGTCAGAAACTTAACAGTAGCCAAAGCTTCATCAGCCTTAGTGAGAAGGGTCCCATGCTGTTTATAGCCTTCTCCTCATTGATGAAATTGCTGTGCAAACACAGGGAAGGCCGAGGACACTTGGTTATTTGGCGTTTTGCTGAAAGAGAAGCCTTCTGGTGGGAATTAACATTCAATACAAACACATTGATGCTTGCATCCACTTCTACAATCCACTTAACATTATCTTTTCTCTTCATTCTAAGGATGTTCTTGTCACTAATCTCCCCATATTGCGTCTTACAGAAACATGATCAATCACCCAGTCCAAATGCCAGGAAGTTTATGTACAACCATATTCTGGGCTATTTCCCTCTTCACACACAGTTCATGGCCAAGAGCATTCCCCTACGCAGTGTTACCTTGGCCAACCTGCCCCTCATGATCACCACTGAGAGAGCAGAGTGGAGCATCAGTCTATCTTCAAGGTCGTTATTGAACCCTAGGTTCACTTCTCTGTCCTTCCCTCAATATTATATTATATCTCCTAAAATTAATTAATTAATTAATTAATTTATTAATTAATATCTTATCTCCCAGTCCTGTGTAACTGCATCTTTACCCATTGCTGTGCCCTTAGGTAAAGCCTTCATTGTTTCATTTCAGTGACAATATCTATATCTTAAGAGGTGAGCTACTCTCAGATTTTATACTCTTCTAGAAATCAGAAGCCCTTGTATAATCCCGTATCTTGGATGCCACAGACATTGCATCACACTATCTTAAGTCAATCCCAGCTAAACTCAGAAGAGTACATATAGCATCCAAAGAGTAAAGCCTGCTTAGTGCCCTACAGTGCAAGAAATTGATTTTTACAGCACGGAGAATAAAAAGTGTCATCCTTAGGAGTCAGGAGACCTATGTGTCTGTCCTTCAGGACTAAGGGCATGCCCAGTTATCTATGGGCTCATGCTGGTACCAACACTGAAAGAGGGTGCTGATGCAGTTTCCACCCTTCCCCCATCTCCTATACATATGCATGTACTGCAAAAGGACTAGGAATAAAAATGACAGTTCTTACTGCTGCCCCATGCCTGGACCCACGCTGCTGAAGCGGGGGCGTGGCGGGGGGGGGGGTAGTAAGCCCTATCTCACCTCCATGCTACAGTTGGCTGCCTGTTGTCTACAGGGCTGGGAATGAACATTATATTTCCTTTCACTACCTGGGTACACATTGCTCAAAGACCATGGCTTCTGATGCCACTAAGCTACTGCACATGCACTACAGCATGTGTGAATACAAAGGAGGGTTTAGAGGCACTGTGGTTCCCACCGCCTCCTCTTCCCATTTGAACTAGAAGCCCTTGCCTGTGTAAGAGACCTCACATCACCAGTATCTGAAGAAACAATTGTAAACCCATCAATGTCACTGCCCCCTTATAGCAAAGGCAGCACACTGGGTACCCCACCCCACTACCTTCTACACACATCTACATGTGATCCTAAAATATCCCATTCCTACGCAGCTCTCACACAGTGAGGCTCTCCAACTCCGTAGTTGTACACTTTGTGTCTGAAGTCATTAACTATAGCCAAAAACATTGTAAAGAGAGCACACTCCAGTGCCCAGAAGAAATTAAACTCAGTATTGTACATCAAGCTCACATCCTAGGCAAATTGTCAGGAGAAAGGGATTTACTTTGAAGGCTGACCTGTAGCGGTGGTAGAAATAACTTACCCCATCTGGATGTGCAAATGTGAATGAAAAGCGGGTATTTTGATGCCTTGAAAGGAATACAGTAACTCAGTGGCAACCAATATGGTGAAATGTATTGATTATATAAAAGTATCTAGAATCTGTGAACTTGAAGGCTCTCTAAATAAAGACGTGGAAAGAGAATGTTAACTTCTCTGATTTGATTGGAGTACATGTATTCAAATATCTCACTGTATCTAGTCAGTATGTATAATTGGGCTAAATAAAAAGTATTTTAGAGGGGCTAGAGAAATGAATCAATGTTTAAGAGTGAGCACTGGTCTTCCAGAGAACCCGCCTGCAGTTTCCAGTACACATCAGATACTCACAATGCCTGTAATTCCAGCTCTACAGGGATTTAATGCCTCTGGTACCCACAGGTACCCACATGCATATATACATACCACCACAGAGACACACAATTCTTTTATCTACTCTGTGCTGTGGCCAATACAATTAAATTAAAAGATGCAACTGCAAAAATAACACACAGGGGTGCTGGAAGATAGCTTAGCAGTTGAGAGCACGTACTGCTCTTGCCAAGGGCCTGAGTTCAGTACCCAGGATATGGGTTGGGTGGCTCATAGCCACTTGTAATTCTGGAGCCAGGCGAATCTGATGCCTGTGACTTTGGCAGGTATGTGCATTCATGTACATTTTCTCCATACACATAAGCAGCACACAGTGCCATACAAGGTCTATAATACATAAATGAGAAGTCTAAATATAAACATCATTTATTTATAAATTGAGATAACAGCCCACACCATGTATGTCTTCCACAAAAACAAAAACCCAGGATATGGGACAGTGTTTGAAAAAGAAAGAAGGCTCTTTAGAAAATGTCTAAAAGCAAATAGGAAACATATTGCAAAACCCATCACTAGAGGACAGTGCCAAAACCCAAAGCCTTCTCTGCTTCTGGCTATTCTCCAAGATATCTTCATTTTCCTGGCCATTATCAGAGGAGTCAAGGCGCTCAATCTCATTTCTGACATCCAATATTGATTGATGAGCTTGGATGGATCGCTGGCATCTTGCTGGCAGGAGCTGTCGTTTACCCTCAGTCTTCTCCTCCGAGGGCCAGCACAGCCCTCCCTGAATCCAGCACTGAACCACTTCCAAGTTAATTTGCTTAGAAGTGGGCTGTTTTCACACACTGCATTCGGCTTGAGCTCACCTTTCTAACCTTCAAATATTAAAACTCACTCTGCAGAAAATGATTCCGGGAGTCTAATCAGAATGCCTGCTCTCTGTTCTGGGATGTACTCATTTCTCCTAAGTACATGTGTCTTTTCAGGAGACGTTGACCTCAAAAGTAACTGGCTTCTGATGATACTTCTATTTCTTATTTCTGTTTTTAAAAGAAAAAAAAAGGCCAATGTATTCCAAACGTTTAAGAAAACAGTCTGAATATTTACAGGGGAGTAATTTTTTAATAATGGTGTTTAAATCTTTACTGCAATGTAATACTTTTATTATCATCACAAGGTGAATAAAGAATCATTTTGTGTGTAAGGTATTTTTTAATTTATCTCTATGTGTTCAAAATAAGAAAATGATGTTTATGCTATAAAATAAGGAAGTCCATAAAGGTATGAAGAATTTATGGGATAAAAGTAACTAATAGAGGTTTCCTGTCTTCTCTAGAATTGTTTGAAAGCCCAGGACTGTTTATTTGATCATCTAGTTACTGTTTGCTATGTGCCAGTCATTTTGCTCAGTGAAATGAAGAAGGCAGATGACATGTACCATGCGAAGCTTGCTTTCAATAAACTTGCAATCAAGTTGGATGTAGAAAGCCTACTGTGCATGAAATTAAAAATAAATTAAGCAATTAAGAACAAATTTGGTATTGACCAAAAGTATAAATGGGAGATTAGTAAGGAGAGAGTGCTCTGTGGACCAGATTAGCCAGGGGAAGGTTTATTGAGCTTGCCCTCAGAGAGCAAGCAGGGAGGTAAAGAGGAAGATGTGGATCTGCAGAAGGGGTCATAAAATACCCAGCCAAGATACCACCAGTGAAGTAGAAGTGTGTCAGCAGTAAAGGGCATATGCAAGTGGGGGCCAGAGACAGGCACTGATAGAGGACGTTACATTCATAAGTCCTATGAAAATTAAATTGACAGATCTAAAAAGACCTTAGCATCAATGTTTAATTATAAGTGGAGAAATGAATGTAAGCATAGAGATTTAAAATAATGATCAGAATTGCAGCTATAGATGTCTTCATTTATAGGTACATTAGAAAGACATGGGAGAGGGACTAGAGACGGAGACTAGAAAAAGGGCTATGGGTTTAATTCAAGCATGAATCGAAAACAGCCAGTAATGCTGAGAAAAAATAATCTGGGGAACTTTTAATGCATTTTATTAACTCTTTGAGAATTTCATACAATCCATTTGATTGATTATAATCACTACTCAATCTGTTCTGTCCTCACAAAAGCCAACCCCTATATCCCTATATCTGCTCCACCTCCCTCCCCCCAACCTTGGTGTCCTTTTTGGTTTATTGACATTGCTTTTGGTTTTGTTTGGTTGTTTGTTTCGGTGGTTGGTTGGTTGGTTGGTTGTCTTTTTAAGACAAGGTTTCTCTGTGTAGCGCTGTCTTGGAACACACTCTGTAGACCAGGCTGGCCTTGAACTCACAGAGATCTACTTACCTCTGCTTCCCAAGTGCTGGGATTAAAGATGCACCACTACTACCCACCTTTGTTTTTGTTTTAAAAAAACCCAACCAAATCCAATCAATGGGTACCCCCATGGTTATGGGGCTTGCACTGTATCCGTAGACTGTGTTCTTCAGTAAGGGCTTGTGAGCTCCACCCCTCTCCATCATAAAACGTTGACTGGCTTGATCTTGTGTAGACCTTGTACCATCACAGTTGCTATGATTCTGAGCAGAGTGGTCCCATCATATCCAGAGTATACTGTTTCATTTCCTCTGACTGTTCCCAACCACCGGTTCTTACAACCTCCCTTTCATGTCTTCTGTTACAATTCCTAATCTGCATGGAGGGGTGACATCGACAAACCAACAGACATTCTCTGCACTTTTATCAGTTGTGAGTTTCTGCATTAATTGCCATCCAATGCTCAAAAGATACTTAATGAGAATAGATGATGACAGATTTAACAAAATACTACTACTACTACTACTACTAATAATAATAATAATAATAATAATAATAATAAAATTTGTGAAGAACTTAGAGGAGAGGTTGGGAAATAAATTAAGAATTTTGGAACTAACTTTGATGTCCAAAGGTTTGAGCGTAGATGAAAAGAATGGGGGTGACATTAATGGAGTTGAAATCATTGTAGGAAGAAGTTAAAATAGGAGAGGAGACAGATGAGAAGATTCCAGACAGATGTGTAGTCCATTAAACAGGCTCAATTCACATAGGTGGTGTAGGAGCAGATGATAATAAGCACAAATTCAAGCTTCGAAAGGAACAGAGTGGATTATGAGATGGAAATCAGGGCTGATAAGTGAACTCACAAGAGAACAAATTAAGTTCAAATATGAAATGGGGAACCTGAAGAGTCTTTGAAGTGTCCAGATGAAAATACTACCCTCTCTGCAGATGACAGGTCAAGGATCTCAGCCAGGAATGGCCCCTCCCTACCCACATCCATGACAACCACCCATGTCTGGAGATACAGCTACTACTTGAAGAAGGCAGCATAATACTTGTAGCTAGTAGGTAAAAGTCAGATACACTGCTAAGCAGCACACAATACATAGGATAAACCCCACCCAGCTCTAAACATCAATAGAGCACAACTGAAAGATTCTGGGGCAGGGGATAAGCATTTGGTAGACATCCGCATACAGATGAATATTAAACTATAGCATGATACAAGTGCAGAATGAGGGGGAAAATCATAGTTTAAAGTCTGGAGAAATACCGACTGACCAGATGGAGGAAGAGAAGCCTGAAAACAAGACCTATAATAAGGAGAGGCCAGGGAAATAAAAGGAAACTCAGTAGGAGGGGGTTAGAGCAACCATGTCAGGAAGTGCTCTGAAGCAAGAAGATACTTGTCAAAAAGAGGACTAACTATACCCGTTGAGCTTAGAAATACAGAAGTAGCCACTGAGCCTGAAGAAAGAAGCCTCTGCATGCTAGTAATAAAGCTAAGTATGAGTCAAGTAGAAAGACAATGGGGGTCATCTGAGCTGTTGTCTGTAGGCTAGAGACAAGGGAAGAGAGTGAAGGGAGATTGTTTGTATTGATAATACTGCTTTTAAGAAGAGAGAATCATGCTTATTTAATTTTATTTAAAGTTAAGGACCCAACTCAGTGGAGCTGCTTAAATAATATAGAAGACAGGAGTTTGTCAAGAATAAACGGTGAGACATTAGTGGGTCATGAAATCGATGTTTTGGGTTGGAAATGTCACTTTAATAAATAACCTAAAATAGAACAGGATAGAAAATAATAATGTTGCATACAATAAAATATTTCATGGAAGTGCTGTTTCAGGGGTGTGTATGGGTGTATCCTTAGTTTTCAATTTGGATACTAAGTGACTATAGACAATGAAGATAGTTTAGCCGGAGTCCAAGCCCAGATAACTTGGAAAATAATATCAGAAAAGAAATATAAAAAATAAAAAGAAATAAAGCTAGGTGTGATAGGGCACACCTATAATCTCTGTCTCAGTGTTCTGAGAGTCATGAGGCTTCAACCCTAGCTGAGGAGTTTCTGACAGTTGATTGCTGATAGAGGGGGAGATATCCATTTTCTTCAGTGGTATGACCCATAGTAGGTTGTCCATAATCCAGCAGTACTGAATGAACTTGTAGACCAAAGGGGGAAAAAAGACATGAAGTTGAAGGCACTTGTAGGGATAGAGGCTGAAGGAGTTAAGGGCAGATATGATCTACATACATCTATAGCATCTGTGTTTCTGTGTGTATCTATGTGTGTCTCTGTGTGTATCTTTGTGTCTCTGTGTCTGTGTCTGTATGTCTGTGTGTATGTGTGTGTATTGAATTGCCAAAGACTAAATTTTAAAACTGCATAACAAAACAAACAAAAAGGAAAATGAAGTATTAAAGGAGGAAGGAACTAATTCAAAAGTATAATATTCCAAAGAAGACGTACCATCTGCAGGAGAACCATATCCCACAAAGCTCGGCTAGAGAGATGGTGTTCCTGGCCCTTCCTGTAGTTCATTGTCTTCTCTCAGATTTTAATATGTGCACTATGAGATTAAGAGCTATCAGTATACCCCCAGCATCCAGTGTAATGTTCTGTGTACAATGGGGATTCATTAAATGTCAACTTTAGTGAGCACCTTACTGCTCCAACACTGAAATCATAAAATCCAGAAGTCAAGGAGTACAGTATAGTAGGCTCATTGTAAAATGGCTTTAAGCCTTCCAGAGAAAAATTATGACAAGCCACAGTTCACATGCTTGACTCCAGAAAGTAATTTCCATCTGAAACCTAGGTACACTCCTCTATCAGTCAGCTGTGTTGAGTGAATCAGAAACTAACTTTGGCTGCCATAGCAGAAAAAAATCGATTGAGTATTGGAGAGTTCATAATTGCCAAGAAATCAAGCTTTGGAAAATAGTCAAGAACAAGGGAAGCTAAAGCATTAGCCTGGACCATACCCAGAATATTCACAGTATGAAGTCAGACCACTCAAGACATTATCACCACTAAACCCTAGATAACCCAGATGCAGCTGCTACCAACATGGACATTAGTCAGTGACAACTCCCATTTCTTTAACCACCCTTAATACTGTGCCTCACAGTCTTCTATTCCAATTTCTTGGCATTCCTAGTTCCTTATTCAAGATTCACAGCAGCTGTATGGGATTGGTGGAATCTAGGCTTTGTTTTTGAGCCTAACTACAAGAAAGATGGGAAACTGAATATCTGCGCATCTAGCATTTTAAGTTTTTATTGAGGAAGACAGGCTAATTCATTTCTAAGCAAAAAGAAGATGCTGGCTGTCAAGCAGTAAGTGATAAATATCCGCTACATAATAAATGATATATAATCCCATAAATTCCGTAGCTGCTGCTTGTTGCCAGCTCCCAGTACCACCTTGAACTAAACTGAGTGCAACAGAAAGTCTTTAGCTACAAACATGCCAGGTACTCAATGTCTCAGTCAGTGTGATACTGGTCAGGTTTATTCTTGAAGGATGCACACATGCTAAATCACCCTGAAATGACAAGTGAATGACACCCCTTAATTGAAATCACTGACCCTGAGATTTGTCTTCTTACCCCAGAAATGGTACTGTCATCATTTCAACTTGTTGGCTGATGGTTCTGGCCCCTTAGTTTAAATGGTGCCAATCACTTCAGTAATTGCTTTGAGTCCACACACAACATTTCCGGCCACACGAACCCTCTCTCTGCAGTGACCTTGACCCATGCTAAACCACCTCTTATCTCTGCCAGCTTTCAGACAGCACACTTTTACCAATCCCCAGTTTTCAATCCTCCACCCAGCCATGCCTATTCATTTCACTTAGGATAAGTGTGGGTTTCTGCCACCCAGGCATACGTCCATTAACGTCTAATCTACCTATAGGAAATGTACATGAAGAGTGTAATGCCCGCTCTGCAAATTTTAGCACTTACACAGAATAAGCCCACTGCTGCTCACCCATGTTTTGTTCTTTGTAAATTCACTAACAACTATTTCTGCAAAATGGGGTCTATGATAAAATCTACGAGAGAATTTCAAAAGCCCCACCAGAAGAATATCCATTACCATTCAGAAAAGGGCAATAGATCTTAATTAACTTAAGATATACAGAATACAATATAGCATAAGAAGCAAAAAGCGTAAATAATTTTCTGCTGAACTGGACTCAGTTGTAAGCATCTGTTTGGCACGCATAAAAAACCCGAATTCAATCTCCAGCACTGCATAACCCATGATGTCATAACCCTATAGTGTTAGCCCTTAGGAAATGGGAAGGAGGAGGATCAGAAGTTCAAGGTCATCCTTAACCACCTGATGAGTTGGTGTATGCTGCTAAGTGTGCTCTTCGCTGCCCTTTGTAGCAGAGCAGCACACAATATGCAGCACATTGGTGCCCCAGCTCCTCCTTACCTAAATGCTATATCAACCAAGGCGTGTACCCTTGTGGACTTATATGAAGATGCTCCAGGAAGTTATCCCTGGAATAAGACTATTGGGCTGTGAGCAAAGGCAGCCTGCCTTCCCTGAGGCTGCCAGATGGCTTCACACCAGGCCTGTGTCAGCTTACAGCTTACAGTCATGAAGATGAGTCCTGCCTCACATCCTTGCGAACACTTGATGTTACACAATTTACACCCAGATTTAGAAAGAAAGAAAAAAAAAGCTGTCATTTTAATTTCTGCAAGTCTGCTTATTAACAAGTGGGGACCATCATCTCTATTTTAAAATAGTTGTGGTTTTTGATTCTTTACCTATTCATTTCTGTGACTGGTTTCTTTTCCTAATGGATCAGAGAAGGCCGTTACACAGCTTAGATAACATTTTCCCTTCTATCCTAGACATCACCAATATCTCTTCCACACTCTCTTCCTTCAACAGACATCCTTAGTATTTGGCTAACCTAACATAGTCACTCTTGCCTAATGATATATAGTCTCCCAGGCTGATCTGTTTTCAAGCAAACTGCTTTTTAAAAGGCTGGAATAATCCAACCAAGTATGTGAAAATTCTGGGCTTTTAAAAAAATTTTTTTTCTTCCCAGTTAATTAGTTACTCAGAAATGGTTACTGGGTTAATGGTTCTTAAGGCTATCAGATTTCAAAAAGTTACCTGTGGCTTTGTGTGGTTTTGTTTGCTACAGTAGTTGGCCTTTCTAAACAATGACTTTCTATTTTCTTTACTCAAAGTTCTCTAACCAGACCTGGCAGTGCACGTCTATAACTCTAGCTATTCAGGAGGTGAAGGAAGGGAGTTTCTAAGTTCAAAACTGACCTGGACTACATGGTAATTTAAGGCAAGTCTGGATTATTTAATGAGACACTGATATGAAATGAAAAGTTAAAAATCCTAGGATATTTTTCAGTAGTATAGAAGTTGCTTAGCAAGCACAAGATCTTGGGGTCACTCCCCAGTATTGAAGGAGAAGGAAGGAGGAAGGGTGAGGAAGAAGAGAGAAGAAAGGGAAGGAGGAAGAGGAAGAGGAAGAAAAAGCAACAGTGGCAACAATTTCCCTCACCATACTTGATTTCACAGGATTCATATTTAGATTTGTAAACAACTATAGGCTTCTAGCTTTATTGACATATGAAGGAAATATTTGCTTGCCATTTGTGATGTACCTATGCCTGAGCTATAAAGATAAATCAGAAAACAGTCTAAAAAAGGCAAAGTACACTAAATCCTCATAGAAGTCCTACCCAGGTTTGGGTAAACAGCTATTCAGAATGGCCAGTTGGCTGCTGTGTTTCCAACGTAAGCACGGAGCACTTGGTCTTCACGGGTCTTGGGAAATATGGCAAGTGTTAGTGATTCTGAGGAAAAATGAATATTTCTAAAACAGACTGTTTTATTCCTGATAACGTTCAAGCTGAATATTGGAAACAGAAAATGTTATTGAAGAAAGTGATGAGGAAAGATGAAGGAAGCAGAGGATCTACACAGAGAACTCCGAGCTCAGAGGAGGATCACAGAAGTGAACAAGAAGAAAGACTCAGTGGATAAGGGAGCTTGTTGAACAAGCATGAGAACTTGAGTTTTGTTTCCTCCAAAAAAGAAGCTGGATATGGCTAAGTGCATGCCTGTAACCCCAACTCTGAGGGGTGCAGAGACTAAACAGCCTGTAGAGCTTGCTGCCTGACAGCCCAGCCTTCAGGTTCAGTGAGAGAAATAAGGTGGTGAGTGACCAAGGATAGCTAACATCTTCCTTTAGTCTCTAGAACAGAGTATATATTTTGTATATATGCACATATACCGCACTCACACACATACCCACAGGAAAAAAAAAAGAAGGAAAAGAAGGAAGGAGACATATTTCACTGTCTACCAGGCTAGAAAAAGGACGCAGTCACTTACGGAACCCCAACCATGCCTCAACATTGTGCACCAGGGTCCTACATGGTGTCTCCTTAATCTCAACAAAGGCCACCATCTCTGTTGTTTTAGAAGGCTTATTTAAGAGGTCGAATGGTTTTTTATGTACAATTTGCTGGAAAACGAAAAAGCAAGAGTTTGCCTCTGACATCCATGGTCCATCTACCTCCATTCTATGGAGACAGAATATAATTGAGTGCTTGGAGTGCTTGTCCCCAAGCTGAGTAGCCTGTTGGGTCCTAGAGTATATAAATAAAAATTAAAAAAAAAGTTTCCCCTTTAAATGCAGTATGAAGTCCTTGTCACTAAAAAAGCATTTAAGCATTCTTGAGTTTTCGGGTAGAGAATATCTGGAAAAGTGAATGCTTGTAGGCAATTCATTGACATTCCCTTGACAAGATCCAGTGGCTTTAAGTGTGGGTCGGTGACAGCCTCCATAGTCATTAACGTGACTATCGTAACAACACTGGTCCTGGCCCAGAAATCTGTAGGCCAAAGTCCTTATAATTTGGTTTTTCTTCACCCCTCTCAGGAGATTATTTAGTAGAAGCTAAAGCTTCTATGTACCTCTGGTTCTTCCAAATGTGAAAGGTTTGAGTAACTGGTATCCAAGAGTGGACTTTTCCGTCCTCATCACCCCCTAACCTTCCCTTGTGTGCTTCCCACAGCTCCAGAGATATGAAAAAGACATCTTCATCCAGGGAGACTGTGCATTCAGCCATGATAAAGACCCGAAGGTTAAGTTGAATAGTCTCTTAAGGTAGGCTGCTTTTAATATGATGAGCCTATGGCTATCTCTAACCTGGCAGCTGAAGCACTGTCCCAGCATCCTTGAGTTAGTCTTTGCCCATCACTCCTTAATTCATCAAAAGCTGCTCAATCTAACTCTCTCGGCTGTGGCCGAACATCTAAATTTTAACAGATTTCTCAATCCCTTAACCATAGTTTTACATTATTTATTGTGTGTGTGTGGGGGGGGTGTATGCGCATGTACCATGGCACACGTGGAGGTAAGAGGATGACTTGCAGGAGTTCCTTCTCTCCTTTTCCCATGTGGAATCCAGGGATGAAACTCCGATCATCAGATTTGGAAGCAGGAATCCTTACCCAATGAGCCATCCCATCAGCACCTCACTGATGATTCTTCAGGAGCAAATCCAACTTAAGGACTACTGGAATAAAGATGGAGAATGTTCTGAAAGGAGAACCATAGCCTTAAAGGAGAAGACTCAATTTCTGATAATGCAGTGAATGCTAATTATTTAGGTCAGTTTTACAAAGTTACCACAGATGCATAATTGGAAAATCCCCAGCCATAGCTCCTAGACAAATACAGAGTTAGGTTCCTGCAAGTTTCTGCGTATACTAATTTCATCAATGATCATAACCTTGTGTTATGTGGATTTCTGTTCGAAGTCACACAATTGAAATCTGTACCACTGATACATTAATAAGGAGCTTATGGACAGCAACTCTGTGACTCATTCTAAACCATGTATATGTTTTATCTGTGCGGCACATCACAGATTCCTGCATCTAGAAGCACTTCACCACTGTGCTCAGGGCCATTGTAAATGGTGAGGACACCATTACAAGGCATAAAAATGGAGGGATGAAAGTGGTAAAAAGGACGCTCACTCACATCTCACTCACACACATGTCAGATGACTCAGAATTTTCACATCTTTGTCGCAAATGACTGTGAAGATAATGCAAGCACTAATTTTCAGGTTACAGATAAATCTTAGACCTTATGAAAATTTGCAAACTTAGAATCCACAAATAATAATAGTGTTCATATAAATTTTATTTTAAAATTTTTACTATTAGTTTCTTTATTCTCTGAGCAGTCCCATTTTTTGTTTCTTTCACAGAAACAGACTTCTCCTAAATATAATAATGTATGTAATCACAACCAGGTAACACAAGCTTTTTCTTTACTGCATTTGGACAATAATTATTGTGTCTTTGAGGACCGTTAGTGGACTGGACGCAGCATTACCCAGCAAGGCAATAGAGAGATGATTTTTATGAAAAGATACAAGATAATGCAAATAAAAGCTGAAACTCTGGCAAGGTACTCCAAGTAAGACTCTAAATCCAAGGTTTATTCTAAGTATCAATTTCTTTTATAGAATTAAAATCCTCATGGTTGATGCCTTTCATCAGATTTGTGCTATATTTCAGTAATACTCTATTTGTATTTTTATTTTTTGAGATTATAATATATAATATATATTATCATATCAGCTGCCCCTAGAAACATACACCAGTAACATTATACAGATGGAGAAAGTGGTATTTTTCTATTTAAATATATATATATATATATATATATATATATATATATATATATATATAGAGAGAGAGAGAGAGAGAGAGAGAGAGAGAGAGAGAGATGCCATGAATGTGAAAGAAGAAAAGGAGGAGAATGGGGGGGTTAGGAGGGGAAAATAATACAAATCCATTCCTTATTTCAGTGTCTCCTTTGATCTTATGATAAGTCTGGAAATTAAACAGAGTAGGTGCTATTTTGATTCCCAGCATTGAAATGGAAGTCTAGAGGCCAAGAGAGCTAGTATACAAGCCCATGTCTTTTAGCTCCAAATCCCTTGTTTTTCTACAATGCTGTAAGAACAAGACACTGTGCTAATGGTGCCACATGCCAGTCTGTTTTTTCAGGTAAAGATGCCTCAGAAATGGGGTGCAGTAGTAAACAGAGTATGCAGGGGATCATGAAATCTAGGGGAGCAGGCTCAGTGTGGACATGCCGAGAGCTTAAAAAAATATTTGCATCAGCTACACAGTTGTGCCATTTTTGTGCAGTGATGTTTGCTTTGAAGTATTTCAGTCAGGAGGAAGCACTGACCAGGGCTCATGGGTGTACTTTTATAGGTAATGAGGCAGAGAAGAAAGAAAAGGCTGTGTCTGACCTAGAGATTGGAGACAAGTGAGAAAACTCCATATAAATAAGTAATCCAGTTAGAGTTGAAGAAGACAGATGGAGAAGACAGAACCAGAGATGCCATGTGAAAAAGGCATAAAAATTTGTCATGCAAAATAGAAGGAAGATTTGGGACGATTTGGACAATAGTTGCAGAATCTCAACATTATAGGTCAATTAAAGTCATAAAGTTACCAGCTTCCCTGTAGCTTAAAAGAAATTACAAAATAGGTCTGGGGAAATATTCAGCCAGTGATGTGATTACTGTTCAAGCAGAGTCCTGTGTTCAAATCTCCAGAACCCACTTAAAATAATCTAGGGTAGCAGTGAGCTCCTGAAACCTGAGTACTGGGAGGAGGTGTTGTAAAAACATATGGATCCCTGACTGGAAGTTAGCCAGGGCCACTGCTTGATGACTCATGGGCCAGGCTAATTAAATAGAAGAACATGGAGAAACTCTGTAGTACACACACACACACACACACACACACACAGAGAGAGAGAGAAAGAGAGAGAGAGAGAGAGACAGAGACAGAGACAGAGACACAGAGACACAGTTCCTTCTGTGTCTGGGAGGCTAAGCCAGGAGCTGCATCCACTTCTATACTGGCCCTGAGAGAGACCCAAGAAACCAGAAGGTCAAATGGTCCAGTTTGAACTTAAAAAGCAGATTCTAGTGCTTTGAATGTTTTCTTTGGAAGCATTCTCTATAAGGAGGATTGCCATAGAGTGAACATTATTCATCATCTAAACGTCCACCAGGAAATAGCAGAGCTGGAGGAGTCAGAGTGGCAGATGGGGAGGTGTGCTAAGTTACCACAGCAAAGAAAAACAAACCCCACCTGTTAGCTC
>JANHMN010000024.1:20786602-20828597 GCA_030674055.1 Rhabdomys pumilio
CTAGGGCCTACTTGATTCAAAACCCTTCTTCAGTGTGGTTCCTCTCATGGGATCAGAGATGGGAAAGATGGCCATGGTGTGCTCTCTCACTTGTCACCCACATATAGACTGGAGGGACCTGCTGACTGTCCACAGAAGATGCTTGAGTTCAAAGAGTGGTGTGTCTTTCAGATGGAACACTGAGAACCCACATCAACATTCCGACCCCCACCCCATGTCCACATTTGGATGCTGACATAAGGTTTAGATTTAAATAGAAGACAGGAGGCAGTTCTGGTCAAGATGTGGTCCATCCTTCAGTGACCCATCACTGCCTGGACTCCAATCTACCCAGGTAGTCTGACAAGCTTTCAGAACTCTATAATATTTCTTTCTGGAGACTTGTTTCCCTTCTTGCTTGCACTAAGGCCCCAGCTATTCCTTCCAGCCTGAGATTCCTGGGAATTTCTAATTTCTTGGGGTGCACTGTTTCTACACCCTGATGGTGAGATTTGAGAGCACGAGCAGTATCTTCCTTCTTGCCGGGATGTGATCTTCATCTCTGCTGTGTTTGCTACATCTTGGGAAAGACGGTTACTATAGAGTTTTGTTTTCCACTTGCATTTCCTGTAGAAGCCAGATTCGTGTCTCATATACACTGAGATCCAGGTTGTTATTTATCATCCAAACCGGAGAAAACCACCAGAATGAGAATGTGTGCATCTCCTTGGTGAGTGAGCATTCCTGCATGGAGGCTTTTGCTGCCAAGCCCACATCAGGTGTCAAGATTACTGGATGCTGAGCCAAGCCCTTTGAGAATTTGTGATTTGAAGAGAAGATCTTCTCCTCCACCTCACTGCCTTCATCAAATTACTACAAGAGAAGTCTGTGAGCCATTAAATTGCTCTCTCAGTCATTGTTGGAAATCAGAAGAGACCCAGCAGTTATGGAGTAAAAAGCGAAAGCTTAGCAAGAGGCCAGCAGTTCCCAGGGACCAATCAGTTGACAATCCATGGGAGGAACAGCATGGGAATTTTTGAAGAAAATCACTTTAATGACATTACACAACGGGCCTAAGGGAAGATAGTGTATTTTTCTCAGATTCCTCAATTATTTATTTAATGTCCAACTGGGGCATTCTTCTTGAGGTGGCCTCACAGAAGAAATGCTAGTCAGGATAGAAACGCAAAGCCGATAGACAAAGACAGAGGATATCACGTCAGAGGAGAGCCCATGTTAGTACAAATAGCAAGAAGAGGAATGCTCTGCTCAAAATCAGAACGTGAATATGCATCCCTGCCTTCTCTCTCACCCTGGTTTCCTATGCAGTGATGAAAATGATCAGACACGTCAACGACATAACTAGAATAGTACTGGAAAGTAGTAAGAAATGCAATCGGCAGACTCAAAAATGCTAACTAACATACACTGGAAATCAGTGAAGAACAGAGGAAGAAGCCATTCCAGAGAAAGCATCTGTCTAACAGCTATAGGGTACTGTGGGCCTTCTCATGAGGTCCCCTATAGAAACTCCAGCATCAAAACCACGAAATACAACCAAGCAGTCAGAGAAGTTAATGTGGTGATTATCAGACAATTAGTCAAAGAGCTATGTTTGGAACGGCTGGGTTCAGAAAGTCTCTTGCCATCACCCACAACTATAGAGCATCTGGTAAAACAGCTTTAGCCCAGAGGCTCATCTCTGATAGCATTCTCAAAGGGGCAGCATGATTTCCCTAGGAAAAGTTGCCAGGGCAGTTTGGAGCCTGAAAGGAGAGAAACTCTTTGCTTATGGGTTAAGGGCTCTGCATTACCTATGGCCTGAGAAAATATCGTTCAAAAAGAAGAAAGAGTAGGAAGGTGACAAAAGAATAGTGGCTGATACAAACTCACTCCTTACTAAGCACTGCTCTTAACAGATGTAACATGGTCATCGACTTGATTCTCATCACACAGTGAGGAGGTTACCGTTGCCAAAGTGCTGATAGAAATGAGGAAAGTGAGATGCACAAAATTCCAGTTCCAGGACAATAATATTCAGAACACCCGAGGAATCTGCCTTCCTCTCCTAAAATCGACACCAGCTGGCCGCACACGAGCAAAATATCTCTTCTAAATATTTGTTGGCTTTCTTGTACTTTTTTGTTGGGAAGTAATATACATATGGATTGAGTATGTAAAAATAAAAATACATGCCAATAAATACCAAAAAATAAGGCGATGCATGTGTAATTGCTACCAGAGTTAAGAGACAGCACAGACAGAACAGAAGCCTTACCTTCCCCGGTGTTCTCTGCAATCACTACCTCAGTCACATCCCTACCCTGGAGACAAGCTGCCTGCTGACTCCTCCCAATATGGCTTGGTCTTGCCTGGTGTTTGTTGTATTTTATATTCGTGAAATTACAATTTTTTATAGGCTTCACCCATGATATATATATACATATACATATACATATACATATACATATACATATACATATACATATACATATATATATGTGTGTGTGTGTGTGTGTGTGTATGTATATATATATATATATATATCCATGTCCACATAGTCTATCCATGGTCATGGCTGTGTCACATTGCTTTCTTAGGAACATACCATCATTTACTAACCAGTCCGAAAGGTATAGCTCCCATGAGTTTCTGAATGTGTCTCTTGGATGATGTTCATCCAAACACAGTTGTGTTCCTACTTGAGAGAGATGTCTCTGACTTTCAAATAACTGTGCCCAGAACAACTTGTAGAGATTTACATTTTCACTCATTTTCCAGTTGCATAATCATCTCACCAACACCAGCTTTCCACAGTCTTTTTTTTTATTTTAGAGTTGTGAGTCTTTATTTCAAAACACTATAATTTTAACAAGATTGGATCTAACATACCAAGCTAGCTTATTTGTCTTTTTTCCCATAGGTTTTTATGATTTATCATACCCATGTGCACACCTCCAGAGAAAAGCCCTTGATCCATTGTACATTTTGTGAATATGGTAATATTTCTTGCTCTGTGATTTGCTTTTCCATGGACATAATGGCAGTTTTTATTAAAAGCTTGGGTCAAATATTTTGCTTGAGGTTTTAGCAATGTATAGCAAAATTGCATGTGTGTTTCTGCTTAGGTTCAACAGTACCATTATATCAGCAGATGTACAAAAAGATATATATTAGAGCTTGTAAACCATAGCATTATTTATACAGTAAAAGACTAGAAATAGTTCAAATGCCCATAAATGCAGAGCTCATTGGTTAAATTATAGTTCAGCCACATGAGTACCATTCAACTGCCAAAAATATGCATTATTTCTCTATACTATTATATTGCTAGTGCCAAGATGGAAATGCAAAATGGTCATTGTATGCTTACCTTTCACGAAAAGGGGAAGAAGAAAAACAGGTATGTATTTATATAAACATGTGTGCATATATATGAATTTGCATATGTAAATATACACATTTCATGTATATTTACTTTTCAACAATCTATAAACTGAATTAATTATTACTTAGAGAAACAAAACAGAGTCCAGGGGTTGAGTCAGAAAGAAAGTCACACCATCTCTGCTTAATTTTTCTTTGGGGTCATGTAAGAATCTTAGATAATCGTGAAATGTCATTAAGTGAAAATGAGCAAATAAAAAGCAATTTCTAAAAATTAAAAACAATTAAAACATCTGGTGTAATCACATAAAGGGAAGTAATTTTAGGTGATTTTCATATGCAATAATTTAACCACATACTTAGGTGGAGAATGTTTCCCTCAAAAAAGAATGTCAAAGAAATATTAAGCTATTTTTAAAGCATCCCATTAGATTTAAGTTTCTAAAATATCTCTGTGTGTGTTCGTGTTTGTGTGTGTGTGTGTGTGTGTGTGTGTGTGTGTGTGTGTGTGTGTGTAAGAGAGAGAGAGAGAGAGAGAGAGAGGGAGAGGGAGAAGAAGAGAGAGGAAGGGAGGGAGGAAGGGAGGGAGGGAGGAAGAGAAAGACAGTTATTTGACTACATTCAAACATTTAAGATGTTTTAATATTACTGATATTTCCTTGTTATCCTCAAAGACAAGAAATAGTGAAAGAGAGCTTATAAAACTTTAAAATTATATCTTCTTAACTCTCTGAGTGTGAGAAAAGCAGCTAATGGTGCTTCTTCCCTGGTTTTACAAGATACTCTGAAAAATTGGCTTTTTAAACTAGAAAGGGGGAATTATACCCCACAAGGTCACCAAAAGCACAACTTCCTTTGGTCTTATTTGTTTTAAATTTTCTACAAACTGATGCTAAAGGTCAGTTTGCAGTGGCTTACCACTGGCATCTGGTTACTTCCAGCTCATTTGCCAGGGTCTCATATAGAGAGACCCCTTAACTAATACTTGGTGTGGTCCCGATCCTGTTTTAATTTGGGGTAGTGGGTTAGTCTGCGTTTTATTTTTTCTTTCAGAAAAAGAGAATGGAGCCTGATGGCTGTCTGAAAGAATGATCCGTCAAGTGAACACAGATCTTGAGACTAATAATTATGATTCTAATGATGAAGATGGCTCAAAATCTTTATCAGCCAGCTGATTTAACTTGTCATATAATCTCCACTCTTACTGAAGAGTGTTTTTTATCATTACTTAAAGCCACCCACAATATACCTGGTGGCCAGACTGTGTCTGATCCCTGCTAATTAGCAGTTGGATTAGATACTGGAACATTTCAGCTCTCAACCTTATTTTCTACGTTGATTGGATAATCATGTTGTTTTAAACCTTTGAACCTTGTATTTTAAGCAGATTGATTGCCCTCACACAGGATCACTCTCAACAAGCTCAGCTATTCATCCTGGCAGTTACACATCCACTGTGAAGAACTGCATCTAGTGCATGCCCACAGGTCCTTTGGTCTAAATGTGGTCTTGGTCTAAAGAATGTGCCAATGATGGCCAGTTAGTCAAAGATGGGTAAGAGTGTTCTTGAGCTCCTATAAACCTAAGGCAGAGGCATACGTCAATATGTTATGTATGTTTTCCTCAAAGACAGGTAATATAACAGTAATATAGACACTGACCTAAGCCAGGCATGGTCGCACGGCCACTCGAGACCCTAAACAGGATGAAATTTTGTGCTCCATCCAGATATTGGCACTGTCATCTTAAAAAATTAAGGGGGGAACTATGCCCTCCCTCCAGCCTTGAGCAGGCCTGAAAGAGTCATTTATCACAGTAGACCAAAACAATAGAACCTAGGAGGCATTGCTGGCCTTGGCAACCTGCAATCTGCTACAGGAGCTAAGAGGAATGGACCACCTGCTGAGCTTGCCTTGACACCTCCAGGCTGCTGTCCCCCTCACCCAGCTACTGGGCTGAAACAAGAAGAGATTCTGGGAATGGGGCTTCCCCTTTATATGTGAAACCAAAATATTAAACTTTGGGCCTTGATCAGAATACGTTGTCTTGACCCCATATTTTCTTTCATTCTCCATTCCCATTTCATTCCCAACCTTCCTTTCAGGTGAACCCAGTTACCCTTAGCTGCTGGCGGCTACAGTTATTATAATGTACTCTTTAGAGAATAAACTGTTCAATATAAATGTACCTTTAAAAAGATATTTTCCATCAAATGATTGGGTTGGTCCCCAGAGATACTGAAGGCACCATATAAGTGAAGGTGATAGAAATGTGAAAAATGACCCTGTCACCACGTCAGAGAAGAAGGCAAGTCACCATCAGAGTCTACTAACTTTGTCCAAATGACAGAGGCACTAACTAGAGAGGGTCCCTTTTGGCCCAAGTGTGATAATTTGTACATCAAAGTAACAAAAACTACAATGTCCCAAAGCATGTAATAAAGGCTTAAATAATAATACTTAAATTTTAACAAAAATTTGAGGACTATTACAGAACATAAAAATCATAACTCAATAATGAATCTTGCATATCTTATTTGATTCATATGCAGATTAGCTGAGTAGTTGATAGGTTTTTGTGTTTGTTTTTGTCTGTGTGGAAGAGTTCAAGTCAGTAAATAAAGATGGAATTTGAATTTTCTGGGTTTGCCACCCTTAATAAAATAATCAAATAGATCTAGTTTGATAAGTTTATTAGGTTAAGTGAATGGGGAGTTTTAAAATAGATTAAATAGGCTGACAATGTCTGAGTATACTGAATATACTGAAATATACAAAAAATCATAGAGACTAGAAATAAAAGCATATGCTTTTACTTATTGTTGCCAGAACACAGATCAACATTCTTTAAAAAAGATGGAACTTGAATCTAATCAAACCTTCATTAAAATAGTAATTTATAGGAAGCACAAAAACCAAAAGAATGTATGTGACACCTCTATAGTGTAAAACTCACAATGAAATGTGGGAAACTCTACAGAGGAATGAACTCAGCAGGAAGAGAGATATAGAGATTCCAAAGACACAAAAGCTGTAACCCTACATGTGAAATATAGATCTCACTGCAGCGACACTAGACAGCCAAGTATGAAAAACATTAAAGATAATTCTTGGCTATTTGAGTGCAGTAAGCAATAGAACGTGGTATGCATGACAATTGTATCATGGTTATGTTTGTAAAACATCTCCGATATGGTGACTTAAGCATTTGCAGGTAAAATGATAGGGTACCTGAGATTTGCTTCAAAAGAGCTCAGTGTGATACTCAGTTGATAACTGGTTAATGGAGCAAAAGCCTATTGAAGATAATTTTCTCCTCAGTGCTTCACAGTGCCATCTGTGTATGAAAGAGGCAGCTGCCATGCATGGGGGTGCTTTGGGATTCTGTCTTATTGCATTGAAACCATTTGACTTCTGAAGCCAGTGAGATGCTATCTCAAGTGTGGGAGGATTTTTATAAGTCTTGACATTTGGTAATGAAATTCAGGCACCTGAGTCTTAAGAGTGTTGTGGCTTTTTTTTTTTTTTTACATTTATTTTCTATTCTGTAAACATTTTCGAATGAGCTTTTGAATTTCCACTTACAAATCCCTTTGGATTTTTGTTGAAATCATCGTGACTAATTCATTATCTTCACTTCCTTTGGGTTTAACTTTCTGTTCTTTACATAATGGTTTGCTATGGTATTTATTAGTTATTATAGGCGTAGTTACTAGATTGATCATTTTGATTGTATAACCTTTTCTTTACTTTAATAATTACATGATTTAACTATTTTTTTAGGAATTACTTTAAATATTTAATTATTCCATCTTTATCCAAGTTTTCCATTTAATGGTTAGTAGTTTTGCCCACTTTCCAAAAAGTGCAAGGCCTTAAAAATTTAAACACACTTTCAATTTATAAACCACGGGTTTTGGTGTATTTGATGAAGAAAGGAGGAAAAGGTTTGCTTGGTATACATGTTTCAGTCTATCAGTGAGGAAGGCCAGGCCAGGACTCAGGGCAGGATTCTGGAGGCAGGGACCATGAAGGCATGACTCTTAGGAATGCCAGCTCCCCACAAAGTCCTTAGTGCTCTTTTATACAACCAAGAACCACTTGCCTGGGACGGGCATTGTGGCACAGTGGGTTGAGTCCTCCCACATCAATCATTAACCAGGTTTTTAGTATGTTAATAAGCTTATTTTAATTGTGTGTATGCATGGGAGTGCAGATGCCTGAAGAGGCTGGAGGTTAGAGGCATCAGCTCCCTCTGGGATGAAGTTAAAGGGATTTCAACTCAAGTCCTCTGAAGGAGTTTGATGCACTCTTAACCACTAAACCATCACTCCTGGCCCAATAAGCTTATTTTAAGCTCACATGATATTGCTACCATCATATTATTATTTATTTACCTGTTTTCTTTTTAATTCTTCTTGGATCTTTCCAATCTAAAATCCCTAAGAATCAATTTTTATTTCTTTTAGTAGGATACTGTAATAAAGGAATTATTTAATTTTTTCTTGACTATTCTATTTTTTTCACTATTCTTGAACATTTTTATAAGGCAGAATTATTTTGAGGGAGGATGCATGTGTGTCTGTGTATATATGTGTGTTTATGTGTGTATGTGTGTACATGTGTGTGTGTGTGTGTGCGTGTGCGTGTGTGTGTGTGTGTGTGTGTGTGTGTGTGTGTGTGTGTGTGCATGCAAGTGTAGTCATGCATGCATGTGCACCCATAGACCAGAGGCAAACATTGGATATCATGCTTAGATGCATCCTGTTTCTTGAAATACTGGCCTGAAATTCACTAAGGAGGTTAGAAAGGTTAAGCATTGGGATTCCAGTGTATGCTATCACACCAGGATTCTTACATGTGTTCTGGGGACCAGGTCTTCATGCTTGCAAGAAAAACACTTCACTGATTCAGTTATATATTTCCCATGTCATTGTTTTAAAGTGTTTGTTCTAATCCATGTGCCTCTCCTATCTTTCCAAGAGGGCAGCATAAGTGCTAAACTTTCTGACTGCATTCCTTATTGTTTACCTTCTCCTCTCTATTTGCCATACTTTTGTTTCAGACAGATTTACTCTGGCCATTTATCTTAAAATATCCCATAATATTTGCAGTTCTGTACAATGGTAGTTAAGCTCACCACTGAGTTCTTAGTTTTAGTGACTGTTTTTAGCTCACCCATCACACACACCAAACCTACCATTGCATTCCACCACTAGGTTTTTAATGTGACCTTTCACGTATTTGAATATAATTACCGTGATTATCTTCATATCTTGCTATCTCAACTGAAACACCTGCTGTCCCCACAAATTGTTTCTGCTGCCTATTATTTATGCACCCTTTGTTCATGGTGCCTTATGTGATACCCCTAGTTATTCATGATTGTAAGCTACACAGTTCATCTTCTTTTCGATAGAAATTACTAACGTCCAAGATGCTGTGTTTCTCCAAAGACTGATTCCTTTTAGGTGGGGTCTTGGGCAGCATTCTCTAAGAAAGTCAGTTTACTCCTAGCTTTTTCTTATTTGTAGAGTTAACACATCAATGTCTAATTCAGAGCAACAGGAATTCACAGTCTTGCCTTAGAAGTCGGTGTATTCCAGTGTCAGCTCCTCCCTGAAACATTAAAAGGTTTCCAAAATCACTGATCAGCTGTTCGTCCCATTAGCAGATGCCTGAGGAGCTAGGAGATACCTCTAGGGACAAAGACAGCCTCAAATAGATTTGACTTTTCCCAGCTTTTAGTACAGTGATTCTTCCTTGTCTTGTTAATTTACTCATTACTTTAATTAATGAGGAGTTGTTTTTTCAGCTTTTCTGTTTATCTTCAGTAAAAAACTCAATTCAAAGCACCAATTTTTGCAAATATAGAGTTCCTTAAATGAGTTTTTAAACTTTAAATTTTAATTACTAATGCTAGACTTTTTTCCTATAAGTAAAGAGAAAATGTCGTTTATCACTTGCCTGCACTATGACACACATTTGATACTGTCTAGTTAGGGAATCATCACAGGGAAGCTGATGAACATTTATGTTGGAATCTCCATGCCAAGGATACATGCAGATAAACAACAGTGTAGACTTGAGAGAGAAGTGGCGCTCTAAAAAAGAAGGAAGGAACATTTAAGGTCATTAAGGAAAACTGAACAGCAGCTGATGGTTGCCAGATGCAGCAGGGAGGGGCAAGACTTACTGCGATTACTGTGAAGTCACACCGGTGAACTTTCTGCCTAAAAGTAGCTAAAAAAAGAAAGAGAAAAAGAAAGAGAGAGAGAAAGAAAGAGAAAGAAGGAAGGAAAGAAACATTTTAAAGCATTTCTTTGGACCGATGGTTAAAAAAAATTTCATGGAATATAACTTTAATTACTTTAAATTTATTTATTTATTATTGTTCTGCCATGTGTGCATGGTGTGAGTACGCATGTGTAAAAGTGTGTACAGATGTGTACAGGTGTCTTTGCACAAGTGTGGAGGCCAAAGGGCAGCTTTGTGGAATCAGCTCTTTCCTTCCACCTTTATGTTAGTTCTAGGGATGACACTTAGGTCACCAGGCTTCATCTTAAGTGCTTTACCCACAGAACTGGCTTCCCAGCTGCCAAACAAAGCTTTATAGCTACTCCTTTTAACCTTTATTTTACCTCTTCCCTAAGTAGGACAAAAATCAGACAATCTTAAAGTATTGTGGTGTTCATACATCTAAAGCCCATAGTCACCTTAGGACATATAAGAGATATCAAGGTACAATTCAATTACAAGATATATATATATCCCAAATTAAGAAAGCTTGGTAAATCATCAGGGTATAAAAATATATTTTACAGGTCTTCTGAACATCATCAATGGTTGTTAAAAACAAACAAAAAATGTCTACTTTTGTAGTCAAAGCTTGTGGCACACAGAATCAGGAGAGTGAGGCAGGAAGGTTATCACAGTTGGATGCCCACCTGGGTCAAAAGCTAACTTAGAGAATGGCATGAGGATTACTCAAATTCAAGGTCAGCCTTTTCTATACAGAGAGTTCTAAATCAGCCAAGGCTACACAGTGAGATGCTGGCTACAACAGTCCCCCCCCCACCTTTTTTTTTCTTATTTTGTATTTATGAAGCTGTTTAAACAGCTCATTCTTAATGGCAACTAAAATGACAAATATATCTCAAAAGAAATAAGACCTGAAAATCTATATTGCCACAGACACTATTTTTACATGTGGTTTCAGGTTCAGGACAGATCTGTATTATTCAGGAAAATATCTGGTGAGTTACTTGGAAGAGAAGGGAACCAGGATATCAAGAGAAGTTTCCTGACTGTCCTATAACAAGGGATGGGAAAGGCTGGTGAACACACACAAAAGGGATTTCAACTACCTGAGTTTTAGGGTTTGAGTGTATTAACTTTTAGTCTCGTAGCCAAGTCACTAAAATATACAAACACCTTTTGAGATAAGGTTGGGAGAGCATATAGATTTGTGTGAGTGCACACCTTGGGTTACTTCCAAGCACAAACTAAGGAAGGAATGAGAATGAATTCCACATACCAGTTACTAATAAAGAGAATAGGGTGGGGAAAAGGCATGCAATCTGTCATCCATACTATAGTCTGAACTACTCAGAGCATGAGTGATGATTTAAACAAAAATGTTGCAATCAATACATGGTAGAAAGGGAGCCAGAACAAGACAGAAAGATTTCATTTGTGTGTGTGTGTGTGTGTGTGTGTCCACAGAGGCGGGAAGAGAAGAACATCAGAACCCTGGAGCTGGCTGGAGTTACAGAAAGTTGTGATTCACCAAAGTGCTCTTAACTGCTGAGCTGTCTCTCCAGCCCCAGTGCTTCAGATTTTAAGACAAACGTGTGAGAATATAAACTACTAAGAATCATCAACTCTTTCCAAGTTGGTTTTCAGATTTAATCTGTTCCCAATCAAAATCCCAACTGTGTCTTTACAATATTTTGATGAATGACTGCAAAGTTCATCTGGCATAGCTAATAAATGAAAAGGAAGAGTAATGGCCTTGCTAGATATCAAGGCAGTGTGAATACAAGCACTGTGACACGAGCCGGAACCGGATAGACTGATAAGGCTGTGCATAGCCGGGCAACCAGACAGCTCTGTTCATGAGATTAACAGGCCATCACAGAGCAGGGAGAAAGGGTGGACTGAGGATCAGTACTGAGAAGCCTTTTAAGTTACCTTAAAAATAATGTGTTCAATCTTGATATAATTTTATCTAAATAACTTCCAGATAAATTGAGAGGTTAGACTGGGGGCCAGAGAGATGGCTTAACAGGACAAGGTGCTTTAACACAGAGCCAATGGCCCGAGTTCATATTTTAGATACTATGAAGTGGTAGGAGAGAGTAGACCCCTGAGAAAGGTCTTCTGACATTCTCACACAAGCCACAGGTGTGCATACACCACACACACTCACACACACACACACACACACACACACACACACACACACACACACTAAGTAAATACATTTGAATTTTTCCAAGCATAATGTTTTTTATTAATTATTTGGAAATTTTGTACATTGTAACTTTGATCATACTTGTTTTCCATTCCTCTCAGAGCCATCCCTCTACCTGTGCCCCCTCTCCACGACAACAACAAAGCAACACCAAGTCCAGTTTGTGTTGCCCATGTACTCATTGGAGTATGGTCAAACTCCCAGTGATCAGCCTCTTAAAGAAAATCAAGTCCTCCCCCCACCTCCCATTCCCAACACCTACCCCTCCACCCCCTCCCACCACACCAGAAGCCATCAGCTGTAAAGAACTATACTTTGGCATCTTTAGTATTGAAGGGAGTTCTTCAGTAGCTTTCTGTCTCATCTGATTGCTTGTTTCTTTGTTTGTTTTTGCAGTGGTTGGGGGTGTCACTGAAGCCTTCCATGTCTCCCAACCTCAGTGATGAGTGGACAGTCATCTATAACAGTACAAATAAAGCTTCCTTGCCCATAGCAGCCAGTGTCAGCACAGATCACACACTTCTGTGTGGTTTCTGGAGGTTACATGGACTGTGGACTTCATGGTTTCAGATGGCAGCTCAGATCATAGACATCAGCCAGTCCCTGGCAGCAGCATGGATTGTGGACAACAAAGATGTAGAGAGAAGTTAGATTTGGAAAGGCAAGATGCCTCAGTGGGTAATGGTGCATGCTGCACAAGCTTGACCACCTAAGTACAGCCCCAGAATCTGTATGTTGGAAAGACAGCTTGTACTACAAAAAACTGTTCTCTGGTTTGCACATATGCAGCGTAGTGTGGGTATACATACACACACAGCAGAAATAAATAAATAAATAAATAAATAAATAAATAAATAAATATAGTTTTTCAGCTGAAACCATAGAAAACAGAAGCCACATAATTAAATATCTGTCTCCTATTGAAACAGAAAAGGGCATTCTAGGTTTAAAAGAGACTTTGCAATATCTTAGAAATATTGACAGACTTAATAACATAAAACATTCAATGTTTACAATTTAGATAAACCATTGGAAAGGCAATCAATAGAAATTTATGTATCTATATTAAAAGTAAGCAAATATAAAGTATCTAAAAGCCAAATGATTGGGTACGAAAATGTTAATGCTGTCCCATGTTTCTCCTAATAAAGATAAAATTTATAAACCCAAGGTCACCAGAAAAACATTAATAAATATCTGAAAGGCATTTTAGTTAATTGTCAATACAAATGTAAAACTTTTGAGAAATTCATTTTGGCCAGTTTTTTTTTAAAGAAGGAAAAAGGACATGGTATATCTTAGCTTACTGTCATTAGCAAGCTGGGCCCTGAGTGTAGCTTGGTGAAAACCAGCTGGCTAAATGATTCTAGAAAACAATTTTATGTTGTATAATGTGAAGATATAAGTTTTAACAGTTTTTAACCCAGAAAATTTTACAGTTACTCAAATTTACATTAAGGGAGAAAGTAAAATGCATGTTAATGTCATAGATATTACCAACCATGACATTTGAAATCACAAATACTAGTAAACAAACCTCAGTTCTCAAAAATAGCGATACATGATTCTTCTGTCTTTTTGCATTTCAGATTATTATATGGTCTTTAATAAGAATTTTTAAACAAAACTGAAAATATTTTTTTAAAAAAAAGACCAAAAAGTTATATACGTAGTTTAACTAGAGTTGAGTAAATTAATTTGCCTGGATAAAAGAAAGCAGAAATGTCGACAATGTGTAGTTACAATTAAAGATGTCATCAAGTGGTTATTTTATTGTTCTATCATTGAATTACATAATAATTCTTTCTCTCAGCTATGAATAGTGGATCTTCATTATTTTCATCTTATTATTTTTGGAGAGAAAGGCTGTTTTATCAGTACAGCCTTGGTGTAGAACCTGTACCCAGAAAGGTCCTGTTTCTCTGTGCACTAGCATGCAAAATCCCCATGAGGGCCCCTAAAGCACCACCATGGAGGCCTGGGTTCTAATGTGACTAAGCTGTTCTCGTGTTCTGGGTTACCTCTCTGAGCCTGGTCACGCTGGCAAATGCATGTGGACTGTGGACTAATGTATTCCCTGCCTAACCTTTGTGTACATTCCAGAAACAACGAAGCCCTCCTCCTCTGCAGGCCCACAGTGCAGACCATGACTGTCTCGTAAGCAAGCTTTTAGAACAGTGGTGGATTTTTCTTCTGACTTACATGATTGTCCATTGTAGAAAATCATGGAATGTTTCAGAAATGTTTGGAGACTTAAAGAGAGCTACAGGATTATGAAAACTCTGCTCTCCCAGTGCTGTTTCTGAAAATGGATTTATTAATTTAACAACGCACTGTTAGTTCCTCCTTTATGAAATGATTCAACATTAATACAGACTGATATGCTTCCTGGAAGGTAAGCTAGTCTGGGAGAATTCAAGCCTGTCAGGTATAGATTGCCTCAGTCTGCAAATTCTTGCTTCTGTGATTCCCAAAACTCTTTACGGTTAATGACAGCAGCTGAAGAGAAATCCTTGAAATATCCTAAAACCACTCTCGTTTTCTGAACAGAATGTTTAAGGGCAGAGATGTAAAAACAAAAGACAGTACTTTTTTCTCTCCAATTCTCTCTAGTTATTCAAAAATGGTTTTGAAACTGAAAATGAGTTCAAATTCAATGTATTTTTGGAATGTGTTTGCAGCTTTGTACTTTTCTTTTTAAAAAGGGAGAAAACACAATTTGACCTGTGCCCCAAGGAATCCTGCTCGCCAATCAATAATGGGTTTCTCAGTGATATGCAAAATATATCGAAGCAGGTTCAAATGTTAATGGAGCCTTGGAGCGGGGTCTAAACAAAGAAAAATAATGTAGTTTCGCTGCCAAACTCTAGCCTGTCCTCTGTGTGCCCTGTAAGGAAACCTGCTCCCAGCATTCATGCTTCACCTCCATTCTAGAAACCCAGGGGTGAACTTGTTTTCTCCAAAGCCACACCTGAGTGACAGCCAATAGGGTACAAGTGTAGAGCAACTTTCTGATTCCCAGGTCATGCTTGTCAATCACAAGATACTGTCACCCTCTCAAGGCGCTGGAGTTGACCACTGACAAGCACAAATGACAAATCAACATTGAGAACACTGAGAGGTCTTAGGCTGATGCTCAAGGGGACACTGAAGCACACTGTCCTTTCAAGTGAAAGATGAGTTGGACGAGTTATTAATGCTATGCATGTGCAGACAGCTCTTAGGAGATTCTAGGCCCTCTTCTGAGGTTTTGGGGAGCGTTCCATGCCATGTACTTGATGTGTAGTCAGTAGTTGATGACTGCAGTCAAGCTATCTCTGATGGGGAACAGGGAACAGGAGAAGAAATGTGTGGCATTGTGAACATGAGAGGAGTGAAAAGGAGAAGGCCAAGCAGTTAATCCATATCCGGTGCAGCACCAGTGGCCCCTGATAGTTTGGAGTCTGGCGCCTTTCCACAGAATCAGCTACGAAAATGGACAAAGACACAGCTGGATTCTAACAAATGCAACTGTTCAAGAGCAACAGGGAACCTTCGGGGAAATGACGTTATCTGAGTCAAGACTTAAATATACACATGAAAGGAAAAAGGTAATAACCATTGCTAGAAGGTCAGGTGTCCATCAGGACACTTGCAGCCACATGTCATCCTTGGTCAGTCTCCTATGACTCTGCTTGGTCTTATGATGACTTGAAGAAGGGAGCTACCCTAATCAGCAATGAAAACTGATGGATGCCCACACATTTTCTGCATGTTCAAAGTTTACAAATGCGCAGGCTATGAAGGCTTAAGTGGTTCATTCTGGTAAAAGGAGACAGACCAAACCATCTATAATTAGAGCTTCTCCTCATTAAATCACCATGGCAAGAGTCTTCTCTGGTCTCTACTCTCTAACTCTTGTACATTTACATTTGTTTGTTTGTGACAGGGTCTCATGTATCTCGGGCAAGCCTTACACTTTCCAGGCAGTCTTGGATTTCTGAAACTCTTGGCTGTACCTCAGGATGCTGGGTTTACAAGCTTGTGACACCACACTTGGTGTATATGGTTCAGGAGGAGATCAAACCCAGGGCTTCAATGCACTCTGAGTAAGGACTGTACCACCTAAGCTACACTTCTAGTTAAGTGCATAGATCTTCTTAGAAAGTCCTCATGATCCCACACACTAGAGATGTGGAGGGGGGGGCAAGCAAGTTGGTTGAGACGCCAACTTTTGACTTTTTCCAATACTCTGTGAGATCTATCTGAACTGGTAAGTGTTAGTGAACATTTCTCTAAAACCTTTAGCCATCTTTAGCAATCACTAAATTTCAGATAATCGCTTCAGGCAGCTTTGGCTATCATAGGGAGTTGATATTCTCTCTGTTTCTCTTTCTGTCTTTAACACACTCACATATTCCAGATAGATACTCGTACACCTTCATCATTGATACTTATAAGTCCTCTGGTCACAAACAATAACATTCCACCCTGGAGGATACACTATGATATGAATTTAAAGTCATATAAATACAATACTAAAATGTCAGCCTTCATAACCATCTGGAGACTCAGCTAAAAGATTTTGAATTCAGAAATTCACTCATCTTTGCTCACACACAATTTAAGATAAATACTAGGAAAAAGAGAAAAAAATCGTCTCAGATTTCAATGACATTTCAGTGTAAGGGCAGAACATGTTACACTTTTGCAGGAGTTAACCAATAATTTTAATTCACTATACTAAGAGCTTCAACATTGCTGAGCATTTATTAAGCTCTTATCATATGCCAAAGTTCAGTAAATTCTCTGCCCATATCATTATCACCTACAGAATCTCCAAGCAACCTTTTGAGGAAATTGCCACCTTGTCTTATAGAAAAGGACACTGAGGCATGGAGAAGTTGATTAACTTGCCTGTGGTTACACTGACTGTCACTAATTAGCTTGGGTAATGTGCTTCTACAGCCTAAATTTCTGGCCTGTTAGCTCCATCACCGTAGAACAAATCAGATGAGAAAGGAAGTACGCATGCGCATGACCAAGTGAGAAAGAAGGCTTTCTCGGCAACATCATGTTGTAAAGAAATAAGGGACTGGCCAACAGAAAGGAGAGTTAAAGAGAACTCAAGAGAGGAGAAATATCCAAAAACTCAGGTGGGAAGTGCCTGGGAGCTTTCAGGAAGCTGTTTGTACTATTTTTTAAACTAAGTAGATCCACCCTCCAAGAGGTCTCTTGACCTCGGAAATTTCAGTGAGAGGAAACAAAAACAAAACAATGAGCTAATTTAATAGCAAAAGTTTTTGTTAATATTTTGGTCAAGAGGCAGAATCAAAATGAGGTTTTATTGAAAAGGACTACAGAAACAAGGCTAAGACAGCTTTCTGTGTGTATTTGGCAAGTCGATTTCTATTGGGCATGGATTTATTTCTTCACCAGTAATTGCATCCATCGGTCACTTTAAGGAACTCATCCTTCAATGCAGACACTCACAGTTATGTAACAGACATGTGAATGTCTGAATGTGAAGTGGCTTGGTAGTGACATGGAGCAGAAAGAGAAATTTAATCCCTAAATCACACCTGAATCAAAGTATTCCAGCTGCCTAAGAGACAAGATAAGAAGAGAATCCCTGTAACCCCTGCATACATTCAAAGCTGAGATCAAAACCATGAGAGACAAGCTTCATCCACGGCTGCCGAAGGTTCTTGGCTGCCACTTCTTTAACATTCCCTTGAAACCAAGTCTGACTGTGTTCATTTCATCTCAACATCTTTCATGAGTTACACTTTGGAAATAGAATTTGTGTGGTACAAAAATGACCTCGATCTTATTAATAATAACCAAAGCTGTGTAAGCCAGTGCTAACCTAAAGGCCTAGTGCATGTATTGAAAATTCAAGGTCTCTATATATCTTACCAAAGGGAACATCAAAGTGCTTAAATTGACAGCCATACTCAGCTCTTCAGACTTCCCTCAAGGAAGACATAGGCTTTTAAGTAATGGTATTTACAGAATATACTTAATATCTCTCCAACTGGTATAAATTTGGTTTTTAAAAGCTGTGTACTTTTAAAAAAAAAATACAAAGGACAGTTTTCCTGAAAACCTGCTATAAAACAACAAACCTATAAAGCAAATAATTAAAATTATTATAAATGAGTTACTCCTAATAATAACACGTTTATATATGTGTATATGTATGTGAATATGTATGTGAATATATATATATATATATATATATATATATATATATATATATATATATGTGTGTGTGTACATCTTGTTGACCGGTGTATGTGTGTGTGTGTGCACGCATGTGCGTGTGCGTGTGTGTGTGTGTGTGTGTGTGTGTAGCAATAAATAGATAACTCTAGAGACGTAAATGATAAAAGACTCCATCCCTTGTCTTCTTTTGTCTCCAACTCACTCATCAAAAATACCAATTTAACAACCACCCACTGGCAAAATATCTTTACAATAGTTCCATAACATAAGTGAGAAATTATACCACCCAGGTAGAAGACAGATACGAAAAAAAAGAAACATTGAGTATATGATACAGTTCCCAGATCAAACTCCCCCTCAATATTGTAAAACATGGCCATGGCAGAGATCTTCTCTGCCTGAGAGTTCTCCTGTGCAGAAAAGTAAAAGAGAAGTAAGCATCCAACCAGAACAACATCCTCCCACATAGTTCTAGATAAGTAAACTGAGTTTGTAGACATCAACATTAGGCCAATCTATGGACTCTGGCAATAGGCTTAACTCTAGAATCAGCATGTATACCAATGAAACCCTGGCACTCAGTCAGTCTACCTATACACATTAGCAATAGCTGCTACCCACTGATGCTTATGAAAGGTGTAGGCCATTGACAGCTAGGCAAAATGGCAAAAGTAATTCCCTTTATGAAACCAAGATACAAGACTAGAAGTGACAACTTGTTCAATTGTACAAACATCAAAGCAAAGAATCTGGGAAATAAAATATCACCAAAACAATTAAATGAACCTATACTTACCAACCCTACACTGACAGAGTCCTATAAACTACCTGACATAGAGTTGAAAGAATTAATTAAGGACATTCAGTGAACTACAAGAGAACAAGAAAGGTAACTAAATGATAGCAAACCAAACAAACCAAAACAACAAACCAGAAGGGTGTTGAAGAGATGGCCCAACAGTTAGGAAAACTGGCTGTTCTTCTAGGAACCTGGGTTCAGTTCTCAGCAACCACATGACAGCTCACAATTATACATAATGCCAGGTCAAGGAGATCCAATGCCTTCTGGCCTCCTTTGCACCAGCCATGAAGGAGATGCATAAAGTATTTTGATTTTTTAATGAGAAGCTCAACAGAGCTAGAAAGTATTTGCTTTATTTTAAAAAAAATAGTTTCTAGGTATTGGGGTTCTCATTTAAAATTATTTTATCCTCTTATTTGTGTGGATGTTTCGCCTGTATAAATTAAAACACTTAGAGTCAAGCATATACCCAGGCCTCAGGGTCATGGAACACAGTAGAAAATACTGATGCAAGAGATAATGAATGTTCCCTCACAAGCCTCTCCCTTATGACTCTGATTGATCTTGGACATCATTGATTTTGTTCCACTTATTTTGTGACTTTATTGAGATTGAGAATAAGTCAGCAAGCCCCTCCCATGATGATCCTCTTACCCACAGGACACCCCAAGACAATAAAAACATTGCTTCCCCTTTCTAAGTTGCATCTTGCGCTGTTTTTTAAAAGCATATTCTTTAAAAACAACAACAAAAGTTTTAAAATGTGTCCACTCTGAATAGCACTATTCTTAAAAGACTCAAAGAGAAATTTTACAAAATCAAGATAACCCATTGAAGAAAAGTCCCATTTTTAATAGGTAGTAAAACAAGGGTACCATCAAAGACCCATACTAAGACCACAGTGGCAATGAAATGGCATGTGTTGACACATGAAACTATAGACTAAGTGAGACTCACAACATAACCACATGTTCTAATGATTTTATTTATGCATAAGAAGTGAGAAAAAAGACTTCCTTTGTTATTCTTATTTCTAATTTTTTCTTCTCTTTGAGCTCCTGGCTGTTACAGGAAATATCTTTTCTCTATCAGACAAAATGTTCTGAGTTTTCATCAGTATAAGCAATTCTAAAATGTCAGGAATTCCTATCAATTTACAAATGGGAGTAAAGCGACGTTTGTTGAACTTTGAGCACCATATGCTAAGAGAGGCAACTTCTGTGCATCCCATTGACTCATGCCAACAACTATGAAGGATGGGTCAAGATTATATATATATATATATATATATATATATATATATATATATATATATATATATATCTTCCTCTGCATACAAAACATGAATAATGATATTTTAGTGCTCACATTTTTACTTTTAAGGCCCTCAGTTGCATAGATGACAAATGTCAGGGACAAAGTTGTTTTAAGTCATCAGTGAGAGACAGCTTTGTTTTGAGTAATTATTCTTTAAGCATTTTGCCCATTTTCAAATGTTTTCCTCTTTCAGTTCCTTGCCCAAAATGGCAGTAAGGTTGGAGAAAAGTCGGCCTGCTCCCTTGTTCTTTCACAGGACGTTAGTGGAGAATCATAAATAATGCTCTCCAAAGAAATAAAATATGATTTAGCAGTAAAAGCAGATAGTAGTGAGTGGGTGAGTAGGTGGGTGGGGGTTAGAAGAAAGATCACATATTTTCATGAAAAGCAGATTCAATCCAAAAGCAAATGCTTCTGCCTGTCCTTAGGAAATGGACAATGGGAACCTCAGGCTCAGACATCCCAAGAACGACAAGCTCGGAAGACACCCTGAGAAAGCCCCACTTCAAGTTCAGAGTGTCTGCAAGTCCACATTAAATTAAGCAAAATTCAGCATCAATGCAAGAAGACACTACAACAGTAACACTACACTCAGTATTCCATAGCAATACCTCCCAAATCAGAAATTATGTTATACCTTCAGAGAAATAATTTTTAGCACCCAGATCCAAATGTCTGCCTTAACACTGATTACTGTTGTCTTCTCATGAAATAATATCTGATCATATTTCTATTACCTGAAAACTAGATTTACTTCCACATGTATTTTCAAGGTAGGTTTAAAAATTTAAGTATAAGTATGTACACTTAGGGATGAAATCACATTGCTTTTTAGGTATCTCCCTGACTCCCAAATTGTCTCCGGATATTTTTAAGTTATACGTTTTGCCTTTTCATTAAGATTTCATACTGTCATGAGATCCTGAGAAGCATGTTGCCAATACCCTCTCAAGTGCTTGTTCATCCAACCAGCTATTATCTTTTGAAAGTGGCCAGGGATCACATTTTGAACTGCCTAAATACTTGTAGTGAGCATGATATTAATTTAAAACTTTGTAAATAAGCATGAAATTTTAATTACTTTGTGAATATGGAGACTCTAATTGATTCTGGCTGGACCACAGTAGCTGCAGAACACACCCAAATCACAGTAAGCCTGCAATCATAAGAGAAAATACCAGAGAAACAAATGAGTCACCCACTGTTTTATTCCTACTCCCAGAAATAGCCATGTAGAACTCCAGTCATTACCTGAGCATGCTGGGAAATCTGTCCCTTCCAGTAAGATATTCACAGCATGAATTTAATGAGTATCGAATACAAATAGAAAGAGGGCTTGTTTAGCCTCCATGTCTCAAGAATGGTCACTTAATTAAATTACCTATATTATAGATCAGACATGATAAAAGGTAATACCCCATAAAAGTAATATTATAGGCTGTTTAATATGATAGAAAGATATTGGTATTTTAAGAGCCCATTGATCTTATCTTTTGCAAAATGAAATTTACTTGCAAATAAATCAAGTTGGTTTTTTTTTTTGTTTTGTTTTTTGTTTTTTGTTTTTCTTTTTTTTTTTTTTTTAAAGCTTGAAGCTTATGTAATATACAGAGAGATTACTTTAGGGGGAAAAAAACCAAACTAACAAATATAAAAATGTACATATTCCTATCAGGATCTGAAAGAAACTGCAAACTTCATTAACTTCAAATAAATCTGATCTTGTCTGAAAGTTCCTACTATAAAATTTTAACAGGCGACCCAACCTCACAAAACCCAGATGAAGCAGGGCTACCAGGAGCTCTAACCTGGGCAGTATCTCAGGTAAGGAATCAGCAACACTCAGCCCAAACAGGGAGTAACAGGGACACACAGGGACCCAGGAATTCACTCCTGGCCCGGAGCACTGGTACCTTCCAGTCTGGGCCTGAGTGCTCAGCAGATCCCAGGAGATAGCTCTGTACCCAATTTCACAGAACCCAGAGGAAGCGGGGCTCTCAGGAGCTCTAACCCTGGCAGTGTATCAGGTCAGGATACAGCAATACTCTACCCAAACAGGGAGTAACTGGGACCCATAGGGACCCAGGAATTCACTCCTGGCCCAGAGCACTGGTTCCTTCCTGTTTCCACCTGAACACTGAGCAGATCTTGGACCTCAGCTCTAACCCCAGCAGCAACACCCATCCCAAACAGTTCTGACACAACCAAGATAATAGGAAAGACAAGGCTCCAGTCACAGACAGCTCAGGTAGCACCAAGGAGATTCAGATGGTGAAAGGCAAGCGTAAGAACACAAGCACCAGCAACCCAGGGTACTCGGATTCATCAGAACATTAGAAAATCCTGAATTACCCATATCACCAGGAAAGCAAGAGTCAGATCTAAAATCACCTCTAATGACGATGATAGAGAACTTTAAGAAGGACATAAATAACGCCCTCAAAAAAATTGAGAAGAACACAGATAAACAAGTGAAAACCCTTAAAGAGGAAACACAAAAATCCCTTAAAGAATTACAAGAGAACACAACCAAACAGGCAAAGGAATTGAACAAAACAATCCAGGACATAAAAATGGAAGTAGAGACAATCAAGAAATCACAAAGGGAGACTACCAGAAATATAGAAAACCTGGGAAAGAAATCAGAAGTCATAGATGCAAGCATCACCAACAGAATACAAGACATAGAAGAGAGAATCTCAGGTGCAAAAGATACCATAGAAAACATTAACACAACTGTCAAAGAAAACACAAAATGCAAAAAGTTCTTAACAGAAAACATCCAGGAAATTCAGGACACAATGATAAGACCAAACCTAAGAATAATAGGTATAGAAGAAAGTAAGGATTCCCATCCTAAAAGGCCAATAAATATCCTCAACAAAATTATAGAAGAAAAATTCCCTAACCTAAAGAATGAGATGGCCATAATCATCCAAGAAGGCTACAGAATACCAAATAGACTAGACCAGAAAAGAAATACCTCATATCACATAATAATCAAAACACAAAATGCACAAAACAAAGAAAGAATTTTAAAAGTAGTAAGGGAAAAAGGCCAAGGAACATATAAAGGCAGACCTATCAGAATTACACCAGATTTCTCACCAGAAACTATAAAAGCTAGAAGATCCTGGACAGATGTCATACAGACCCTAAAAGAACATAAATGACAGACCAGGATACTATACCCAGCAAAACTCTCAATTACGATAGATGGAGAAACCAAGATATTCCATGACAAAACCAAATTTACACAATATCTTTCCACAAACCCGGCATTACAAGGAATAATATCAGGAAAGCACCAATACAAGGAGGGCAATTATACCCCAGAAAGACCAAGAAAGTAAGCCTCTTCCAACAAACTCAAAAGAAGATAACCATACAAACAATGCCCCACTGTTAACAAAAATAACAGGAAGCAACAATCTCCTCTCCTTAATGTCTCTTAACATCAATGGACTCAATTCTCCAATAAAAAGACATAGGCTAACTGACTGGAGACACAAACAGGACCCAGCATTTTGCTACTTACAGGAAACCCACCTCAGTAACAAAGACAGACACTAGAGTAAAAGGCTGGAAAACAATTTTTTAAGCAAATGGTCCTAAGAAACAAGCTGGAGTAGCCATTCTAATATCGAATAAAATTCAACTTTCAACTTAAAACTATCAAAAAGGATAAGGAAGGACATTTCATACTTGTCAAAGGAAAAGTCAACCAACATGAACTCTCAATACTGAACATCTATGCACCAAATACAAGAGCACCATTTTCATAAAACAAACCTTACTAAAGCTCAAAGCACACATTGCACCTCACACAATAATAGTGGGAGACTTCAACACCCCACTCTCAGCAATGGACAGATCAAGGAAACAGAAACTAAACAGAGATACAGTGAAACTAACAGAAGTTATGAACCAAATGGACTTAACAGACATTTATAGAACATTTCACCCTAAAACAAAAGAATATACCTTTTTCTCAGCACCTCCTGGTACCTTCTCCAAAATAGACGAAATAATTTGTCACAAAACAGGCCTCAACACATACAAAAAAAAAAAAAAAAAGTCAAAATAATCTCCTGCATCCCATCAGATCACCATGGTCTAAGGCTGGTTTTCAATAACAATAAAGACAAGGGAAAGCCCACACTCACATGGAAATTGAACAACACTCTACTCAATGATAATGTGGTCAGGGAAGAAATAAGGAAAGAAATTAAAGACTTTTTAGAATTTAATGAAAATGAAGACACGTCGTACCAAAACCTATGAGACACAATAAAAGCGGTGCTAAGAGGAAAACTCATAGCTCTAAGTGCTTATAAAAAGAAACTGGAGAGGGCATACATTAGCAGTTTGACAACACACCTAGAAACTCTAGAACAAAAAGAAGCAAATATACCCAAGAGGAGTAGACGGGAGGAAATAATTAAACTCAGGGCTGAAATCAACCAAATAGAAACAAAAAGAATCAATAAAACAAGGAGCTGGTTCTTTGAGAAAATCAACAAGACAGATAAACCCTTAGCCAGATTAATCAGAGGGCAGAGAGACAGTATTCAAATTAATAAAATCAGAACTGAAAAGGGAGACATAAAAACAGAAACTGAGGAAATCCAAAAAATCATCAGATCCTATTACAAAGGCCTATATTCGACAAAATTGGAAAATCTGGATGAAATGGATAACTTTCTAGACAAATACCAGTTACCAATGTTAAATCAGGAGCAGATAAACCATCTAAACACTCCCATAAACCTGAAAGAAATAGAAGCAGTCATTAAAAGTCTCCCCACTAAAAAAAAAAAAAATTCCGGGACCAGATGGTTTCAGTGCAGAATTTTATCAGACCTTCAAGGAAGACCTAATGTCAATTCTTTTCAAACTATTTCACAAAGTAGAAACAGAAGGAACACTACCCAATTCATTCTATGAAGCCACAATCACACCCATACCTAAACCACACAAAGACCCAACAAAGAAAGAGAACTTCAGACCAATCTCCCTAATAAATATCAATGCAAAAATACTCAATAAAATTCTCTGGAACAGAATCAAAGAACACATCAAAACAATCATTCATCATGATCAAGTAGGCTTTATCCCAGGAATGCAGGGATGGTCCAATATACGGAAATCCATCAATGTAATCCACTGTATAAACAAACACAAAGAAAAAAAAACCACATGATCATCTCACTAGATGCTGAGAAAGCATTTGACAAAATTCAGTACCCCTTCATGGTAAAAGTCTTGGAAAAATCAGGAATTCAAGGTCCATATTGTGAAAAGCAATTGTGAAACATTGTAAAAGCAATATACAGAAAACCAGTAGCCAACGTCAAACTAAATGGAGAGAAACTTGAAGCAATTCCACTAAATTCAGGGACTAGACAAGGCTGCCCACTCTCCCCCTACTTATTCAATATAGTACTGGAAGTCCTAGCCAGAGCAATTAGACAACAAAAGGAAGTCAAAGGGATACAAATAGGAAAAGAAAAAGTCAAAATTTCACTATTTGCAGATGATATGATAGTATATTTAAGTGACCCCAAAACTTCCACCAGAGAACTCCTAAACCTGAAAACAACTTTAGTAAAGTGGCTGGATATAAAATTAATTCAAACAAATCAGTAGCTTTCTCTACTCAAAAGATAAACTGGCTGAGAAAGAAATTATGGAAGCAACGCCATTCACTATAGTCACAAATAATATAAAATACCTTGGTGTGAATCTAACCAAGCAAGTAAAAGACCTGTATGACAAAAACTTCAAGCCCCTGAAGAAAGAAATCAAAACAGATCTCAGAAGATGGAAAGATCTCCCATGTTTATGGATTGGCAGGATTAATTTAGTAAAAATGGCCATATTGCCAAAAGCAATCTACAGTTTTAATGCAATCTCCATCAAAATTCCTACCCAATTTTTCACAGAGATAGAAAGAGCAATCCTAAAATTCATTTGGAATAACAAAAAAACCCAGAATAGTGAAAACTACTCTCAACAATAAAAGAACTTCTGGCAGAATCACCATCCCTGATTTCAAACTATACTACAAACCAATAATGTTAAAAACTGCATGGTATTGGAATAGAGACAGGCAGGAAGATTAATGGAATAGAATTGAAGATCCAGAAATGAACTCACACGCCTATAGTCACTTGATCTTAGACAAAGGAGCTAAAACCAGCCAGTAGAAAAGACAGCATTTTCAACAAATGGTGCTGGTCCAACTGGAGGTCAGCATATAGAAGAAAGCAAATTGATCCATACTTATCTCCTTGTATAAAGCTCAATTCCAAGTGGATCAAGGACTTCCACATAAAACCAGCTACACTGAAACTAATGGAAGAGAAAATGGGGAAAAGCCTCGAACACATGGGCACAGGGGAAAAGTTCCTGAACAGAACACCAATGGCTTATGCTCTAAGATCAAGAATTGACAAATGGGACCTCATAAAACTGCAAAGCTTCTGTAAAGCAAAGGACACTGTCAATAGGACAAAGGGGCAACCAACAGTTTGGGAAAAGATCTTTACCAATCCTACATCTGATAGAGGGCTAATATCCAGTATATACAAAGAACTCAAGAAATTAGACTCTAGACTATCAAATAACCCTATTGAAAAATGGGGCACAGAGCTGAACAAAGAATTCTTAACTGAGGAATCTTGAATGGTTGAGAAGCACCTAAAGAAGTGTTCAACATCCCTACTCATCAAGGAAATGCAAATGAAAACAACACTGAGATTCTACCTCACACCAGTAAGAATGGCTAAGACTGAAAACACAGGTGACAGTGGATGCTGACGAGGATGTGGAAATAAAAGAACACTCCTCCATTGTTGATGGGATTGTAAGCTGGTAAAACCACTATGGAAATCAGTCTGGTGGTACCTCAGAAAATTGAACATAATATTACCTGAGGACCCAGCTATACCACTCCTGGGCATATACCCAAAAGATGTTTCAACATAACAGGGACACATGCTCCACTATGTTCATAGCAGCCTTGTTTATAATAGCCAGAAGTTGGAAAGAACCCAGATGTCCTTCAACAGAGGAATGGATACAGAAAATGTGATATATTTGCACAATGGAGTACTACTCAGCTATTAAAAACAATGAGTTTATGAAATTCACAGGCAAATGGATGGAACTAGAAAATATCATACGGAGTGAGGTAACCCAATCACAAAAGAACATACATGGCATGCACTCACTGATAAGTGGATATTAGCCCAAAAGCTCACAATACCTAAGACACAATGCATAGACCACATGAAACTCAAGAGGAGGAAGTGTGGGTGCTTTGGTTTTTCTTTTAAGAGTAGCAAAATACTCAACCAGAGCTCCCAGGGTCTAAACCTCCAGCCTGAGAACAGAAAGGGAGGGACTCATGGCTCCACTTGTATAGGTAACTTGGGGTGGCCTCATTAGGAAGTGGAGGGCCATGGTCCCCGAAAGTTTGGATCCCTAGTGTTGGGGAATGTGAGAGCAGGAAGGCGGAATTGGGAGAATGGTGGGAGTACACTCTCATAAAAATTGGAAGAGGGGATATCGGATAAGGAGTTTTGGAGGAAAAAGGAAGAGGAGATAACAGTGAAAGGTAAATACTTAAAATATCCAATAAAAAGCATGTGGTGGCACAGAGCTTTAGTGCCTGCCCTCTGGTGGCGGACATGCCCTAGTTCCCGTGTTCGAATCCAGCCCATTCTGCCCATGTCCCTCACTCTCAGTGAGTGTTTCATGGGGAAAAAAAATCCAATAAAAAAACAAAACAGATAATGGGTCTGGAAAACAAAAGGATAGTTTACTTATTTCAAACGATTTTCAAAAGTTTCTAGGAGATGCTTATTTCTAAGATCTTATTTTAAGCTCTTCACAAAAGAATTTATGTCTCTGTTTAACATTCTCAAGAGAGATGCAAATCCTAATTTCCTTCAACAATTAATTGACAAAAGAGGAGTAATTTTACAAAAAGTAGAAGAAGCTCTCATTAATTGATATATTATATAGATTGATTAATTGTTGGCTGTTTTATAATAGTCTGTTGATAAAAGAGATTATCAATAAAGAATTGTATTTCTTTACATAGTGTCTTCATGACTCTTTGAGGGTGAAAGGAGCATGCCTCGCTTACTCTTAACTTTCTAAAACTGAAAGTTCACAGCAAATCTGCAGCTGACTGCCTCAGGCATTGCTGAGACCAATAAAAACTATGCCACAACTATGTGGAAGGACTCTCTGACCCTTAAATGGAATGGCCAGGACCCAATTCCTATATGGGGCTGAGGACTGATATGCCTGTTTGATACCACAGAAGGAGGCACAACTAAATGGCCATCAAAAAGATTAATGAATTAAATAGATACTCCCACAAAACCAGGCCCAATTATAAATAAGACGAATAACAATTGACATCCAGAGAAGAGAAATTTCCCTGAGAATTCCCTTCTTTTTTCATTTCCAGGTAAAAATTAATCACCCATGATGTCTGCTGTTAGGGGTTCTAGTCCTGATGCTGGCCTCCATACTTACACTGCTCAGACCTCTAATGGGCCTTTGACAAGGACATCAAACAGCTATAGATTGACATCACTAATCTGAAGAAATCCCTAGTTTCACTGTCTGATGTGATCTCCAAAAATTACAAAGGACTTTATTGGGCTAGATTTTCTGTTTTACAATAGAAAAGACTGTGTACAGCTCTAGACTGTGCACAGCGCTTAAAGAAGAATGCTGACTTTACATAGACAAAACAGGAATGATTTAAGAGAGCATGAAAAAGACCAGAGAAGGTCTTGAGAAAAGAAAGAGAGAAAGAGAAAGATGAGAGCTTGTACAAAAATTGGTCTTCAATCTCTCCATGATTGTTAACCTTACTTCCTTCCATCTTGGGACCATTAATTGGGTTATTTTTGCTTATTTCCTTTAGTCCCTGGGCATTAAATAGGCTGACTAACTTTGTGAAACAACAGGTAGATAATCTGATAGCAAAATCTATTCAGATACATAATCATAAGTTAGCTATGGAGGACCACAAGAGTCTAGATGAGGTTGTTATTCTATCCAGGGTGTTCCCAAGTCCCATCTCCACCCAACCTAAAGGAGGGGACTTCTGCCCCTAGACCAAGCAGAGAGGGGCCACCCAGAACCCCCTCTGTCTGGCGATCTGAAATCTTGCTTAGGCTGCAAGACTAAGCACTGCAAGGGAATACAAATAAAAGTTAAAAATGTTTCTGAGTTCCCTGAGGGACAAGCCTGACTGCATAGGGATTGATGTCAAAAGTATCCCCTCTCCAGGAAAAAGACATCGGGACGGGTATGGCCCTCACGCCTCATTGGACAACGACAGGAGGACTGGAGCCATTACAAGGTCCCCTTTAATTACTGGAGATCAGGTCTCTATCCCCGCCTTGGCAAGATTAGAATCACCACAGCCCTTCTATTCTTGGAGAAGGGAGGAGATGTCAGGGGCAGTCCTGCTCATATACTGAAGGCCTAAAATCAGACATAAGCATAAAATCAGCAATAGACCTGACATACATGCCTGCTAACACAAAGTCTTGAGTCTCTATGGAAAAACACTGAAACAGATGGCTATAACCTATTGTAAACAGGCAGCTTTTGTGGAAATCTACCAGCCTGAGTAGTCATAGACCTTGCAAATAGGCAACCTTGGCGGATAGTACCAAATTAGATAAGGGCAAGTGAATCATAGGCAGAGTCATAGTGACCTGATCCCTGAACCTTCACCCAGCTGATACCCTGTTCTGAAAGATATCTGTACTCCCCCTGAACATCTACGCTCATGTGTCATCCCCTTCCCCACATCCTGCATTTTCATGTTTATAACCCCTGTGTTAAAAAGTAAAAATTATGATTTGATAATTAAAAAAATATTAACAGGCACAGTTCTAAATAATAGGATTACAGTGACCTTTCATGTTCTCTGTCTGTAGTTTTCTCAACTTTCTACTTAATGAGAGAAAACCATATTTGTTTACTGAGACTTACTAAAGTCTCAGTAAAGTAACAACCAGAGAAGGGCATGACCTCCCATTTTGCACTCCCTCCCCATCATTTTTAGAAAACACATGGTTGGCACAATTTAAAAAAAAAGAATGACTTCCTTGTGCCCACAATTGATGTCTGTCATAGCAGTGGAGTCACCACAGAGTTCTTGGCAGCAGAAACATGCAATAGAGGCTCACACATCTTGGCAGATCCAAAGTGAAAAGCTGGAACATGAGTGGAAGTGGGTATTGCTTTGAACGGCCTGCTGTCTGAGACCTATATCAACTAGGCAGCCTCTGAATATCAGTTCCATAGCTATCCTAAAGCAATACCAACATCATGGAAATGGGCGTACAAAACATGAGGCTGTGTGGCAAATGCTAGATTCAAACCATAACACTGACCAAAATAAAGTCACATAAGGTTCCAGTAATTATTGGAATAATTCAGGAGTAGAATTAATGTGTTTTATTTTCTATTTATTTATTTAAAATACATTTCATATTTTATCCCCTTACCCTATTCTTCCCACCACCCAGGAACCCCCTATCCCATCCTCCCTCCTGCCTCCACAAGGGTGTGCACCCACCTAGCCGCCTCCCCACCCTCAAATTCCTCCCCATTCAGTGTTCAACCTTCATGGGACCAGGGATCTCCTCTCCCACTCATGCCCAACAAGGCCATCCTCCTCTAAGTATACAGCTGAAGTCATGGGTGCCTCCCTTTGTGCTCCCAGGCTAGTGGTTTAGACCCTGGGGAGCTCTAGTTGGCTGGCACTGTTGCTCTCCTCTTAGGGCCACCAACCCTTTCAGTTACTTCAGTCCTCTAACTTCTCCACTGGGAACCCTTGATCAGATGACTAGGGAGCTGTGAGCATATGCCTCTGGATATGTCAGACTCTGGCAGACCTCTGAGGAGACTGTTACATCAGATTCCTGTCATATATATCAGCATCTATCTTTGGTGACTATACATGGAACGGATATCAAGGTAGAGTGGTCTCCGGATGGCCCCTCCTTGACTTTCTGTCCCACACTCCTTCCAAGAAGGACTGAGGCATCCACACTTGGTTTTACTTCTTCATGAGCTTCATGTGGTCAGTTAGTTGAATCTTTGCTATTTCAAGCTTTTGGGCTAATATCTGCATATCAGTGAGTAAATACCATGTGTTTTCTTTTGTGATTGGGTTACCTCACTCAGGATGATATTTTCTAGTTCCATCCATTTACCTAAGAATTTCTCGAATTCATTATTTTTAATACCTGAGTAGTACTCCATTGTGTAAATGTACCACATTTTTTGTATTCATTTATCTGTTGAAGGACATCTGGGTTCTTTCAAGCTTCTGGCTATTATAAATAAGGCTGCTATGAACATAGTGAAGCATATGTTCTTGTTATATGTTAAAGTATCTTCTGGGTAAATGCCAAGCAGTGGTATACCTGGGTCCTCAGGTAGTGCTATGTCCAATTTTCTGAGGAACCACCAGACTGATTTCCAGAGTGGTTGTACCAGCTTGCATTCCCACCACTAATGGAAGAGTGTTCCCCTTTCTCCACATCCTCACCAGCATCTACCATCACTTGAATTTTTTATCTTAGTCATTCTGACTGGTGTGAGGTGGTATCTCAGGGTTGTTTTGATTTGCATTTCCCTGATAACTAAGGATGTTGAACATTTCTTAAGGTGCTTCTCGGCCATTCGAATTTCCTCAGTTGAGAATTCTTTGTTTAGCTCTGTACCCCATTTTTAATAGGGTTATTTGGTTGTCTGGAGTCTAGTTTCTTGAGTTCTTTGTATATATTGGATATTAGCCCTCTATCGGCTCTAGGATTGATAATGATCTTTTCCCAATCTGTTGGTTGCCGTTTTGTCTTATTGACAGTGTCTTTTGCCTTACAGAACCTTTGCAATTTTATGAGGTCCCATTTGTCAATTCTTGATCTTAGAGCATAAGCCATTGGTGTTCTGTTCAGGAACTTTTTCCCTGTGCCTAAGTATTCGAGGGTCTTCCCCACCTTCTCTTCTATTAGTTTCAGTGTGTCTGGTTTTATGTGAAGGTCCTTTATCCACTTGGACTTGAGCTTTATACAAGGAGATAAGAAAGGATTGATTTGCATTTTTCTACATGCTGTCCTCCAATTGATCCAGCACCATTTGTTGAAAATGCTGTCCTTTTTCCACTGGCTGGTTTTAGCTCCTTTGTCAAAGAGCAAGTGACCATAGGTGTGTGGGTTCATTTCTGGATCTTCAATTCTATTCCATTGATCTTCCTGCCCATCTTTGTACCAACACCATGCAGTTTTTATCACTATTTCTCTGTAGTACAGTTTGGGGTCAAGGATAATGATTCCCCCAGGAGTTCTTTTATTGTTGAGGATGGTTCTTGCTATCCTAGGTTTTTTGTTATTCCAAATGAATTTGCAAATTGCTATTTCTATCTATATGAAGAATTGATTTGGAATTTTGATGGGGATTGCATTGAACCTACAGATTGCTTTTGGCAAGATGGCCATTTTTACTAAATTAATCCTGCCAATCCAGGAGCATGGGAGATCTTTCCACCTTCTGAGATCTTCTTCAGTTTCTGTCTTCAGAGACTTGAAGTTCTTGTCATACAGATTTTTCACTTGCTTGGTTAGATTCACTCCAAGACATTTTCTATTATTTGTGACTATTGTGAAGGGTGTCATTTCCCTAATTTCTTTTTCAGCTTGTTTATTTTTTGAGTATAGGAAGGCTACTGATTTGTTTGAGTTGATTTTATATCCAGCCACTTTGCTGAAGTTGTTTATCAGGTTTAGGAGTTCTCTGGTGGAAGTTTTAGGGTCACTTAAGTATACTATCATATCATCAGCAAATAGTGAAATTTTGACTTCTTCTTTTCCTATTTCCTTCTTATTTCCCCTTTGACTTCCCTTTGTTGTCTAATTGCTCTGGCTAGGACTTCCAGTACTATATTGAATAAGTAGGGGGAGAGTGGGCAGCCTTGTCTAGTCCCTGAATTTAGTGGGATTGCTTCAAGTTTCTCTCCATTTAGTTTGATGTTGGCTACTGGCTTGCTGTATATTGCTTTTACTATGTTTAGGTATGTGCCTTGAATTCCTGATCTTTCCAAGACTTTTAACATGAGGAGATGTTAAAATTTGTCAAATGCTTTCTGGCATCTAGAGAGATGATCATGTGTTTTTTTTTTTTCTTTGAGTTTATTTATGTAGTTGATTACATTGATGGATTTACAAATATTGAACCATCCCTGCATTCCTGGGATAAATCCTACTTGATCCTGACGGATGATTGTTTTGATGTGTTCTTGGATTCGGTTTGCAAGAATTTTATTGAGTATTTTTGCATCAATATTCATAAGTGAGTTTGGTCTGTAGTTCTCTTTCTTTGTTTGATCTTTGTGAGACTTAGGTATGAGTGTAATTGTAGCTTCAAAGAAGAAATTGAGTAGTGTTCCTTCTGTTTCTATTCTGTGAAAGAATTTGAAGAGAATTGGTATTAGGTCTTCCTTGAAGGTCTGATAGAATTCTGCACTAAAACTGTCTGATCCTGGACTTTTTTTGGTGGGGAGACTTTTAATGACTTCTTCTATTTCTTTCGTGGTTATGGGACTGTTTAGATGGTTTATCTGTTCCTAGTTTAACTTTGGTACCTGGTATTTGTCTAGAAAATTGTCCATTTCATCCAGATTTTCCAATCTTGTTGAGTATAGGCCTTTGTAGTAGGATCTGATGATTATTTTAATTTCCTCAGTTTCTGTTGTTAAGTCTCCCTTTTCAGTTCTGATTTTATTAATTTGGATACTGTCTCTGTACCCTTTGATTAGTCTGGCTAAGGGTTTATCTATCTTGTCTATTTTCTCAAAGAACCAGCTCCTGGTTTTGTTGATATTTTGTATAGTTCTTTCTGTTTATACTTGGTTGATTTCACCTCTGAGTTTGATTATTTCTTGCTATCTACTCCTCTTGGGTATATTTGCTTCTTTTTGTTCTAGAGCTTTCAGGTGTGTTGTCAAACTGCTAGTATATGCCCTCTCCAGTTTCTTTTTGTAAGCACTTAGAGCTATGAGTTTTCCTCTTAGTACTGCTTTCATAGAGTCCCACAAGTTTTGATATGATATGTCCTCCTTTTTATTAAATTCTAAAAAGTCTCCAATTTCTTTCTTTACTTCTTTCTTGACCAAGTCATCATTGAATAGAGCATTGTTCAGTTTCCATGTGTACGTGGGCTTTCCGTTGTTTTTGTCATTATTAAAGACCAGCCTTAGTCCATGGTGGTCTGATAGGGTACAAGGGATTATGCCAATCTTTTTGTATCTGTTGAGCCCTGTTTTGTGACCAATTATATGGTCTATTTTGGAGAAGGTACCATGAGGTGCTGAAAAAAAAAGTATATTCTTTTGTTTTAGGATGAATTGTTCTATAGATATCAGTTAAATTCATTTGGTTCATAACTTCTGTTAGTTTCATTGTGTCTTGGTTTAGTTTTTGTTTCCATGATCTGTCCATTGCTGAGAGTGGGGTGTTGAAATCCCCCACTATTATTGTGTGAGATGCAATGTATGCTTTGAGCTTTAGTAGTTTCTTTTATGTATGTGGGTGCCCTTGCATTTGGGGCATAGATGTTCAGAATTGAGAGTTCTTCTTGGTTCATTTTTCCTTTGATGAGTATGTGCTGTCCTTTCTTATCTTTTTTGATTACTTCTGGTTGAAAATCAATTTTATTTGATATTAGAATGGCTACTTCAGCTTGTTTCTTGGGACCATTTGCTTGGAAGATTGTTTTCCATCCTTTTACTCTGAGGTAGTGTCTGTCTTTGTCACAGAGGTGCGTTTTCTGTATGCAGCAGAATTCTGGGTCCTGTTTATGTATCCAGTCTGATAGTCTATGTCTTTTTATTGGAGAATTGAGTCCATTGATATTAAGGAAAAATGATTGTTGCTTCCTGTTATTTTTGTTATTAGAGGTGGAATTATGTTTGTGTAACTATCTTCTTTTGGGATTGTTGGAAGACTACTTTCTTGCTTTTTCTTGGTTGTAGTTTTTCTCCTTGTGTTGGAGTTTTCCATCCACTATCTTTTGAAATGCTGGATTTGTGGTAAGATATTGTATAAATTTGGTTTTGTCATGGAATATCTTGGTTTCTTCATCAATAGTGATTGAGAGTTTTGCTAAGTATTGTAGTCTGGACTGGCAGTTGTGATCTCTTAGGGTCTGTATAATATCAGTCCAGGATCTTCTGGCTTTTATAGTCTCTGATGAGAAGTCTAGTGTAATTCTTATAGGTCTGCCTTTATATGTTACTTTGCCTTTTTCCCTTACTGCTTTTAGTATCTTTTCTTTGTTTTGTATATTTGATGTTTTTATTATTATGTGACGGGAGATATTTCTTTTTTGGTCTAGTCTATTTGGGGTTCTGTAGGCTTCTTGTATATTTAAGGACATCTCTTTTTTTAGGTTAGGGAAATTTTCCTCTATAATTTTGTTGAAGATATTTACTGACCCTTTAATTTGAGTCTTCTTCCTCATCTATACCTGTTATCCTTAGGTTTGGTCTTCTCATCATGTCCTGGATTTCCTGGATGTTTTTTGTTAGGAGCTTTTTGCATTTCGCATTTTCTTTGACCATTGTGTCAATGTTTTCCATGGTATCTTCTGCACATGAAATTCTCTCTTCTATCTCTTGTATTCTGTTGGTGATGCTTGTGTCTATGACTCCTGATTTTTTTCCTAGGTTTTCTATCTCAAAAGTAGTTTCCCTTTGAGGTTTCTTTATTGTTTCTACTTCCATTTTTAGATCCTGGACGGTTTTGTGTAATTCCTTTACCTGTTTGGTTGCGTTTTCTTGCATTTCTTTAAGGGTTTCTACCTGTTTACCTGTGTTCTCCTCAAATTCTTTGAGAGTGTTGTTTATGTCCCTTTTAAAGTCTTCTATCATCGTCATAAGAAGTGATTTTAATTCTGAATCCTGCTATTCCCTTGTGATGGGGTGTTCCAGACTTGCTATGGTGGGAGAACTGGGTTCTGGTGATGCCAAGTAACTTTGGTTTCTGTTGTTTACATTCTTACACTTACTTGCCTTTCGCCATTTGGTTAGCTCTGGTACTACCTGCACTCACTGGTTCTGACTGGAGCCTGCCTTTCCAGTTATCTTGGTTGTGTCAGAACTCCTCAGGGTCCGGATGTCTCTGTGATCCTGAGCTCCAGCTGTTCTGAGTACAATAGCTCTTCTAGGATATCTCAGGATATGGTGTCTCCACGGTAGTAGACCAGCTCAGGTGTTTGCTGCTCTGAGTGTAGTCGCTCCTCTTGGATGTCTCAGGATATGATGTCTGCTGCTCTGAGTTCAGTGGCTCCTCTAGGATGCCTCAGGATATGATATCCCCTGCTCTGAGGTCAGTGGGCTCTCTAGGATGCCTCTGAATGAGGTTTCCACAGGGGAGCAGATCAGCTGGGTGTCTGCTCCAGTCACTGGAATCTGGGTGAGGGGTGGAAGGGGAATGGTATTCCACAGGGGCACAGTCTGGATGCCAGGTGTGCTCTGGGAGCTCCCTACTGCCAGTTGTGCCTCTAGGGTGTAGGGCGGTATGCGGGTGCTCCTACCTGCAGCTCTTGTGTTTTATTTTCAATACACTGAATTCCCTAAAATGCACCAACTTTTCCTTTACACAACAAATGAGTCGAAAATTTGTTTAAAAATTCTTGCAGAGAACCTACTTCCTTACCATTGTATAAATTCACTGATGTCTACTGAGTAAAATCACTGCAATGTCCCAGATCCATAGTAATGTCATTCCTGGGTCCTCCCAGGTATATGCCTCTAATATATAGGTTTAATTATCTCATGCATTATTCCATTACAGCCCTTTCCACACAGTGTCACGAATATTCATCTCTGTAATACTCACCAGTCACGACTGTCAGTCTTCATCATTCCACACACAGGACAAGGCATTGCACAGTCCTGAGGACATTTAAAAATCTCTGAATTATATTTCTGTGAATACATATGAATAGAATGTCTCCCTCATTTCAACATGAATCTTGAGAATGTATCTTGTTGAGAAGCTTGAGAACTATTCATCTTTATTACCCAGCTTCCAGTTGGGACATTTCCAGGATGAGAAGCTCAGTTCATTGGAGGAAGACAATCTTGTCCACAACACACCTGGCCAGCACAATGTTCTTTTCTTCAAAGGCTTCCTGTAGTTGTTATTTTGGCTTTAATAAGTGAAGTCTAGTGGCCAGACAGACGATTCAGCAGTTAAAAGCACTGGCAGCTCCACTAAAGAACCTGAGCTTGATTGTATACAGCAGCTCAGAGCTCTCAGTAACTCTATTTGTAAGGGATCCAATGCCATTGTCTGTCTTCCATGGGTGCTGCACATACATATGATACACAAATGATATGTGTGCACACAAATATTCACATGCATAAAATAAATAAATCTAAAGAGAACTTATTCCCACAATTTTTTCTCTGATCTACATACATATCTGCATGTACATGACTATGCATGCACATACACAAATAAATAAATATAAGATAATAAAAATAAATAAATGGGATACATCTAATAGACAGCTAAGTCTCGTATATTAAAAATTCCTTTAAAATATTAGTCTCCAGCCATAGAACGTGCCCCAGTGTTTGATTTTTATTACTTTTGTTGTTTTATTACTTTGATTATTTAAAATAGGGTCTGACTAGACCATTTCACCATGCTAAAGCTTGTTCCATAACCTGGCAACAAAGAATACAGTTTAGTTAACAGCTAGCAGATTCACTGAAGTTGAAGACCAAAAAGATCAGCAAGGTCAATGACTTACAATACCATCTAAAGTTGCCTTGATTAGTGAAATGGGCCATGCTCATCAGCCAACAAGCAAGTCAAAGATATATAAAGAAGGTTTCAATATGTACTACCCCCTGAGAAAGCATTAACAGCATGTGATCATCTCCCTTGTCGTGATAGGGGAATCTGCCCAAGGTGTCTCGGCCATGTCACTGGTTCACCCAAAACAGGCTCTGAAAATGAACAGTTCTCAATAGAAATCACCTCGGTATTTGTTTGCGTTCTGAAGTAAATCTTTCTAAGAGGCTCTTAGACAAAGAGCTGAGTGGCAGCTTCTCTTGCAAATCTCTTCATGATTCCTGATAGTCTTCATCTCTTCTGCATCCCTTCTACATTATAAAGCAGAAGTAATGAATCCTCCTTCTGAAAATATTATTTCTATAATAAAACTCCCTTTCGAACCAAGCATCCAATGTCCATAAAATTCATTCTTTGACTTCATGAGATAAAGGACCCAGAGCCTCAGACTCAATGGATGCTTTGGTAAATAGCTAGCATCCAAGCCCCTGAGTTGAAGCCCACTTGAGATGAGAAAGTCATCATCAATCTCAAGTCTCCTGTTTCCCCCATTTCAACTGGATATGGTATACAAATATTACCAAAGAACTAAAATAAGTAGTGTGTGAACTATAGTTTGGCAAAAGTAAACAATTTAGGTACTCATGGAACAGAACAAATTATACCTCCGGCTGACAGAGGAAATGATAGTAAGTCACTCAACAGCGCCAAGGAATCTGAGAGGAGACCTGAGTGATGAAAGAAGATGGAACTATGAAACACTACATCCTTCTGGAAGCTGGGCACAGGCCCTGGAGCTCAGGAAAGCAGTGAAGGTTGAAGAAGTATAGACACTCACACCTTCAGAATCCTAGTATAGGAAGATAAACCACACAGAGGAGAGGGATATTTTTTTTACCAGTTACTTAGAAATAAATAGCCCTTAAAAAGAGATCAGAGAGGAAAAATGGGTAGTAAAGAAGATTAAAGAGTATGTTACTGTTTCCTCCAAAAATCCAATAGAATATGTCAATAGATTATATAAAATAAATACTAATATATGAACAGAGAATGTTATAAGTAATTGCTTCTTGTAGCTGTGAAGACTGAGATGTCCTGTCCCATGACCGGCAGTCAGCAAGCTGGTGGCACAGGAGCAGTAGTGATAGTCTACAGACCACTGATGTGACAGTTTCTGTCTAAGTCCCAAGTATTAAGGACCAATATTTGTGAGCTCCAATTTGAGTTTAAAGTCCTACCAACCAGAACATCCAATCAGGTAGATCATAGCCTAAGGAAACACAAAGACCAAAGTCCTGGCACAGGCAACCAGACAGACAGAAAGAGCAAAATCCTTTCTTCTGTTTTTATTGTATTCAAATTCTCAAGAGAGAGTATAGTATCCCCACCTGATGGAAACTCAACATGCAGAATTAAATGCTGATCTCTTCTAGAAACAGACCCACAGGTACTCTCAGAAATAATGGTTAGCCAAGTATCTGGACATCTTATGACCTAGTCAAGCTGACACATGAGATTAAACATCACAGAGGGAAAGTTCTAGAAAGTCACATCTACTCTCCTCTTTTAGGAGGACACTGCTACCAAAGAAGAAAAGGAAGTTCTTGTGTTCTTGATTTTCTTTCTTTTTTTATTGGATGTTTTCTATATTTACATTTCAAATGTTATTCCCATTCCAGGTTTCCCCTCCAGAAACCCCCATCCCATCTTCCTTCCCCCTGCTTCTATGAGGGTGTTCAAACACCTACCCACCCACTGCTGCCTCCATGCCCTGGCATTCCCCTACACTGGGGCATCGAGCCTTCACATGAACAAGGGCCTCTCCTCCCACTGAAGTCCAACAAGGCCATCCTCTGCTATATATGCAGCTGAAGCCATGGAGCACTCCATGTGTACTCTTTGGTTAGTGGTTTAGTTCTTGGAAGTTCCGGGGGGGTCTGGTTAGTTGATATTGTTATTCTTTCTATGGGGTTGCAAATCCTTTCAGCTCCTTCAGTCTTTTCCCTAACTCCTCCGTTGGGGACCCTGTGCTCAGTCCAATGGTTGGTTGTGGGCATCTGCCTCTGTATTTGCCAGGCTCTGTCAGAGCCTCTCAGGAGATAGCTATATCAGGCTCCTGTCAGAAAGCACTTCTTGGCATCTTCAATAGTATCCCTGTTTGGTATCTGTATATGGGATGGATCCCCAGGTGGGGCAGTCTCTGAATGGCCTTTCCTTCAGTCTCGGCTCCACACTTTGTCTCTGTATTTCCTCCCTCAAGTATTTTTGTTCCCCCTTCTAAATAGGACTAAAACACCCACACTTTGGTCTTCCTTCTTCTTGAACTTCAAGTTGTCTGTGAGTTGTATCTTGGGTATTCTCAGCTTTTAGGCTAATATCTACTTATCAATAAGTACATGGCATGTGTGTTCTTCTGTAATTGGGTTACCTCATTCAGTATGATATTTTCTAGTTCGATCTATTTGCCTGTGAATTTCATGAAGTCATTTCTTTTAACAGCTGAGTAGCACTCCATTGTGTAAATGTACAATGTTTTCTGTATCCATTTCACTGCTGAAGGACATCTGGGTTATTTCCATCTTCTGGCTATTATAAATAAGGTTGCTATGAACATAGTGGAGCATGTGTCCTTGTTATATATTAGAGTGGATATAACTTTTAGATATCTGTCCAGGAGTGGTAGAGCTGGGTCCTCAGGTAATACTATGCTCAATTTTCTGAGGAGCCACCAGACTGATTTCTACAGTGGTTGTATCAGCTTGCAATCCCACCAACAATTGAGGAGTGCTCCTCTTTATCCACATACTTGCCAGCATCTGCTGTCACCTGAGTTTTTGATCTTAGCCATTCTGACTGGTGTGGGGTGGAATCTCAGGGTTGTTTTGATTTGCATTTTCCTGATGACTAAGGATGTTGAACATTTCTTTAGATGCTTCTTGGTCATTTAAGTTTTCTCCATTGAGAATTCTTTGTTTAGCTCTGTACCTCATTTTTAATAGGGTTATTTGGTTGTTTATAGTCTAATTTCTTGAGTTCTTTGTCTATATTTGATATTAGCCTTCTATCAGATGTAGGATTGGTAAAGATCTTTTCCCAAACTGTTGGTTGCTGTTTCATTTTATTGAAAATCTCTTTTGCCTTACAAAAACTTTGCAATTTTATGAGATCCCATTTGTCGATTTTTGATCTTAAAGCATAATGCATGGGTTTTTGTTCAGAAACTTTTCCCCTGTATCCATATGTTCAAGGCTCTTCTTCACTTTCTCTTCTATTAGTTTCAGTGTATCTGGTTTTATGTGAAGGTCCTTTGTCCACTTGGACTTGAACTTTGTACAAGGAGATAAGAATGGATTGATTTGCATTTTTCTACATGCTGACCTCCTGTTGAACCAGCACCATTTGTTGAAAATGCTGAGTTTTTTTCCATCAGATGGTTTTAGCTCCTTTATCAAAGATCAGGTGACCATAAGTGTGTGGGTTCATTTCTGGGTCTTCAGTTCTATTCCATTGATCTTCCTGCCCACCTCTGTACCAATACCATAAAGTTTTTTCACTATTGCTCTGTAATACTGCTTGAGATCAGGGATGGTGATTCTCCCAGAAGTTTTTTTTTTTTTTTATTGCTAAGAATAGTTTTCACTATCTGGGTTTTGGGTTATTCCAAGTGAATTTGCAAATTGCTCTTTTTAACTCTATGAAGAATTGAGTTGGAATTTTGATGACGGTTGCATTGAATCTGTAGATTGCTTTCGGCAAGATGGCCATTTTTACTATATTAATGCTGCCAATCCATGCGCATGAGAGATCTTTCCACCTTCTGAGATCTTCTTCAATTCTTTTCTTCAGAGACTTGAAGTTCTTGTTATAAAGATCTTTCACTTGCTTGGTTAGATTCACCCCAAAGTATTTAGTATTA
>JANHMN010000024.1:20833911-20855518 GCA_030674055.1 Rhabdomys pumilio
GATAGATAGATAGATAGATAGATAGATAGATAGATAGATAGATAGATGCAGTGATGAACTTAAAACACAGATAATTAACTATACCACTTAACACTGATCAAAACAGACATGAAATTAGAAAGCATTTCCCATGAACTCTCAAATCTACTTTGACCAAGATATGATCCAGTTCTTCTTACTGCATACTTTAATGGGGCCAACATATATGTTGAACTTTAGATGTGCTTTTTTATGGTTTATTGGTTTTTTAATTGTATATTATATTTACATTTCAGATTTTATCCCCTTACCCCATTCCCCCCACTACCCAGGAACCTCCTATTCCATCCCCCCTCCTCCTGCTTCTATGAGAATGTGCCCCCACCTACGCCCCCCACTCCCACCTCCCCACCCTCGAATCCCCCCCACTTGGTGTTCAGCCTTCATGGGACCAAGGATCTCCTCTCCCACCTGTGCCCTACAAGGCCAACCTTCCCTACATATACAGATGGAGTCATGGGTCCCTCCCTATGTGCTCACAGGCTGGTAGTTTAGACCCTGGGGAGCTCTGGTTGGTTGGTATTGTTGCTCTCCTCATGGGACCACAAACCCTTTCAGCTCCTTCAGTCTTCTCTCTAACTTCTCCATTGGGAACCCCTTGATCAGATCAGTGGTTAGCTGTGAGCATCTGCCTCTGAATATGTCAGACTCTGGCAGACCTCTAAGGAGACAGCTATATCGGGCTCTTGTCAGCATGCACTTCCTGACATCCACATCAGCGTCTACCTTTGGTGACTGCACATGGGATGGATACCCAGGTGGAATGGTCTCCAGACAGCCCCTCCTGCAGTTTGTGTCCCACACTTTGTCTCCATATTTGCTTCCTTGAGTATTTTGTTATTCCTTCTAAGTAGGACCGAGGCACCCACACTTGCTCTTTTTTCTTCATGAGCTTCATGTGGTCTGTGAGTTGAATCTTGGCTATTTCAAGCTTTTGGGCTAATAGCCCCATAGCGTGGTCATTGTCCTCATCATAGATAAAACTATAACTTACAGAAGCACAGAACTTTCTCCAAAACACAAATTAAATACTGAAAGCAGGAGGCTCTACTCAGCCAGCCAGACTTCTAGGCAGACAGACACACAGACACACAGATTGATTTGTGTTCTGGAATCATATTCAATTCTCAAATATTTGTAGGTCTGTCCAGGGAAAGAGACCAAAGGTCCATGGTTGCATAGAAATAGGACCGGCATAGACATCCCTATCATGCTCTCTATCCCCTTGCCTCTGCCTCCTGGAGTCCTTTGCTACATTTAGAATAAACAAAATGTTGATTCAAGAATCAAGAAATCTCTGGAAGCTCCCAGGTGATGAACCACCAATAGAAGAGCATACACGGGCTGATCTGAGGTCCCTGTCACATATGTAGCAGAGGGCTGTCCTATCTGGCCTCAGAGGGAGAGAATGCATCTAACCTAATTCTGTAGAGATTTGACTCCCCAGGGTAAAGGGATAAGGGGGTACCCTCTCAGAGATGAAAGGGAGGGAAGATGGGGGAAGAACTCTGAGAGGGGGAGCAAGAGGAAGGGCAACACTCGGGATGTAAATAAATAAAATAATTATTTTTTAAAAGTCAAGGACTCTAATGAAAGGTATATATCATTCAAATAGAGGAATCTTATGCCCACTTAGCTGCAACCAGGATATGGCCCCACAAGCCGTCCCAATTGTGAAGAACTGCATATGCCTGCCTGGGTTAGCTATGAATTTATATTTAACTTCATCTAACAGGGTAATCTTTCCTTCATTTCTAAGTTCCTAGAAAGCATTGCAGTCAAATTCCATAGAAAATGATGAAGTCTTATGGGAATGCTACCACACTTAACTTGTAGTCAGTCTTACTTCGTATTGTATGGAAAATGGGAAGCTGTTGACATGATACAGCTCTGGCTCTGAGGATGCTTGAAATTCGGCAATGGAAACCAAGTGAGTGGCTTGCAATCAGTAGATATGGTGGAAATACAGACCAGAAATTCTTTTTGAATTTCCTTGCTCTTCTTTTACAGAGGGTTGTGCCTGCTTGTGTTTCCTTAGTTTTTCATTCCCTTTGCTTGGCCTTCCTCTCAGAATTTTCTGAATATTCATTAATTGCCATCTATGCCAGATTCCTCATGTCTCACAATGTGCTTGCCTGTGAGAAATGCCAAATCACAACAGGGACACAGGTGGCAAATGGTTTTGGAAAGGAAAGACTTCTTCATTTTCCTGAACTAAAAATAAGGTGGGAACAAAATTAATATTTGTGTGCCTGGCTTGTGACGGGCTCAATTCCAGACATTTTAATCTCACCAGTCCCTACGTAACTACATCTTTCAAATGTTAACTGCACTTTATCAGAGTGAAACTTGAGATTATCTGGCTAAGGGTTAGCTGTGTGAGTACCATAGCAGAAATTGCATGTGACCCCAATCTGCCACCTGGTTTCTATCTATGTGCTGGCTTTACTAACATCCAGTGTCCTAGACTAGCCTAAAATAACATGAGACAACTCTACAAAAGCTTCCTCTAGTACTCTAGACAGTAAAACCCACACAAAAGTGACCAGAATTATCTATCACTCGTAAGCACTCACCCCCAGTCATCTGAATGGTTACAGAATGGGAAGCTGCAGTCCTGAGCTGTAATCTACAGTACTAAGGTCACTTCAGATGCAATTAGACAACACTGAGTAGAATTCTGTGAATGTTCTTGGCGATGTGGTGGAAAGTTTACAAAGCAAAGGAAGAGATAGCTTTCAAGTGCCAGCTGCTGCCTTGCTGAGAAGCTGCATGTCCTAGTCACTTCTCATGGGAGTTTCCCAAAGGGACACCGCCAACACTGCCAGGGCCGAATCAAAGCTGGGTGGTTTCAAGAGCAAACACATCTTTTCATTCTCAGACATTCCTCAACCCCATCAGTGCTGCTGTTTGTCCTAGGCCCCAAGAGATGCTCTCTCTTATGAACATAAGAAGAGCATTTTCTTTTGCTATCGTCAAGTAGAGTGAACTAAGCATACACCATGTGAATGATTCAGAAGTGAAGTAAAGTAACATAAATGTCTGGATTTGGGAGATGATCTTTGGGAGAGGTGGGGAGAACAGTTGTGCAAACAGAGTAGATTTGACATTACATCAGAAGGTGGTGAGTAGCAGGGTGGGGGACACTTGTGTCACTCTACATGGCACGAATGAGGATGGAAGTCCTAGCAATAAAGAATGGTCCAGAAATTAAGGACTGGGAGTAGGAGTAGCCAGCCTAAGTAGGCATAAGAAGTCAGTTGAATCTTCCTAATGGTCCTTTCTTCAACAAGGTTATGGGTGTCAAGGAGCTGAGTGGTTCTGGTTTGTTGGATGCATGGAGAGTTTGGGGGAGCCTCTACATCTGATAGTGTATTAAAGATGAAAGAAGGGACTGATTTATCTTGAAAAGTTGGAGTTCCTGAGTGTTCACTTGAGAAGATAAAGTTTGGGGTAGGGAAAAGGGAAACTACTATCAGCTAGTAAAATCTATTGTAAATCTCTTAACGATTAGATTTCAAGATGACATTGTGCTAATCCCAGAACCAATAGATAAGTAAAGCAATTTTGACATCTCCAAATAATTCCAAGAGCATGAAAATACTATATTGTTGTTCAAGTATAACATGTAGAAACCGTTTCTACTCATTGTAACCCTGGACAGCTCTAGCGTCCATGTTTTTCTCATGCCCATTCATAGCTAACACCATGTTCTTGAAGCCATAACCACTCCTCTGCAGTCCCTCACTGTGGGCCCTGAGCTTCCTATAAATGGCTTCCACTGTGAAGCACTCTGGTTACCCTGTTGCCTTTCTTAGGTCTGTGAAGCATGCAGCTGTAATTTGCCTTTGTCTTGGCTGTGTATCACAGCTCTACACGAATGTGCCGCGGCTTCCCATCGGGTTATCTGGGTAATTTGTAGTTTGGAACCACTCTACACAAGTTTGATATAAACAATTTGTTATGCTTTATAGTGCATACCAATGTGTGCTCAGGAATGGAACTGCTGGGTCACAGAGAGTTACACATTTTGATTTAGAAAGTAATAGTTGTCTAGAATGTTTACACTAATTTACACTCTCACTAGAAAACCGTATTAATCCTAGTTGTTTTACATTTTCTTAACACTTGTTACTTTCAGGTATCACTTTACTCATACCAGAGAGTCCCTGTCTATAATGAAGAATCCCACAGCCAATTGATGATTCCCGCAGCACTTTTTACCAGGAGCTAAGCCATTTCCATCATTTATTTATGACCTCTGTTCTACTCCTTGCCCTACACACATTAGAGAGTAAACTCTGTGGTAGTGTGCACTCTGATGCTGTATTTCCACTTATAACTGGTAAAAGGCAGTGCTCAAAAAAAAATCTGGTGAATGAGTGATTCAGAAAACAATTAAATGTCTGACTTCTAGGAAAATTGATTCATTCTGTAGCTCTGGCCTTAAAACCTACCATAATGAAAATATTAAATTTTCAGATAAAGGTTTACATAGAGATAACCACCACATTTTATAATATTTATAACATTTTTGTAATCACGCTGAATTGGAAATAGTCTAAATACTGAATGATTAATCATCAACCATTAACACACATTAATGATTAATGCAATGAGAAACATGATGTTCAAAAATTTCAATCATTTCTAAGACTATATACCACCCACTGCTCGGCACTCCCCAACTACGTTAGAATAATACTTTCATATGTGCGAGAGAACACGTGTTTAGGAGGAAAAAGAGGACACTAATGTTTATGGAGTAAGAGAGAAAGTTTTAGAACCTTTTCTGAATGGTAAAATCAAAGGTTTTTTTCCTTATATTTTTCTATGTTTTCTCAAATAAACACAAGTTTTCATTAGAGAAGCAGTATTTTTTGATATAAAATTAGCTGGGGCTCTGGCAATGGCAAAACAGACCAATTCCTCCTAGAATCCTGTCTCTAACTAAAACTCAACAGATATAATAAAATAGGAAACTTCTGAAATGCAGACAGATGGTAGATGTTTTTTGAAAACCTCAGGTTGTAAGGATTGCCGGTGGACTAACCCCACCGGATTTCCCTAGTAGTTTCCATTCAGCCCCCAAAATACCGTTCTACAGTCCTCCTTCATTTGGATATGCCAATGGTCACATATTCAAAAAGATCAGAGCCAGGAATTCTGTTTGTTTTCCCTTCTTGCCCATCTTCACTCCTTGCACCAGACCCGGAAACCCAGGAACACTCTCTATCCAGGACCCCCCAGTGGCCTCATCGGGCTGGGACTCAAGTGTTCACCTGCTCTCCAGGATCTGGCCTCTGTCACCCTCAGCCCCATAAGCAGCCTCCTTGCAGGTGTCCCTTCTCCACCTTAGCTCCACTCTGTGAGTGAGCTGGTATTAATAGTGAACTTAGAAATGAGTTTAGAAGTGCTACTTTCTCTTCTATTTTTAGAAGAGTTTAGAAAAGATGAGTAGTTGTTCTTTTTATAAATGTTTTATAAAATTCTCCCAGGATAACATCTGGCCTTGGGCTTTTCTCTGATGGGAGTATTTTGATGACTGATTCAGTCTCCTTTCCTGTAATAGACCAAACAGAATTTCTGCTTATTTAGAATTCAATCTGGGCTCAGTGTAAGTTTCTAGAAATGCATCCATTTCTTACAGATCATCCATTTTGGCATATAGTTATTCAAAGTAGTGTCACATTTGAATCATATCTCTGACAGTACCTGTGATGCTGCTTCTTTCAGTTCGAGTTTTATTCAAGAATAACCTCTTTCTTTTGTAGTTACTTTAAATTTTTTTTAAAAAATGTCAATTCTCCCTATCTTTAAAAACATTCTTAGTTTTCATTATATTTTTTTAATTTTATTCTCTCATTTAGCTTTCGTTGTAATCTTTGGGGGGTTTTTTGTTTGTTTGTTTGTTTGTTTGTTTTTGGTTTTTTTGGGTTTTTTGTTTGTTTGTTTGTTTTTTGTTTTTTTTTAACTATGCGATTAGCTTTATTTTCTCTTCGTATTTCCTGAGGTGTATAGTTAGGTTACTCACTTGAGATTTTTTTTTCTTCATGTGTGTATTTGTGATGCGACCTGAATAACAACGTGATTGAATTTAAGGTCTCTAGGTCTGTCGGGGGTTGTGTGTGGGGGCGGGGGGGGGGGGGGGGGGGAGATTTCCAGAGTGCATAACTGAGAAAGGGAGATTCATGCAAATGTCCAGCACCATCCAACAAATGACTCAGATACAAAGTCCAAAGAAAGGCATCACAGGTCTGCCTTTGCTTCTCTTTGAGTGAGTCCATCTGCCGTTGTTGCCACCATCATTTGCCAGCAGAACATTCCAGCATCCATGCCCTTTCAGTGTTTTCTGCATACCGCGGCTCTGCAGGCGTCCAGCTTCAGGGAGAAGCTGCTCCCAGGTTACAGCCTCTCTAGCACTCTGGCAGCCACGATTGGTCTAGTCCCTGTCAGGTAAACTGATCTAATAAACACCCTGTGAGTTCCGTTCCTCTAGACAGCGCTACCTCGTATAGTATTTAGCAGTATAAAAATTCTTCTTAGAACTGCTTTAGTTGCATCCCATGTATTCCGTTGTGTTCTGCTTTCATTTTTGTCTCAAGGAATTTCTTAATTTGCTTTTAAAGGATAAAAGCCAAGAGCTTATACCCAACATCAATAATGGGAATCTCAGGCTCAGCATCTCAGATTAGGAACAAAACAAGGCTCCCACTTCCTGCTCTTGCTCAACAGGTATTGGAAGCCCTGGCTAGAGTAACTAAGTAAGAGAAAGAGGCAGAACGCATTGAAATAGCAAAGGACAAACAGCTCATACTTTGCAGATTAGAAAAAGCCTAAAGATTATCCCCTTGAAGAATAAATGAGCTTTGCAAAACACAGAATACAAAGTCAAAGTATTTCTGTGTGACCTGTCCAAAATATCACTGTTTACTTGAAATTACTTGGTAATATTACTCTTGACTGCATCATCATAATGAAAGTTGATGCAGCAGATGCCTATGAATGCTACCTCAAGTAAGGTACAAAGACCAAAATCTTCTAAACATATAAAAAATGAAAGCCAAAAAAAAAAAAATACAAAACAAAAGAAAAAAAAACAAAAAACAAAACAAACAAACCCACAAAGATAGAAGAATGTAGGCACAAATCCCAGCCACACCTATAAAAAGGACTAAAAATAATAACAATTGCTGTTTGCAAAATGTGGGGGCAAATGGATATATACATGCCTAGTGTGAATTGTTAAAAAGTATATCCATGGCTGGAGAGAGGCCTCACCATTGTAACAAAACACATGAAATGTACTCAAAGGCTCTTTGTATCATTTGTTACAACTGCATTTTTGTATGTGCTTATCTCAAAACAAAAATAAATTTAAATCACGTACTCAAAGAGGAAACGGAAGAATGGCATTAGCAGTGAGAAAGGAGAAATCTGCTTCAGTCGTGCTTCTGGCTTTCGCTTCCCCAGCCCCTGACAGGCTAAACTATGGTGCTGGCTCCAGCACTGTGGAACACACACTCTTTCTCTGGAGTCTGCCTCACTTCCTTGCAAGTTAACCCAAGAATGTTGGCAGTATTAAGGAAGATACAAGAGTTGACAGATGGAGTTATAGAAAAAAAAACCTCATAAGCCCAAATATCTGGCAAGGATAGACTATCACAACCAAAATCAGAATTGTGTTTAGTGAAACTGGGCGTTTATTTTGCCTGGCACATGAGCGTCTACCTAGGAATTGTGAGATTATACCATGGGAGGTAAACATTCCGGGTAAAGAATCATTGAGAAACTAGAGGGATTACAAGTACCAAGGAGACACAGGAGCGGAAGTGCTGGTCTAGCACGTGCTTCCGGGGGCCTCTAGAGTAGGACTCCTGAAGGATTCCTTAAATTTGTTAGACTCCAAATAAAATTAGAAGCATTTTCACAACGTTATTTCTAGAAGAGGCAAAGAACATACAGTTATCCCCCAAAACAAAGCAAAATACTAACGTGGCCTTGTCAAATTTCCCCCATTCACACTGGCCATAAATGCACTCCATAATTTTTTATCATGTGTGTGTGTCTCTTTCTGTCTGTCTGTCTGTCTGTCTGTCTGTGTGTCTGTGTGGTGTGTACATATGCACATATGTATGCACATGCAAAAATTATCTTTAAAGAAGTTGTGAATTTGAGAGAGAGTAAGGAGGCCATGGGGAAGTGTTGAAGGGAGGAGAGGCAGGGAGAGAAATTATGTAAATATAGTGCTTATATTTGAAAGTCTCAAAATTGATTGAAAATACTAATGAAAACAATATATTTTTAAAGATCAAATGTAATAAAAATAAAAATGCTACACCAAATTATAAAAACATTGAGATATTTTTACATTGGTATAGTTTGAGCTGTGTAAAGTCATTTTAATAATTATCTTACCAGATTTGAACAAATTCTACATAACTGTCATGTTTTAAAGATCAGAAATAGAAAGCAGACAAGCAGCTCACTCCTCTTTTCATTTCTTGAGACAGGGTATCACTACTTGACCCAGCTCACCTAGAACTCACTATGCAGACCAAGCTAACCTTGAACAGAGATCCACCAGCCTCTGCCTCTTGAGTGCTGGAATTTAAGGTGTATACCACAACACCCAGCCCACTTCCACCTTTGCATGTACATTTTGATCCTCATAGTCATATAGAAACAAAAACCCTAAATTGTCAGCCCATCAGTCCACGTATCCTTCATAGACAATCTTAACAATTCCCTTTGCCAAAATGTTTAAACACTAAAATACCAGACAAGTGTCCTGCTTTACTTTTGACAGGGACCTTTTAGAAACACCACTGACTGTCTGCTGAACTGTTAGATTTATGACTCACGGCCACTCATTTTCTATAAGAATGATAACAGCCTGTAGTAAAAAAAGTGTGAAAAGACATTAAGAGAAATGAGAAAACACTTTATCCTGGCAACTTTGACACCTTTCCAGAATTTTAAAGAAAGCTGTGAATAAACTCCCTGCTGGGAAACCATGCTCACTCCATCCTGCTTGCAGGTGAATAACAGCATTAGTTGGGTACAGAAGAATAATACTTCATTAAAGCAAGGTACAGAAACAACTCAAAAGTCAAACAGTTTCACCTCGACTTTACCCTAAAGGGCAATGGGGGGGGATAACACTAATAAAATAAAATAAGTCATACAGTTAACTGTTTGTGGAAAAGAAGCACAAGCACAGACTAAGTATTCTCTAGTTTTAGATAAGTAGTCAACAAATGGATGGATACAAGCAGAATTAAAAGTTCTAGCCATGTATGTTAGAATGTGCATAATGTATACTCCCTGCTATACAGTAGTGCAAGTGAATGCACCACCAGCACCAAAAAGCTGAAGTCACCTCCAGCTCCAGCTTTCTTCTACCTCATTAGCATACCTTCCTCTCAAAGTTCCTGTAATGCTTAGCTTTGTCAACTTGACACAACCTTGAATCTTCTGGAAAGAATTTCAATGAAAGATTTTTCTATAGGGTTGGCATGTGGACATGTCTTGCAGGAGAGGTGGGGTTCTCAGTTAAGTTCATTGATATGAAGAGACCTAGCTCACTGGGAGTGGTACCATTCCCTAGGCAAGGGCCCTAGACTATATGAGTTGAGAAACTGAGCTGAGAAGCAAGCAAGAAGTAAGCAAGCAAGCAAGCAAGCAAGAGTGGCTGCATACATTCTTTCTGCTCTTGCCTATGGGTGTGACTAGTTGCTTCCTGACACTTTGACTTTCTCACAATAATGGACTACAACCAGGAAGCAACCCTGAGTTGCTTTCTAGCAGAGTATTTTATCACAGACACAAAAAAAACTGAACCTACAATAGCACCCACCTGTATTCTGAGCATCTCTTCCCTGCCTGACACTGAGGCTTCTTCATTTAAAATCTTTCAGACTCTTTCCACATCAATCTAGAGTTAGACTCTACTTTTGAGGTCTTGCACTGGGGCAATTATCTGAGTATAATGACACTATACACATGCAAATATTTCACTGCTTAGGGTTATCTCCAGTTTGACTTTGCATGACTGGTGTTTGCTCACCTGACCTTCTTTTCTTTAGCTTTACTTCAGCACCATACACATTATGGTCACAGGAGTCTCCACATGACATCCTAAACAGCTTACAGTTTACCTTGGTTTTGATCAGATAGTTTTTCTCCTGCCTCTCTTTCCTTCCTTTCACGTTATCTTCTTGTAATCTCATCATAAATCTTAAGAGAGCAGAGAAGTGCTCTTTTTCAGTTGTCTGATCAGTGCCAACCTAGAAAAGAAACTAGTTCATAAGAAGGGCATGGAAAAGTCTCAATGCTAAGGCTAAAACTGGTGCATATAAATTCCATTATACGAGTCACTATTTAGAATTTAGTCACATGTCAAACCAGGCTTACAAAAGCAATGTTCACTAAAGGAGAGAAAGCTGGACTTGGGTGGATACTCAGTAATTTCTACAATAGACTATGTTTAAATAAAAAAATCAGTAGACGATGCCAATTTATTTACCTCAATTTGAGCACTATAAAGTATACACATGCATTAAAATGTTACATGATATTTGAGAAACACACTTTCTTATGCACGTTGTAGGTACGTATGGGTATGCCTGTTGTGCGTACATGTGTGTATATATGTATAAGCACATGGAGGATAAGGACAGCAACAGATGTCATCCTGAGGAATGCCAGCCTAACAGGATCTCTCATTGGCCTGGAAATCATAAATTAGGCTACAGTACATACTACCTCTGCCTCTACAGAGCTAGGGTCACCAGCAGGCACTGTCTATACCTGGCATTTTATGTGATAACTAAGGACTGAACTCAGTCAGTTCCTCATAGTTGCAAGTCAAACACTTTACTAACTGAGCCATCCTTTCAGCCCCAAATAAGTAGAATTATATGCACAAATTAAATTTTAAAAAGTAAACAAAAATAATTATAATATCAGCAAGAGGTACAAATGTATAATAAAAAGGAACAAAAAGCTACTTATACTTGCCATAAATACCCACTAGAACCTAAACTGAAACTAGCATAAAAATGCACAAAATGGGTAGTAAGTCTTTAGCTGTCTAGTTGTCTCGGGAAGGATCATGTTGATCTATAGATTTTATGTAATCATTGTATATTAAACTATTTTAAACCACTCTTTTTAATAAATAAAATTATAGAACATATTATAGTATTGACATTACGTAATGTCATGTAAACAAATCTATGGACCAACATTATTCGAGAAACAACTGTGAAATAATCCTGTGAAACACCAGTAAAGAGAATAAGCAGAGTACTATTAAAAATGCAACACTGTAGCTATAATTGGGTTTACTCAAAGACTGTAAAAATGTTAAACACTAGGAATTCCTTGATACAAGTCAGTATAGTAGGGCCTAGGATGTGGTTCAGTAGATATAGGACTTGCCACTGAGTCTGGCAACCTAAGTTCAATCCCCAGGATCCAAACATCTGAAGGAGAGAACTGGCTTCCTCAGGTTGTCCTCCAGCCTCAGTGCTTGCCCTAGCATATACATGCATGAACACACACATACACACACACTCACACACAAACAGAGAGAGAGAGGGAGGGAGGGAGGGAGGGATGGAGGGAGGGAGAGAGAGAGAAGAGAGAGAGAGAGAGAGAGAGAGAGAGAGAGAGAGAGAGAGGACTTTGTAAACCTATCTTCTTCACAGTTATGATCCCGTCCATACAGTTAAGATAAACTGAGTTAAAATAAGCTGAGTTAAAATAAACAAAAGCCATATCTAACAGGAATAAGTGTTGTGCTCAGAAAAGGGTTCACAAAAGGTAAAGAAGATAATTTTCTGTCCAAACAGGCTGACACGAGCTGGAGTAAGTTTGAAAGAGGGAGCCTCAATTTAGGGGGACACATTTCTAGACCATTTTCCTGATTAATGATTGTTGTGAGACGGTCCTACTCAGTGCGAGTGACACCACCCCTGGACAGGTAGTCTTAGAGGTGTGTAAATCAGGCTGAGCAAGCCATGAGTAGTAAGCCCGTAAGCAGAGATCCTCCACAACCTTGCCTCAGTTCCTACTCTAAATTCCTGCTCTGGATTCCCTTCATGATAGATTAGAAGAGTAAGATGAAATAAACCCTTTTCTCTTCAACTTATTCTTGGTTGTGGTGTTTTATCACAGCAACAGAAACCACAACTGAGACAACAGCTTTTGCAGGGGGAGCATTGTATCTAGGAATCACTGCTTGGGTGAATTTGAAGAAGTAACAAACTTAGTCTTTTTTCTGAGAGAAGCTAAGAGTTCTTGACAATGCCGTGACCCTTAGCTTAAAAACCATGCAGTCATGCCCACCCCTCCAGCAGCAGAGAGGCCCTCCACTCAGCAATCTGTCTTTGTCTCATGCTCCCTGGCAAGCCTTCATAAAGGTTGCCCTTGGAGACTCCATCTGCCAGAAGATATAGAGTGTGTCTCATAGGCAAACGTACCATGACTGCAAGGGAGGACAGGTGAATGTGTTAAGGACAGCCTGGTATAAGCTCCAAGCGGTGGGGCAAAGCTGTGGATTGCTGCGAAACAGCATCAGCACACAGTTCCTCTCAGTGGGAAGCCATTAGAGTGGAGGCAGCTGGTTTTAGAGCAGAGGAATCCATCCAAGTGAGGTGGAGACAGTTTTGCTAACACTGGCAGGCTTTCAAGAGGCACTATACCCAATAACCAGAGATGAGCTCTGTGTGCTACAAAAAGAAGGGGCCACAGCTCCTAATGATTTTACCAACCTTCCCCCACTCCACCCCAGAGCTCAGGTCCAATATCAACCAGAACCAACAATGTGAAAATTTAAAAAAAAAGAAAGAAAGAAATACACAAAGAACCCCTACATCAGATTCACATTAGCCAGAAAGGCTTTATGCATGGTCTGAAACCTCCTTCAACAGGAAATCAGACTGGAAAGTTCCCCCGGGGCACCAACTCAACAGTGTTGCCCTAGGCTTACCTTTTCTAGTGCTGGTACCACAGATCAACCAAGAATTTTAGAAAGACCCACTCTGGGCCCCAACACAGTGCTGATGCCTAAAAGGACATCAAATGAGCCTTAAAAAAAAATATCTCATTGCTAGAATCAATTCAAGGCACATTTAATACGGGGGAGTGAGATTACACAGAGAAGTGTGTTGTGGTGATGCTTTCTGAGAACAGCAGTACAGAGAAATCCAAATGAAGAAGTGGGATGTGGGCTCTGGAGGGAGGAAGGGAGGGGTGGACAGGCAGGCAGGAGGAATAGGAAGGAACACTGTGGGAGGAAAGAACAGAATGAGTGGAGGCTCAAACATGGAAGGGAGCTGGCATGAAATGAAGGTCACAGCATCTGCTGAGAACTCATGGGCTCATTTCTACTATGAAGATACCTGATGCTGATCACTGGACTGACAGTCTTTTGTATCAGGTCAACATCAGCACACTCATATTGCATGAACATATCAAGCTGACCTATGTTATCTCAATTGTATCTCACCCACTCAGCAAGGGTGACCTGCAGTATCCAAGCTGGTTAGACTAACTGGTTCTCCAGATAATCTAATTTCATGGACCTTTTCTCCTGGACATCCGTCTTCAGATTTAAATTTAGGAACTTTTCTCCCCAGTGTGACCATTTTACCAAACACCATGCTCCATGATACCGCCACATCCATCCATTAACTTTGTCAGTCATAAAGTACTAAATACCAACCATGAAGGAGTCATTTGGGTATTATGATAAATGACATAAAACTCAAAAGAATCATAGAAATAGGAAAAAAGTTCTTACATTTTTAGTACTAAAATAACAAATATATTAAATAAATTCTGGATATTATGTACTAAGGTAGGATTTGGGAATTCTCACATCTAAAAGAAGATATGAAGAATGAGGTAAAAACATATAGAAAATCCACTTCACCTCAGAATATGAGGGAAAATCACACTTCTGAGCCCTGAGTATTAGAAATATCAGTTTAGGTTTGTGGCAATGATATCCAGATATCAAGGGCTCTTGATGAAGATACTCAGATGTGTTAATTGGAAACTTCTGTTCTTTGGAAAGTCAGTTGTATTGGGTGGTGTTTTGCTGGGGCAAACATGTGAAGTAATGTTTTATTAAAGTAGACATAGGTGTGAAAGGCTAAGGCAGACTCATGAAGGAATGTTTCACTGAAGCAGACACAGGAGAGAGAACATTCTGCTAAAGCAAGATCGTGAAACGACACATGATGAAGGGTTATTTGCTAACGACACTCATGTATTGGTCCACCTTACATTTTGTAGTTGATCTCCACTTGTCTGTTGGGACTCCATGGACTCCGGCTGATTAGATGCATGTGTTGAGGCAAGGCACATGGAGGATGTATGGTGGTGGGTTGTTAGAAGCAGGTGGGTGCTTGGTCAAGAACGAGCTTGGAACCCCGGACCATTATTGGATGGCAGGAGTTCCCTCTGCTCCCAGGCCCTGGTTCTTTTCACTTAGCTTCAGTCCTCCAACAACCCCTCCCACAGAGACGTTTATGACCGTCAGTCATGAGGAACAGTGCCTCAGGCTCTCCCACATGCAGATGAGGTATCTCCAAGCTCTCAGACCAAGCCAATAGGCATTATCTGCTGCCAGACCCTAACCCACCCCAAAACTGTATGTAAGGGCTCTATTTAGGGGAAGTAAAATGCTCAAGAATAATCCTGGTGTCCGAGAATTTCTGTCACAAGAGCTGTAACACTTGAGAAGAGATCTGCTCTCCCGAAACCTGCCTGGGACACCAAGCTACCTCCTTGCCAGCTAGCTGGCTCCTTATCGGCCCAGCCCAGGCTTGGACCAGCTCAGCATGGAGAGACAGGTGCAGCACCTGGGAGAGACCGGCTGGCAACAGCAGCAGCGAGCAGAGGCAGTAGTGGGGGCAGGCCCCTCCTGCTGGCACTGTGTCCTTTGGCCTCGACCTCCCACATCAGGCCGGGCCAGAGACCTACAGACAGTGGAGGCAGCACAGAGACAGTAGCGAGCCCTCCCTGCTCTCACCCTGGCCCCAGCCAGGAGATTGTTGTGGGACACCCTCCAGAACAAGGGACCCACAGAAGGACACAGGACGATTGGAGAATATAAATAGAACTCAAAAAAATGATGGAGACAGAGCTTAGCTGTGCAGAGTTTGTAGGTCTCCTGTTTTAACTGGAGAGAGGCACAGCGGAGAACTTCTCCTGGTGGTCTCTGCTAGGTAACACCACCAATGCTGATTGGTGTTTGCTATTCTGACCCTATTAAATTGGACAGCTGGTGTATCAGAAGTGTTTGGGAGTAGATCAAGTTGCCACTGCCTGCTAACCTGTGAACTAAACTACTGATTTCCAGACAACACAGACAGGAGTTGCTCCAAAGAATCTGTCTAAATAGGTCCACTTACCCGCCTTATCCTTTCTTTTCCACTACTTCTGGTGGGTGGTGGGCTACAAGAGAGGTTAGATGTTTTAAAACCATCATGAAAAATAGGATTTGAAAAAAATTGAAATTACGCCAGGCAGTGGTAGCGCACGCCTTTAATCCCAGCACTTAGGAGAAAGAGGCAGGCGGATTTCTGAGTTCGAGGCCAACCTGGTCTACAAAGTGAGTTCCAGGATAGCCAGGGATACACAGAGAAACCATGGCTCGAAAAAAAACCAAATAAATAAATAAATAAATAAATAAATAAATAAATAAATAAATATTAAAGTTACAGACATGAATTTTTGTCTATAAAGTGTGGAGGACTGTCCTGGCTAGTTTAATGTCAACTTGACACAAGCTAGAGTCATCTGAAAGGAGGGAATCTCAACTGAGAAAATATCTACGTAAGATCTAGCTGTAGAGCATTTTCTTAATTAATGATTGAAGGAGGAGGGTCCACCTTTGAGAGTGGTGCTATCCCTGGGCTGATGGTCCTAGATTCTATAAGAAAGTAGGTTGAACAAGCCAGCAGTACCCCTCCTGCCTCCAGGCTCCTGCCTGTTTGAGTTCCTGTCCTGACTTCCTTTTATGATGAATTGTAAATATGTGTAAATATGAGTCAAATAAGCCCTTTCCTCCCCAAGTTGTTTTGGGCATGGTCTTTCATTATAACAATAGTAATCCTAACTCAGACAAAGATATAACTTAAAAAAGGAAAAGAAATAGCGGTGGAAGAAAGATCAAAGACACAGAAAATCATAACATGATCATTTGGAAAGCTGACAATGTTCATATTAATGAAGCACAGCACTAAAGAATAGGCTCTTGTAAAATAATAATTTTATAATAATAATAATAATAACAATAATAATAATAATGTTCTTTAATAATGAAAAGAAGCTGTGCAGAACACCATACACTAGACATCAGGGACTTATACACCAGGTCACAGAACCTGATCTTTACCACAGAGGCTCCAGGGACCCACAGAAAAATATGACCACAAAGCTGTGGATAAGCATAGTGGCTTCTGTACAAGCATAGGGTCTCGGATTTAATGGCCAGTATCACACATGGGTGACCACAAAGAAAACTCTGATCAAGTATTTCAAATTTAGGTAAATTGATTTCTGAGAAGTGTTAAAATCTTTAAATACCACAAATCCAAGATAAAGTTTTCATGTGACTAAATAAAAGAATACGTTAAATAAGAATTGGCATTTCAGAAAAGAATAAGAAGGAGACAGCTAAGTCAGTGAAATGATGCTTTGCAAGCATGAGGCCTGAGTTAGATTCACAGAAGCCATACCAGGCATGGTAGCATATACTCATAATTCACTTACTAGGAAGGCAGAGACAGGCATATCCCTGGGAGGTTAGAGGCTAGCTAGCCTCGCTTAACTGGGAGACCCTGTCTCAAAACGTAAGGTGAATGGCAACTAAGGAACACCATCCAACGTTGTCCTCTGGCCTGCAAATGCACATGTGTACCTGAAACACACACACACCCATGTGTGGGGAAGAAAGAAACTCACGCGGGGCGGGAGAGAGTCTGGTGGCAGGGACAAAGCTGCGATCCCACATTCACTCAGCTGCTGCGTCTGGCGGCTACAGTTCAAGGTTCTAAAGTTTCAAAATCTGGCAGTCTGGCAACAGGCGCAGGAAGGCCCAGGTGACACGTGGAGTTTTCCAAAGCTTTTATTGTTCATGGCGTGGTGAATAGGTGTAGATGGTATGTGCTTTCCCCGCAAAAGCCAGGCTCCCCTGACTTTTTATAGGGAGGGGGAAAAAGGGAGGGGATAACTTAATTAGCTAGCCCCCCCTTTAGGTAACTCATTAATATTTTAATCTCTGGAGGTGGAGACCTGCTAATCATGCCGTCTACCTGTGTGCTGCGTGACCAAAGGGCGCAGATTAAATGAAGTTACCTCATCCAGGGCCCAACACCCATGCACATAGATGCACATGCACAAGAGATCAGAATTTTTTTTAAATAAAAACTAAATTGAAGTAAGACATGGCAGCCTAGGAAGAAAGCAGATTAGATGAACAGCTTATAGAAAGGAAGAATATCAAAGCAGCCAAAACTTCCCAAATATTTTAAGGCAATTCAAATGAAGGTGATAGATATAAATGTGCAGAAGAACCAATGGCAAAAAAAAAGGGGGGGTCAGGTAAATTCTTTAAAATTAAGGACATTTTCATTAATCAAAGTAAAATTTCAACGTATATACTTAAAGAACATATTGCTGCCATGGAAAATAAAATGTCTACACAGAGATGTTAGCTAGCTAAGGACCAGTCCTTATATCCATGGGAAGTCTCCACTTCTCTGAGGAGAAAGAGAGGGGGTTGGGGGACCTGGAGAGGAGAGGGATACTGAGAGGAGAGGAGGGAGGGGGAGCTGTAATCTAGATGTAAATTAAATAAGTTAATTGTGTGTGTGTGTGAGAGAGAGAGAGAGAGAGAGAGAGCTAAGTAAGAAATATCTAAGTCATTTACCCAGAAGAATTCCACTAGATTAGACATCTTGACAGCCAAAGTTCACACTAGAATGCAATGTAGCACCTTTAACATAGACAAAATATATAAACTAAGACTTAAATCTACCCACAACTTATTTTAGCATCATGTGGCAGACTTAGGCAACACACTCTCCAGGGGCCTGTGTTAACCAATTTACCAAGAAGCAGCTTTAGACTTATAAAAAGTAGCTGAAGAGATTTCAACAGTGTTCCGGGATTCAGGACTTAGTATATTTACCTACAGAAATCAGACTAAAGGATTGACATGATTATACTAAAACAGTATCATGTAGCAGCCAAAGTAGCCTGAGGTGTTCCTCCAAAGGATATCCATGACAAGTAGACAAAAATCATAACTTAGACTGCAGAAAAGAATCGTAAATGAGTCAGCATGAAGTACTGGTTGTAGTGTGTGTGTGAGGGAGAGAGAGAGAGAGAGAGAGAGGAAGAGAGAGAGAGAGAGAGAGAGAGAGAGAAAGAGAGAGAAGAGAAGAGGAGAGGAGAGGGGAGGAGAGGAGTGTAGTTTCTGGTTTTGTTTTCTTTTGTTTATTTGTGAGGTAGGCACTCTCGAATCCCAGGCTGACTTTAGACTGGTTTATCCAGCTGAGGATGAACCTGAACTCCTGATCCTCCTTGCCTCCACCTTCAAAGTACTATGATACAAACATGAACAACCTTTTCAGATTGTTTTGTTGTTCTTGAATTTAACATTTTAAAAGATGTAATTTACAACTGGGATGAAATATTAATCAATGTTTTCAAACTTAAATATAGTTTAACAGTTAAATTTAGCAAGTAAGTGGGTTATTTATTTCTCTAAATAATTTCCTTTGGTGAATTAAACTGTAAGTGGGTTTCTGAGCTGTAGTACCTTTGGTTATGGTAAGGTTAAATTACAAGTTTTCACATGCATTGGCCTTAAGTGTGGTTCACTTGCTGTATTACACAGTATGGTCTGAACTTCCAGAGAAGAGAGTTCTGTTCTTGTAGTCAGGCTTCACAGCAGTGTGAAGATGTGCTCCAAGCGCTCCGCCTCCAGCCAAAAAAGCAGAAACTAGATCCGCCTGTGAAAGACTTCCTTCCCTTCGTATATACCCTGAATGTCTCTATCTTTGCAGCCCACCTCAGCACATACTACAGTGGGGAGCTAAAATGACAGAATCTGGACAAAGACAGAGACAGTGAATAGGAAGTAAAACCTGCTTGTTGATTAAGGGGGGAAAGCTAGAAGGGGGATAACATTTGAAAGGTAAATAAATAAAATAACCAATAAAAAAAACAAAAACCCCACAAAATATATAAAGAACTCAAGAAGTTAAACTCCAACCAAACAAATAGCCCAATTTAAAAAAAAGACATAGGAATTAACAGGCATATATGTGTACACTCCCAAGCATATAAGTCAATAAATGTCAATAATAATGTTCTTATAATGAAAAAAAAGTTGCTAACAAAACTGGACTACACAAGAGCAATAGAAGAAAGGAGAAATGTTTTTAGTTAATGTCAGTGTTGGTCATTAGAGGAAATAAGTAGTTATACCTAATAAGAGTGTTAATAGAAAAGTAAAAATGTGTGTTACTGTCTGTTTTTTTAAGCTTTCTGTGTGTGTTTATATGTGTGTGTAATGGTGTATATATGTATATCCCTGTGTGCATGTTTGTGTGCTGGCATGTGTGTAGGGGTCACAGGACAATCTCGGGTGGTGGCTCTTGCCTGCTACCTTCTTTGAGGCAAGGTCTCTTTGATATTTGTCCCAACATATGCCAGGCTAACTGGCCAATGCTTCCAGGCATTCGTCTGTCTCTGTCTCCTACCCACGGCAGAAGCACTAGAATCAGAGACACATGGTAGTGCTTCCACCTTTACACTGTACTTGTGATTTCAATTCAGGTCCTCATGATTTTGTGACAATCACTTGATCCACTGAGCCAAGTCCCCAGCTCCAGAACTGTCATTTTTAACAACAAGTAAGTTTTGAAACAACAAGAAAAAGTATTTACACAAAGCAAAAAATAAACAAGTTTAAAATAAATAAAGTATAAAAAAAGCAATACCAAATGAATGTCAATAAGCTTAAACCAAAAAATTATTCTCATGCTAACTTCATTTCAACCTGTTTTAGTTTCTCTTCTGTTTTTTTTTTTTTTTTTTGATATTTTATTTATTTACATTTCAAATGTTATTCCCTTACCGGGTTTCTCTTCTGAAAACCCCCTATCCCATCCTCCCTCCCCCTGCCTCTATGAGGGTGCTCACCCACCTACCCTCCAAATGCTGCCTCCCTGCCCTGGTATTACCCTACACTGGAGAATTGAGCCTTTCCAGGGTCAAGGGCCTCTCCTACCACTGAGGTCTGACAAGGCCATCCTCTACTCCATAAGCAGCTGGAGCCAGGGGTCCCTACACAGGTACTCTCTAGTTGGTAGTTTAGTTCCTAGGAGCTCTGGTTGGGGTGGGGGTTATCTGGTTGGTTGACATTGCTTTTATTTGTCAGGCATTGGCAGAGCCTCTCAGGAGACAGCTATATCAGGTTCCTGTCAGCACACACTTCTTGGCATCCACAATAGTGTCTGGGTTTGGTGTCTGTATATGGAATGGATCCCCAAGTGGGGCAGTCTCTCGATGGCCTTTCCTTCACTCTCTGTTCCATACTTTGTCTCTGAATTTCCTCACTTGAGTATTTTGCTCCTCCTTCTAAGACCCACACTTGGGTCTTCCTTCTTGCTGAGCTTCATGTGGTCTATGAGTGGTATCTTGTGTATTCTGAGCATTTGGGCTAATATCCACTTATGAGTGAGTACATACCATGTGTGTTCTTTTGTGAGTGGGTTGCCCCACTCAGGATGATATTTTCAAAATCCATCCATTTGCCTGTGAATTTCATGAAGTCATTGTTTTTAATAGCTGTAATTGTATAAATGTACCACATTTTCTGTATCCATTCCTCTGTTGACGGACATCTGGGTTGTTCCGAGCTTCTGGCAATTATAAATAAGGCTGCTATGAACATAGTGGAGCATGTGTCCTTGATACATGTTGGAGCATCTTTTGAACATATGCCCAGGAGTGGTGTAGCTGGGTCCTCAGGTAATGCTATGTCCAATTTTCTGAGGAACTGCCAGACAAGTTTCCACAGTGGTTATACCAGCTTGCAATCCCACCAACAATGGAGGAGTGTTCCCCTTTCTCCACATCCTCACCAGCATCTGCTGTCACCTGAGTTTTTGATCTTGGCCATTCTGACTGGTGTGGGGTGGAATCTCAGGGTTGTTTTGATTTGCATTTCCCTGATGACTAAGGATATTGAACATTTCTTTAGGTGCTTCTCAGCCATTCAGTTTTCCTCAGTTGAGACTTTTTGTTTAGCTCTGTACCCCATTTTTAACAGGGTTATTTGGTTCTCTGGAGTCTAATTTCTTGAGTTCTTTATATATATTTGGAAATTAGCCCTCTGTCGGATGTAGGCTTGGTAAAGATCTTTCCCCAGTCTGTTGTTGCCATTTTGTTCTATTTACAGTGTCCTTTGCCTTACAGAAGCTTTGCAATTTTATGAGATCGCATTTGTCTATAGTTGATCTGAGAGCCTGGGCCA
>JANHMN010000024.1:20855528-20916501 GCA_030674055.1 Rhabdomys pumilio
TGGCCCAGGCTCTCAGATCAACTATAGACAAATGCGATCTCATAAAATTGCAAAGCTTCTGTAAGGCAAAGGACACTGTAAATAGAACAAAATGGCAACGACAGACTGGGGAAAGATCTTTACCAAGCCTACATCCGACAGAGGGCTAATTTCCAATATATACAAAGAATTCAAGAAATTAGACTCCAGAGAACTAAATAACTGTGCTAAAAATGGGGTACAGTGCTAAACAAAAAGTCTCAACTGAGGAAAACTGAATGGCTGAGAAGCACCTAAAGAAATGTTCAATATCCTTAGTCATCAGGGAAAGGCAAATCAAAACAACCCTGAGATTCCACCCCACACCAGTCAGAATGGCCAAGATCAAAAACTCAGGTGACAGCAGATGCTGGTGAGGATGTGGAGAAAGGGGAACACTCCTCCATTGTTGGTGGGATTGCAAGCTGATATAACCACTGTGGAAACTTGTCTGGCAATTCCTCAGAAAATTGGACATAGCATTACCTGAGGACCCAGGTATACCACTCCTGGGCATATGCTCAAAAGATGCTCCAACATGTATCAAGGACACATGCTCCACTATGTTCATAGCAGCCTTATTTATAATTGCCAGAAGCTGGGAACAACCCAGATGTCCTTCAACAGAGGAATGGATACAGAAAATGTGGTACATTTATACAATTACAGCTATTAAAAACAATGACTTCATGAAATTCACAGGCAAATGGATGGATTTTGAAAATATCATCCTGAGTGGGGCAACCCACTCACAAAAGAACACACATGGTATGTACTCACTCATAAGTGGATATTAGCCCAAATGCTCAGAATACACAAGATACTACTCACAGACCACATGAAGCTCAACAAGAAGGAAGACCAAAGTGTGGATTCTTCAGTCCTACTTAGAAGGTAGAACAAAATAGTCACAGGAGGTAGAGGGATGGAGAGACTTGGGAAGGGGAGAGAAAAGGGAGAATGAAGGGGGTAAAGGGAGGGCAAGTTCAGGTGTGCGAGGAGATGGGAGAGATGCACAAAGTGTCAGGAAATTGAACAGAGGTGTGTAGCAGTGAGGGATGGGAAACTGGGAGTAGCCACAAGAAAGTCACAGATGCCACAAAAGCTAGAGCCTCCTAGGACCCAATGGGATGACATTAGCTGAAATAGCCCACAAAGGGGAAAGAGAACCTATAGAGAATATATCCAGAGGTTAGGCACAGCCTCCTGATAGAGAGTTGAGGCCACCCACCCATCTCAAAAGTATTAATCCAGAATTGCTCCTGTCTAAAGAAAATACAGGGACAAAGAGTGGAGCAGAGACTGAAGGAAAGGCCATGCAGAGACTGCCCCACCTGGGAATCCAACCCATATGCAGCCACCAAACCCAGACATTATTGCTGATGCCAAGAAGTGCTTGCTGACAGGAGGCTGATATAGCTGTCACCTGAGAGGCTCTGCCAGAACCTGACCAATACAGATGTGGATGCTCAAAGTCAACCATTGTACTGAGCACAGGGACCCCAATGGAGGAGTTAGTGGAAAGACTAAAGGAGCTGAAGGGGTTTGCAACTCCATAGGAAGAACAACAATATCAACCAACTAGACCCCTTAGAGCTCCCAGGGAGCAATAAACCAACCAAGGAGTACATATGAGGGGACACATGGCTCTAGCTGCATATATACCAGAGGGTGGCTTTAGTTGTCATCAATGGAGGGGAGGCTCTTGGTTCTGTGAAGACTTGATGCCCCACCATGGAGGAATGCTAGGGCAGTTAGGCAGGAGTTGGTGGGTGGGTGAGGGAGCACCCTCATAGAAGCAGGGGGAATGGGTAAGGGATAGATTTGTGGAGGGGAAACAGGGAAGGAAGATAATATTTGAAATATAAATAAATAAATTAATCAATAAAAACACCTCTGGCTTACACACACACACACACACACACACACACACACACACACACACACACAATTTGTTCCTTCAAATAACATTAATAACATGGGCAAGCCTAGTAAACTTATTTTTCTTTCTAATAAACACACAAAGTAGCACACATATACACAAAAATATGACCAAAAATGCCATCAAAGTAAAGTAATTTTAATATACATAATTAAAATGTAAGAGTTTTATGAAATCACTTTTTGAAAACTCGATGAAACAAATAACTTAAGTCAAATAAAAAGGATGTCTCAAATTGTCACAAAAGATACTATAAAAATTATAGGTGAAATAGTAAAACAGAGTCTTTTGCAGTGCTGAAAATCCATAACTTTATGTTGAGGTTTGCTCTTTTGCTGTGTATTTTGATGCTAAATGTGGACCCACAAGATCTGATTTCCCCAGAGATGAGAGAGTCTGCAGGTAGACCCAAGTGATGCTATGTGCCTTTGCCTACAAGTTATTTCTGATTGGTGAATAAAGATGCCTACAGCCTATAGCTGGGCAAAATTTAGATAGGTGGAGCTTGGTGTTCCCTGCCATGGAGTCAGAGGAGACCACAAGGAGAGAGAGAGAAAGAGAGAAGAAGGTAAGGAGGAAGAGGAAGTAGCCATGAGTTAGGAGTCAACAAAACATATCTGGCCAATTGGAATTAAGAGCAGCCCAGATGAAACACAGTAATAAGTAGGATTTATTGGTAGGAAAGTAGATTCTAACAGCAGCATAAAGGGTAGATACCTTCCCAGCTCTTGTGCTGTTTAAGGCTTGTAAATGTAAAAATTGTGTGTGTGTTTTATCTGGGAACTAAATTCTCAAAAGCAGGGTAGAAACCCTGGATTGGGATTAAAAATTTCTTCAACAACTTTATTCTTAGGATGCTAAATGATTAAATATGAGCAAATCATCCTGCAAATTATCATAGCAGTATGCCAAAGCTATTTCAACCGTGACAAACATTGTTTAATTAACATTTATTTTTAGTCATATACACATTTACACATACATATTCATTCATTAAAATAAGAAGCAATTAATGAATGTCAAAACATTAAGGGCATTCCATTGAGATAAGAAACAATGAAAATTGCTCAGTGTATCCATTATTCTTGAATGTGATATTTCTGTAGCCAGCCAATGGAATTGGACAGAATAAATCACTTGGGCAGTACTACTGAACCAATACATGCATTAGAAAAATTTAAGATAACAAAAAGTTTTCTGAAGATAAGAGAATTGGCAAATTAACAAGCTATAAAATTATGTGGGAATTAAGATTTTCCACATACATGGAGCATCCATATAAATAAATGCCAAATGTTATAAAAAACAAAAGAAAAGAACACACTACACTTTAAAAAGACTAAGCAAAAACATCTAACAGCAATGACAAACATTAGGGCCTACCTACAGAAAAATGTAAACACTATTAAAACACAGAAAGTATCTTGAAGTAAGAAAAATTCCCTCTCTTAGATGTAGACTCAAAGAAGCAGATAAAGCCATGGGTTGAAGCCCTTCTTTCTGTAAGTCAAAGACATGATTAAAGGGGGGTAAAGAAGGTAAGGCTATATCTCAGTCAGTACAATGTTTATTGCACAAGTATGAGGATATGAGTTCGTTTTTTAAGAAAAGTGGGGGAGTAGGCGGGGGACTAAGTAATGCACACTGTAATCCCAGACTGGAGAAGCAGAGAGAGGAGAGTCCTGGGGTTTGGTGGTCAGGTATCCAAGTGCAGTGAGAGACCCTGCCTCAAAAAATAAAAAGAAGCAAAATAGAGAAAGACACCCGACATTGACTTTTGGCTTCCACATGCACACACACACACACACACACACACACACACACTCACACACACACATACTCACACACTAGGGAAAAATACTCATCTAGATTAAAGAAAATGTAAGGGATAACTCATTTAACTGGACAGTCTGGTGTGGGTGTTAATTAAACTAGGGTCTAGGGTTCTACTCAGTGGTAAAGTGTTGCTGACCTGCATTAGGCTCAGTAACTACTGCTTGTCTGATTTTCTCTGCTTCAAGAAACAATTTCCCCATATAGACAAGTGATGGATTAGGAGTTATATTGAATGTACTCCATTTGAAAAAACAAGAAAGTCTCAAATTTTAGGTCTTTAATTATTAATAGGGTACATTGTCTTTTTCCCTGTTGTTTATGTTTTTGCGATAGCATCTGAAGTTAGACTGTCAGTTGTCATCTTTTGCTGTGGCTATTGTATCCACCTCTGTTGAGTGTGGGCTTGGGTCTTATTGAATGGTATCCAAACTTGGCATATTTTTGATCCTGGATGGTACTTGACCCTCATCCTGAAGCCACTTGTGGTGATATATGATTGGGAAATCAGAAGTGGTCTAGCTCAGCTAGGGCAAGGTGCAGCTTCTGACCACAAGAACAACCCCCCTGAAGGACTAGTACTATCTGCATGTAGCTCAGAGTACAGATCCTTTCTTGTTATTAGTAGTAAAGTATAGTGACAAGTCTCACAAATGATTGACAGGAATATGAAATAATATTGAGGTTGAAATAGTCCTAGTATGTTTATTCTCTAAACACTTCCTTATAATTTAATTGAATTAAGCCCTCAGGTTTTCTAATTCTTTCTTTCATAAATATAAGATACTCCCAATAAGTTTTCATCTCTTTGAGAGGAAGAATCAAATTTTGTGATTTTTTTTTAACACTCCAAAGCACCTAGAATGTTCCTGGGGCATAGAGATCATTTAGTAGGCATCATCTGAATAGAAACTGAGTGGCTGGTGAAATCACAGAGTGAGAGAAGTTGATATTAATAGCAGGGCAGGACTTTCCTCTTTATGAATTTGCCATCAAGCCTGCAAGCTGCTTAAGATACACGGGAAGAAAATCAGAGCCCACAGTCCAAGAGGGGTGTGTGCTGTGTTGCTGGACTTGCATTGTCCTGTGTCTTCTCAGAAAGGATACCAGTGGGAAAGGCATTTTTCTGGAGTCATGAGTATGGAATTAGAAGCACCTAATGGCTTGGTTGAGCTTCTGTTTTGCTAGTGCATTCTAACAGGGTGCCTGTGTTTGCCAAAATAAGATCTTATTACATGTCGCCCAGACCTAACTCCATTAACATATAAATAAAATGGTGTCTGTGCATTGCAAACACAAATATTTGGCTGGCAATATAACTCATTTTTGTTTTTAAGATAAAAAGGAAAAGGATAACTAATGCAAATTTCTCAATATGGATTTCTACGATTAAAAAAAAAAGTAACATATCTATCCACCTGAGCAAGGCTTAAAAAGCTAAACATTGGAGAAAGAACAGTCAAGTAAATATGACTAAGGACAATCTGAAAGCTTAAGGGGAAGACACAGTATAGTCACCACTGAGACCACTGTCACTAAAAGGCTCTTATCTTTTAAATCTTAGCAGCCACAGCTTCATTCTTAGAACTCCCTGGCAGGGATGTGAAGAGCGTGGGATCTGCAGCCAGACACACAGTCTGTTGTGTGGCGAGAGAAGCCTTTTCTTCTAGCTGCATGGTAGGCCATAATCTTCCTAATGGGTAGAAATTGCTGTGTGATCTATGACTGCAGTATGTGAACATACTGAAAGGAACAAATATACCAGTCCAAAGAACTGTCCCTGTCATCTCTTTGCACAATAGATCACTGGTCCAATGGCCTTTTCTAGAGACAAACTAGCTAGATCTCCTATTTCTCCACCTGGGTGCTACTAACAAGGGAATCTCATCATTCACGTCCTGGAGAATGTAATTAGGGTTCCTGTTCAAACCCCACAGGAGAAAGGAAGAAGCTGATGTTGAACAGTATTAGAGCATTGCTAGGTGACAAACAATAACAATTAATGACATCAGAACCCGACTATAATTCAAATTCACTGTCATTGTTATTGCTGTTATTACTAGCTTTAAAGTGAGGATGGTCAGTTTACAAGCTCACAGAACTTTTTCATTTTTCTAGGGTAAACACACACCTGTTAAATCCTATCTTACCATCTGGTATTTTTTTTCCTGTTATTTTTGGTGTCCTTTACTAAGTGGAAAGCACTATATTAGGATATATGTATATGTATGTATATATGTATATGTATTGTATGTATATATACATACATATATGAATATATATTCAAAAGATTGGTTAATTAGCCTCCACTTCTATCCTAAAGTTAACTGTCATCATTTTATTTAGTAGGAAATGGACAATAAGATTAAAAACTAATATAACACCACACAGAACATAGGATGGGGTGACAGATCTGCAACCCAGAACTACTCAATAGCAATGCACACACTTCATGCAAATGAGCCTCTGTTAAGGTTTGCCTCTGTAAGGCAACCTTGGCTCAAGTATTGATGGTTTTGACTCCAGGTGGTGGGACTACTTTGAGAGTGGAGTTGGTGTCATCTTTAGGAGGCAGGGTTTAGCTGGAAAAGATAGGTCACTAGAGGCATGCCTCTGAAGGTTTTATCTTGTCTCTGGTCCTTTCTCCCTGTTTTCTGGCTACCATGAGTTGAACAAATTTCCCCTCCAGGCCTTTCTGCTATAATTATCTGCCTCATGGTGGTCAAGAAAAGAAGGTGCCAATCAACCACAGGATGAAACCAAGAACTAAAAATAATCTTTCCTCCTCAGTTGCTTTTCTTAGGTCTTCCCCACAATGAAGACCCAAGTAGCACACCCTCCTTTAGTATTCACACTGCAAACCCATTAAGGACTTCAGTTGTATAACTTTTGAGAAGATGGAATCACAGGTAAGGGTTCATCCCCATGTTCATTCACAGTCCCTTCACCACTTGTCCAGTTGCTGTTTCCTAAAGCACAGTGTTCTAGGTGCTTATAAAGACTTCTGTAATCTGGAAATTTCCTCACAAATGAGCATACATCAGACATCTGAGGAAGTGGTCATTCCTTTGTCTAAAACTCAGGACCTGTGACTTGTCACAGGAGGCTTCTACCTGTACTTGTCACACACTGCCACCTCTGGCCACTTGATATTCAGGTGAGCTGCTACACAGCACAAGCATGTTTCCACTGAGACCCCAGATGGGATAGGAGCCTACAGGGCCTAAAACTCAGGCCTCCTTTTTACCAATTTTACTACCATTCACTTCAGAAAAGAGAGGAAAGTCCTTGGTATGATACTGTAATGGGCTCCTTTTACCATTGGCAATTTCTTCTGGTCAGAAAGCACATTTTGTTGAAGTTTAATACTGCCAGGCTTCTCATTTATCTTGAGAAAAACAGAGATGGAAATATAGGCTGAAGCTGAGCAGAGGAGGAATGATCTAGTTTATACTAAAGGAGTAAGATAAATGATAAGGCAAGCTATACAGTGAAGCTGTGTGTAAAGTCTGAAAAGATCAAAGCTGGGCCCTTACTTCAAAGAACAGCACCAATATAGTGAGCTTTACTCCATTTTGTTAGAGATTTTCTTTTTCCTTTTCAACCACCTTTGTAAACAGCCATCTTCCAACCACAGGTCTCATGTTTGAATGCAAATCTCAAAGGGGAATCCAGAGATGATCCAGGCTTTTATCTGCTGCTGGGGATTCTTCCTAACCAGAATGATTTCATTATAAACTCGTGATGAGTTCCCTAAAAGGAAAATGAGAATCCCAAGAGAAACACTTCTATTGCTACAGCACACACGCTCAGGCTGACATCAATTGAGTTGCAGCCCACATGTATTTTCCTGAGAACTAAACCATCACTCAGAGCAAAGGAGATTTCAAGCCAGCTGAATTCAGTCAACCCACAAGAAACTCTATCCCAGGCAGGAGTATAGCAGGCCTTCAGTGAATCAATCTAAAGGTGGATTATTTGTAGAGGAATTTTAATCCAGCAACCTGGCTGCTCAGATCACATCAAAAAAACCTAGGTTTGTGTGATCTGGCTGGAATGCAGACATGCCACGAACCTTTAATCCCTCTGACTGGAATATAGACTTGCCCTCAGTACACACTTTAATCCCAAACAATGAAGGTAGAGTTAGTTTGTAGAAGGAAGTAGTCATGTTTGAAAGTGATGTCTAATTGAGGGTCAGACAAATCAGAGAAAGGTTTGACATAATGAGTCAGAGATAGAATATGCCAAACTCTCATGAAAACAACTCAAGAAATAGAGCACTTAGGAGAGCAATGAAGGGGGAGAGGGCAGGGGCAGAGATAGGTTTACTGGACAGTTTTACAGAGACTTGTTGCAGGTGAAGTCAGAAAGAACCAGAAAATAAGGAGCCAGAAGATTAGAGCAGATTGTCAGAGTTAGTTTGAGACCAAGCAGAACAATTCAGTCAGAAGTCTAGAGAAGCCAGTGTGAATCAGTCAGAGTGGAGAGGAACTTGGGGCCAGAACAGCTGAGTTGAACCAGCCAGCCAGAGTTCAGAAAAAAATGAAAAGGATGAGCTATTCAGCAGTAAGCCTCTGAGACACAATTACATCTAGCAAATAAAAGTTACTTGTCTTGAAAATTATCTTCAAGCTGACCATAGAGCACTGCCCCTCTAGATCAGCATAAATGGCAGTGTTCTATCTGTGGCAGAAACAGTAACCCAAGATGATAATTTTTCTACTCTGTCTCCCATTCATTATCTAAAGACATTAATCTCACCTTTTGACCCCCAACTCCCAACATAACCTCCCCTTTATTCACAGATATGTGTCTGGGCATGGCTGTACACCTAAGATATCTAATCTACTGTATGGTGTGGCTTCTACTACCCTGCTTTAAGCTCTGGGTGGGCAGACTGCACTATCTGTTCCCACCCAGGAGCCACCCCGGATCCACAGATGAAACACACACACACACACACACACACACACACACACACACACACACTAACTTATTTTTAATATGCTTTTTGCTGAATGGCCAGGCTCTTCTAAGCCTCACATCTAGCTGCCCTTCGCTTCACTCTCAGCTCAACACCTCTAAGTCTTCTCTCAGCTTAGTTTCTCAGTTATCTTTAGTCCTCATCCAGCACCCTAAATCTGCCATCAGCTTAGTTGTGTTTCTAATCTCCTGCCTGCTACCCTGGTCTCAGTTGGGGAAGCAGCCAATGGCCATTCCACCCAAGATCTCACATGGCTATTGCCTCCCTCCAAAGCATGGCAAATCTCTTTCCTCCTTCATCTGCTAGCCTGCCTGTGGGAAACTGGAGGTCCCACCTCTTCTTCCCAGCCACTGGCCCCTAGAATCTTTATTGATGTATCAAGAACCAATTGGGGAACAGGATCTTCAGCATTCATTCCAAATCAGAGCATCAGAACCACCCCCTACAATCTACCTAAAGTTACATGCCCTGAAAAGTGTGTGGGTTTTTTTCCTGGACAAATTTTTTCTCATAGCACAGATGCTCCAGCTCCACAGAATAACACTCAAAAGGTTAGATCATAAAACGAAACAAAAACAATAAAAATTCAACTTTAGAAAAAAGATGAAATAGGTGTGTCTCAAATAACTAAAAGCTCAGAAGCATTCTTCACGGACTCAGAGTAGAATGGATTGCTGGATGTAAGCCAAAAAAGAGCAAGAAGCCTGTTCAAACACAGATTGCAGTATTCTTGGCTTCAGAATTTGAACCCAAAATTACATTTACAAAAGCTTGCATACCTCTGTGTATTTGCATTTATATACTGCACTGAAAATTCTCTTGTTCTTCATTTCTCCTTAATTTTCTCATGTTACATTTTATCCCAGGCCATGAAGAATGCAAAGGAAGGGGGAGAGAGAAGAAGAAAAGGCACAACCTGCCATGTGAAGATGGTGTCTACTAAAATCCAAACCAATAAACAATGTAAACCTATAGCCTAAATCCTCCAGTTAATAGGCCAGCTGTCAGATCACTCTACAGTTGGGGAAAAAAGGATACAGTAAAAGAAATAGCACAGTGAACCTTGTTAATCACCAACAGTTGGGTTTTAAATTGCTACTGCCTTGCCATTGTCCTGGGGGTTCGTACAATTGTCTCAAGATAATCTCAGGCTGTGCCTTTTATCCAAAAGTGCCATTCAATCACAAAGGCATATAATAAGAGAAAGAAGGATTTTTTCAATCTTACTAAATGAGATTTAGTGGGTTGATCTGGCACATATCTACCAAGAGGCTGCATTCAGTAAAAATTCACATTATCACATTATTTGATGTAAAATTCTTTACTGGTATAAATTAATAGGCAAAGGAAACCAAGACCAGAAGTCTGGATTGCATTTCATTTTCTGTTTTTAAGATTCCGAAAGCATTGTTCTGCTTTAAGTTATTGTATTTTAGTGAAAGGTTGTTTTATTGTTATTATTGTTGTTGTTGTTAAACTGCTGCACTTGAGTCAAGTCCATATACAACATGATAATATTCTCAAATCACACAACAGAGATTTCTGAAAATATCCCTTGTGCTCAGAGAAAGCCATCACCATATCCTAATGCCGTTTAACAATACACAATACAGTCATGTGTGTGCTATTACAACAAACTAGGTCATTGCAAATCACTCACCAAATGCTCAGATAAAAAGACCATTATCATCAAGAAACTGGAGAAGAAATGGTATCAGTTTTGCAGGATCCAATCCATGAGTCAAAGGTATATTGGGAAAAGAATTTGTCTAGGAAATTGGGTTGCTTTAAGCACCTCAGAGAGTTCCCTCTCCCCAGCTCGAGGCTAAAATCCAGGAAGCAATAGTAATCAATGTTGAGAGCCCTCCATCCACTAGGCCCACAGTGCTTTCCATCCTTGTCTTATCATTTGATTTCTGGCACAAGCTCTGCCTCTTTCTGGCTGATTCCCATCGGGATGCCTATCTGCAGGTGTACAATGTGACCTGTGAGTTAAAAGAACTTGGTTTTCATGAAATTTAATTTTCTTGACATTCCAAATATCAACATGAATAATACTAATGTTCTGTTTCTTCTTTCTATTTTGGTTTTAGGAAAATGCTTTCCATAGGCATGTAAAGGATGCGGAACAGGCCACGGATGTGAAGATAAGGATAAGAGTATCAAATGGGGACTGCAAAATTGGGATGCAAATAGAACCTTCTCACACAGTTTTTAAACGTTTCAATATTTAGTGCACTTAAAAATGAAGAAAAACCAACTATTCTTCTCTTTCCCAAGGGTAAGACTGTTCTTGTTCAAACCAGCAGACTTCGAGATAAAGGACTCACCAGTGTAAGTATCAGCAGTATCTGAGCAGGAGCTCAGATAGTCTGGAGCACATTGGATCGCCATGTTCCAGAGTTCAAGCCTAAGAAACAACTGACTGAACACAATGAGACTGAATCTAACCTGAGACTGATACTGATGCCCAGATGTGGTTTATTATTATTAGCTAGAAATATTAGCCAGGACAGAGCAGAACACCTGTTCTGGCTGCACTGGCTTGGGTAGTGCATAATCCCAGGCCCAACAAACTGGCCTTATTCTTTTCCTAAGGCTGAAGGAAGTCAGTCCATTCACCTATCTTTCTGCCCTCATATCTATGCCTGAGTATCATTAGAAGCATTGACAGCCTTCCCGGGCACGGTGTAGAGGATGGATTCGTATTTTAGGATTTTTTATTGAATCCAAATAGATACAATTAGTTATCTGAATACTGCTACTGAACTAAAAAAAGAGGTTATTGAGGAAATCATTGTATTTTTTTTTATTTTTAATTACAGAAGCACAAAAGGTTAAAGTGAAAGCATTGAGGCCAACTCCTTCACATGCTCACTCATTCAGGGATATTAGCTGAGCAACTAATTGTGTGTGTTAGGCATGAATTTGGAAATTTTAAATAACAATGAAAGACAAGCCTCTCTACTTGAGTCTATACAAAATAAATGACATAAGTTTAATCCATATGAAAGCTGTACAAAATGCCAGAAAAGAAAACGATGCTTTGGAAATAAAAGGACAAAAGCAGAATAAATAAAAGCATTAGCAGGTATGTAGAGGAAAATGTTGGTATGAGTCTGAATAGAATAGTCAAGGAAGACCTTGTGGGCAGGTTTCCCTTGAACAGAAAATTGAAGATGAAGAAATCAGCCCTGAGGCATCTACGTCTGTCAGGAAAACCTTGCAGCAGAAGGAAGAATCAATGCAACGGCAGAAGTGAGCAGCAAGGGAGATGGCTTAATGGGCAAAGTGCTGCTGCCCAAGCACGAGGACCTGAGTTTAGATCTGCAGTGTCCGTATACAAGGCTGGCATAGCGTCAAGTGTTCATAACTCTAGAACTGGTGTCTGAGAGGATGGTTGTGTGAATGGTAGATCCCCAAGGGCTGACTAGACAGCCAGTGGATCCAAAACAGCAAGCTTTCGGTTCAGTGTGAGACTTTTACTTATAAACTAAAATTAAGTGGACAAGTGAATTGAGGATGTCTATTCCTCACACACTCGTGTGCACACACAGGTAAACACACACACAAATACACATGCACATACTATATACATGTACACAGAGGAAGATGAAGGAACAACAAAAAAGGTAATATTGCTAAGGTCCTACTAGAAGTAGAGGGACTACAGGACTCTGGAAGAGTGATGTCTTGTAGACTCTGTGGAACAGAAACTTCCATTCTAAGTGAGCCACAGTGTTAGGAGTTTTAAGCAGGAAAGTGCAATGACTGGATTTCCTTCCATGTTAATAGATGGGCTCTGACTTAGCTACTGATAACAGACTGTAGACATGAATCCCAGGTCTTACAGGAACCAGATGAGAAGAAAGAAGCCTGACTAGATAGACAGGGGGTGGCAGAATTCAGAATCCCTGTGCCGGAAAAATCCAATCAAAGCAGTCGATGTATCTAGTGTGAGGGTCAAGAAGGGCTCCAATCCAATGAAAAGATGGAGTCATCTTTTGGACTCCCTTCAGAAGACCTTTATCCTTGAATGTGAGTGGCAACTAGGGAGTTTGCTCTTTCACTTCAATCTCCTCTTTAGAGAATTGGCAGACAGTGCAAACTCAACTTTTCTTGTTACTGAGGTTAAAAAAGCAGCCCTGAGTGTCTTCTCTTTTGCTGTCTTAATCATTCCTTGTGTCACCTTATACTTTTACTCCTTTCTCTCCTGTCTGAGAAGAGTATGTAAGGTCCATGTGAACATTATTTCATGAAAATAAACCTGCTAAAAGGTGGGATTGGGCCCCTGGAAGCCCAGCTCAACCTAGACATAGGTTCTGTCAAGGGACACTCCAACAGCTGTATATAAGAGAGAAAACTGATTCTCTTCCTATCTAGCTGAGGCTCGCCCAAGGTAAACAAAGGATAACAACCAACTTGCTACTAAAATGTAGCTTCCTTAATTCTCTATCCAAACAGCATAAACTCTCTGAGGGGAAAAAACACAGAAACATTTTTAACATTTAAATATCTTATTGTTTAAAATTCTTCAGTATTATCTGTGACAAATGTCATATTTATCCCAGGAAAAGAAAATACTTCTTCTAGAGATTTTTTTTTCTCCCTAGTGACTAAATTCCATCCCTAGTTATGAATTAGCACAGAGGCACATCCCTAAGCCCTCAAATGAATTATCCATAGAAGTAGGAGTAGAGTGGGCTGAGTGTCTGACAGAATCCCTCTCAAGCACACAGGTGAGAGGGTGTGGGGTCCACGCCTGTAGAGTGAAATGCAAAACAGCACATTTCCAAGGCTTATGTAACAGCTTTTCAGAGGTTAAAAACTGCTCCCCCTGGCATTTTTGAATTCTTATAGACAGCTCAGCTGCTGTGGCTGTGGTTTTCACTTACAAGGGTCCTCAGAAAGACTGTTATTATTTTATTCTTTGTACTTCAGAGCTAAATCATCTTGCAATGCACACAAGTCAGCAAGACTGTTTTCTGCCAAACTGTGAACAATTTCTTCCGGCAGCCATTGTTCTGTGATTTTCCTGTCTGTAGAGACAATGGGTTCCAGTTTCAAACCTTATGCATAAATATGGCAGCCATCATTACAAAAGGCTGGTTCTCTGGCTGCAAGTCAGGAAGACACTTAGATTGAGGGCATTGTGCTGCTCAGATTCGGGACAGAAAAAAAATGACAGCTTGAAATAACAGCAGAATAGAGTGCGGAGCATCTGACTGAGCAGAGCCCTGTGAGAAGGCATTCTATAGGTCTCTAGATTCTCAATCATTTCTTAGGGAAGACATGGATGGGCAAGCAGGCAAAGTGAAGAGAGAATGGCAGAAGACAGGGGCTAAAAAAATGGACCCTGGATCCCTTGTTCCTTTTTGCTTCTTTTGTATCTTCTTACTACATGGAAGAATAAAATGGCCAAAAGTATTTAATTTCATATAGACATTCCGCTGGCTGACTGAGTGTAACTCCATTTATGCAAGGCAGTGTTATACTTGATTTTCAATGGCAACAATAACACACTAAGTGTTATAAATAGTGCTGAACTCTCTCTTTTCTTTGGCTCTCTACAGCCAGAAGCACTATCCACAGTCCCCTGGAAGTCTAAGTCTCTGCCCCCCTATTACTTAAAATTTAAATAGTGCACTTAGACCCATGCAGAACCTTAGGTATCTGAGGAAGACAGGAGCTCCTCTGAGTGTCTCCTCACGACGCATCATTGTATACCTTTGCACATAGTAGGTGTTCAACAACAATAGAAAAAAATACTGAAAGAATAAATGGTCTACAGCCTCCTCTGTCTTCCATGAGTAAGAGAAGAGACACTGTTCTTAGACTTTGATTTGCAAGCTCTTAATTTTTTTCTCCAACCTGCAAAGGCCATTTTGGATCAGATACTTACTCTTCAATGCAAAAAACAAACAAACAAACAAACAAAAAAATAAAAAGAAACCAGCTATCACTGTCACCTTGATACTCTAAGTGAAATTCAGGTGCAGCCCATATTCTATATATTGTAAGATGCCCACACTGTCCATGTCTGCTATAAGTGTCTCTCTGCTCTGCCCATGCATATGCGTAACGTTACTGGTCAAATGTTACTGTGCAAATTTTTCAGAAATTTTTGCCAATTATCTCATAAACAACTTTTCACAGAAAATAATTGCGTTTAGTTATTTTTCTTATATCCTAATCACTGTGCTAGCAGTAGCAAAAGTGGGTAATTATTTGTTGACATGAATCAGTAAAAAAGCATCCTATTTCAACATTCCTGTTAAGAGTTCCAGACAGGCTAAGGAGATGACTTGGTGGTAAAGAGTGCTGGCTCCTCCAAAGGACTGTGGTTTCATTCTGGCTCCAGTGCTTGCTAACTTGGAAATACCTTTACCTCTGTTGGCCTCAGTCTGTTAAAATACAAAAAAAAATAGTAATAAAAAGAAAGAAAAAAAAGAAAAAAGAAAAAAAAGGAAGAAAAAATGCAGAGCTGTTTCTATAGGTATGGTATGAGGCTTTAAAAAAGGATAATGTTCTTTAGTACTCAAGAAACACAAGCACCATTACAACAATTTCTTCTCTCAATGATGAGGACTCTTAAAAACAAACATAGAAGAGTCTGTTTGACTCAGATGCATAGATGACACTCAGGTGCCTGGGAGGACCCTGTGCCTAGGAACACAAGCCAGAAGAATTTGTCACTTCTGAGCTCTTCACACATTGACATTAAAACATGGTTTGCTTCATGTTGGTCAGTCATGTGACATGAATCAAGGACAGTCAAAGAGTTCCAACTTCTAGGGATGTGTCCTTATCAGTCTCCAGGGTATCTGAAATTTCACTAATGGAGAAGAACATGCAGGAGCCATGATAGGAATGAGAAGGTTATTCAGGAAGAAAACAATAAAAAGCCACATGAGCTCTACCAAGCAACTTCTCATGGCAGAGTCTGTATACTCACTGCATCTGGAAAGAGATGTTTTGTATACAAAGGAAATCCCTTGGAGGTATGCACGGGGGTGATCTGTGCACAGGACCCTTCACACAGCATCCTCATCTTTCCACCTTACCTACATGTCTGTGGATGTCTGCACCTATAACTATTGTAGACATAAGTGCCTTCATAGCCTTCTGCTTCATAAAACTCATGAATTTCTATTTACTGGGTCTGGGTTCTGTGTCATCTACTGACATGGGAGATCCGGCATCACCTGCCAGGACTCTGCAAACAAAGAGAGAGACATACAAGGTGGTTGCAGTGACAGGAGGCTGATGGGCCAGCAGAGAGGATCAAATATTTTTGAATACCGAGGGCTGATTAGAAAAGGCCAAAAGTTCCTCCGTGAAAAGAGCATAGTTTATAACTCTGATCATTTCTACATGGGCTCACTTTCCCTGGGTAATTATAGATTATTATCCAGCTAATTACAGTACACAGCTTTAAAAGATCTAGAATTTATTAGCCCAATCTGGAAATTACCATGAAACGTGATTTGAAAAGAAAAAGTTCTGGGAAAGTAATTCCAGTCTTGCCAGGGTTACATGGTGCAATAGCCTCGTGATCTCTTCCTGCTTGAGATGGATTCGTAGTGCCAAACACCCTGCAGATTGTCCTAGCAAGGGGATTTCAGCATCTCACTTTCAAATGACTTTTCTCTGTAAGAGAAGGTACCAGATTTACAAAAGAAGGGAGGAGCAGATGTCAGTTCAATTTGAATTTTAGATGCCTATTAAATCAACTTAGCCCTCAAATGTTGCAAAAGGAATACTTACACTAAAAATTATTCATCTTATAATTAAAATTCAAATTTAACTCAGCATCCTGTGTTTAATCTGACAAAAGAGATCTGAAAGTACATCTGAAGAATAATGCTAAGCAGAGACTGTAAAGGCACAGGCTTACTAAACAGCATCCTGATGTCCAGAAAACGAGGGTCAGACTTCATATGTGTATTCAATACGACAACGTTTAGAACTTAAAATGCGGAGGAAAATGTTAATGAGAGTTCCCAAGTATGGGCTTTTACTTCCAGGTTAAAATGATCTAGTCCTCCTTTAATGGTGCTATCTATGAAGAACCTCCTTAATGAATACCCAAAGAGGAAAAACAAAGGAATTATGAAGAACACACTCCTGATAGGAACCCACATCTGCTTTCACATGCACCTGCCTCTTCTCCTGATTCTCTGAAGAGTCACCAGGGTAGATGGCCATTTTATGACATACCGGAAGTTCACCCACTGGGTAAAGGAAGAGGCAGAAAAAAGCAATGTTCTGATTAATAAAGGTATCCGCACCTCATTTCAACAAAGGCTTACTCCATACCTAATGTGTTAGACACCTCACTGAAGCTATTGAGGTGCAGCTAGTAAGACAAGCAAAATCCTAATCTTGAGGTACTTATGGTACAGGAGTGAGGGAGGAAGGGAAGAACCGGGAAAACACAAGAAATAAACAGTAATGAAGAAATAAAATGAACAATAAAGGCACACATAAAGTAACTGAGTACTGGGGGCAGAATCAAGGGCTGTGAAGGAAATAAAACAGCCCCAGATGTAGATAAGACCCATTGGTCTCCCAAAAGTATCTCTAAATTCTAAATTCAAGGTTGAGGATTCCTGCATTCTCTTGTTCACTGCCAGTTCAGTTTTGCAAAGTTCATTCAGCTTATAGAAGGGTTCACCTAATCATTCTGTGAGTCCCTAAAAGCATGAAATACAGTCCCCTTTATGATTCATATTCTCTCTCCTCCCTCCCTTTCTCCTCTGCCTCTTATACATATAACCTTTGTATGTACAGCAGACTTTACTGAGATTTGTAGGGGAATAGCAAGAGAATTTACTCACCATAAATACTTGTCATTTAAATTGGTTGTCTCCAGATCCTGAGAACACTCTATGGCTTTGCTCCTTCTCTGGCTCTGGCATTCCGATGCTGTTCTTTTCACTTCTACTGATAAGCTTTGCACAGCTCTTACTAGTTCACCCCCTACTAAACCATCAACTTGGTATCTTGTGTTTTATTTTATAAGCCCCTTAACAAGGTATTACCTAAAACAGACAACTTCCTCCTTCAGAGAAACTCAGAAGCCAGCTGTTACAGTAATCACTTATTTCAACAGCCACAGGAAACAGTCAGAAATCTATACTTTGTTACATAGTGTGTACCAATTGTTAAAAAAAAAAAATCTTTGATTTTCAGTAACTAAAAGTTTGCATGAGACCCAGGCACTTTCCTGTAGTCAGTTTTCTACATCCATTTGGTATCCCACAGACTATGTGTGTGGTGCACAGTAGGCCCTCAATACATGTTTGATGGATTTAATTTGATGTACTACAGCCTACACAAGCGCCATGGTGAGTAGAAAGCACACATCTGGCAGCTCAATGCTGGTTTATTAGAGGCAGTTTGGCAGCAGCAGCACTTAGCTGCAGATTGTTTCCACGCTGTTTCTTGATCTCCTCATTAGAAAATGGTACTCCTGAGGTACCCTTTGAAGTGAGCACAGGGAGAATGCATCCCTATAGTCTAAGATTTCACGCTTAAAGATACAATACAACATATTGTCCCAAGGAAAGCAGGCAATGGAATGATGTAATTAAGCTAGTTCATCTAGTACTTAGGTCTTAACACTATTGAAGACACAGTGCCACAAAGGTGACTTAATATCCCCATTGCCCTTGAACTTTCCTCAATTCATAATTGACCTCATAGGATATTTTTGACTTTTGAAGTAATTTTTTTCCATCTGGTGAACATGTTTCTAGTTCATACCAACTTGAGGGCATTCTCCAGCTAGAAACCTGAACTCCAACCAGGCCACATCCAGTCCGAGCTCTGCGTTATCGCATTTACCTTGGAATCATCTGTGTCCCACCTGCCGGGCACCTTGTTATCTTCTAATACTACAACATTATGCTAAATTCACTCATTGTCAGCTTCTCTCATTTGGAGTATGGACTTTCAGGAAGGTGATTTGACACCTTTCACCGTTCTAAAGCTTTAGTGTATAACACAAATGTTGGAGATAGATTTTATTTGGTTAATAAATATTTACTGATTGAATCACTCTCTTCTCATTCTGGTGGGTAACTGTTAGAGATGAATGGGAAGAAAATAAACCATTTAGACTTCTACTTACTGTCTAATGCATACGTATTCTGTAATATGCCCTAATCTAATACCTAAATTAGAATTTATGATGTGCTGTTTAACTCATAAATTGCCCACTTCACCAGAGAGAAGTGATTTTTCTCTAACTTGTAGAATTTACAATGGTAAATTCAGTGGTTCAGTGCTAGTTTCACTTAGTCCATCCTTAGTTTGTGTTCTTAATTCTTATGGAAAAGAGACTTGGAAGGATAAAATGCAAGAAATTTGTCCAAATAGTATGTGTATGTAATAAATGTTTTTCATTTGTCCTGCATAACTAACACACATCCATCTTGCTTTTCCATTGATCTTGAGACCCATAGATAGATCTGGTTAACTAATTAATATGATGGGGTCCTAATGAGGACTTTAGATTGCCTTCTTCTTTGCTACATGTATTAGTTGAAATCCTTCTGGAAAGAAGAGTTGTCTCTATATTTCTTATTCATCACTGGTATGTATGCAAATATATTTATTTTATTCTTTGAGTTAAAAACTACTGTTATTTCTTTTGTTAGTCAGAACCATTCACCAACTCATTGGAGTTATCTCTGTGCTCTTTTAAACCATCTGTGTCGTTTTCAAAAATTACTTGATTTGTGGCATCATAAGATGCTATAGCCAATTGTTTCTCTAAGGACAGATGTCCCCATTTCCTTTTCATTTACTTGTTTTGTGGGCAAACTTAATTTTCTTAAAAGAAGGGTCCTTTGTCCATTTGAAAGATGGTTCTTAAGCAACTGCTGAACAACAGAGATACAATTGTGGTTGGGACAGACCCAGACCCAGACCTCCACTTCCTGGATCCAAGGCCTAAAACAAACAGAATACCCTGAGAAAATGCAGAGATGACAAGTTGCTGCTTTGTACACTTTGGCAGGAAAGAAATGACTCTAGAATATGTTTGGGTCCTTATTAATCACATTGAAGAAACGCTTTGTTATCATCCAAGAAAAACGCTGCCCCCATCCTTTCCTCTATTACCGTCTCTCAGGGATTTATTACCCATTGAGAGTACTGTTTGCTAAGCAAATAAGTGCTAAACTTATGAAGACTATAATTCAGGTGGTGACTCCTTAGAGAATAGCATTAGTTTATGAGGTCTACTTAATGTTTCCCTGGGCTATGCTGACTTTCATTATTCAAGGGAACTGAGAAATGTCTTGGGGAAGAGCAATAATTGGCTGTATCCACGTTTCTGTATAATCACTATGCTGGATCCATGAACAAAGTTCAGTGTTTGTATATTTCAAATAGGATGGATCCAAAATTAAGTGCATAACAGAAAGGGATGGCTTGCCTTCAAAAGTACAACAAAATTATTCACTGCAGAAATTCACAACAGAAGTTAACATAAGAAGCAAGCTATCAGATAACCTATGAATTCTTTCTGTGGGGCTAGAACAAGCTATTTTCTCCGTCTTCCCTCCTCCACTTTCTCCTCTTCTTCTTCTTCCTCCTCTTTTTCCTCCTCCTGCTCCTCCTCCTCTTCTTCTTCCTTTCCCCTTCTCTCCTCTTTCCTTTTGTTTTCTGAGACAGGGTCTTATTTTTTAGCTGACCCCAAATTCAATAAGCTTTCCGCCTTGACCTCCCAAATGCTAGGATTATAGCTCTGAGCCACCACTGACAGGCTTCAAAATGATCCTTGTACATAAGACAATATTTAGAATTAAATGTAAAATATTTCCAAACCACTTCCAAATTAGTCTACACCATGAGCAACAAAATTAAACATGACTTTTAATACTACTTCTAAGCATGCTTAGGTCTCCTGGACTTTAATGTCAGCTTTAAATTATATGTCATATACCTAAACTTAGTACTAAAGAATGATCTGGCAATTTATAAAACAAAGTCTTTTTTGCTCTTGAGTAAGGCTAATACTTATGAAGAAGAGGATGAGCCCGTCTAAAATTATTATACCCTAAGAAAACAGTATTCTGAATTTCGTGAGGTTTCCTCTCAGATAAGCTATTACCCAACAGAATACATGTTATTTTGAAAGCAGGAGATCTGAGCTCAAGCTAGTAAACACCTACCTGTGAAGCTGGTGAAAATGAAGAATGAGGCCTCATCCATATCGAAGCCATTTGTAATTTTTAAGAAGATAATCCCTTTATTTGACAAAAATTGAGGATTACAGAAATATAAGCAAATGCTTCTGACTTTTACCTTCATCTAAAATAGGAGTATATAAACAAATATGATATTGGAAAATACCAGAAATAAAATTATTTTTCATTTATAAAACCTTTTTTTTTTTGTCACATCAGCATTGTCTCTATCGAAAGAGACTTACAAAGGCAAATTGCAAAGGATGAGGCCATTATGAAGGTCTGCGGTTTTTTTTCTTTTTTTTTATTGGATATTTTATTTACATTCCAGATGTTATCCCCTTCCCCATTTCCCCCCAACCCAGAAATTTCCTATCCCATCCCCCCCCTCTTGCATCTATGAGGATGTGCCCCCACCCACCCATCCTCTCCTACCTCTCCAACCACGAATTCCCACACACAGGGGCATACAGCCTTCACTGGACCAAGGACTTCCTCTCCGACCTATGCCTGACAATGTCATCCTCCCCTACATATACAGCTGGAGCCATGGGTCCCTCCCTATGTGCTCCCAGGCTGGTGGTTTAGACTCTGGAAGCTCTGGTTGGTTGGTATTGTTGTTCAAAGCCTTTCAGCTCCTTCAGTCTTCTCTTTCACTCCTCCATTGGGAACCCCATGATCAGTTCAATGGTTAGCTGTGAGCATCCACCTCTGTATATTTCAGGCTCTGGCAGACCTCTAAGGAGACAGCTATATCAGGCTCCTGTCAGCATGCATTTCCTGACATCCACATCAGCGTCTACCTTTGGTGACTGCACATGGGATAAATACCCAGGTGGAACAGTCTCCAGACAACCCCTCCTTCAGTTTCTATCCCAAACTTTGTCTCCATATTTGCTCCCTTGAGTATTTTATTACCCCTTCTATGAAGGACCAAAGCATCCGCACTTTGGTCTTCTTCATGAGCTTCATGTGGTTTGTGAGTTACATCTTGTATATTTCGAGCTTTTGGGCTTATATCCAATTATCACTGAGTGCATACCATGTGTGTTCTTTTGTGATTGGGTTACCTCACTCAGGATGATATTTTCTAGTTCCATTCATTTGCTTAAGAATTTTTCAAATTCATTGTTTTTAATAGCTGAGTAATACTCCATTGTGTAAATATAACACATTTTCTATATCCATTCCTCTATTGAAGGACATCTGGCTTCAACTGGAGGTCAGCATGTAGAAGAATGCAAATCAGTCCATTCTTATCTCCTTGTACAAAACTCAAGTCCAAGTGGATAAAGGACCTTCACATAAAACCAGACACACTAAAACTAATAGAAGAGAAGGTGGGGAAGACACTCGAATACTTGGGCATAGTGGGAAAGTTCCTGAACAGAACACCAATGGCTTATGCTCTAAGATCAAGAATTGACAAATGGGACCTCATAAAATTGCAAAACTTCTGTAAGGCAAAGGACACTGTCAATAAGACAAAACGACAACCAACAGATTGGGAAAAGATTTTTACCAATCCTACATCTGATAGAGGGCTAATATCCAAAATATACAAAGAACTCAAGAAAGTAGACTCCAGAGAACCAAATAACCCTATTAAAAATGGGGTACAGAGCTAAACAAGAAAACTCAATTGCTGAGAAGCACCTAAAGAAGTGTTCACTATCCTTAGTCATCATGGAAATGAAAATCAAAACAACCCTGAGATTCCACCTCACACCAGTCAGAATGGTCAAGATCAAAAACTCAGGTGAGAGCAGATGCTGGTGAGGATGTGGAGAAAGAGGAACACTCCTCCATTGTTGGTGGGATTGCAAGCTGACACAACCACTCTAGAAATCAGTCTGGCTCTTCCTCAGAAAATTGGACATAGCATTACCTGAGGATCCAGCTATATCACTCCTGGGCATATACCCAGAAGATGCTCCAACATATAACGTATGCTCCAACATATAACGTATGCTCCACTATGTTCATAGCAGCCATATTTATAAAACATTTATAACAACTGATTCTGAAAGCATGGAGTGCTTGGTAGACTAGTTCCTTTACTACACACGGTACGAAACTGGATGCAATATGGGAGACCAGCATTCTCACAGGTCAGATGTGAGAGCCATAGGGAAGAGTCCCAGAGACATGATGGGAACAAGAGATTTGAGGAGATACTTTTTAGAGAAACAGGACAGACAGCAGCCATTACACAGGAGAATGCTCGCTCCACCAAGCTGACATATTTGAGACCAGGTGATGGCATCCAAAAGCCTTTGTGAGATCACAGCTCAGAGGTTTCTGTCAAGTCCTTGTTCAAAGATGGGGCAGTGTGTGTACACACCACTGAGCAGACAGGTTTGGGAGACTAAGAAATGAAGGAAGATAACAAAGGCTGGAAGAGTCTTTCTCCCTCATTACCTAGTGTACCCAATTGAGTGGCCAGAATCCCTTAAGAAGAAAGATGTACCTTACAATCACAATCAGGGAGATCTTCCAGTACTTTAGTTACCTACCCAAACAAAACTTAAAATTAATTTTTAAAGAAGTAACAATCAAGACTCTTTCAATATACATCTTCAAAATATTATCTTCAAAAGAGACATGTAAAGTAGTCCACTGTCAGGAGAAATAGAAGTCAGAGGGGAAAAGCCACTGAGAAAGAAAATGATACTGGCATTGGCAGATAAGAAGTCAAAAACGGCTGTGTGCAAGGGCTGGAGAGACGGTTCAGCAGTTACGAGTGCTTTCTGCTCCTGCAGAAGACTGGAGTTCAGTGCTTAGTGCCCATATCAGGCAGGTCTCAGTCACTTGTAGCTTCAGCTCCAGGGGATCCAACACCCTCTTCTGGTCTCCTTGAACAATATCATGAATGTTCAATAAGGCATATAGTGGTCAGCCTTAAAAACATATATATACAAATAACAAAAACACACTCACTCACTTAGCATATTGTATTTTATACAATATTTGTGCATACACATACACACACTCATGCACATGCACATGTGCACATGCACATACCCACCAAACATAATTCAAGTAAAAGAAGCCATCAACTTAAGAATTCAGGAGAAATGGGTAAGTTTCAGGGGAGAGTAGCTGATGGGGAATTTGGGAGAGGAAAAGAAAAAAAGGACTGTTGTAACTACATCAATTAAAAATACAAAAAACTAAAATAAAATAAATCTTTGAACAATAACAAAATACATTCATACTTAAAGAAAAGGTGGCTATTGCTTGAACAGATGGAAAATCTAAACAAAAAAAGTAGAAACTATTTTTGAAATAGCCAAATATAAAATATATAATTGAAAATTATATTTAAATGAAATTATATTAAAATGAAAAAGTCACCAAATGGAGAAAAGCTGTAAGGAAGAGTGGCAGAGAGTGTGGGAGAAAGATAGGCAAGGCAGAATCACCATATACACATATGAAATTATCAAAGAATGATACTCAATTCATCTATCAGATTTTTCATCAAAAGAGCTTAAAACAACTTACATTATACAGAATAAAGGGTAAATGAACTAGAAATCAAAATGATAGAAATTATACTGAAGAGAACAAATTTTAATTAAAGAGCCATCATTTTGATTACATTTAGAAAAAATAAGTGATCTAACCTATGTAAAATTGAAATATCTGAGAGAAAAGAGGAAAAGAGTGAGACAGGGTAGTGATTCAGAGAAATCATGATCAGAACGATAGCATCACATTGTACAGAATTCATAATGTATGCCCAAGTGAAATAGATGGTAATTGTAAGTCAATGTGGAAATGAATAGGACACATGACCAGTGGCCTTCTGTTTTACATACTGCAGTAAAAGATGCATAATGGAGTCTGGCATCCTAAGCATCTTCATGTGCACAGCCCAGTGGCAGTAAGTGTACATGAAGTGTACATGGGCAGCCATCACAAATGTTAGTTCCCAGAGCTCTTTTAACTTCCTTGACTGAGTCTCTGTCCATTAAACACATACTCCTTGTTTCCTCTTTTCTGTGAGCCTCAGCAGCCTCACGCTACAGACTATATCTTACCTCTCTATCATCTCATAGAGATGAAACATACAGCATTTGTCTTTCATGATGGGCATTTTTTCATTTAGCTCAATACCCTTCAGATGCAGCCATGCTATACCGTATTAGAATCCCTCCATCTCCAAAGGATAGATAATAGTCTATTGCATATGTATGTCGTATTTTTTAAACATTCATTTTATTTTATTATACAGGGGGTTTTCCTGCATGTCTCTCTGTACTGAGAATATTGTAATTTTGGTTTCGTTTAAAAACACAAAAATATTATGAGAATATATTTTTGTTTTAATCCCAGGTGTGGGATATGGGGCTGCTTCATAGCAGGTGACTATGATTTACCATGTGCTCTAGCAGGGGTGTTATTTTGCCAGCTTCAGATACTGTTTGCAAGTGTGTGATGTTTGGAATCCTGGGGCATTTCCAGACATTTCATATCAATGCTAGAGTCCCTAGGTTGTCAGGTTGGTTGGTTGTGGTTTGTTAATGAGTATTGCACAAAGAAGAAATGAGAGAAAGAAGAAATAAGATATCCTGACTGCAAATATCAAACTTGCACCTAATAAGCAGGAGGCAGTCTAATGATAACATCACCCCCTTAATATGTCCCCTCTATACTTTTTCCTCTCTTATCTAGTTTTAGGGGCTGAAAGGGTGAAAGAAAGAGGGTAGAGAACAGTGGAAGAAAAAAGAACCCACAAGTAGCAAAAGCCTAGCTACATCTCCCTGTAACACTTGCATACTGCTTCAGATGCCCTAAGAGGACAGAAGAATGACAGATTCCCAAGGAGTGAATTTCCAGACAGTTGTAAGCCTCCATGTAGGAATCAAACTTGAGCCCTAACTGCAGAGCCATCTCTTCAGCTTCTTACCCCATATGACACATTTTGTTCATTCATTCATCTAGCTGTGGACACTTACAATGTTTCCACCTTTGGGCTACAGAAAATATCGATTCTATGAATATTCATGTGCAAATATCTCTTCATATTCCTGCTTTCTTGGCTTTTGAATTTACACCTAGAAGTGAAATTTTACATTTCTTAATGAAAAGTGCCATAGTGTTCCTAATTATAAGGGTCTCACTGGGTATTCCCATCCATTGCTCAGCGTAGAATGCTTGCACAGCACACAGAAGGCCCTAGGTCTAATGTGTATCAATGCAAAAGTGAAAACAAATGAAAGATTTTCAACAGACACACCCCAAACCGCTTTTAGAACTGATACAACTGAGCAAAATTTTAATAAACAAATAGAATATTTTAATAAAATTACCAACGCTCTTTGCCTGATTTCTATCCCAGCATATGCAAAATAAATATTACTTTCAAGTACACACCAATGTTCACTGAGATAAACTATATGGTGTACTGTTCTGGTTTGAAACTGTCTCTGCACAAGGTCATGTTTTGAAATCTTGGTCCTTAACGGTGGTGTTTCTTAGGGAGCCTGTGAGACTTTTAAGGGGTAGGGCATAGCTGAGATCACTAGGAGTGGGCCTTGGATGGTTATACGAAGTCTCTGGTTCCTGCCTTATTCTTTGTTTCCTGATCTGCCATGGTGTGAACAGCCTCTGCCAGATACTTCCACTGATGTTCTGAGCTGCCTGTCTATGGTTTTCCTACCCTAATGAACCCAGGTTCTGAAACTGTGAGCCAAATATATCATTCTCTAAGTTTCTTCTATTGAATACTACATTTGTGGCAATGCAAAAACAAACAAACAAACAAAAAACTAATAAACATACCATAAGATGCCTCAGCAGATCCCAGAAAACTAAAATCACACGTGGTAGAGTTTCTGTACACCACAGAAATAAATTAGGAATCAATAAAAGAATATTAAAATTAAGTAACATACTTTTATATAAACCTTAAGTCAAAGAAGAAATCACAAGGCAAAATTTAAATCACTGTGAACTTAATGAATATGAACACATACTAAAAATGTCAAGGATACATCTAGATGAATGCTTAACTACAAGGGAGAGAGTGTGAGCTGAGATTGTTATATTTAAAGGAAGAGCTTTAACACTGATTAGCCTGGGGGGGCAGAGAGATAGCTAAGCTTGGTGACCTGAGTTCAATCTGTGGAATCCATGAAAAGGTAGAACACATACATCAAGTGTGCACATGCATGCATGCACACACAGAGACACACAAACATACACACATATCAGCAGCATTATTACATAATGTTTAAACCTGATTACCTAAATATTACCATTTGAATCATAACATTTAAAAACAGATATCAATGAAATAGAAACTAAGCAAACTATAAATCGCAGTAGAATCAAAGCCTCTCTAAAGAGATAAAGAATGAGGGCCTGTGTTGGTGGCTTGTAGTACAACGATGAAGACCTAAGTCTAAATTCCCACCTACTGTGTGAAAGCCTGGTATGATTGCATGTGCCCATAACTCAGAGTTGTCGGAGGGGCAGTGACAGGAGGGTCACTAAGATTTGAGGGCTACCGGTTTAGCTCCAGTTTAAGTGAGATTCCCTGTCTCGTGGAAATAATGTGGATCGTGCTATCCGAACATCCACAGCGTTCTTCTGGCTTCTGCACATGTTCTTGAGCATGTGTATCAGCACACAAATGTGTCCAAACACCGCACACAGTAGCACACATGAACACAACCATATGGCTGATAACATTGTAAAACACCCAAGAAATAAACTGAGAGAAAAAATAAACTACCAAGTTTGGAATAAAAGAGAAAGTAATATTTCATTTCAGGCATCGTGGAGCTAGTATCAACAATGGCCCACAGACTTACTCTGGCTATTATTTCTTATATCTTGCAGGCTAAGAATAATTGTCTCATACTTTGAAAGGATCACAGAAAAAAAAAAAAAGAGAATGCTTTGTGATGCATGAGGACTTTATGAAATGCAAACACCAGAGTCCACAAACAGTGTCATTAGCACACAGCCACACTTATTCTCTTCTCTATTGTCCCTGCTTACTTTCTCATACAATGGTGTTCAGTGACTGTGACAGAGACTGTGTTTCCAAATCCCGACCTAAAAAGGAGAATTTCTCAATAAAACCCACTATTTTGTGTAGCTCATATATGCTAAGGACACGGCAAAAGGAGCTGGGGAGACGCTCAGTGGGTAGGAGCACCTGTTGCTCTTGTAATGCCCTAGCTGGGTTCCAGCCTCTCACATGGAAACTAACATCTATAATTCTGGTTCCAGAGGTCCCAGTATCCTCTTATGGCCTCCACAGGCACTGCATGCACATAGTACATAGGCCTACATGAAGAGAAAACACACACACACACACACACATAAAGAAAATAAATCTTTTCAAAAAGTAAGTAAGAATGAGAAAGAAATATCACCAAAAGCTTTGTGTTAGCTAATAAATTTAAAAATTGGGCTAAGTCTGGGTGTGACTACACACATTTGTAATGCCATCATTAGGAAGGGAGAAGCAGGAAAAGCAGGAGTTCAAAGTCCTGCCAACCATGACCACACAGTGAGTTGGAAGTGAATCTAGACTACATGAGACTGTGGATAGAGGGAGAGGAAGAAGTAGAGGGAAAGAGAGAGGGAGATAGGGAGGAAGAGGATTAAGGTAAAATAAATGCATTGCTTGGAGATCACAATTAACAAATGTGACTCACACAAAAATATGAATATGAGTCAGATTTTTATTTGTAATGTAAAACTTTCCCCGAGAAAACCCTAAGCACTTTAATGCACTAAATTCAATTATAGAAGGATCTCAGACCTAGAGATGAAGGGTACTATGAGAGAAGAAACACCAGAGGACAGTTTTGAGATTAGAAAAGTTTCTAACCAGGACATTAAAAAGTAGCAACAGAGGGGAACCACACAGATAAGGTAGCCTATTCCAATTAAAAATCTCTGTTCATCAGAAGGTCTCATTAAGAGAGTAAAAAGGCCAGACACAGATGAAAAGATGTCTGTAGCACATATCATTGGCAAACATCTAAAGTACAAAAAGAGCCAGAAATAATATGGAGATTTTTTTTTTTTTTTTTTTTTTTTACAAATGAGGAAAAGTATTGAACAGTCACCTCACACAAAAGGGGAAAGCCGCCGATAAACATGAAAATTGGTCTCTGTCATTATCAGGAAATATGAATTAAACTCACAGTGGGAAACACCTGCCATTTGCAAATAGCATCGCCTCCTGTCCTTTGAGGAGTGCCAAATTTCCTCTGTCACCAACTTTCCATTTGAAACCCACCTCTTAGCTCAGCTTCAAGTAAGGAAGTTCTCCTTTCAACTAGAAATAGCAGAAGGGCCTTTTTCTTTGATTTCTCCTGTGATAAAAAGTGACACTTTGTGATCTAGAACTACATGTCAAGAGACACCAAATTTGTTCGGATGGACAGCAAAGAGAACAATTTCCCAAGGTGTCTCTATTGAGCGGGTATGTGGCATCTCATCTGAAGCTTCTCCTACCGCTGATATATTCAGCTGTGCTAACCAGTAAGTTTCTCCATAGGAAGAGACTTTGAGTTAGACTTTTCATGCCTTCAAAATAGTATACCCAAGAAAGGTGACTGAACCAATAAAGACTTTTACTACCAAACCTAAGCCCTGCACAGAGAGAATCAACTTCTGAGAATTGTGCTCAGTCTCTACATGTATGTCATGATACACAGATGACCAGATGAATAAACAGACACACATACAAACACACACACAATGAATAAATGCTTTTGAACACTAAAACTTTTTAAAATGCTGTCCTAATTGATGCGTTTTTGGCATTAGTGTTTTTTAATATGCCTGAGAACGTAGTAGGTACTCTTATTCATGACATCTGAGCTTTAAAATACCATGATATGTTTAGAGGAAGAATATGGATGCCTTTAGAATACCTACGAAGTAGTGATGGTTGTTGTTGTTGTTTTAACTAAAGATAAACAGCTCATCCTTTGCTATTTAATTTAATGGTCTAATAAGATGCTACTGGGTTTATTTTTAAAGACTCTGCAGGAGGTGCACATAGCTAAGCAATCCTGGTTAAAATGGCGTCCTACCCAACATCACTGCTAAGCTCCAGCCTCTCCTGCAGGGTGAGGATTTGTCAGATATATGTGAAATCTCTTTCCAGGGATAAGTTCCTCTTATTGGCACAAGGACCTCAGTCTTTCTTTCCACAGAATAAAAATACTGAAGAATGTGGTACATCTACACAATGCAATACTACTCCATTATTAAAAACAAAGACATCATAAGTTTTACAGGCAAATGGATGAAACTTGAGACTATCATCCTGAGTGAGGTGATAGGTAAAGGGGTGGGGGCAATGGGGGGAGGCTTGTAAGGGTAGGACTGGGAAGGAAGAAGGGAGGGGCCTTCATCAGATGTAAAGTGAATTAAAATTAAAACAAAGTAAAAAAACAAAAAAGAAATACTGACGAAATTTCATTTTCTGGGAGCACATTGTTTCAGTCATTGATAGCCAAAGGGAAGGGCGCAAGCACACGCGTCTTTACGATCATTTCTCCCAGTATTGTAGTTCCAAGCTGGCTGGCACTGCTCAGGTTTTAATGTTTTATAAATTATAGAAATAACAGTTTTATCATTGAAAACCCAAACAATAAAATGTGTAATGGTTCTAGGTTAGTCTCTAGGTAGCTCTTTCTCTGTTCCCGCATATCACACAGCCCCTTTCCATCTCACTAACACATGCCTTACAACTGACTCTAAAGGTTAGGCCAGCTGCTAAATATGTTTTATTTAGCATAAATAAACTCAACCAACCTCGTGTTGGGCATTCAGAATTGGAGGGCTGAGTCAGGACAATCCCTGGAAGCTTGCAGACTAGCTAGAGCAGCACAGAGAAGACAAAGAAAGACAAAGAAACACTGACTCAAACAGTACGAAGGTGACGATTAATACTCAAGGTTGTTTGCTGACCTTCACACGCACAGTCTGACACGTGCATACCTGAACTCACAAACATGAACACACACAAACACACAACACATGTGCACGTGAGTGCACACAGATTATGCAAATTGACACTTAGAGACTCAATCTTAGTGTTGAATCTTGTAGTTTGGCAAGCCACTCCTTGCCCTAAAACCCCTTCTTCCTTAGGGAGCCTCTATAGTTTCCACAGTTTTCCTTAATTCCTAAGGGAGAACAAAAGAGGGAGGGGAATGACAGTAAGCTCTTTAACTTATAGACAAACCTGACTATCAGAACCACATATTTGCATAAGGGACTGTCTCTACATTCCATGATTTTCTTTTAAATCAAAACCCTACATTTATTGAATGCCTTTAAGTATAAAATATGTCTGAAACACAACAAATTCCTAATAAATATGAATAAATGAAAACATCCAAAATTTAAGTTAACTCTGTTCTCATCCCAAGGCCATCATCGCAGACATCTCATGAGGTCTTCCTCTGACTCAGATTGAGGCTCACTTCCAAAATCAGACTACAATGCATGGATGAAGTCCACAACTTCTAGAGCAACCAGAGTCTACCCTGGGCATTTGAAGTGTTAATGTTTCATGTTCTCTGAGAAAGATTGCATTAATTCTAGGACTCCAATAGTTCTCCAGCGTTGCTGAGATCTACATGTTGCCCATTTTAGCCTTGACTATATTTATTGTCTGCAGCCAACAAACTGGAAGGGTTCATCAGCAAAACTTCAGGTGTCCGCAAGGACTTAGAAAAGGAAAATTATTTCCACTTCATGGCATTGAGCGTTGTCCTTCCTTGGAAGTAGAGACCAGTTGCTCATGGCAGACTGCTGAGAGCAAGGTCCCAGATGTCTTGCCAGACACTCCATGAGAGCGTGGGCATATAATTGCGTAAATCTCAGACATCCCAGAGGAATGGCTTTCATTGTTCTTTCTCCATATGTTACAAGGGAACAGTCTGGGGTGCTCTGCTTGTATGGCAAGCCACAGCAGTGGCTATGTGAATGTTCCTATCAGAAAGCCTAGGGAAGTTAAACTTATTTTTAAAAATATTCCAGGTAGAGCTCATACCTTCTGGAAACTAATTATGAGAACTAGCTGTCCTTGAATAAACCTGCCAGAAGTAAAAAGGCCTAAGGCTACTTTTAAAAATATTTTATAACTTTTTTTAATGGCTTCAGGTTTATGAAAAGGGCAGTTCAAACCATTGGAAGCAAAGGAGAGAGAACATTTAGTGTGAAAACAACCTTAGGAATGTATTTAGTTTATACGCTCTGTCTTACACAGCTTCCCTTCAAAACATCTCTGTGCTACACTTAGTCTTGTGTCTTCCATCCAATCTTCCCACCCAGCCTGTATCAGCCACTCCCTGAATCAGAGTTCCAAGTCCTGCTCTGCAGCATATTCTTTCTGCAACCCACCTTCACAACTGTGGCAGCCCAACCCTTTGTCCAGAAAGCTGCCACTGTATGCAGTAAGAAATGCCTGACCGTTAGAGCCAAGAACAAAGTCTTCATTCCCTGTTCCACCAGCTAGCAGCAATCTGAATTCACAATCATTTGTGGTATAATGATAGAGCTGCATTCTTAGCCAGGCTTCATTAAGCAGTTTCGGAACCATGTGAACACCACAGATGAACTTCGCACACCTGCACTGGAGCACCTACGACACACCTGAGCTATAGTACCATATTATGAAACCACTGTGGTAAATGGAGTCCACCATTGATCAAAGAGTCCTGAGGTACATGAGTATACCGAGCCTTAACATCTCTGAGCCTTAATGTATATCATCAAGTTGGAGACCATGAATCCCCTGAAGGATGCTGTGAATAAACGGCACTTCATTTGCTTTACTTGCCCCCTATTGAGTTCTTACAAAATCATTCAGCACATCCTCTTCCTGTCCTAGCGAGGCCCTTCATGTCCAACAGCTTGTCTTCACCAAATGAAATCCATGCCCCTGCCAAGCTTCATTCTCAGCTTGTCCAGTTTGTACCTCTCCTTTGTCCATGGTATATGCTGACTTCTCCCAACCTGCCCACTGTCAGCTCCTGCCCATGCTGCTAATCCTTTTTAAAACCAGCGTAAGTCCCTCTTCCCCTACTCCTTGGTCATAATGACTTCACCATGTTCTGACATATGCCATGGGCACAAATTCCCAGACCATAATCTCAGATGTCTAGGAAGGGAATGCTCTTCAGGTTTCTGTAGTTAAGTGTGATTTCTAGGGTCCAAGGTCCAACTCTAATTAGAGGTGGTTACTCAGTCTTAGTCAAATAGGTTTTCCTTTGGTCAGACCAGGCTTTGTTGGGTCTCTTGTGGATTTTTGGCTTCTTCTTCTAAGAACTGCAGCTCATTTATAGCAAGAAAGTTCAGGGGGGAAGGTGCTTGCAACCAAGCCTAATGACATGAACTAGATTCCCAGACAAAGGTGAGAACAAATTCCTGTAAATTGTCCTCTGATTCTCCACACACACTAAAACATTTGACCCCCACAAACACAGATATATATATAATACATAACTAAATGTAATTTAAATTTTTAAAAATAAAAAAGAAATTGTAGCTCAATTCTAAAGTAGTTAACCAAATGCTTGGGCCAGGCTAGTAGACAAAGATATTAACACCCCTCCTCTCTCTCTCTCTCTCTCTCTCTCTCTCTCTCTCTCTCTCTCTCTCCTGGCCCTACTCAAATGAGCATTGTTATTTCTAATCAGTGACTCCCCATTTGCATCTGCTTTGGGTCTTAAGATCTTAGGAAGGCTCTGACTCCAGATCCTGGTGAATCTCATTTTCAAGCCCAAACACCTCCATTGATTTACACTTGACTTCACTGGTATGGTAGCACCATGTTGAGTCAGAACCCTTTGTCCAGATGGCATCCACAGCCATCCCCATCCTTAAATGCCTTCTCTGATCAAACCTACAATTGACAAGACTCCAAACAGGAAAGCAGGGCTCAGCTCTCCCTCCAACTTACATGGTTTATTGTAGCTCAGGAAACAAAATTCAAAGATATACCACTTTAAACTTCAAACTGAGAGCTTCAACTGTTGGGAGGGGCTTTCCCCTGTCTACTTGAAAGGACAGATCTTTTAACAGTCAGTGTCTAGACTCTCTTCCCAGAAGACTCATTAGTCAGGGCAAACTGGTGTGTCTGGCAGGAGATAAGATTCGACACAACACGACACGACACGACACAGTACCCAGAACTCATGTGAGCCTTGTCCTAGGCCAATTCACTGTCCTAAAAAATTTTTACTTTTCTTCTAGAAGTGTCTCTATCTCCTATTGCTTCCTCCCTATGAAGAAGGTATGGGCATCTCTAAGTCTTACTGGATCATGTTCACACAGTGATGCCTTGGGCAACAAATAAATCTGGGTGCTTTTTTTTTCTTGTGGATTCATCTATTTCCCATTTCAAGAGATTCTCCTATCAGACCTTCAGGGGGTAAGTTCTCTGTACCCCAAAGGTGCCTATTGTCCCCACCTAAGCATGACTCTATACAGGGAGTTGTCCACACCATTCCTGACTCTACTGTCAACTCTCATCTACTCTTCCAGAAACACTTTGTGCCTTCTCATTTGGAAAAACTGTCTCCGACATGTCTGTAGTCTTACAATTCTACATTCTGAGTCTGGGTCTTTCAGGGTCAACATTTGAGACTGAAAAAAGAAAGGCTTTTGCTTTTGATCTACAGGTTCTACTGTGAGTTTTCAATATCTGATTTAGAACACAGAAGCTGTATATTATCCATCTCCTCCCTGAAGCCATAAGCCCAGGCTGTCCCAGCTGCCACCTGAAATGGATGGATGGGTTACAGTACAGAGGAAACATCAATAACTGGAGAGAAAAAATGCATGAAATGGACTCAAGGCTTCAGTACAGCAAAGATGAATGAGGAACAAAAATAACACTGATTGATGCCAAACATCATTCCTACCATATTGGTCTGGAGCCCCACTTCTTCCAGGTTTATGCCCCCTTGCTCCTCCTGGTTAGCTAATGTAAATTGTTAGTGTTGTGCTTGCCCATCACTTCCTTTGAGAAGCTTACAGCTCGATCTTTCCATTCCAGCCCCAAAGTAAGTGAATTGTTCATTCTTAGAGTCTGGCAGAATCCTAAAATGGCCTCCGGTGATGCTTTTCTGTTTTTCTTCCCTGATATGTGCAATATAAGACATCACTACTGCTACTCTGCTAAATTATGAGGCAAAAAGATTTTTGTCAGTGTAATTAAAGTTGTTAATTAGTTTACTTGGAGTTAATCAGAAGAGAAAGCATTCATGCAGGTCTGACCTTATCACAGGCGCTCTTTAGAAGTTTTCCCTCACTGGTTTCAGAAAAGGAAGTAAGAGACAGAAAATGTGATGTGGGCTTGATGTACCCTCTCTGGGGACAATGGAAATATACATGCTCTGAGAGATGAAAGAGTATGATGCCAGCATCTAGTAAGAGAATGGAGACCTCAATTCCACAGTCTCAAGGAAACTGATTCTTCCAGGAACAAGAAAGCTTCAGAAAAGAATACTGAGCCTCACGAGATGCTCTCTGGCTGACATCTGCTTGCTTTTCAGTCTGGTGAGACTGCAGGCAGAGGACACGGTGATACTATGTCCTGATTCAGACTAGAAGAAGCTATGAGACAACAAATGTGTGTTCCTTTAAACCAGTAAGTCTCCAGTGATTTGCTGTATCCCTACCGTCTTGTTAGGACCTATTACTGTGTCAAGACTGCCTTAGGTCACTACTGTATCATGATTGCCTTGCCATTTCTATGTCAAATATAAAAGAAACAAAAAGGAAAGAAGGGAGGGAGGGAGGGAGGGAGAGAAAGAAACAAAACTATGTGTACCTATTTTTGTCCACATTTGTATTAAAACACTGTTGCTTGAGTTAGATTCATTAAGTATGCTAAAGGAGATATTATAATAAAATATAATAGTGACTAGCATATATGATTTAGTTGTTATCGTTACTGTGGCCAAGAACTATTAAAGTGGTTGCCAAGTCAATGTATTAACACAAGAAACGTTGACAAGTATTTGGATGCATGAGTTCATTTTAGAGAATTCCCATTGCATTTGCAATCAATATCATGACATTCATCAGACTTAGAAGGCAAAGGTGGGTGTGGGGGAGCAAAGTAGAAGGGAAGGCATAAAAACTAAATGAGAAAGGACCATGCATGAACAGCATTCGACAGGTCCAGTTGGCTACAAAAGATTTCTCTAGAGGAGAGTCAAATTTTAAAGTGTATTGGCTACATTATGGAAGATGCTGAATGCCACACTCTGAAGATGATATACTATCATTTAGAAAATAGGAAGTGCTAGTGGAATTGCACAGAGTCACAATCATCTTAAGGATGCACTGGACAAGGCAGATTCCGTAGAAAGTGACACCAGTTGAGAAAGCTTCAAGATATTAGAGCCCACAGTGATACATGGGAGCAGTTAAGAGACAGCAGGGATATAAGCAGAAGACTAGGGAGACTTCTAGACTTACCTTGATACAACTTAAGTCTCAAAATGTGAATCAACCAGAAGCTCCACCCGCAGATGTGGATTTATGACAACGAATAACAGCTTTTTTCTTTTCTTCAGCTTTTCAACATTTGAAAGTAATTGGAACTAATTGAATATGAGTTGGCCTGGACTTTCCCAGGGGAGGGAAAAAAAAGAACTTGGTTGCTAGCTGGCTGTGAGCACCACATGTGGACAAGCTCCTAGAAACCCCATTGTCTGCACCCTTTGGCTAGAATAGGGTGCACCATTCCCTCTAGGAAGGAATCTACCCAAGCTTCAGTTGGATCCTCCAAGGTATGTGAGCTCTGAAATCCTGAGTGAGGATTCTGGGAATGGAACAATCCTTCCTCCCGCCCAGGTAGACAAGGATAGACATTCAAAAGTTCATAGGAACAGTCTTCCACATCCCCGTTGGAACGTCAACCAAAGCACATTCATAGGCCTGAATTCGACACCTAACTCCACCTTGAGTTCTGAAACAACTTTACTGGGGCCATCATTTAGAAAACATAGGCCAGCTTAGTTCCTTTCCATCCTCAACTCAATGTGTCAAAGTCCTACAGAGCAATCATCAGTCACCTCTCTCACCTTCATTCTTGTGCATTCTTCACTCTAACTATAGACCTTCAGCTCCTTCAGCTTCCCCTCTTCATCTTTATACATCTCACAGTAGCCTTGGCTTCTTCAGACATTCCCTCATCCCTCAGCCAAAACTTTGCTCACAGAAGTCCAGCTGACCCCTTGATCCTCCATACTTCAGCTGTCTAGCATACAACTCCCCGAAGACCAACAGTCATCACTTCTGCTGCCGACTCTGGGTCTTATTGCAATGTGCAAGCCACTGAACCTCCCCAGTTTTTCCCAAACTCAGTTTTGTATCTTCCCCTAACCAGCCTACACACTGTGGTCATCATTTAAATGATGCTTTGGGTACAAGTTTGGATAGTTTGACCCCTATATCTTTTCACTGTACCCAACACAGTACATCCCAAATTTTGATTCAACCAGTGTTGGTCCTTATTGTTGGAAAAATAAAAATGAATAGTAATCAGTGAGAGAGTTCACTGGGTGAAGTGCTTTCCTCTCACGAATGAAGATCTTAGTCTGTTTCCCTGAATCCACACAAAAAGCCAGGGTCTCTGGAGGCCAGTAGCCTTCCAATCTAGCCTAATTTGTGAGCTGATGGACAATAAGAGACTCTGGCTCAAAGGAAGTGGGTAGTATTCCCAAAGATGACCACTAAGGTTGTCCTTTGGCCTCACACCAAAAACACACTTACACACACCAACATGAACACACATATATGCATACACACAAGTTAAAGGAAAAAAATGGAAAATCCTGGGGCTAGAAAATGGCTTAGTAGTTAAGAGCATTCACTGATCTAGCAGAAGACCCAGGGTCAGTTCCCAGGTCTCATGTTGCAGGAGTTACAACCATCATTAACTCCAGTTACAGAAAATGTGGCTGCCTCTTCTGGCCTCCATAGGCACTGTGCTCACATGGTGCATAAACATGCATGCGGACAAAACATCCACAAACATAAAATTAAAATGTATAAATCTGTTTTGTAAAAGAGAGAATCATGCTAACCAAGGAAGAGTGCTTAGGCATGCTGGGTAATAACTTCTTTCACATCCCCTTCCCATTCTCAGGTCCCACAATATCTATAGTAGTGTTTACAATTATTTCTATTGCTCTGTCTCTCAACTAGCCTTTCAGTTTGTATGAAAGAAATTGGCTTCAGCTCTGTATCCTCAGAGCCTCCCATAACCTGGGTCAGGATAGGCATCACTTTGACTGATGGAAACTTAACTTCCTTTGCATCTGTGAGGCTCTGCAGTGAAGAGAATGATTTCCTCCAATCTTAATTTCTACATTCAGAAATGGTCTTACTTGGTGGCAGCAGTGTCAGTACAATGGTTAGAATTTCAAGAACATTTCTACCAAGAGACTTTTCTATCTAAAAAAAAAAAAGGTTGCAAAAGTCAAAGGAGACAAAAGCCTACACCCTTTATATAAGCCTGTGCTATTTCCACCCTAACATATTTTAAGCTCCACAAATGCACAGTATCAGAACCAAACTGGCAGTGATTCTTTCCTTACACACTTCTATCTGATAAAAGCATCAAGCCTTTAACCACTGAAGCTGGAGTATATATTAAATTGTCTGCTGAGAAGTAAACCATATGAAGTTTAAAGGTTGGTTGGCGAAAATATGAAATTGACAAATCCACTATTTCATACTTCTTTCCTAAAAGATACTGGAGTCTTGTGTCATAAAGCAAACTGACAAGAGTCAATTTATAGTCAAAGGAGCTGGGCTTGAGCTCTAGCTAGGACTCCCAGTAACCTACTGAATATCTCTGAGTGTTACTTTTCCCTAAGCCCAAGTTGAGCTGGATATTCAGATATCAACAGATCAGAATCAAGAATGGCTGGAGCAGGGTTCTGACAATACTATCTACTGCTGGGCATTAATTAGTTGTTAAATCATGGGGAGATCCCAAAAGTTTGAGGAGATGGGGGCGGGAAGTAGTGACTGTTTAGTAACTAAAAGTTTGGAAATATTTAAATTTTAATAAAAATTAAGCATTTTAATAAAAATACATTTACAAGGTGCTATGTAGCACCATTCCAGACCCAGCACTTCCTATATGGTGGTAGGATATACCATATAGGAATATGGTAAGGTATAGTAACTTCTCCAGACGCCTGAGACTTCCTCAAGTGGAAGATATGAAATCTTGATTATTTAGTTTGAGTAGAGGATTAAATGGGACAATATCTGTATGAGGAGGCATGGCATGTCTAAGACAGAACAGGGATTTGCTAAATGGAATCTGTTAATATTGACTGTCAACTTGACAGGATCTAGTATCACCTAGGAAACAAACCTCTGGGCATGTCTAGATTAGGTTGGCTGATGCAGGAAGAACCACCCTAATGTGGGTAATGCCATTCCATGAACTACATCTCTGACTAAATAAAGAGGAGAGAGCAAGCTGAGTACTTTCTATGCCCCTCTTCCTCCCTCCCTTTCTCCTCCCCTCACTATCTTTCCTCTATTTCTCCCTTCTCCCGCCTCCTTTGCCTTTCTCCTCTTCCCTTTCCTCTCCCTTTACCCTCTCTCCTCCTTCCTCTCTTCTTCCTCTCCTCCTTCTCCCCTCCTCATCCCTCCCTATCTCCTCCCCCTTTGTTTCTCTCCTCTCTTCCCTCTCTCTTCCTCTCTTCCCTCTCTCTTCCTCTCTTCCTCTCCTCCCCCTTTTTCTCTCTTCTCCTCTTTTCTCCTCTCTCCTCCCCCTCCCTCTTTCTTGCCCCATCTCTTTCCCTCCCTCCCTCTCTTTTCTCTTTCCTCTTCCTCCTCTCTCCTCTTCCTCCTTTCTCCTCTTCCTCCTCTCTCCTCTTTCCCTCCCCCTCTCCTCTACCTCCTCCCTCTTCCCACCCCCCTCCTTCCCTCTCCTTTACCCCTCTCTTTCTTCTCCCCTCCCTTCCTCCTTTTCATCTCTCCCTCCCTTATCCCCTACCTCTACTTTATCTCTCTGTTCTCCTTCTTCCCTCTCTCTTCTTCTCTTTTGTATCTCTCTCCTCTACTCTTTTCTCCTTTCTCTTCTTCCCTCCCTCCTTCTTCCTCTTCCCTCCTTTTCCCTCCCTCCCTTTTTCCCCCTCTCTCTTTCTCCCTCCTTCTCTCTCCTCTTTCCCTTCCCTTCTCCCCACCTCCTCTCTGTCCTCCATTCCTCCCTCTCCTTTACCTCTGCCTTTCTCCTCCCCTCCCTCTTTTTTCTCCCACCTCTCTTTCTCTCTCTTTCTCTCTCTTTCTTTCTCTCTCTCTTTCTCTCTCTCTCTCTCTCTCTCTCTCTCTCTCTCTCTCTCTTCTCTTCTCTTCTCTTCTCTTCCTCCCTCCCTTTTCTACTCCCCACTATGGATACACTGTAATCACCCACCTCATGCTCTTGCCACCATCCTTTCCTCACTATGAGGAAAGGATGTACCCCAAACCATGAGCCAGAATGAGCCCTTTCTTCTTTACATGCTTCTGACAGGTGTTTCATTACAGCAGTGGGAAGAGTAACTACTAGAGCAGCTGATTGTGACATGGAAAAAGAATCTTCTTTCTCAAAATGTTTTTAGAATGAATTGAAATGCTCAACATGAGAACTGTTTAACTGTCAAGTTATATGGGTCTGCAGGCTCTGCTTATTTTGCACAGCCTGCTGTTAACACACATCAGTACTAAACCACTGCCTCCTAAACTGTCCGTGGTTACCCCTGGAGAACTTCACCATTTCAGCCTAGACCCCAAACTTTTCAAAGGCAGACCTCGCTGTCCCAGTTAGGGATCTAAGCTTCCAGGCATCTTTGGTGCTGTCACCGTGCCACAGTGCTCCACGTTTGAGAGCCACTTGGTAGAATGATTGGACTCTCTGCTTCTTCTTCCAGACTCTCTACCCAGTAAAAGGATTGATGACCTTCTCAAAATCCAAAATCTAGTGTCTGACTGACACCAGGAAGGTTAAGAAAGTGTTCATTGACTGGATGCTTCTACCAGCAAAGCCAGATGAATCCTCTATTGGAAAGTAAACTCACTGGGCACTTCACCATCTCTCACCTATTAGCCAGGTAAATTACCGTAATTTAACTATACTTCACCAATTGCCAGATGAAAGAGCAATTTAACATCAAGAAAGATCTATAGATATTTAACAGATGGGTAAGCTGAGACCCCCAAAGAGGCATTATATTGCTATTAAGTGGTTGATGGACTTGACCGGAGAGAGCCCTTACTCGTCCCAGAATGCCAGAAACTCTCTCACACAGTAAGTATTAGAAAACAGATTCAGTGAGCAGGTGATTAAACATAAGAGAGACTAGCTACATGCTGTTGGAGCAATATTCCATAAAAATCCATAAAAATCCCGTGTTTTCAGGTAAAATATAGTATTGCTAAAAAGTAAGGCTACAGGGACTCCTATGCCTGACTGAGCCTTTGCAGAAATGACAAACTCAATGTGATGCATTAAAAAAAAAACAAAACGGGACACTGTGTACCAAAGAACACCACAGAAGAAAAGTAAGCTTTTGCTGCAGCAGTCTGGTGTATGTGTGAGTCATATGATAAAAATGCCCAGTATCCAGCATTCATTTGTCTTTCCCAGTTCAGACAGTCCTGTAACTTTCTTTGAGATACTGAAGAGTTCTTAAATGGCAACCGATAATAAACAGAACAGCTGAACCTATGGCTCCTTCTTGGAGCACCCCTCCCCCCCAAAAAAAAGTTAGCAAATTTTTTGAAGGAAAAGAAAAATAGGTCTTCACCTTTGTTCTTTCTTTCTGAAAGATAGTTTTATGGTCTTCCACATTGCTTGATCCAACTCTCTATTCACGCATCTCCTCTTCAAAGATGGCATTTGAGAGGACAGTATTTAAAAAAAAAATTCTTTGTAATACTCACCACTAGCATTAACTTGCAGATTCCTAAGTACTCTCAGTCACCACTACTGTATAAGGCGATGGGAGGAGGGCCTTCATCATCCTCATTGACAGCTGTGTCTATGTGTTTCTGCCTAGAACAATGTCTAGTTAATACTGGAAATAATGGAAAATTAGTACATATTTTTTAATAAGAAAAAAAATTGACCTTACCAGCATATTCAACTACACATACGCAAAGGCAGAGACATCATATAGACCTCCCACCAAAATATGACAAATGCCTTAGAATTTTAAAGATCATATTCTTTAATAGAATCCTGTCTGTGAAGTAGATATTTTAATATGTATAGTGACATTCTGTAGACATATTGTAGGAGTCAACTACCTCATTACCCTCTTACCTCATGCCTCTGAAGGCCTAATGGACAATTTCCATATTCAACTTGACTGGGTTAAAAAAAAACATAGGTCAGAGGCAAGTAAGGGCAGTCAGTTGGTAAAGTATTATCATGAACACATGATAGTTCTGATTCCTAGAGTCATGCAAAAGCTGCCCACAGTAGCACATGTCTGTGATCCCAGCACAAGAATGTAAGGGGAAATACCTTCCTCACAGGGTCACTGTTAGTATATATAATGTACTTATACAATGCCTGACATAGCAGCTGGCCAGTGTGTGCAGGCTACAACTGTCACAGACATGAGGACACATTGCAACTGAGCCTGTTTCTCTAGTTTTTCCTGCCATCCTAATCTCAGTGACCCACTGGAAAAAGTATAGCCATAATCACAAACTCTTTTAATTTCAAACTTTTATCACTTCTCAGCCTTTTGACAAAGACCCAGGATAATCTCCAACTATCAAAGAGAATGTGCAGTGGCATGATGTATTCACTGCTGACCTGAGGTCTGACTGATCATCTCTTTCCCTCCAGTAGTCCACTTGACAGTTTACTCGATTTTACAGTACTAGTTTGCCTGCCAAGATAAGGGTCCATGTACCCTCCCCTTCCATCAGCTCTTCCATAACTTGAATACAATGTCACTATGCACCCATCCGAGTCTAAGATGGTGAAGACATAGACATGAAAAAGATTCATTCCTGACCTTATGTGGTTTAGACCAGCTAGGAAAAGATGTGCACTAGACAAATGTGGCAAGAGAATGAGGAGAAAAAGTACATTAGGGAGAGAAAAGAAGGAATCCAAAGCCAGTATTGTAATCTGTCTTCAGTCCCAAGGATTAACATCTGTAGTCACCTATAAAATGACATTAAAATACACAGTATCAAAAGCCACTGAGATTCCTATTCTAATCATAGTACATCAGCAACACAGTCCCATATAGAGGCTCTCACAAGGTCCCTGGCCAAGATCTATACCATTAACACACAGAGCAGGACTGTGTGAGTCCTACAGAGTTCCTGATACATATAGCCTTTTCTTCAGTCCTTGTTCTATCCTTGTATTTCTTTTAGATTAGAACTCTTTTGAGTCAAAAGTTTAGTAGGTGTGTTGGTATCTCTATCCTTCCATTGAGGGTCCTGCCTGACTTGAAGAGGTGGCCTCTTCAAGTTCCATATCCCTACTGTTAGGCATAGTGGCTAAGGTTACCTACATTGACTTCTGGGAGCCTCCCCCATTCCAAGTCTCTGGTACTTCCTAGAGATTCTACCCTCCCTTCCATCTCAGGCAGCTTCAGATTTCCATTCATTCTCCTGGCCAACTGGGCCTCTCTCCTGTCTCTCCCTACACCTGATCCTGTCTCTCTAACCCTTCCTATTTAATTCTCTCTCTCTCTCTCTCTCTCTCTCTCTCTCTCTCTCTCTCTCTCTTTCTCTCTGTCCTCTGACTATTTTGATTCCCATTCTAAGTGTGATCCAATCATCCTTGCTTGGGCTTTCCTTCTTACTTAACTTCTTTGGGTCTGTGGGGTATATCATGGTATATCATGGGTATTCTGTACTTTATGGCTAATATTCACTTATCAGTGAGTGTATGCCATGCCTGTCCTTTTGAGTCTGGGTTACCTCACTCAGAATGATATTTTCTAGTTCCATCTATTTGCCTGCAAAATTCATGATGTCCTTGTTTTTAATAGCTGTATATCCTATGGTGTAAATGAACCACATTTTTTGTATCCATTCTTCAGCTGAGGGACATCTGAATTGTTTCCAGTTTCAGGCTGGAACAGTGGGGCATCTTTTGGGTATATGCCTAGGAGTGCTATATCTGGGTCTTCAGGTAGAGCTACTTCCAGTGTTCTAAGAAAGCACCAGATTGATTTCCAGAGTGCTTGTACAAGTCTGCATTCCCACCAACAATGGCAGTGTTCCCCCTTTCTCCACATCTTTGCAAGCCGGAGCTGTCCCTTGAGTTTTTTATCTTAGCCACTCTAACTGATGGAAAGTGGAATCTCAGGGTTGTTTTGAGTTTCATTTCCCTGATGACTAAGGATGCTGAGCATTTCTTTAAGGGCTTCTCAGACATTCAAGACTCCTGTTGTAAATTCTCTGTTTAGTTCTATGCCCCATTTTTTAATTGTGTTATTCGGTTTGTTGGAGTTTAACTTCTGGGTTCTTCAAATACTTTGGATATTAGTCCTTTGTCAGATGTAGGGTTAGTGAAGATCTTTTCCCAATCTGTAGCCTGCCGTTTTGTCCTGTTGACAGAGTCCTTTGCCTTACAGAAGCGTCTCAGTTTCATGAGGTCCCATTTCTCAATTGTTGATCTAAGGGCCTGAGCCCTTAGATCATCTGTTCAGGAAATTGTCTCTTGTGCCAATGTGTTCAAGGCTTTTTCCCACTTTCTTTTCTGTTAGGTTTAGTGTGTCTGGTTTTATGTTGAGATTCTTGATCCACCTGGACTTGAGTTTTGTATAAGGGGATAAATATGGGTTTATTTGCATTCTTCTACATGCAGACATTCAATTAGACAAGTACCATTTATTGAAGATGCTTTTTTTTTAAATCCATTATATGGTTTTGGCTTCTTTGCCAAAAATCAAGTGTCAAAAATCAAGTGTCCATAGGTGTGTGGGTTTATTTCTAGATCTTTGATTCTATTCCATTGATCAACCTATCTGTTTCTGTACCAATAACATGGAGTTTTTATCATCATTGCTCTATAGTACAGCTTGAGGTCCAGAATGGTCACTTCTCTGGAGGTTCTTTTATTGTTCAGGATTATTTTGGTTTTCCTGAGTATTTTTGTTTTTCCATATGAAGTTGAGAATTATTCTTTCAACGTCTGTAAAAAATTGTGTTGGAATTTTGATGGGGATGCCATTAAACTGTAGATTGCTTTTGGTAGGGTGGCAGTTTTCATTATGAGTATAGGAGATATTTCCATTTTCTGATATCTTCTTCAATTTCTTTCTTCAGAGTCTTGAAGTTCTCATTGTACAGACCTTTCACTTGCTTGGTTGAAGTTACACTTGGATATTTTGTATTATTTGTGGCTATTATGAAGGGTGTTGTTTCTCTAATTTCTTTCTCTGCCTGTTTATCATTTGTATAAAGGAGGGCTACTAATTTTTTTGAGTTAATTTTATATCTAGACATTTTGCTGAAGTTGTTTATCAGCTTTAGGAGCTCTCTGGTAGAATTTTGGGAATCACTTATGTATACTACCATATTGTTTGAGAACAGTGATACCGTGACTTCTTCCTTTCCAATTTGTGTTCCTTTGATCTCTTTTTGTTGTCTGTCTTATTGCTCTAACTAGAACTTCAAGAACTATATTGAATAAATAGGAGGAGAGTGAGCAGTCTTGTCCCTAATTTTAATGAATTGCTTTAAGTTTCTCTCCATTTAATTTTATGTTGGCTATTTGCTTCCTGTATATTTTTTTTTCACTATGTTTAAGTATGTGTCTTGAATCCTTGATCTCTCTAAGACTTTTAACATGAAGGAGTATTGGATTTTGTCAGAAGTTTTTTACCATCTAATGAGATGATGATCATGTGAATTTTGTCTTTCATTTTGTTTATATGGTGAGTTACACTGATGGATGTTTGTATATATTGAACCATCCCGGCATCCCTGCAATGAAGCCTACTTGATCATGTGAATAATGTTTTTAATGTGTTCTTGTGGTCAGGCAATAATTTTTATTGAGTATTTTTGTAGCAATGTTCATACGTGAAATTGGTTTGAAGTTCTCTTTCTTTGTTGAATCTTTGTGTGGTTTCGGTATCAAGGTAACTGTGGCCTCATAGAATAAGTTAGGTACAGTTCCTTCTTTAAAGGCCTCTAACGTCTTCGTCTTCATGAGACGGGATTTAAGGTCACAGTTTTGCTCTTTGGGTGTGTTAGGATACCGAGAGTTTGCTGTAGTATGAGAGCTGGGTTCTTGTAGTGCCATATTGTATTGGCTTCTATTGATTATGTTCTTGTGCAAGACTTTCACCATTTAGTTGTTTCTGGGTTTTGGTTGGTGTGATTGTCCCAAATTAGAATAGGCCTCCTAGGAGGCAGGTGGAGCTGTGTGGTTGTCTGTAATGTACTGGTCTGTGACTGCTGAGTATGTCCAGTAACAGTTGGCCTCTTGGGAGGTAGGCAGAGCTGTGGGGTGGGGCACAGTGCACTGCTCCAGGACTGCCACTGGTGGGCGGGAAAGAAGATGGAGCTTCAACACACTAGGGCAGAGCCCAGAGCTGCTCAGCTTCCTGTGGTCCTCGAAGGAGCGGGGAGGTGGAGGTGGAGGTGTCTTGTCTGTGTATGTTGAGTTAGGAACTGTCTCTTAGAAATGATTTTTTTTTAAGAGAGAGAACAGAGTTGGATGGGTACAAAAGCAGGTGAATCTAGGAGAAGTTGAGAGAAGAGGGGTGTTTATGATTAAAATACTGTGTAATATCAAATAATCAACAAATATATATATATAAATTAAGTGGAGGAAATATTTATTTATTTATTTGTTTGTTTGTTTGTTTGTTTTTCGAGACAAGGTTTCTCTGTGTAGCCCTGGCTGTCCTGGAACTCACTCTATAGACCAGGCTGGCCTCGAACTCAGAAATCCGCCTGCCTCTGCCTCCCAAGTGCTGGGATTAAAGGCGTGCGCCACCACCACCCGGCAGAGGAAACTTTATAATTGGCACAATTCTGGGAAGAAGTGGAACGCTGGCCACTCAGGATGGAGAAACACTCACTAAGACTTTACAAAGATTTGGAAGCAATTACTACACCATAATAAGAGCTATTGTTGATTTACATGGAGAAATACAATAGTGTTAACTACATGCAGCAACAAATTTTAATTAATTTAAATTTAAATTAATTAAAATTTAATATTTAGAATTGTCAATGAGAAAGCATCCACAGGATGGACCTAGGCCCTCTGCACAAATGTTGTGCAGTTGGGTTTTCATGTGGAACTCTTAAAGTGGGAGCAGAGGCTGTCTCTGGCTACACTGTCTGCCTTTGGATCCCTTTTCCCTGACTGGGCTGCCTCTAGCCTTAATAGAAGATGCACAAGTCTTACTGCAACTTCATATGACAAGGCTTGTTGACATCTATGGGAGGCCTCCCCTTTTCTGACGAGAAGGGGAAGAGAGTGGATGGGGTAGAGGAGGTAAGAGGGAGGGATTGAAAGCAAGAGGAGGGGGGAATATGCAATCAGAATGTAAAGTAAATAGATTAATAAAAAAGAAATGTACAAAAAATTAAGTAATATTTAAAACTCACTCCCTAGCCGGGCGGTGGTGGCGCATGCATTTAATCCCAACACTTGGGAGGCAGAGGCAGGCAGATTTCTGAGTTCAAGGCCAGCCTGGTCTACAGAGTGAGTTCCAGAACAGCCAGTACACAGAGAAACCCTGTCTCGAAAAATCAAAAAAGAAAAAAAATAAAATAAAACTCACTCCCTCAGTCTCATGAGCCATTTTTCAAAGGTTCACTAGTTAAATGTGACTAATTGTAACTATATTAGCTAATAGACACAATATATTTTAATCAATGAAATGAAAGATTATGAGGTATCAACTCTGCTCTGATTCCTCTGGAAATTCTATTCACAGTAATGCCACGGCTTCTGAAGTAAAAGGCTGTCATATTTACATAAGCATCTTATCCAGAATCTACTCCACATTTAGCCATTGGTTAGTCCTAAAGATCTTTCATTAAAGTGAACTCTCAGGTGCCCCTGTTACCCTGGCTACCACCGTCAGAACCCAATACTCAAGCGAATCATCCTGACAACACTCACTTTGAGTCAGGACATTCTTTGACACTGTTGTACAGCAGTTTCTCCCGAAGTCAGTCCTAACTCAGAAATGGGTGGTGTTAGTGAAGTCAGTTGATAAAAAGGCATTGAGAATTACGTAGGAAATGCACTGTTCATTTCGAAACACAACGATGTAACAAGCAAGGAGAATGCTGGTGTGACTCACCAGAGGTGGGCAGCAGCAAGTGATGTTATGAAAGGACACTCCTTATCGTACTCACCTCTTGGGGTAGACTATATTCACAGGGTACCTGAACACATTTTAGGCCTCAGTTATAGCAATTTGGTAATAGCATGACTTCAATGCATGTAGCACTTATAGCCAATGACTGTTGTAGCCCACACTCACCCCTAAGGTCTTCATTATGATTCTGAAGGAACTATTTAGTTAAAAAATAATGCATTAAGTAGAAACAATCAAGGAGTAAAAATGATCTATATAAAAGACATAAAAAAGTATTTGAGTAAGACTTAGTAAACATTTCTATGTGGACCATATCTGTCTCCAGCAAGTGACTGAGGTTATCCAATCATGACTGGATAAAAACTAAGTAACAAAAGAGAACCTGAATAAGCTAAAGTACTAATGGTATAACCCATGTAACAAACTCTGAAAGTGCGCCACTGTTAAAGAATCAAAGGCATTTAAAAGACACAAAAAACTATCACAGCACAATGTCACCTGTGACATAAAAAGAGAGAAAAAAACTAGATGAACCAGCAGAATATTAAAACTCCCTTTTAGTTTATATCAATTTCAAACAACTATTTTTAAAATATTGATTTAAAGAGTCACCAGGGTTATAAGCCTTTATTGATTCACTGTCTTGGCTAGCTCTTACCTCACTCACTGCCCATTACAAGAATAGTGCCAACCTCTGGTGAAAGAGTTTGTGAGAAGTCACTTTTGCCTCCTCTTTCTGTCTCTGGACCAGCCTACTGAAAGACATATCTGCTGTCTTTGGGCTGTAAAGTCCATAGGCTTTGGTGGTCTATGCTGGTCCAGCTCTGCAGACTGAATGATAGCTGGCATAAGAAAGATCACATGGTCACCATACCACATTATCAGTTGTGGCAGGATTACAGTTCTTTTTATCTTCGTTTGTCTGACTTCCGTGTTCTTCTCTTTGTGCTGATGTTTAGTGAAGAGTAGAATAAGACAGACCCTGGGGTAGCATAGGACTACGATGTCATAGGCATCAAGGGAGAATCTTGGGGAAAGGTTCCCCAAGTCATTCATTGCCACAATGTTGGAAGGTGGCAAAGATGAATCATGCTTTGGTAGGGAACAATGACTCCCACATATACACAGGTCACCTACCTCCAAGGATATCAAGGACATGTTTTACAATTATGCAAGCAACAATGGTCCAGGCTCAGGTAGCTATGTGGACAGAGGTGTGGCAGATCTCCTCAAGGCTGCCATGCAGAATGTCTGAAAACAAAATGGTTGTCTGCGGGATATCTACAAGAGGACGCTGGGAATTTAAAGGGCCAGACGTAGGAAACAGGTGATGAATGTTATGCTGATGCTTGCTGATGAGACACTTGGGTCATGCGGTTTGCAAAGGAAGATGTGTGAATTTTAAACACTAGATAACATTAAGTTTAGATCTCATGAAGGAAAAACCGCCTACATCCAGATAAAGATCGATGGACCCAGAAGTTCAAGTTGGGGAAGTTCTGTATCTTGGAATGAAATTTAGCAGACGACATTGCAGAGGCAACAGGAGTAGAGCCCACTACATTAGGAGGGGCGAGCTCACCACAGGTTCTTATCAAATCTTATCTTGCTCTCTCACATACGATGATCAGTGACATGTACAGTTTTCCTTCATTCATTACCATCTTTTCCTTTTCAAATTCAAGCTGTTTGTTTGGAAGAAGCTAGAGTGTTGAGCTGCCCTCTTATGTTGCAGCTCTTCGTGACTAACACCTACATGCCACACCCTACGTCTTTGTAAATTGTATCTTAAGTGATATCATAGACAGGATTGCTTGAATTTCCATATCTTCCAGTTCAATCTCATGAGAAATTTTCTTTTATTATACCTTAATCATATCCCCATTGTTTTATCTTTTACTCCTGTTCTGGCAGTGGCTTGAAATATAACCATCAAACTATTTTTGTTCCTTGTTAATTTCCTGGGCGAATTTTGATTTAGAGAAACTGAGGATTCGAGGTCTAATTCTCTTAAACCTTTGGGATCTGAAATCATTCCTTCAAGAACGTTTCCTACTGTGGTTCCATTTGATAACACACTTTCTACAGAGTAGGGACTCTGGGTACTTGTTTATTCTCAACATCTGCTGTTATTTTATGGGTCTCGAAAATCTGAAGTCTTGGGGTTTATACAACTAATACACTATAGCAGTATATCTTGGGGCCACTTTGCTGGATTTCAGTACAAAACAAATGGGCAGTTTCTCATGTCTTTCTCAAATCCTGGAGCTTCTCTGCTCCGGAACTCTCTAATACTTCGACCCTTAAACACAGTTCCTCATGTTATGGTGACCACAGCCATAAAATTATTTTTGTTGCTTCTTCAAAACTGTAATTTTTCTAGTGTTCGGGATCATAATGTAAATATCTGTGTTTTCTGATGGTCTTAGGTGACCCCTGTGAAAGGGTCTTTAGACACCCGCCCAAAGAAATCTCCATCCACAGGCTGAGAACCACTGGTCTAAGGCCTCAGAAGACTCAGCCCTCTAACCAAAAAGAAAAAAAAAACTGCTCTCAACCTCTAAGGAACAGAAGTCAATAGGTAAGCAGTCCTCTCCTGCTTCAGAGAGCAAGGCCGTTCACTCAGCCCCTTGAGGAGATATCTTGCTTACACTGAGGCCCAGCTCTATAAACCCTTTTGTTCCTCCCTCTTCCGCTTTCCTTGTTCACTTGCTTCTTTCTCTTTTTAGCTTCTAGAGCTTTTTAAGTCGTTTTCCTTCTCAAAAGTGAAACAACTCGCGCCCCTCCCCCCACTGCTTGTACACAACCCAGCTCACATCTCAGCTCAGCTCCTGCAGAAAGCCTTATAAGGCACAAAACAAACAGTACATGAGACCTCATAATGGGACAGGGTTAGAGAACTCCCTCTTAAGGCAACATATATTATTAGAGAAGGTCTGTTCCCTCCATGTTCTCCCTTGCCCCTTAATGCAGCTAATGGAGTTTGGGGCCGCCAGTTCAGTAATGGACTACTTAGGACTGGCATTAGCGATTTATAGCTAGAAACCTCACACACTCTGGTGAATTCAGAGGAGAATGCAGCTAGCTGTCTTCTTCACAGTAAGAGAAACAGAAAACTGTTAGAGGCCCCACACACGGTTCAGCTCCACTGAAAACACACCTTCCTCTTGAACGGCGGTTCTCAACTTTTCTAACCCTTTAATACAGTTCCTCGTGTTGTGCTGACCCCTAAACAAAATCACTTTCATTTTTTCTTCATAACTGTAATTTTGCTACTGTTATGAATTGTAATGCAAATATCTGATGTGCAAAGTATCTGATATGTGTGTCCCGCAGGCTGAGAACCACTGCTTTTGAAGCTCAGATTTCTTTCTTAACCTTCCTGCAGTTGTAAGAAACACTGTGGTCTTGTTAATGTCAGCTGTAGCTGACAACCTCTAACCGGTTCCTGTTAAGATCCACAGAAGAGTACTCTCTGCAGCCCCTCCAGATAGAAGCCCCATTGTTCTCGTATGAAAATATTCTCTCGCCTATAAGCAAGCTGCCATAATCTGCACTAACCCAAGATCATTTTCCCGTGTGGCTCACTCATTAAACACATTAAAGCCTCTCATAAGTCCAGAATTATTAGAAGTCAACTATACTGCTGCAAAATAAAATGTCCACACAGCATAATACAGAGCTCTTGTAAGCTGCCAAGGAGAAAATGCCTTGTGGCCTCTAGATATTAATTAATAATGAAAGCCACTAACCTAGGCTGGACCTAATATTATGAAGTACCCTTCAGATTCTAGGCCCCTTCTTTTAAAATTTCTCAGATCATGCACCAATAAAAGACTTTAGAAGAATCAATAAATTGCACACACACCCTTTCTGTAGTCAAATATAGAATCTAGAAATCAGGCCTTGCCCTACAAAGATGAGGACCTGAGTTTTACTCTGCAGCAACCCAACACACATACACACACAGGCTCTCTCTCTCTCTCTCTCTCTCTCTCTCTCTCTCTCTCTCTCTCTCATACACACACAGAGAGAGGGGGGGAGGGAGAGATACACACACACATACACACATAGGCATACATACACAAACACACAAACACATACACACACAGATAGATACACATTCACATACACACATAGACACACATACACAAACACACATGTATACACACAAATACACACACACACACATCAGGACCCAAAACTTCAAGTGCTTGAGCCTCTGGGGATCATTTCTCATTGAAATCAGTACAGAATGGTAACACATATCAAGTAAATAGAAGGAACAGTCTTTCCTAACAGTCTCACCCTGTGTGCACCAGGCACAGAACCTCACGAACCCCTTTACCCCAGTCACCTGCTTGGATAAAGCTCACCCCACATGTCATGAGCCACTGGTCTAATGGTGGAGTCTTACTATTGGCCCAGGTGATGAACTGTGCCAAAAGATAGAGCAAAGGACCTCCCTTCGTATGCAGAGACTCTAGGAGGGCAAGTACAGGGAGACGCAGCTGGTCTATAAGTAGTTGACTTTCTCCAAGGTGTATGATCCTGTAATGCTTACTTCCATCCCCACTTTTGAAACATCACAACACCACTCTAGGCCACCTTGAGTCAGATCCTCCCTCCTTTTCCTCTTACCACACTAAGAGCAGTGTGGTGCCCCACCCCCACCCCCAGCAAGGCCTTCCTCCACTACAGCTGTCACCTAAGGAGTCTGTTCTACAACTTCTCGGTTACTATCACGGTGTTAGGTCAGGCCCTCATCCTCTGCCACAGGTGACAACCAACACAACCCTCCAGTCCTCAGTCCCCCGTCTCTAAACACTCTTGCCTTGAACCACCACCTTCTACACCCTTTTATCCCACATTCCTCAAGGAACCCAAAAAATCTCACATTTCTAGCATCAGATCTGTGTACACTGACATAAAAACAATTGACTTATAAACTTTTTGGCCTCCAACTAAAAACAACACAGTGCATCAAAGGCCAGGCAATTTTAAAAACAGACCTTTCTGAATTGGAAAATGCATGTCTTGGCTGCCAGGAGGCCAAGGAAGAGAGGGAGGCCAAAGGAGCATCCTGGATTGCTTTAGGAAAATACAGCTAAAATCACATTTGCACAGCAATTAACCTCCCCTCAGGGGCTTGCCCCATGGCCAGGTCTTAGGCAAACTTCCCTAGCCACAGTCAAGCAAGATGCGTGGGAGAATAAATTACCTGGGAAAGGAGTCCAATAAAAACAGTTGGAGTCTGTTGAAAAACATTCAGGTCAGTCAATATTGGACCTGAATTTCAAGAGCTGCTTACTGATCACAACCTGACATTATTCCACTCCCACGTCCTGCACATCTGAGAGCTGTCCTGTAGACATGTCTCTAAATGCAGAGGAACACAGTTCTGTCATTAAAGGGAGCCAGGACAGGGACAGAGACAAGGGGCAAAGCATTCTAATGTCTGCCTCTGTGTGTCAAAGGCTTGAGAAGCTTTAACAGCAGCATTCTGGGTAAAAATAAGCCTCATGAGGTTCAGAGAAAGCTCTGGGTCTGAGTGTATTTGCAGTAGAACTCCGGGACTGCAAACCAGAACAAGCTGCTTCCTTAATGATGGCAACTTTGCTCAACCTTGAACCGCAGCACTGCAATGACAGGTCTTTGAGATTCCACAGCTCTGCACACGGGTTAATCCTCAGGCAAGCCAGCTCTCAGAATCCCATGAAGCCTCAGAACACAGGTTCCTGAAGTATGGGAGCAGCAATGCCACCACCTGGGATTCTGAGTCCTTACTCTGGTAAAACCCGCTGATTCCAAATCCACATTTTAACAAGACCCCTGGAGATTAACTAACTCCTAGCTCCCAGGGCTGTGATAGAGAGAAGTGGAAGGAAAAGAGCAGAGAGAGGATTCAAAAAAAAAGCCACACACACAGAGCTTCAGGAAGTGCATGCTGGGCAGGCAAAGCAGGCCTGGTGAGGTCATGAAACTCATTCTGAGGAGAGATCACATCTGAATAATCTCCATCTATGATTCAAAGAATTCCTAAATCTTTGTGTGAATTCTATATGCTAGGATTTCTAGACAGTGACCAAAATATTCTTCTGAGCTCGAGGAAAGCATTTCCAGGTAGGAGTCAGTGAAGAACTGGCCGCTCTGGGAATACTGAAGAACCGAACAGACTAGAGATCTTACTCTGTCCTTAGGAGGCTGCTGTGGCCACCTTCTTGTCAGTACCTCAGCTGCTCATTCAGCTCCTTCATTGTCTCCACTGAGTGTCCCAGCCCTGCTTTCTCTCCAGCTGAGCTGAGGACCACACTGAGCACTGTCAGAGTACAACATTTAATCCTAGTTAATAATAAATGAGCTTGCGTGAACGTGTTTCTCAATAAGAGCAGAACACTCTGTGAAAAAGCTCCTGACAGTTAACTTGTATGAGCCCTAGGGGTAGTGAGCAGTTTTAGGGAAGTCAACCCACACATTTCTTTGATCTCCTCTATCTAAAGCCACCCTTGATATCCTCTTGTGAGCATATACCAAAGGAGCCTTTGTTCTCTGTCATTCTGGGTAAGGATTCTGAGAAGCCCCACAGAAAAACTAGGCCTCCAGAGACAAGCTGATGAAGTCAAGATGCACAGTCAATTCTAGGAAGAGCTGAAGGAGGGTCACACAGAGGGAAAGCTTGACATGGTGATCCCCCTGGGTGCTTTGCCCACCCAATCATCATCATGTCCCAGAGTAGAGAGGAGTCACCAGAGGACAGTGCTACAAAGAAGTGAGAAAACAGACTTTTATGTGACTTTTTATTCCTGGGAATCATGTTTCCCTGTTTTTTCCTAAGAAAATATATATTTGTATTGTCTTGAAGGAGAATGGCTCCCATGGCTTCATACATTTGAAACCCTGGTCCCTAGTTGGTGAAACTGTTTTGAGGATTAGGTGTGGTCTTACTAGGGGAGGAGGTGTCACTGAAGATTAGTTTGAGGTTTTAAAAGCCCATGCCAGGCCCAGTCCCCCCCCCCCCCCCTCTTCTCTGTCCGCCTTCCTGCCTGCCTCCCACTGGTGAGCTCTCAGCTACTGCTCCTGCATCACGCCTGCCTCCCTGCTCTCTTGCTCCCTGCTTTGGTGGTCAAGGACTCACTCTCTGAAACTGTAAGCAAACTCCCAATTAAATGCTTTCCTTTTTAAGCTGCCTTGATTGTGGTATCTCTTCACAACAATAGAAAACTAAATAAGACAGACTCATTGGGGCTGGAGAAACAGCTTAGTGCGTAAAGAGCATCTGTTCTAAAGCAGGGGACCTGAGTCAGAATCCCAGCATTCCTGTAAAAATATAGGCAAGGCTACATGTGCTTTAGCTGCATCATTGGGCCAGGGAGACAGGCATACACCAAGAGCCAGCATAACTACAGGAATATGTTTCTGGTTCACTGAGAGACACTGTCTTAAGACAATACGGTAGGAGGTGGATAAAGGAAGACTCAACATTCTACTCTGGTTTCCACAGATACGCATGCCCACACACTCACATGCTCCACATGTGTACACTGCACACAACACACACTTGCACAAGCGAAAGGAACATATGTGTTACTTTAAAGACGAGATTTTAAATATTCCTGGGAAAATGCATAAGCATTTGCTCCAAAAACTTAGAAGTGAGCGTTCTTCCATCTCCATTATCCCTCCACATTGAGGAAATCGTTTAACCTTTCTAAACGTCACTGTCCTCAATTTGTAGTTTCTATTTTTAATAACTGCTGCCTTCTCAAATTCACAGATGTTTTGTGAGACTCAAATAAGATAATGAGTACTTAGTCCTACAATTCAAAATAACCAAGGACGGAAAAAAAAAAAAAAAAAAAAGACAGCCTGCCTTCATAAAGCCTGCTCATGGCCTGAGTGCTTCTCCTGAGAGCTGGCCTGCTTGCTGTAGAAAAGGAGAGGGAATGCCACCATGGAGCTGAGAGATTAGGGGCCTTTGAAGCCAGGCACATGGAAATAAACTCAATTCTGGTCATTGGCTTAAGTTTAGGCAAATCATTTCATCTTTCCTAGCCCCAGGTTATTTGTGTCTAACACAAAGAGAGTATTCATGAAGAGTGAGTATGCAAATGAGGATAAAAGCATGTGCCTTGCCTGGTCCTTATGAGGCTGTGATGGTTTGTATAAGCTTGGCCCAGGGAGTGGCACTATTAGGAGGTGTGGCCCTGTTGGGGTAGGTGTGGCCTTGCTGGAGTAGGCATGTCACTGTGGGAGTGGGTTTTAAGACCCTCATCCTAACTGCCTGGAAGCCAGTCTGACTGAGAAGAGCATGTGGGATTTTCCAGGGTGGACTTGGGGGTTGGTATGGTGGTAGCAGCTGACACATGGGGTAGAGGAGACAGAGGAGAATGCTCAGAAGCCTAACCATGAACCATGGTGTGTGAACTGTTAAAGCTCACAGCTGAGCCTAGTCAGACTTCGGACACAGATTAAACTTGGTTGTTGCTATGGTTTAGGTCAGAAAGAGTTCACCAAACTCATACATTGAAGGCATGGTCCCCAGCTGATGTCACAATTGAGAGGTGATTGTGTAAAGACGCTAATGTCAAAGATAGATGGATTCATTGATGAATTTATAGTTGAATTGGTTACCAGAAAGTGAGGCATAGCTGGAAGAAGTTCATAGATCACTAGATGCATAACTGAAGGGTACATCTTCTCCCTGGATACCCCCACCCTTCTCTTTCCCGATTTCTTGGGCTGCTATACCCTTCTGCTGTGATGTTTCTGGCTTGCCACAGACCAAAAGGCAGTGGAATCAGCTGACCTGAACTGAAAGCAGGAACCTAAATAAACATGTACTTTAAGTTGATTCGTCCAGACATTTTGTCCTAGGGATAAAAAGTAAGTTGCACAATTATTAAATTTCCTCAAAGATGGGGGAATAGTCGTTCTTTGAAACCTTCTCTTCTTATTCTCCCCTACAAGAAATCTCATTTATAATTTGAATTGCATACACTCAAGCAAAGTACAGTGTGAAAGTAAGCCAGGTTTATTGCTGTTATTATGACTAATGGAACTCCAAAGACCCCTCACAATGAATAAAGGACAAAACATTTTTAGAGGCACGAAGAACTTGGGAATCCATCCTAATGAATAAAATGTCATTTACCATCTTGGCTTTTTTTTTTTTTTTCTGATCTTTAGAGGTTTCATAATCTTTTCTGGCATTTCAGTAAAGCCAAGGAACCATACTCTTTTTAAAGCTAATTGCCTGGAAAAAAATTCCTTCTCTCTCCAGTACAGAATAAAAGTGGCTGGCTGTCTAGCAATGACAGAGCCCTAAATATGAGCCACTGCAGACAGGACAAGAACTAATTTGAACCCACCACCGCTTCTACTCTGATTTTCAGATGAAAACTCCCATACCCAAGGCTCTGGCATTTATTGGTATCTTCTCTGTATATGGGTTCCATGCCGTGTATACTGATGGTTATCCGACAACAATCTTATTCAAGTCTGGCAGAGTTGGATTTTATAAGTTGGATGGACTTGGGAAACCATTGTTCTCTGTCTTTGAGGAGATGGAAGAGTAACAGATAATGAACAATAGTTTTCTGTCAGTTGGATGTAAACTGGATTTTCTCTTTGAGAAGTATTGATAATTAAAAAGTAAGAAGAAATAAACCTAGCCTCAGTTTTCTTGATCATGGGTACCATCTGTCTCCAAGAAAATAGAGGGGAGTGTTGTTTGGTTTGGCTTGGTTTTTAAACTGACTGCACAGTGAATAAAAAGTACCATGAACTAATAACGTCAAGAAAAGAATAGTGAATTCAAAGCAAGGGTATATTGAAGATAAACAGGCTATTTAAGCATAATGCTAAACTCCATATAAGTTCCACAGAGAGCAGGGGCAGGGATCACACACATCCTTGGAATGTGAAACACATAAGAATCATGGTCCCTGAGCAAAACTTGTGTTTGAAGCAAGTATCTCAGCAAGGAGGCCTTTGCTATGGCAAACACTTCTGCCTATGTATGCTATTACCAAAACCAACTGTACTCACTCTATTCATCCCTTTAAAGCGCATCACTTCAACCTGGAAGCCCGTCGTCTTCACCGCCATCTCTCCATTCTTCTCACTCTGTTTTTTGCTATACCACTACAAGGCCCACATTGGTAATGATTGCCTATTTGCTTATCTTTTTTCCCCACCACACTGTGAGCTCCTGGAGGACATGGAGTTTGGCCTTATTTGTGATGCATTACAATGCCCGCTACACTTATCATGGTCGCGTGGAAGGGAAGAAGGGCAGGAAGAAAGGACGCTAGTAAATTCTTCAGCGGTCTAGGTGCTCACAAATGTCTCAACTGAACTTACACAGAGATTTTGCAAGTGAAACATGCAGTAAACATTTCTCCCCCTCCGGGTCAAGGGCAGAAAGTCAGCCGAGTGTCAGTCAAGTCTCTCTCCCTCAGCAAGAGAGACAAGCCGTGAACAGATTGCAAGCGTTCCTTGCTTTCAGTGCTGGGGGGATTTGGCTATGGGGCTCTTAACAAGATCAAGCTGAATCGCACAGTTCCATGCTGTCAAAATGCACTGGAAATCTTTCTTGGGTGATTTATCATGGAAATACTCATGGCGAGGAAGGGGAAGGCAGGGGGATTAGAGGAAGCACAGAAAGCCACTCAGCCTGCAGTGCTCCGCTGGCATCGTGCCCACGGTGGCCCCTGCTGCTGATGGACAAGCCTAGGCCCACACTAGACAGATGGGCTCCTGTGAGAAGGCCACCTCTCGAAAATAAATAATCAAGGCCACTTCAAGAAAAGTGTTAACACGCAGCAGCCACAGCCAATAAATCCTGGACAAGTAGGTTCCAGTGAGGGAGTTAGATTCACTCCAACCACCACCATTACTTCCCAGCCAGATCAGCTAAAACACAAAACACGGAGTAGCTCAGATCCACTCCATCCCCAAATCAAGAGCAAACCAGCACTAACTTAAAATAACAGTGTCCACAGTTACCGGAAGCTGCCGCCCCAGAGAGAATCGTATAAAACATAAATAGCCAGGAATTTAAAACTATCACTCTGAACCTTCCCACACCTGTATGTATCCCCTACCTTTCTCCCAGCTTTGGGAGCTAACCTCAGGCTAATCCTTATTGTTATGGTGTATGTGCGCCACTGTAGCAATCCAGACTTCCTGTTATGAGTAGCATTAACAAATGTGGGCTCAAACACAAAGCAGCTGCCATTTGTCAATGCTGTTTTGTAAAAAGGTGCGGGCTTGCACTGCAGGGCCCTTGAGGGCAGAGACTCGTTCCAAGGCTGAGAGCCTGTTCCTTGTCAGGCAGGCTACTGAAAACAGAGTATGCGGACAGAAGGCAAACAGTTCTACTTCCAGACCTCTGCAATCTAGAGGGGGACACAGAAAGAACCTGAGAGGAAAGGCCTGAAAAAAAATCATTCAACATATGTGTTGTACATGTTGTACATATGTGTTGTACTTTGAAAGAAGTAGCTTAGTGTGTTCTAGGGCAGAGCATGTCTGGCTGAGAAAAGGATTCTGGAAAGACATGTGTCTATGTGCAGATAAGCCAAAAGATCTCTCCTTAAAACTATACAATGTGAATGGTATTTGTGTGTGTGTGTGTGTGTGTGTGTGTGTGTGTGTCTGTGTGTGTGTCTGTGTGTGTATCTGTGTATGTGTGAGACAGTGAGAGAGAGAGAGAGAGAGAGAGAACATTTGAATCCATATAAGCTTTTCCTTTTCTGTTTCTTCTTTGTTCACATCGTCCTTATGAATCAATTCTTTATGCACTGAGGTCTAAAGAATTTGAACGTTCATTGACAATGACAAATCACCAAAACCAATGGGATTCAATTTGTCAAGACCTGTGGTGTGTGTGTGTGTGTGTGTGTGTGTGTGTGTGTGTGTGTTCTGTATGTGTGAACATGGATGAAAGAGGGAGAGAGGATGAGAGGGAGGGAGGGAAGGAAGGAAGGAAGAAAGGAAGGAAGGAAGGAGAGACTGGCAGAGGGAGGGAGGGAGGGAGGGAGGGAGGGAGGGAGGGAGCATACTATGACAGCCTTGAACTCATTGGTAGTAGAGGATGATCTTGACCTTGATCCTCCTGCCTCCATCCCTGAGGGCTAAGGTCACAGCCATACAGCAGCACATCCAGTTTATACGGGTCTGGAGATGGACCGAGACTTCATAGATGCCAGGCAAGAACACCAGCCGAGCTATAACCTCAGTCTATGGTGCTTATAGTTTTGAAAGTTACTTTTTAATAATAATTCTTAAAAGACAAAGAAAGTAAATATTGTTTCAAACCCCAAATCCTAGAGCTTCAGTGTATAGCAGTTAGATTTCTGGGTTTTAGATCAAATGAGAAAATAAAGGCAATCATACCAAGAACTATTAAAAATCAAAACCCACTAAAAGCAGAAATCACCGTTGCTGAGCTACAGTGTGAGCTCGCTGGGACTGCAGTCATAAACTCCCTGAACTGGGTGACTTAGAACTGTGCTTATCCTTTCAAGGTCCTGGAAACCGGAAGTCAGAAACTGAGTCAGCAGCTCTGGTTCCTATTCTGCATGTTCTAGAAGGAATCTGGGCTGTGCCTGTGCCTGTGCCTGTGCCTGTGCCTGTGCCTGTGCCTGTG
>JANHMN010000024.1:20916511-20976746 GCA_030674055.1 Rhabdomys pumilio
GCCTGTGCCTGTGCCTGTGCCTGTGCCTGTGCCTGTGCCTGTGCCTGGCTTCTGCCAGTGCCGGCTGTTCTCGGTATCTCTTGGCCAGTCTCTATCCTGGCTCCCTGGGCTTCCTCCTAGTGGGAGCCTTTGTGCTTGATTTCCCTCATCTTATAAGAACACTAAACCTTGCACAAGGACCCATTGTACTCTAGCCTGTCTCATGTCATCTGGTCACACCTTCAAAGACCCTATTTCTAAATTAGGCCATATTCTCAGGCACTGGAATTAAGGTCTCAACATACCTTTCCAGGAGTTGGGTATAGACAGGATTTGGCCATAGCAAATACACATGAACCTGTTTGCTTTTCAACCACTCTTCTTTTTACCGAAGCTCAGCCATACTTAATTCCCAAACTCAATGTGTCTAGAATAATGAGGGAAAGGGCAAACAGCAATAAGACCCAGAGACCTCACTGCCAGCTACCTCTGTTGTCTCACTCCTTATCCTGAACCTGTCTAAGAAACCATTACCAGTCAGGGGGCTATGAATTTAGTTACAGACAGAAAAGAAAAGTGTCTTTTCTGAGTTTTTAACTTAACAACCATGTGGGGAGCCTGGTGTTGTACATACAAAGTGAATGTGTGCACATGTATGCTCAGGGGTGTTGTGTCTGGGTGTTACACGTCTGAAATGGTTCCATTGTTTCTTTATTTGTGCTCTGTTTACCTTCTCTGCAGAAGCTTGTCCTCCTAGAAAACTGGGAATTCTGAAAAAACATATCCTTTTTTTTTATTATACTGTGGTAGCTAAGAGGAGCACTGAAAGTAATATATAATTTGCTTTTTAATAAATGGCAAGCATGATAGAGCAATCATGTCTTACGAGGGAAAGGCTAATTACAGTGGGGGTAAACAGAGCGTGGACCCAATTTTAAGTTTTCATAACAGCCGATGTCGCTAACACTTCTGGGTGTTTGTTTAGCATTTGTCCCCCTGGTTCATAACTGTAGCTTGAAATAATGACAGTTGAGGAAACTAAGATTGGCAATAAAGTCATTCCAAAGTTTGATGTACAGCCAATCACCTCCCACTTGGCAAGGGCTCGGAGTCACTGCAGCAGTGAGGAGTCTAGCATATATTGCCCTTGAGGTTAAGGTATTAAACAGAATGAAAACGAATCTCACTTCAGTGAAGTGTGGTAGGTACTTAAACGTTGAATGTTTGAGTGACGATCTTGTAAAGCATCTCCTTTTAAAATGATTTTATTAAAGGTAATTAAACATGTTAAAAATGATGCCATCTTTCCTCTGTTGTGCAAGAGCTCCTTCCTAGTCTCCATCTCTGGAGCTAAATAAATCTACACATAGCCATCTCTGCTATGTACTCCACTCCTCAGCTCTATATATAGATCTGTAGATAGAATATTCACTGTGAACACAGGTCACACTATATTCACAGAGGATTACTTTTTTAAAACTGTAAATTCTTTTAATAGTTCACAGAGCCAGCCATGGAAGTAAAAAGTCAGAGGTATTCTTTAGATCTCATGGCTGCACATTTATTTCCTTAACCACTGAGCAAATCTTTACTGCATATTCATGTCATACACACACACACACACACACACACACACACACACAGAGGGGGAGGAGACAGAGACAAAGAGAGACAGAGAGACAGTCACTCACACAGTGAGACAGATACAGAGAGAGAGAAATAGAGAGGTGGAGGGAGAGGGGAGGTGGGAAAGAAGAAGGGAGAGGGAGAGGGAGGGAGATCCACTGATGTTTGAGTTTAACACCAATAGCAAAAGAAAGGGTCTCTGTCCATTAAGACTTTAGAATGATAGAAGCAAACCTTGCTGCTTCCAGCCGTGCAGCAGACAAACCCCTAAAAACAAGCAGCATCTGCAACAAGAGAAAGCTGTAACATCCTACATCCTTGCTCAGCTCCCACTATGACAACTCATTCTCTTCATAAACTGCCATTGCTCTATTTCCCCACTGTAATTTTGTCCACCTCTTTCACCTTCGATATCTGCTTTAAGCCAAAAACTGCCCTGTACAGTAGAAGCTAATGGTGACTGGAAGACAAGGGCCCACCAAGACCAAAAACCTACGAGTTTTGAAACCAATCAAAAGGTCACATGATATCAGTCTTTTCCAGGGATTCTTAACCCTTAAGCCCATCAACTTTCAAAGTGTTCATAAGAGAATTGTATGATTTGAATAGAAAAAAAAATCACATCTTTATTTTCGTGTTAAAATTCTTTTTTGTGTAGAATATAAACAACATATAACTGAAGTCAGAGCAATTGCTGCCTTTGTCTACAGAATAAATCATAGATGTTTTGTGCCATATCAAGGTGTTGCAGACACCTTGAAATCATGCCTATGTTCATTATTACTGTTTTGCAATTATGGGAGTTATTAGACAAATCACTAAACCATATAATTTTAAAATCCTACATAGTGATACACCCATCACACACTTAATTTCTTAATTTTTTTTTTTTTTTTTTTTTGGTTTTTCGAGACAGGTGTTTCTCTGTGTAGCCCTGGCTGTCCTGGAACTCACTCTGTAAACCAGGCTGGCCTTGAACTTAGAAATCCGTCTGCCTCTGCCTCCCAAGTGCTGGGATTAAAGGTGTGTGCCACCATCGCCTGGACACACTTAATTTTTAATATTTCAATAATTACCCTTCAATATAGAACTATAAGTCATAATAACATATATATTCTATGAACTCAACATATTCCAAAATGTTGCAGAAGAAAGGTTTCAGAAGAAATCAGATGTTAGCATTACTGAAAGAACGAGCTAGAAAAAAGGTAACTTCCGGTAAAGAGAGCCTATTGAGAAAACCCATCTCTGCTATAACTAAGGTAGGAAAACAAAAGGAATACCGTTGGTGCCTGCTGTCACTGAGGAATTTATGACCTGGGGCTGGAGAGATAGCTCAGCAGTTCAGAACTCTTGCTGCTCTTTCAGAGTTCAGTTCCCAGGACCCAAGCAGGGCAGCTCACAGCCACTTGAAACTCCAGCTCCTAGGATATCTGAAGATGCTGACTCACATAGGGATAGGCCTCTTGTATAAAAAACCCATGTAAAGGCACACACACATATGTGCACAAAGAAAAGGAAAAAGAATTTATGATCTACAGTCATAGGTCTATTCACTTAATGATTAATGAGTACAAAAAAAAAAAAACTTAATGAGAAAAACAAGCAAAATGTGACCTCTCTGCCTATGCTCTGAGGTGTATGGTGCAAACAACAAACACGTGTTGTTTTTCTCTGGGTAGAAGTATCCAAAACTTTCCCCGAAGATTTCTAACACATTACATTTAAGTAATGAGCTCAAAATAAACATTATTAAACAAATAATGTATCACAAACAAGAGTAAAAAATAATAAATAAAAGTATTTTAATAATGGGCCCCAAGACATTAGATACTGGCATTATTTGATTCAAAATTATAATAACTATACAAAATATTTAAGAAAATAAAATAATGGGGTTAAAGGTTAACAAGAGTTGGGCTACTAGAAATTAATAATTCATAATGAAAGAAATGAAACTTTTGGATATTTAAAGAAATATAACTTAAGGGCTAGGGAAATTATCAGTGGATAAAGTGTTTGCTGCAGAAGCAGGAAGATCTGTGTCCACATCCCCAGTATCTGCCCAGGCATAGCAGCATTTAGCTGGGACACTAGCAAAGGAATGTGGAGAGAGGTGGATCATGGGAGCTCACAAACCTAGCCAATCACTGACCTCTAGGTTTAGTGAGAAAACATGCTTCCAAAAATGAGGTGGAGTGTGATAAAAGAATACATATGACATTGACCTCTGTTCTCCACATGCATGTACATACACACAAACATGTACATGTGCATATACCACATACACATGCACACACACACACACACACACACACACACACACACAAATACAATTTAGATTTTATATTATTGTAACTGGAATATAGATACCAACTAGACTCAAGCTCTAAAGCTTGATTTTTTAAAATCTAATTAGACATGGATGAAAAGATAATTATGATATTAAGAAATATTTCTAAAAATGCATGAGTCAAAGATGAAACTTTTATGAAAATTAAAATACACTTAAATTAAGTAATACATCATGAAACTTGCGAATGTCAAAGTAATTATTTGAGGAAATCTATTATTTTGTATGTTTATCAGAGAAGAAAATGAACAAAACTTTTAAGCTTAATACTTAGAAAAAATTAAAACTCTACTTTTTTACTTTAGATAAAACATTCTAGACTTTAATGAATCTATGTCCTAGCCTGACTGCACAGGGGTTGATGTCAAAAGTATCCCCTCTCCAGGAAAAAGACATCAGGACTGGTATGGCCCTCATGCCTCACTGGACAACAACAGGAGGACCAGAGCCATTACAAGATCCCCTTTAATTACTGGAGGTCAGGCCTCTATCCCTGCCTTGGCAAGATTAGAATCACCATGGCCCGTCTATACTTGGAGAAGGGAGGAGATGTCACGGGCAGCCCTGCTTATACACTGAAGGCGTAAAATCAGCCATAAGACTAAAATCAGGAATAGGCCTCACATACATGTCTGCTAACACAAAGTCTTGGGTCTCTGTGGAAAAACACTGAAACAGATGACTATAAGCTATTGTAAACAGGCAGCTTTTGTGGAAATTTACCAGCCTGAGTAGTCATAGACTTTGTAAATAGGCAGCCTTGGCGGATAGTACCAACTTAGATAAGGACAAGTGAATCATAGGCAGAGTCATAGTGACTTGTCCCCTGAACCTTCACCCAGCTGATACCCTCTTCTGAAAGATATCTGTACTTTCCCTGAACACCTATGCTCCTGTGTCATTCCCTTCCCCATATCCTGCATTTTTGTGTTTATAACCCAAGTGTTAAAAAGTAAAAATTATGATTAAATAAAAAAACATAACCAAGCCCCCTCCCCCCAAAAAAATAAATAAATCTATGTCCTGGTGGTGCTTGCTTGAAGTGTCTCATTGGACTATCATAGAATCTCAAGTTCTTCAAAAACTATTTCTGGAAGTCTGAGAGTTGCTTCTGAGGGTAGAGTCAAGAGCCAAGCCTAAAAGTCCAAGCTATGATCCCCAGAAGCCAGATAAAAGCTGGATGCACTAGAATACATGTCTGCATTTTCTGCTCCCCTATAGGAATGTGAGAGGTAGAGGCAGGAGAATCAGGAAGCTACTGGGCATCTCAATTAACAAAGCAGCAATGGGACCTGGTCTCAAACACAGTGTAAGATGAGGACTGACGGCAAAAGTTGTCCTCTGTTCTCACATACATGCTGTAATACACCTACACACACACACACACACACACACACACACACACACACACACATACAGGCAACACTACCCAGAAACAAATAACTAAATAACTATTTCTGATATCAGTGTCTTTACAGAAAGGCAGTGAGAAAGGATAAATATATGAAAAGAAATAAAGCAATATAGAGAAGAAAGACATACAAGCCGATATCAACAGAGCCGAAGGATACCCTTAATAATGTTGGTTAGTTTAGTCAAGCAAAAGAGACACACAGCTATATTAGAAATGAAAGTGGAGCCTCTTGTAGGCAAAGTAGAAAAATGAAAAGATGGTTTAAAACATATACTACTGATAAGTTCCTTTGGAGAAGAGCAATTGATCATATGTGACACAAGGGGTAGAACATCTAGGTAATTATATAATCATTTTTAAAAATTGAATTAGTGAAGATCTTCCCAGATATTGTGTGAAAAGACAGATATATTAATCATCTAGATATAAACACTTCATGATATGCAAAGACATCAAAAAATCAAGATATAACCTATAAATATATACAATTATTACACCAATTAAAAATAGAATTAAAGGTCAGTAGTACATGCCTTTAATTTCACATTCAGGAGGCAGGACAAAGGCAGAGGCAGGAGTATCTCTGTGAGTTCAAGGCCAGCTTGTTTACATATCAAGTTCCAAGACAGTTGGGACTACACACAAGAATGGTTCTCAACTTGTGGCTCATGACCCCTTTGCCCTTTGGGAGTTGCATATCAGATGTTCACTTTACAGTTCACAACAGCAGCAAAATTACAGTTTAAAAGTAGCAACAAAAATAATTTCTGATTGGAAATAGCCACAACATGACGAACTGTATTAAAGGGTCATAGTATTGGGAAGGTTGAGAATGACTAACCCAGTCTTAAAAAATTTAATAATAATTGATTAAATTAAAAATCATTCCAAGGAAGGAAAAAATGAGAATTAAAACTTAAAGTCTTCTAGAAAATACAAACAAGAAACAGTCTCAGCTTATGTATAAAAATGCTGTCTTGGTATCAAAAGTTAGAAAAAAAAAAAAAAAAAGCTGGGCAAGCCCTCTCCTCAACATCTAAAAGGTTCTATAAGTTGAATCCAGCCATGTATATAGAAAAGACAAAGTTGGTCTGGGTACATTCCAAGAACACAGTTTGATTTAACACCCAATAATATAACTAGCCACATTAATAGGTTAAAAGAGAAAACTCATTTCATCATCTGAATAGATGGAGAACAATCATTCAAAGAAATTTAATCATTTAATACAGCTGTTTAAGACAGATGGCAATTGTATTAGCCTACTAAAGAACACCTACAAAGGCATAAAAAACATTTCAAGAGGAAATACTAGGTATGGTCTATATAAAGTACAGAACAACAGATATCAAGAAATAGATATTAGTGTTACATTGCCACTATTATAAGAAAGTGAGAAGTCATTGTGAGGGCATAGACGAGTTTTGTCAAATTCCCAAGAATCAGGACCTGGTATCAAATTTTTCACAATTCAAGTGGGAAAAGTAACTACAGAGATGGGGAGAGGACTTCGTGGGCAAAGTGTTTGTTGCACTAACACACAGATTTGAGTCCAAATTCTGAAGTTAAATACTTAGAAACAACTAAAACAGTGCAGTTTCTCTAGATGAGACTTTCCCCACACCCTCATGTTGCAGGCATTGTTCCTCACAACCTCAGCATTTGCAGGCAGAAGCAGGCAGAGCTCACCAGTCAGTCCAGCTGCAACAAAGTGCACTGAAGTCATTAAATCTAGTCTCAAAACTAAGTGAAAATGTTATAGGGTGACAGTCAAAGCTAACTTCTGGCACGCACACACACACAAGTTCACATGCAGCTCAATTAAAAAAACACTGTGTTTTCCATCTCCACACATTCCATATGTGTTCACTGAGCATTTCAAGCTAACAGGAGGAGGGTCTTCACAGAGCCCTGCCTGCAGCAGCCTCATTGTTCCCCTCCTCTCCCTCACAGTAGTAGTCAGTGGTAAAGAGCCAAGCACTGTTTAGCCATGCTACAGAAGTGCTTAGCTACTCATTCTCACCTTGAAGAACAGTCATTTGGCATGGACTCCAGCACTGATGCCTTTAAAACCAAATGAGAACTGTACTGAGCAAAGTACTTCCTGTGTTAGAAATAGTTTGCTGTTCAAAGCAGCTTTGGGGTGGATGCAAAAATAGAAATCACTGGCAGAATGCCATTTATACGTTTTGGTAACAACATATTCTATTTTATCTTATCCTTTTACTTTCAAGTTGATGTTAATGTATTTAAAAGTAAGGGTGTATTAAGATGAAGTATTATTTGGATGAGATGGGTTGAAAGAGTGTTATATGACAATAGAACACTGACAGGAGTTTGTCTGTCCTTCCTGTGTTTTTCTAGAATAATGTATAGCAAACTGTGCTCATCTGAATGTGAATACAGAGGCCACTTCTGTTGGAAATATGATGCTATTGACCTATGGTCAAAAGCAGTGGTTAAACCTGCTGTGGTGGTGCATGCTTTCTGGAGACTGAGGGAGGAAGATCACGAGTTTAAAGACAGCCTGAAGTATACAGTGGGATTCTGACTAGAAAAAGAATAATTGATGATGAGGCGTACTTGGTCTAACCATATGCTTTTCAATGATTTTTTTATACTTTTAGATGATTTCTTTTATTGCCAAAGGTACATATAGCTGGGGCCTTACTCAAACAAGGCCCCAGTTGACCCCAGGCTCAAAAATGGTGAATTGGGAACCTAACCAATAAATGGGAGATATTGCCAGTAAATTACAGTCACAGTTGTAGATGATACTGGTTGAGTGCCATAGTCAAAGGTCAGGCTGGGAGCTCAGAAAACAAGTACAGCCAGAAAGAGAAACAAATTGAAGATGAGAAGAGCCAGGAACGAAACTGGCACATGAAGCCCTAAAATTTTTTTATCTGTTCAGAGAGCTGTGATTCTATGACTTAAAAGTTTAAAATCTGGTCCTAAAGCATCCTAGCAGCTACTAGACCCTCCACACATTTTTAAAGGATCAACTGAGAGCTGAAATTTGTCAGAAAAATCTAAATGACTATTTGTAAAACAATGAACAATGAGTTGAGAAACTGAATGACATTAACTATGGTAAGCAGTGAGGTTTCACTGAAGGGCAACCCTTGGTTTCATCAGCACTGTGATCCAAACACCCAGGGGATTAGCTACAAGCACCAGGGCTAATGACAAAGTTAAAATAAAATAAGTGAGCTAGTCAAGGCTGTTATGTCTATGGGCAGCAAACACTTGGTCTGAAATAGTTTAGGGGAAGAAATGTATATTGAGTTACCTGTCTCAGAGAACCCACACCAGGATTTAATGACCACTCAAGTCAGTGACAAATGTAACTCCAGTTCCACTCATTCTCTCATGTCTGCTTCATCCTTTTTCAGTGTGGAGGGACATGAAAGAAAGGAATCCAGCTGCAACACAGAGATGTTCATTTTTAACCTCTCATCTTCTTAAACCAACTAGTCTCTGATCCCAGTTAAACTATATAGAGAAAGAAGGAAATTTGTGAATCAGGTTGTCATGATCCTAAGCTTGGACCCATCAGATGAATCTGGAATGGAGGACTACTTTTATAGAACATGGGTCTGCAAGAAACACAGAGTTGGGAATTGCAGTTCCCAGAAGAAATAGACACTGAATATGTAGCAATAAGTATCCATGACACAAAGTCAAGTGGCTTCATGTCACACTTTACAAAATGAAGCTTGCTCTGCCCTCTCTGTTCTCCTAGCAGACTCAATCCCTCAGGTTTGTCCCAGTCCCTAGCTCTGCAGCATAACACCAGCTACAGCCCTCTTCCCCCCTTCTCATGTCTCCTGTGGATCTCACAGACCATTCTGACCTGGCCTCCTTTCCCCCCACTTATACCTGCATCCCAGCCTCAACACCAACAGGTATTCCCTGTGAATATACCACCCACGCAGGTGAGGAAAACAGAAAACATACAGCCAACACACTAAAAATCCAGAGAAGAAGGTGAAACCAAGGAGCAAACATTTACCCAACAAAGACAAACCCAGAAATCAGCACTTAGATCAATTATTACCCCAAACCCAGATGCCTAGATGCCAGCTTGAAAACATAATCCATAAAAGCCAGGACAATATGTCTTTACTAGAGCCCAGCTAACATACCACATGAGGTCCTGAATATTCTAACATAACTGAACGAGAGAGAGAGAGACAGAGAGAGAGAGAGAGAGAGAGAGAGAGAGAGAAGCTTAAAACCACCTATATGAAGATTATAGAGGCCCTCAAAGAAGAAATAAATAAATTCCTTAAAGAAAGCCAAAGAAAAACAAACAGTTGAAGGAAATGAATAAAACTGTTCAAGTCCTGAATGTGGAAATAAAAGCAATAAAGACAACACAAATTAAAGGAATTCTGAAAATGAAAAATTTAGGAATTTAAACAGGAACTACAGAGACAAGCTCTACCAATAATAGCATGTAAGATAGAAAAGAGAATTTCAGGCATTTACAATAAACAAATGGATACACAGATTAAAGAAAATTTAAATCTAAAAAATTCCTGACACAAAACATTAAGAAAATCTAGGGCACTATGAAAAAAGAAACCTAATAATAATAAAAATGGAGGAAGGAGAATACCAGCTCAAAGGCTGAGATACTATTTTCAACAATATCATAGAAGAAAATTTTCCTAACCTAAAAAATGAGATGCCTATAAAGGTACAAAAAGTATATATAAGACCAAGGAGATTGGACCAGAAAGTAAGTTCCTCCTGCCACATAATAATCAAAACACTAAACATACATAACAAAGAAAGAATATTAAAAGTTACAGGGAAAAAAGGCCAAATAACATATATATGTAAAGGGAAACCTATTAGAATTATATGCAATGTCTCAATGGAAACTCTAAAAGCCAGAAGGGCCTGGAAAGATGTGCTATAGACTCTAAGAAACCACAGATGTCAGACTAGACTACTATACCCAACAAAACTTTCAACTACCATAGACAGAGAAAATAAGATATTCCGTGACAGAGTCAAATATAAACAATATATATCTACAAATCCAGCCCTAAAGAAGGTGTTAGAAGTGAAATTCCAACCTAAGGAGGTTAACTACACCCATGAAAACACATAAAATAAATAATCTCACACACCACCACCACCACGACCACCGACAACAACAACAACAATGACAAAACAACAAAATAACAAGAATCAACAATCATTGATCACTGAGATCTTTCAATCTCAATGGTCTCAATACACCCTACCACACCACACCTAGAAGACACAAACTCACAAACTAACAGAAGGAATGTGAAAACAGGATGGATCCTTCAGCTGCATTCAAAAAAAGACATCTCAACATCAAGGATAGACTCAAGGTAACTCAGGGTAAATGGAATAAAAAGATATTCTAAGTAAATGGACCAAAGAAGCAAGCTTTTGTAGTCACTTTAATATCTAACAAATAGATTTGAATTAGTCTAGAATAGAGTAGTTTCAGAATTGAAAAAAGTGAATATACAACATTCTCAAATTTATGGGGCACAGTAAAAGTATTGCTAAAAGTAAAATTCATAGCACTAAGTGCCTATGTAAAAAACTAGAGAGATCTCCTACTAGCAACTTAACAGCACACCTGAAAGCTCTAGATCAAAAAGTAATCATACCCAAATGGAGTAGATGGCAAGAAATAATAAAACTTAGGGATGAAATCAATAAAATTTAAACAGAACAATACAAAGAGTCAATGAAACAAAGAGTTGATCCTTTGAGAAAATCAACAAGATAGACAAGCCTTTATCCAAACTAACTAAAAGAATTAGCCAAATCAACAAAATCAGAAATGAACAGGACATCATATAAACAGATACAGAGGAAATCCAGAGAAACATAAGGATGTACTTTAAAAATATGTATTCCACCAAATTGCAAAATCTAAAAGAAATGGATAATTTTCTCAGTAAGTATTACTTACCAAAAGTTAAATCAAGATCAAATAAACCATTTAAATACACTTGTAACCCCTAGTGAGATAGAAGCAATCATTAAAATTCTCCCAATCAAAAAAAGCCCAGGACCAGACAATTTTAGTGCAAAATTCTACCAGATTTTCAAAGAAAAGAAAATACCAATTAGATGCATGGATGGTTCAATATAAGAAAATCAGCAAATGTAATCCACCATATAAACAAACTGAAAGAAAAAAAAAAAACACATGCTCATCTCATTAGATGCAGGAAACGTCTTTGAAAACATTTAACACTCCTCCATGATAAAAGTCCTGGAGAGATTAGGGCTACAAGGGACATACCTAAACATATTGAAAGCAATTTACATCAAGCCTATAGCCAACATAAAATTAAATTGAGAGAAATTCAAATTCTACTAAAATTAAGAACAAGACAAGGCTGTGTACTCTCTCCATATGTATTTAGTATAATACTTGATGTTCTTGTTAGAGCAGTAAGACAACTGAAGATCAAGGGGTTACAAATTGGAAAAGAAGAAGTTAAAGTACCATTATGATAGTATACATAAGTGACCCTAAAAATTCCACCAGGTAATTTCTACAGCTGATAAATAACTTCAACAAAGTAGCTGGATACATAATTACAAAGAAAAAAATCAGTATCCCTCCTATATATAAGTAACAAGTGGACTGAGAATGACATCAGAGAAACAACATATTTCACAATAGCTTCAAATAATATAAAATATCTTGGTGTAACTCTACACAAGCAAGTGACTTGTATGACAAAAACGTCAAGTTTTGGAGGAAAAAAACTGAAGAAAACATCAGAAGATTGAAAGATCTCCCATGCTCATGGATTTATAGAATTAACATAGTAAAACTGGCCATCCTACCAAAAGCAGTCTACAGATTCAATGCACTCTCCATCAGAATTCTAACACATTTTTGTTTTAGTTTTTGAGACAGGGTTTCTTTGTGTAATTTTGGTTGTCCTAGAACTCACTCTGTAGACCAGGCTGGACTCAGACGCACAGAGATGCACCTGTCTCTGTCTCTTAGGTGTTGGTATTAAAGGTATGCACAACCACCACATGGTTTCAACACAATTCTTTACAGGCCTTGAGAGGATAATTTTTAATTTCACATGGAAAAACAAACAAAAAAGCAAACAAACAAAAAAACAAACCCAAGATAGCTAAAATAATCTTGAACAATAAAGAGCTGCCGGAAGTATCTCCATCCCTGATTTTAAGTTGTATCACATATTAATAAAAAACCCTGCAAAGTATTAGCATAAAACAAATACGTTGATCAATGGAATCAAACTGAAGATCCAAACACACTTCCACACACGTATGGGCACTTGATGTTTGATAAAGAAGCCAGAAAACCACACACAGGCCAGACAAAAGACAGTATCTTCAACAAATCATGCTGGTCAAGTTGAATGCCTGCATGTAAAAGAATGCAAATAGATCCATACTTTTCACTCTTTACAAAACTCAAGTTCAAGTGGATCAAAGATATCAACATAAAACTAGGTACACTGCATCTGATAGAAGAGAAAGTAGGAGTAGTCTTGAACACATTGGCAGAGGAGACAACTTCCTGAATAGAACACCAAGAGGGCAGGCATTAAGATCAACAATTCATAAGTGGGATCTCATGAAACTGAAAAGCTTCTGTAAGGCAAAGGACACAGTCAATCAGACTATAGCAGCATATAGAATGGGAAAAGAGTTTTCACAAACACCACATCTGATAGAGGACTCCAGAATATATAGAGAACTCAAGAAACTAATTATCAACAAACCAAATAACCCAATTAAAAATGTGGTGCAAAGTTAAACAGAGAGTTCTCAATAGAGGAAACTTAAGTAGTTGAGAAACACTTAAAGAAATGTTCAATATCCTTGGTCATCAGAGAAATGAAAATCAAAACTACTTTGAGATTCTATCTTATACCCATCAAAATGGCTAAGATCAATAACACAAGCAACAGCTCATGCTGGTAAGGATGTGGAGTAAGGGGAAGGAAGACTCCTCCATTGCTGGTGGGAGCACAGACTTGTACAATCACTATGGAAATCAATATGGTGCTTCCTAAGAAAACTGGGATCAAACTCAAGACCCAGCTATTATTATTCCTGGGCATATACCCAAAGGACACTCCATCCTACCACAAGGACACTTGCCTAACTATGTTCATAGAAGCTTTATTCATAATAGCCAGAAACTAGAAGCCACCTAAATGTCTCTCAATTAAAGAATAAGCAAAGAAAATGTAGTATATTTACACAATGGAGTATTACTCAGCTGTTAAAAAATGGTGTCATGAAATTTGCAGGCAGTGGGTGGAATTAGGAAAAAAAATCATCCCAAATGAGGAAAAAAATCAATACCCAGACCCAGAAAGATAATATTATTGCCTTAAATTTTTCAAACCCCACTTTTAATGATGGTCCTTAAAGGCTTTAACCTCCCTGGAAAAGAAAGGTTATTTGATACAGGGGAAACGTTTAGAAATGGTTCTTTGGAGCAAGCCCCATCTGTGTTGCCAGGAAGTCATCAGTTCTGTTCACAGGTCAGCAGTGGCAGCTTGATTTGCTTCCAAACACTTCACAGATATACCAGCAGTCCAGTGAGGTAGAGTCAGGATAGAAGCATCCATAGTATGACCTACCAGGAATAGCCAGGCTTCAGCCAAATCAGCATGAGTCAGCAGGAAGGACTAGGACCATTAGGGATGACAGAAGTTCTGAGCTGTGCCTCTCTCAACAAGGCAAAGATGAGTAAAGACTCGAGACCAAGAAGGATTGCAAAAGTTAGCTTTACCAGCAAGCCTCTCTCTCAGTCCATTGAGTCTTATTTATACTCCCTCCAAACATTACAAGTCCTCCACAGGTCTTGCCTCACCATGCATGTGTCTTACCTCAACACATGAGTCTGTCTTAGTAAAATCCATGTGAGTCTGTATCAGCTGACATCACTCTGCCAATTGGCCTGAGTCTAAAGAAGCAGCAAGAAGCCACAGCATACCATCAGAAGGTTTTGGTACATTTCTCTCTATGGAGTTAAACAAAAGGAACTCAACTATGCAATGTAAGGCAGACTAAAACATGCATGTCATTAGTGAAAAATCCTTCATCATGCCTCCTTTCACACACTTGTTTTAGTGAAACATCTTTTCACCTGTAACTGCATCAGTGAAGCGTTCCTTCATGTGTCTGCTTTAGCAAAACATCCTTTCACTTGTGTCTGCTTTAGGAAAACACTCCTTCACACTTTTGCCCCAGCAAAACACCATCCAACACAACTGACTTTCCAAAGAATACTTAAGTTTCCACTTCACAATATGGTAGGTATTAACTTATAAGTGAAGATTAGATGTTACATAAATGATTTTTATAAAAAAAAAAAAAATTTATATCCATAGAACCAGAGAGGTTAGGTAAATAGAAAGGCTCTAGAGGGGATGGATGGATTTTCCATGGAAGGAGAAATAGAATAAATTTAATGAGTGAACAGGAGAGATCAGGTTGGAGGTGGAAGAGATGGGAAGGAGGGAAAGAACATGGGTACTACAGCTAGAATTGTTTGGCACTTAGGAGGCATGGAAACCTAGCACAATGGAAACTACCAGAAAACTATTAGGATGGTCCTAAGTGAAGACTCCTAGTTTCCAGTGACAGGACTGGGTTTCACTTGGTTGTTAGCCAAGGGGGTCCTATGGAGATCCCCAAATAACTGAGGTTGATGTTTGGACAGAGGGTTGTTCTCAGCAAGGTGACAGTGGGGTTCTGATGATGAGGACAACATCCACATAGCTCGTTGAACATGGAGAGGTCTATCGAGTGCTTTCATGGAGCCTTCTCCCCTAACTTCTAGTCTCTTTGGTAGGGGAAGGTAATCTGCAGGCTATTGAAAAAGAAACATGGACACCAACCCAGCCACAAATCCTTTGACCTATAATATGTCCTTTGTGCAAGATGTGCTGAGTCAAAGGTGGTGCAGAACTTATGTCTGATTTAACTTGAAGTTCATTCCAGGAATGGAGCCCATGCCTGACACTGCTTGGATGACCAGGAACCTGAGACCAGATAGCCTAGGGTATAAGTAAACAAATACAATCAATGAAATGATATTCTGCTATACTCATAGATGGATGCCTTGACCAGTCATCATCAGTGAGACTTCTCACAGCAGGTGAGAGTACATGTGCAAACCCACAGCCATACATTATGTGAAGAGAGAATATAAACTGAAGGTCTTCATTGGCTCTCACCTTGGAGCTGGGAGAATCCCACAGAAGATGGGGGCAGGAGGATTGTAGGAGTCAGAGGGGATGGGGGACACCAGGAGAATATGGCCCACTAAATCATCTAAGCAGGGCACATATGGCTCACACAGCCTGAAGCATCAAGCATGGGGGTCTACAGGAGTCTGTATCAGATTCTCTGCAGATACGTTGTTGTTGTTAGCTTGGTTTTTGTGAGACTTCTCTAACTGTGGGAGTGGGTATGTCTTTGACTCTTTTATCTGATCTTGGGACTCTTTTCCTCCTGTTGAGTTGCCTTGTCCAGCCTCAGTATTAGAGCTTTTGCCTTGTCTTATTGTGTGTTGTTTTGTTGTCTTTGGTTGTGGTCTCTTGGAGGTCTGCTCTTTCCTGAAGGGAGATGGAGGGGGTGTGGATCTGGAGGAGGTGGCAAAGGAAACTGAGGAGTGAAGGGTAGGGAAACTGTGGTCAGGATGTATTGTATGGGAGAAGAATCCATTTAAAAAGAGCAATATGGAGCTCAATCATTTACCAGAACTAGATAAAATCTGATCTCTCTCTCTCTCTCTCTCTCTCTCTCTCTCTCTCTCTCTCTCTCCTTCTGTGCAGCTTAACAAATCAAGTTTGTTCAGGATCATTAATTTACAAACATTGGCTGGCATCTAGCATCACCAGTATGAGATCATGGGTCCCAAGGAGCTCCTTATATCTATAGTCTGTGGTCTTCCACAGCTAACAGGCAGCTCCCTGATGCATTACAACTGCCATTTCCACTTTGGTCATGTTACCATGGGGATCACATCAAAGTTCTTTGTAGGAACTAGCTGTCATGCTTTTGCTAATGGCCCATGGCCTTGACTCTTGAGATAACACTATTAGGCAGTGAAAGCTCTTGCTTCTGAGATTCTTCCCCTTCAACCCAGGGTGAAGGAGGACAAGGGACAGAGAAGGGAGTGGGCCCACTGAGCTAGCGAAGGCTTTTCTATAGGTCCTGTTACTAACTCAGTGAACTTAGAGGTTTTTATATGTTGAAGAAGGAGAGGCCATAAAGCCATAGCAAGAGAAGGAAAAATTAAGAGGTACTGATCAAAGAACACCTATTTTCATTTGGATAATAAATACTCATTCATGAGATCAATATAGTGACTAAAGCCAGTAACAATAAAATAAATTCTGAAAACATACTTAAAGTATAAATTGAAAGATTTGTATTTCCAAATGTTAAATATGTCCTTACCATTTGAGTGTGAAATTTCCTCTATAGGCTGTGTCTTTTAATACTTGGTCTTCAGCTTAGGAAGCTATTTTTGGATGTTATTCGATCTTTAAGAGGTATGATTTGATATCTCTCTCTCTCTCTTTCTCTCTCTCTCTCTCTCTCTCTCTCTCTTTCTCTCTCTCTTCCCTGCTCAGTCAGGCAAGAAGATAGATGAAAACATGGCAGTCTGCACTTCCAATGCATGATGGCTCCCATGGGCTGCCATGCCTTCCCAATCATGACACCTTGAACTGAACTTTTTCTAGTAAGATGCTTCTGTCAATTATTAGGTTTCAGTGAGAAGGAAAAAAGGAAGCTCTATATGAGATAGCACACTTTAATCAGTCCTGAGGCTCCATGATATACCTGATTATTATTATTATTATTATTATTATTATTATTATTATTATTATTATTATTTACAAATTAAAAACAACTTTTAAAAGGGGGGAGGGATGAGAAGACCTGGTTTTATGCTCAACTCAATCACTAGTTCTCTGAAAAGATGATGTGCACAAAACCTCTCCAGAGTCTGTTTCCTCATCAGTACATGGATGGACTTAATCCAACTTGTTTTGCATTCAAAAATGCCTTGGTTAGTAGTTTGATAAAGTTTTATATTTCCAACTTGTAAATGTTTTTACCCCTATTAAACCATAGTGAGTAGGAGCTGTCAGATTAAAAAAAAAAAAAACAAGCAAGACTAGAAGCAACACATTGTACAGCTGACAGGGTCAAAGGAGATGCAAAGATGTAGATTCAGATCCTCAGTGAAAGAACATCATGACTTATGTATGAAGAAGCAAGAAAACACCAAGCAACAAATCTTGTCTGTGCTGCATGGTTGATTAGGATACATCTATTCCAAGTCAGAAAACAATGAGCTAATGAAAAGGTTTGGGAGTTGAGTAGCATCAGAGAAGGAGGCAAAAATAAAATCTCAACAACTACTCCTCTAAACTCTTTAAGCCCTCTGCCTGGGCCATGTACTCCAAAGCCACAATGGTCACTATGGGAAATAAATGTGTAATGGAATATAGTTGTTCTTTTCTCAGAAGAGTTTTCAGTATCTAAATAGATAATGAAAAAAATAATTATGTGTGTGTGTGTGTGTGTGTGTGTGTGTGTCCGTGTGTCCAAAGCACAGAAGGTCTGTGTATGAGATATAGAAGCCCTAGGACTTATTTTGCATAATATTTTGTTGTTGTTGTCCTGTTCAGAGGCTCAGGGCCATACTCTGCAGTTGCTCTCTAATCTCTCTGCTTTGACTCATCCAGGCAAAGCTCTATTTTCCCAGAGCATAGAAGAAAGCTTACTTATCACTTTTACAGACATTTGCTGACTACCTACAGGAAGTCAAATATTATGACAGGAATTTAATGTAAAGATTCATTGATGGATCTGAGGCCTGGTGCAGACCCCTGCCTGGTCTGGGCCTGTGTGGACACCATATCACGAGACATCCTAGAGGGAACACTGAACCCAGAGCAGCAGAGGAACAACTGAACTCAGAGCGACAGACAACATATCTTGAGACATCCTAGAGGAGCCACTGCACTCAAAACAGTGGACACCTTATCCTGAGACATCCTAGAGGAGACACTGCACCCAGAACAGAGGACACCTAGCTGGTCTGCTACCATGGAGACACCATATCCTGAGACATCCTAGAGGAACCACTGTACTCAGAGCAGCTGGAGCTCAGGATTAAAAGATCACAGAGACATCTGGACCCTGTGGAGTTCAGACACAAGCAAGATAACTGGAAAGGCAGGCTCCAGTCAGAGACAGTGAGTGCAGGTAGCACTAGAGTTAACCAGATGGTGAAAGGCAAGCACAAGAACATAAGCAACAGAATCCAAAGTTACATGGCGTCATCAGAACCCAGTTCTTCCATCATAGCAAGCCCTGAACACCCCATAACACCAGAAAAGCAGAATTCAAAATTAAAATCACTTCTCATGACAATGATAAGAGGACTTTAAGAAGAACATAAATAACATTCTCAAAGAATTTAAGGAGAACACAGGTAGACAGGTAGAAGCCCTTAAAGAGTAAACACAAAAATCCCTTAAAGAATTGCAAGAAAATACAACCAAACAGGTGAAGGAATTAAACAAAGCCATCCAGGATCTAAAAATGAAAGTAGAAACAATAAAGAAATCACAAAGGGAGACTACCCTAGAGATAGAAAACCTAGGAAAAAGATCAGGAGTCATATACACAAGTATCACCAACAGAATACAAGAGATAGAAGAGAGAATTTCATGTGCAGAAGATACCATGAAAAACATTGACACAACTGTCAAAGAAAATGGGAAATACAAAAAGCTCCTAACACAAAACATCCAGGAAATCCAGGACACGATGAGAAGACCAAACCTATGGATAACAGGTATAGATGAAGAAGAATGGAGTTCTTGTGCCAACTCTACCAGTAACTTGCTTTGAGCCAAGGTTCACAAAACTGTTTGAGCTCTTGGCTTCCTTCTCTCCATCATCCACAGGATGCTGGAGAAGCTAATCAGTTAATCGCTGCAAAGTCACTTTGAAATATGGTCCAACTGATGACAAGCCCGAATCCTGCCACTGCAAGATGGAGACCTCACTGGAATGCAGGCTTCTGATTCAGAAAGGCTTTCTCAGCCACTGAGCTTCCATCAGCTGCCACTGCATCTTCTCTTCAAACAGTGTGAATTTAAAAGCTGGCACGGGCTCATCTGAAATTCACACTGGAGCTCCAAACAGACAAGGACATTCTGAAATTGGCAATGCAGGAAGATGGCAGGTGGTGCTGCTCTCCATGAAAAATGAGTTTTAGAGAAACAGCCTTGCTCCTCCCAAAGATGCCTGGGGCTTGTGGGTGATTTGTAATGCTTTCACTGAAAAGCCCTCATCCTCATGAACGCATTTTGAAGATAGAAATCAATCTTACAACATAATAGGGAAAGAAAATCTGTTAGAAAAAAATGAAGGGGAAAAATCCACCTTATTCAAAATCCTTTATACTAAATAAATCAGTTCCAGAGGGGGAAGGCCTTATCCATATTTTCCCCTTATTCTTGCCATTTTCTGGGTAGATGCAAGAAGGAAGATTGAAGAGATGCACTGCTACCCAGCTCTACCAGTCATTCTATCTCAATAATTTAGGTGGGATGCCATCAGAGAGAGACAATATTTGTCATTTTACCTCAGAAACTTCCTCACCTTATCTTTGGCATTTGATACTACATCAGTGTACATCTACAGTAGAAAAGAACTAAAACTCCCCACAAAACAGCTCACAAGAATATGTCATGATACAATGGGCATCCCTATGCAAAATGGTAGCTAATATCCTCTTGAGTGTAATTGCAACCTTTAAATGAATGCAGCAGTACATAGTGGTTCAATTGAACCCCCAGGCCCAGTTGAACTGTGCCTCAGACTCTGAGACTAGAGAAGGAGAAATCATGAGACGCTCTAAAGGACACATCATGGAGTAAATGACAATAAGAAGCTGGCCAATTTTAGGAGCAGGTAAACTACTAACTGACATAGAGTTTGGGGAAAGGTGTGGAGCAAAGATGGCAGGTCCAGGGAAGAAGACAAGAGGTGCACTAGGGAAAAAGATTAGAAAGTATAGCCCTGAAAACATCAATCCAAAGTGAATGTCCACCAGCATTCAGAGAAGTCACCTTAACCAGATAGATGATTGTAGACTCTTACAAAGATTCTACCTACATACCTTAATAAGAGTTGTGCAATTGGTCTGAAGAACAGATAAGATTTTGGAAAAGAAGTGTTGACATCTATAGACAATGTTGCTTTCCACCTGTCTCCAGAGCCCCACAAACCTCATTTTCCAACCCTCTCCAGAAGAATCTTGTGGGTAGGAGACAAGGATCTGACTTAGCAGCGAATCACTTATCTGGCAGGTGTAAGATATTAGATTTGATCTGCAAAACCACAAAACAGAAAACTAAACAATAAAGAATCATGTGGACAAACTATTCTTCTCCAGTATCCTTCTGACCCTTTCTCTAAAGAAGTTCTTTAGGAACGTATTTCCTACAGCACACAATCCAAGCCCAGCTGGTCTTGGAGAAATTTTATGAGCGTTCACAATAAGTCCATAAATAATCCAGTAGAAGCCAAGACAGCGCTAGTCTGGTATGCCACTGATGTATGGGCAGGAGTAACAAAGCACTCGCAGTCTTCCCTTGTACATCCAAAGGGCCAATACACAAAACAGAGCCCATTCCAAGGAGAAGCCTAGCTACATGCTCTGACACAATGACCGAAAGATGTTACAACTTGAAATGTCCTTAAAATATACACCAAAGGAAGTAAAGGAGGCTGAACATGAAAGAGCATGCTGAAAAAAAACATGTCATGATGAACTCAGAAAAATAAGAAACAGTGCAGAGCCATGTAAGAGTGCAATGGAAATCACATGCAAAAATCATCTCACCTCAAATCTCAGGAAGAGGTCCAAAACCCAACACAAGTGCAGTGAATCTGAGATAATAATTATCCTGTCCCCTTTAAACCATACATTCCAATTCTCTAACATGAGACAAAGACAAATTGAGGTGACTCAATTAGTGGGTCTTTATCTGATGGGTCAATTCCTAGGAAAAGAATTGAAGGCTTTGCTACCACATCCCATAACAGAAACCAGAGGGCAAGTAATGTATTTCTATGCCTATGTGTGTGTATACACATATGTACACACATATATAAGAAAATGTACAATATAGTCTGACATACAATCTTTCCCATGTGCCTCTGCTGGTAATTTCAGGAAATGGCTATTAGATGTGCCACCTACAAGCTTCCAAATCAAGAGGTCATTTCAATACGGCATTATGAAAGGTAAATTGAAAGTATTTGAGCTTCATCTCTGATACTAGTGAACTTTACATTTTAAAATTATTCCTCCCACAGTCAGCAAATATTCTTTAACTGTCCACAAGCCAAGAATAAATGTGGGAGAGAACTGAGATGGCTGAATAAAAAAATATGCTCTCCCTAGGAAGGACATCAGAAAAGGGGACAGTCCTCTGTCCACATTCTCAAGGACAGTCCATGAACTTAATTAAGAGTAAGCTGATACAGATCTTAAGTAATGAGACCAAGACCAAAGCCTAATGCAGGCAGTAAAACATAAAAAGGGAGAGTCAGACCCAGGTTCAATGTCTGCAAGATGTTAATAGCAAAGAACAGCATCTCCTGTTTCTGGTCTAAAGGCCTTATGATGTTAGGTCCGAGTACAACAGGTCAAAGTCCAAATTCCCAGCAGAAGAAGCACAAGCTTTGGACCTTGCTCCGAACTCCAGTTCCATCTTCACTCACTCTTTGAGTCTGCTCCTTTCCTCGACTGCCAATGTCAACGCATCATTTGAAGACCTAGGATCAATGATAGATCAATGGGGTAAACACCAATGCAACACACTTAGTATAATATATCAGTCACTCGCGTTAGTTCCTGTTATCATTTTTATACCAATTGTTGATACATGAAAGGAAGAACGATAATGCTGATGGTACATAAAGGAAAGACACTGAACTAAGAATTGTGATGTGACTGTCACAACAGTGAGCTCTGTAACTATGGGCTTTCCCACCAACACATAAGTTCCCCCTAGATAATGACTCTGAGATATCTTGTACATGAATATATGCACAGGCCAATAGCTTTGGCTCATTTCTGCAAGCTCATAACTCAGTTGTCACATTTAATGTAGTCCAAGTCATGTCACATGGCTGGTTTCCTGGTCCTTAGTTTCAGGCAATGATGGTTATCTTCCTCTGTGAATCTCTCTCTCTCTCTCTCTCTCTCTCTCTCTCTCTCTCTCTCTCTCCTCAAATCCTGCCTCAGCCCATTGACCAATCAGCATTTTATTGACAAGTGACTTTTTACATGGTGCACAGGAGATTGTACAGACCTCTGTGTTTTAATAAGTTAGCTCACATCCTATCACAGGTAAGATAAACAAGGTGACCTCTGAGTTTTGGCAAAAAGGGAATTCCAGTTCTAAGATGGGGTGGATGACAGTGCTAGAAGAAAAGTAACAGGGTATAGAGAGACATCAGCCTCGAGTAACACAAGAATAGCTCAACTGGGTTAGAATTGCTAACCATATCAGTACTAGAAAATTCAGGGATCAAACAGAACAGCCTTGGATTGTATATAAAAGAGTTGAGGGATACAGAGAAGAGCAGGAGAAAAGAGACAAAACCCTTTGGAAGTCACATTTATAGGTTCTACATGAGTCTTACATTTCCAAGACAGACTTTAAAGCACTGACTATTGACCCTTACTGGACAATCCAAGAGACTCCATCATGAAGTACCATGATTCTCAAGAAAAGAAGATTGAAAAAAAAAAAAAAAAAAAAAAAAGGTGTATGTGTCAAAAGAGGGCAAAGTAGCAATTTGGAGGGTGTGTTGGCTTCCTTCCATGTAAAACACACACTTTTCTCCCCATTGTTAGACAGGTGTCCTCATCTCTGTTTAAAGTATCATAAAGCCCTCCTTCCAACCAGATAACTGGCTAAGCCCCTGCTCAAGTTAGAATATACTATTTAGAATTAATGAGAGTTACCCAAGCAATTTATGGGGACTTGGAGGACCTAACTGGGTTAAAGATGCCACAGTCTACTCTTCCAATCCTTGAGCCTAAAGCATACACATTCTACAGAGAAAACAGATTTAACATCATGTCATGAGATGAGAGGGAAGTGACTTTGCTATTTGCCCCTTTCCACACATAAAGGCACAAAACACCTACCCATTAGCCACTAGAAGTATCACACTGGGACTATTTCAGGATAGTATCTGAAAAGTAATAAAATGTCTTTTAATGCTCCACAAAAGGACAATTCTTTACACTCATCCTTAATTATGATCTGTCTCTCTGAAATGCCTCCAGACAGAGCAGTCTCTCAGGAGCCCCAGAAGAGACTGCTCTAGGGCTATTTCAACCCAGCCCTAGTCCTAGACCATCCAATGACACCATTGCTTGCTGCACTTTCCATTACCCTTCATACCCACTCTGCTGAATCCATGGCTCTGGTTGGCCAGTTTCTCTTCATCCTGAGATGGAAATATAAATGTCTCTTCCACCTAGAATTCCACAGTTGAGTCCCGGGTTGACTTAAACACCCTTTCTTCCCTATACCTTCACATATTCCAGCAATAGTTGGTTCCACTCTCCTTGTCTATTGGCTTATCTGTCTCCTCCACTCACTTATCAGCTCCTTGTGAATAGTCTCATTTTCAATCACTTAGTGCAGAAGTGGCATATAGAAGTTAATAATTACTTATTAAAAATGAATAAATCAATCAAACTAGATAAATATTTGGGATAAAGAGCTACTTGGGTCTACTTACACACAAGCTAATAAACCTGGTAAGAGAGAAGTAGAAAATCCCAGACCTGAAAAATGGGTACATTCTTTAGAGTTCACAGTGGGCCAGCTTGACAATCGTGGGGCCAGAAATCAGAGCTGCTGAATGGGCAGTGTCAGAGGACAAAGGAAAGACTCCCAGAGTCACATTCAATTCCCTTTATAAAAAAAAAAAAAAAGAAGAGACCCACCTTTTATATAAAAATATTCCTTTTATACTAGGATAAGACAAGGCACAAGGAAGCTAATAATACTTCATGCACATAGCAAACTTGGTATAAAACTTGACCATGTTGATTTCAGAGTCCATAACATTTTCCCCCTCTTTTCCTAGATGTTTCTTTCAAAATTCTGGGAAACAAAATGCTGGCTGAGAAACTTAGCACCCCAAAGTCAAGACTTATGGTGTAGGATGATAGCCCTGAATCAGTAAGCAGATGCATAGGTACCTATACAAAGGGCCAAAAATGAGTCTGTCTTTTAAAACAGTTCCAAAAAATGATTAAGATTAAGAGAAGGGACTGTGCAGGGAGAACAGAGTCCAGAAAGGCTCCTCCAGAACAATGATTAATAAAACAATGTTGTATGAAAACATCCACAAAGCACATCTGCTTTTGCTCCCCCAAAACATATCCCCAATGTTGTCATTATCAGCAGGGCCCACCCAGTTTTCAGCTCACAGTCTCCTCCCTTCGAATACAAAGGTATCATGTGTGGAGAGAATGACTTAGAAAAAACTAAAATACGTCCAACTCCCAGTCCAATGAAAATGCCACAGGCACAAGGCCAAAGAGTATTCTTGGCCTGGATGGCATTCACCACCCTAAATTTAGCGAACTGGTGAGCTTTTTAAGGAGTATCGTATTCAACCTTTTGCAAGCCAGAGAACTACCTCCTAATGCACAGCTTGCTTTCCCTCTGAAGCTGAACACACTGTCCTTGCCTTTGTTGGGGGTTGGGGTAAGCAATGCCAACAAAAGTACTGTGTCGTCACCTAGCCCTGCCTGTCCAAGCAGCACTTGGATGGGGTTATTTAAGGCCATTGCCAAAGGCCTCTTTCCCAGAAAGAGAGTGCAACACAGACATTCAGACACACTCATACACTCACTCACACACTCACACACACTCATATACTCACACACTTATACACTCGCTCACACCCTTACACACACTCATACTCACAGTCATCCCACACACACATTCATACACTTGCTCACACACTTATACACACTCACACACTTACACTCACTCACACAAACTCATACACTCATTCACACACTTACACACACTCAAACACACATATACACACACTCCCATATATACATACTCACACTCAGGTACTCATACACTCACTCACTCACACACACATTCATAAACTCACACACATACACTCACACACATTCATGTTCACATAACATACATAATCACATAGATTCATTCACACATACATACATTTACACACTCACACACACTCAAATGCACACACATACACACACACACACACACACACACACACACACACCCTGTAACTGCAATGTATTTTCTGAAAATTATATCTTTTATTTTTTGAAATTATAAGTTCATCATTTCTCCTTTCTCTTTCCTTCCCCCAAAGCCTCTCATGTGCACCTCCTGGCTCTCTTTCAAATTCATGGCCAGTTGTTACACATGTTCATGTCTTCATACGTACAACACGTTCAGTAATGTCACTTGTCTTATGATCTTTATCTTTAATACCCAAGATCAAGACTTTGCATTTTAACCCCTATACTTCCCCAAACTGTTATTTTAAAGTGAGGACATTTTAGGAAGAATTTTCATACCCACTAACATAATTTATATCTATGCATGTCATATCACTGTAACATTCTAACATTTCTGGTTTCATTTCATCCATTGACAACCATGTAGGCACTGAGAGACAGCATGGGAGGCTAGAAGGTAAGAGACCCTGAGCTCCTGGATAGAAAGTCTCACACTCACTCAGCAGGCTCATGTGCAGAATAGAGGTGGTGAGATCTAGCTTTTCTCAACAAATAAAGTTAACATTACTCTTGAGTGAGTATTGATTTGGGGAATTTTTAGAACCAAGAAGTGAAATGAACAGCTCTTGAACCATGCAGAATCCAAGGGCTAGAGACCATTTTGGAAAGTTTGTAACTAAAAGCAATGTTGAAAAAGTGGGAGATGGTTCAAGAGAAAAGGTCCTGCAGCACTGTGCTGATCCCTGGTACTCAGATAAAAAGCCAGGCATTGTGGCACTTTTCTAACCCCAGAACTAGGGACAGAGACTGGCAAATCTCCAGATCTCTGAAGCTTGATACTAGCCAATATAGCCAGTTTGTTGAGCTCCAGTTTCAGTGAGAGATCCTGTCTCAAGAACATAGGTAGAAAGTGATAAAGACACTGAAGGTTAACCTTTGGCCTCCACAAGCACAAACAAGTACACATATACATATATAACATACAAATATACATGCACAAACACAAAAGTGATACCAAGATTCAAGTGAAACTTTTATCAGACTAATGAGAGTCACAGTTGGACATGCAATGATCAACAGAGGATGTGAGGAAAGAAAGAAAAGACGCAGGGTCATCCAAGCAAGGGTACTGGTTAGACAGCCAATCATGCTTCCGATATCTTGAAGTCACTTCTGAGCTCTTCCATACCATATTCTAGAACTTACGACTCTGTCTTGTGTTTGAGAACAACAACTTCATCTATTACATAAAGAACAAGAACAGAGTAAAAAAGGATAAGAACTATATTTAAAATCCCCATGACAATTATGTATATATACCGTATCTTTAATACAGTCTCATGAACAGTGCGGCCCACAAAAATGAGCTCCCCTTTTCAGGGACCTGGATCCCATGTAAGAAGGAATATAACTACTGAGAATCCTTCCATGCACCCTAAAAATATTTGGTTTTGTTAGTCAATTTCTATGTCCAAAGTTTTCTAAGCCCAAGACAGTAAGTTTGTGAGCCTTCTTCAAACTAGGCTACCCTTCCTAAGAGGCTCCTAAACTTCCTGGTAAGATTCTGCCCAGAGTCCCTCTGCTCATCTCAGCCTAGCATTGCCGTCCTCTGATGTCTCAGCCTCAATATTCATGGTGCTTGTCGGGGAGATGTAAGCTCTAACTTGGGTTTTCTTGACTCTGCTCTATAATCTCCTCCCTGCTCTATAACCTCCTCCCTTCATCTCTCTATGTCGGTGGTCCTCAGCCTGTAGGTAATGATCCCTTTGGGGATTACATGTCAGATATTCATAGCAGTATCAACAATTACAATTATTAAATAGCAACAAAAATAAGTTCATAGCCGACAGTCACCGCAACATGAGAGACTGCGTTTAAGGGTCGCAGCATTAGGAAGGTTGAGAACTGCTGCTTTAGGCAGCTGGTCTGGTCCCTACCTCAGCAGGATCCACTCAGTTCAGCTACTCCTGAATTCTCCATTGGCTTGACCCTCTTATTTCAGTTTCTCCTAGCCTCTGGCTCTGTCTTCCCCAGACAGTTGAGCTTGCTGTGTACAGTGGTGTATTGCTCATAGCACCACTGATGCACAAGCCTGAATGATTCATTCTCGCTTCTCTACCTCATTCTGGGGACTTCTTAGTAGGTGGTCAGTGTCAAGCCTGTCCCCCACAATAAATCCAGGTTTTTCATGTGGTCACAGCTACCAGGCCATTGTGTCCCTTAAAAGCCACAGCTATTCTTTGTCTTTATTCTAGACTTTTCTTTCTGTTCATCACAGAGCCTGTCTGTCTGCACTAGGCACTTTCTGTCTTGTATTCTGAAACCAAAGCTCTGCCTTGATCACTATTGTACCTAGTATTCCCTGGCTTGTACTTTTGAACCTTATAATTAGTGGCAAGTTCAGCATGCAGGATAATCCAAAACAAAGAGATACGTAACAGGCCATAATGACTTTAAATCAATAAAGTATGGAGTAAAGCTATAGTAAAGAGAACTACCAACTGAAAGAGTGCAAACTCCACGAGAGCCAAGGGTTTGCATTTTATCTCTGTGTCCCCAGTACTTAAACCAGTGTTTGACATAAAATCTACTCCTGTGAATAAACTGAATGAATGAAAAGCAAGTTCTATAGAACTAAGTTTAAAGCAATGATGGAAAGAAAACAGTTTTATATTTATTCTCCAATTAGTTGACTTCTCAATATATTGTTACATTTACATGAAGTCATAGATGGTTTCTTAACTCCTTGAGATAATGGAAGATGATGGATTCATTGTCTGGAATCTACTCCTATCTCAATCTTTAGATTTCCTTCAGACTCTACCCGAATCATCTTGAAGCTTTGTTCAGCATGGTGGGTAGCACCAGTCCTACCCTAAAGTCAAGTTCCCTAGTTAGAACAGTATGAGTGTGCCTGTTGAACTTGAAGGCAAGAGAAAGAAGACTGGAAAGGAGACTATATTCTTTTGAAGTCAGTACATATATAGGCAGATCAGTAGATTGGGTGTTAGTTAGATCTGAGATTTCGTGTATAGTGTTTATCTGACTCTAAATATTAGCTCCAGTGGACACAGAGGCTCCCAGTCTCTCTCTCTCTCTCTCTCTCTCTCTCTCTCTCTCTCTCTCTCTCTCTCGCACACACACACACACACACACACACACACACACACACACACACTCCCCTATAGACATGGAATAGCCAATTCCATCTAACGTGTTCTTGATATGGACAGGAATCTACCTGCTGTTTCTCTAAATGTGAGTTATTTGGTTGAGTTCACTCAAAATTAGAGCTCAGACAGAGGCTCAGCAAGCTAAGGTGATGACAGAGAGGTTCCACTGTCTAACATCAGGACAGGGGAAGGTAATGTCTTACGGACAGTATTCCTTCTTTTTAATTACTGCAACTGGTGTAGCATCCGTTTTCTCCCCTAAAAGTTAAACAAAAATAGATTTATTTTAGCCTGCTCTGGAGAAAGACCAGAGTGCCTTTCTTTAATAGGTCATATTATCATAATTTAAATTAATGTTCTTCCTTGGGTTTTAATATGATCATTTTTATCCCTGATGATCTTTTCAGTAACTTTTTAAAAGGCTGAAATCTAGGATGTTGAAGTCCCTGAGGAAAGAGGTGCTGAGTTTGATTAATTTTGTGTCATGCTTTTGGGTGTATGATATTCTTCAATTTTATCTTAGTGGAAAAAGGCACCAAGATTCCAGATGTCACCTGCACCCATTAGGCATGCTTGGTCCTGGGATCCCTCTAGGGCTTTTCAGGAACTATTCTTTGTAAAAGTATCTAAAAAACAATTATAATAACCAGTTTCCACCCACAGCACTTTTTATCACTATAACATATCCAAATGACTAACAAATCACACTAATGTTAGTAACTCTAGGAACAAACGTGTGTTAGGAAAAGAGACCTGGGAAAGACTACCATCTCTCTTCCTCTGTCTTGGACTACTGTATCCACAGTGTATAGCTATGACCAAGCTTAACTGCAGGTCTAAGTCCATCTTAACCTGTTGCCTTGAACCTATTGAACTGAACGGTTACCACAAAGTGACATTACTATGTTTCTCCCGAAATACATAAGTCAAAAGAACTGCAGACTAGGAAACCACCTAATACAATCATCTTCCAAAGATGCAAATCACCTGTATAATTTTCCACATCAAGGAAGGTCAAGTATAAAACTCCAATAGAAAACATCTCATTCCTTAGGAGCAATCATTCATTTGACAGCCGGTTAAATAAAATGAAATCAGACTGGCTTCCTCAAGGTCACAGTTAAGACGTGCATTATTGTTGAAAGGCATGGAACTCATAAGCAGCGACACAACCCTGAATTAGGAGCAGCTGAGTCTCAGTGGAGCCCAGCAGTGTCATGAGCCACATTAAGGAAATGAGCCAGGGCGTACGCAGAGCCCCTAGCCAGGGAACAGAAATGAAGCAGGAATCTCCACAGAGGCATCGGGTAGGAAAAAGCTAAAGCCTAAACATAAATACGTGGTTAGGCAGATTACTCCTGAGTGGCCAGAAACAAAACAAAGTCTGAATTGGGTGAAGAAGGATAAAGAGAAGGTGGACCAGATGGTAGAGTTATGTGAGCCATGTTGCAGATCCTGGGTAGACATCCAAGATAAAATGGACTTCATGCTGAATCAAATTCCCAGCTAATTTTGTTGAAATGCTTAGGGAGCCTGCTCATAAAATTTCATCTTGCATTTCCCTTCTCTGCTTCCTTGGTTATTCTTTTATTTTGTCCACATCTCTCAAACCTGTCAGTATCCTTAATATCCAACAACCTAGCTTTCCAGCCAATAAATAGCCATTCCCAGAATCTAATATCTGAGATAAGAAACAGACAGACTTAGATGGAGTATTCTATTATACCGCCCACTCTGTTTCATATACTTCAGGAGACAGCTAAGTAAACTCTGTACATGCTTTGATTTCCTACACAAGAACTACCAATGCTGTAAGCCGAAAGTGCTAACTATGGATGTCAGTCAACTGCACCCTTGGTGTTTGTGGAAATGAGCCTTGAGAATCAGAATAAATGGAAAAGGAAGAAATCTTGACAGAGAAAACAGCTCTTAAATACCATTATTGAGCAAAGCCATGGTTTCAAACACATTTGAACTATTTCTGCAAGGAAAAAAAATGGGTACATGTCTCAATTGTAAAAGATACAACGGTATGGGTGCTTGGAGAGTCTGTCTCCCCTCATCACCCTCTCTCCTTGTTTCTGCCATGGCAGCTGTTTCAGAGGCATGTTTATAGAATCCCCATGCTATATAAAGCATGATTTCAAAAATACTAGTGTGCACTTAAATTCATAGGCTTCCAAATCAAGAAACCTTAATTCCAAACCCAATTTGCACATGTGGCACCTGCATGAATTCACTCAGATTAAGCTAAGGGTTCTGCTTCTCATCTATAAAACAGAGATGATAACAGTATCATCTATGGGAGTTGGGGAGGTTATGTAAGAACACTTACAAAATACTTAGCCTTTCCTCGCCTACACTAAGAATTCAGTAAGTTCCAAATATTTTTTGAATGACACATCCAAAAGAATAAGTGCTTTTTATTAGTAGAGGTAAGAATCTGTAACCATTGCTTTTAACATCCCTAAAATATTGTTCCCAAATTTTGTCTAGCAAAATATTACTGCCGTGAAATTGTTCATGAATCTCAAGTTCTGTGGTCAAATTTATTAGGAAAATGCTGTTTAATAAAACACCCCAGAGATGCACAGTGCATTATCAGGGCCAAGTATCTGAGTCAGAAGCCCATCAATCACATGATGAAATTTCATCCTGAAAATATCACTCTTGCTGGGAGTGAAGAATGGAAGAGAGCAGGCAGGACAATGGCAATAACATGAATTAGGGCCACTGCAGACATCTAGGGAAAAGATGATCTGGGGAAAATGGCAAGGGACATGTCAGAGTCAGTGATGTACCCCACGTACCTGGCCTAGACAATGGGTTCAAAGGCAGTACTCTCAGAAGAAATGGATTACAATAGGTTAGGCAAAGGGGAGTTGTGATTTGCGCTAATGTTTCTTTGCAAGTGAGAAAGCCCACTTCAGCTGGTCAGCATAAGAACTGTGTATGCTAGCTCTTATAGTGGGACGATGCTATCTTAAGAGCAGGCAGCCCTTCTCTGGGCTCCTTTCTCACTGCCTGTTCCCTTGAATCCTCTTTTCATTTTTTCCACTGTGGAGGTAAACTGTTGTTGCCCTGCCTTAAAGTCTAACAATTAAAAACTAATAATAATAACTTTTCCACTGACCTGTTAGATGAGTATGGGCCCCAAATGAGTCCCTATTCCCACCTCTACATGTCTAGAAGAGTCGTGACTGCAAAGGATACAGTCTCCCAAAGAAGAGGCTCTGCAGTAAGCAGAGGGAAAAATGCATGTTGTGCAGGGGTGGAATAAGCAATAGAGGACATAAGTTAATATTTCTATATGGCTTCCAAATGGCATTTACTACAAATACTACTATTGAACCCTCTTCTGTGTTGTAGATTGCCTTGATGCTATTTGAATTCTGATGTTAATTCTGCTTCCAACCCCAATACTTCTATATAGCTTAATTTTAAAGATTAGTGTTAGAATTTCTTGTCAGTCATAAAACTCTTTCTCTATGGTTCTGCGTAGCAATGCATGAGAAAAGTATACCAATCCCATCTTTCAGTTGAGATTAAACCAGAACATAGATTAGGGGACTTATAAAGCCAATTCTCTAACTGAGGTTTTGTCCCGGCCCACACTGCCCCACGATTGGGGGCTAAGTAACCCAGTCCATACTACTCCACACTGCACCACATTTGAGGGCCAAGTGACCCATTTGGGTAAGTCAACAGGGTCTAGCAAGAGAGAGAGAGAAATGGAGAGGCAAGAGACAAAAAGAATGGAGACAAGACAGGATGTGTGATCAAGTCCCCTTTTATTGAAAGGAATCATGGGTATATATAAGCATAAGCAGGAAAACACAGCTGAAGATACTTTACCACGTGTGCCTTGCAGCTGGGGGCACTAAACAACAAAACAAGATATGTGAGAAAAACAAGATGTTTATCAGAGTATGCTCAGATATTGTGGGCTGTTGAAAGCAAGTCTCTTGTCACAGTACATGGCCTGAGATGGCTGCAAAGATGATAGCTGCTTTCTGCTAGGAGTCGGCTCCCAACAAGGTTTTTTTTTTTTTTTTTTTTTTTTTAAATTAAATGTCGTAGTTGATGTGATTGTAGACTTAGCACAGAGCTGAGATACAGATGTAGTCTTTTGTGGACATAGGGACTGAAGAGGTGAAGAGGTGAGTCATTGACTACTTCACACTCTTTGAATAAAATTTAGTTTATCCAGATAATCTAAATAAGTCTTTAAAGAAAGTTCTTTTGTCTTTAAGAAAAATAAAGTGTTTACCAATTCTGCTTCCCCTTCTGATCGTGCCTCGTTACATGTGATTCATGAACACCTTTCATTAAGGGGAGTCAGTGTCCTATAACTCCTATTGGACCTTGGGTAATGTCTCTTTCAACCCTATGGCTCCTGTCATCTTTGCTCTGTTTTGACTTCTGTGCCAATATAGTTGAGTAGATATCCTTCTCTTCCTCCTCTTCCTCCTCTTTCTCCCCTCCTCCTGCTCTCTCTCCCTCCCTCTCTCTTTCCCTCTTTCTCTCCTCTCCCTCTTCCCCTCCAACCCTATCTCTTTTCCTTCATCCCTCCACCCTAGAGAAACACTGAGGTCTGACTGTGCCCCCCACCCCTACTTCAATGGTCTTGGCCTGATAAATGTTCTCCTCATCCCTCGAACAAAGCCACCTCACTCCCAGATTGAGACATTTCTCTGGACAAATGCCTTTGTTGGACTTTGTTGAGTCTGGGATGTTACTATATAGCCAAGGACTAGAGACTGAAACTGAGAACCAAAACTTCAAGTGTTTTCAACTTGGCCAATTTGGTAATAAGGTCCTTTGAGACTTGGCACTTCCACCACTAAATGTAAACAAAATAAAGTGGGAGATGGAGTGAGAGAGACCCCCAATTCCATGTCCAAACAATTCTCTAAATCACTCCCCTCTTTCTGGGTTTTGAAGCTTGAAACAGAAAGAGGTTATACACACAGCTCTTGTCTCCTTCTTCTCCTTCTACCTCTTCCCCACATCCTCTGATACACCCTAGATTGGAAGATGGGGCATTTTAGCTAGATCAGTGCTTCTCAGATTTTAGTGTTCACCAGAGGGCATGTTGATGAAGAGATATCTGAGCCCTTATCCCTTGACTATGGTAGAGTTAGGAGCATGCATTTATCACCTTGCCCAGTGGTCCTAGTTCTGCTGGTCTGGAAAAATACAAAGTCATTCTTCCCCTGTAATCTTGTGGCTAAACCCTCTTGCAATCAAAGAGATTCTTTTTCTTATGCACATTGCAACTTCTTTATGATATGATTCTCTCTTTATTTCTCTACCTATTAAGAAACTCTATAATAAGACTCCTGGAAGCTTAGCCCATTATGTTTTATAGGACCTAGATTAGTTTCCTTAATCAAGCTTAAATGCCCAATATTCAATACTGTATTTGATTATGTGAAAGAGGCTAAGTATTGCTCAGTATCTTTTCTTTTCATTTCTTCCATAACATTCCTGCAGGCAGATGGGTATCTTTAGCTGATCTAGGAGTGGGGCACAAACTCTGAAAGAATAAAAAATATTGCATGAAAATATTTTTCAAAAGCATATCCCCTTCAATACAGTTTTCTTCCATATAAATAAATAAATATTCTTGCTTTAGTTAGAGTTACATTTCCCAGTGTCTCCTGCTTTATACAGGAACTCAATACTTAACTGTAGGTTCTTTTTAGTTGTTTATTTTGATTGATATTTTCTAGAAAGCTGTCCCTTTTCCCCTGCTCCCAACGGTAATCTTTTTTCTTTTTTTAATTTACATTCCAGATGTTGCCCCTCCCCCAAATCTTCACTAACCCTACATTCAACAGAGGACTAATATCCAAAATATATTTAAAAAAAACTCAAGCAGTTAACCTCCAAAAAACCAAATAACCCAATTTTAAAATGGGGTACAGAGGTAAACAAAAAATTTGCAACAGAAGAATCTCAAATGACTGAGAAGTACTTAAAGAAATATTCAAAGTCCTTAGTCATCACAGAGATGCAAAGCTGTCCCCCCAATCACCCTGCTCAGTATTCTCCGTTCCTGTGTCCTTTCTTCCTGTTTTAAAATGTTTAAGCAAAACCAAAACAAAACCTATTTTTCAAGATACTTGTGTCATCAACACAAAATATCACAGAAGCTCCTCCCAGTTGTCCTGAAGGAAGCAAAGGGAAGGCTCAAGGTTGAAGATCAGATTCATGAGAAAGGAAATTAATGCTACCCAGAATTAGGGGGTAAAATGACACGAGGGATGCTCTGCTCAAAAGCGGAAGAAAACAGATAAACAAAAACTGTGTTTGGGAGCTAGATAGGAAGGTTAGAATTCAGGGATCCTCTCCCTTCTGTGCTTAAGCATACTAAGGAGAAAGGACCAGGGATGAACAGAGTAAGCAGCAGTCATATGGATGATCTGGGGTTCTCCTTTAGGTTAGCACCTTGTCTCCTGGTGTGCCCTTATGGAGGTCGTATTCTTGGTAAGTGGGCTCTATTCTTTAAGAGAACAAAAGAGTACAGAAGAGAGTTTGTGACTGCTACCTACAATAGCTGATCCCAGGTTCTGAGTCACCCAGAAACCAAAAACCCAGCCTAAGACCACTAACATGGAAAAATTAAAGCAAAATCCCCAAAGGAACAGAGATAGGTAAGGTTGCCAAGCCACTGTTGAGCCTCAGAGCCTTCTAAAGCTGCCACAGCTCAGTGACAAGATCAGAGTCCCAGCATGCTGTACAACCTTCCTAACGCTGCGACCCTTTAATACAGTTCCCCGTGTTGTAGTGAACACCAACCATAAAATTATTTTTGTTGCTACTACTTCCTAAGAATAATTTTGCTACTGCTGTGAATCGTGATGTAAATATCTTGGGAGATGGAAATTTGCAAACAGGGTCACAAACCACAGCTTGAGAACCACTGCTCTAGCCCCTGGAGATAAATGTCTTACAACCTGCACAACCATATGTAGCAGCCCACATCCTTTGGAGGCAGAAAGAGGTCCTCACAAGAAGCAGAAACAGTGAATCCTGGCCTCCATCTCTCTAATTCTGTTTCATATGAATCTTCCCTGGAAAAGTGCTACTTCTCAAAAATTGCCAAGATGGACAAAGACGGACATATTTTTCTTTAAAGGCCTTTATTTATGAGGTTAACAGCCAGGACTGCACTAGACCTTCAAGCAGGACAAGGACGAAAAACACCCAGCCTTCAACCCTCGCCCTGTTTCCCTAAAACTTTCAAAGAAAGTCCACTGGCCCATCCTACAGAGGACCTTCACCATCTTCTGCAGATGAGCACACAGTCCTACCCAGGACCTGGAGGTCCTGCCGCGCTCTACTGATGATTACTCCCTGTACTTAGAAGATCACTGTTTAAAAGCATGGCAGCAAAAATTGTCATCAGCAAAGACTAATGTGTGTCACCAGGTGACACTTCCCATATGTATCTAAAGAGCCAGGTGGCCTCAGATGTCACCTCTCCAAGTTTCAGATTGCTCATGTGAAAAGCCAGAGGCTCAGTTGGAGTGTTGCTGCCACCTGCACGTCCTCCCAACCCTAACATGGCAAGAGATGAATGGTTCGCTGTCGTTATTTCCAGACCTTTTCTGTGACTGATAGGTTCTACAGAGCCTACCACTGTTCTTACTTGATGAAGACAGGGGGCTCCGCAGAGGTGGGACAGCATGGGAAAAGGTCTGTCAGTCAGGGAAGATCATTTGAGGCTCAAGGGTGTTTCTCACTCCTTTTTCTGTGCTCATGGGCTTCCCAAAAGACAGCCAAGCAAAAGGCAGAGGCTGCTTCTCCCCTCACCCCAGATAACCCCACATTGTGGCAGCCTCTCTGCTCTTCATGTTCAGACAAGACTTAACAAGGCTTGGGCTTCCCTCAATGAAGCTTTGACCTGGAGCCAAAGCCGTATTCAGTTTACCAAGGAGAAAATGGACAAAGGCTCAGAGGAAAGAAACTGCTTTGGGGCTCTGAACAGGCAGGGTGAACAATAGGGTGCTCTTGTAGGTGTCTCAGCCCTTTCTTTTAAATTTTTCATTCATCCTGGGAAGAATTGGAGGTGCTCCCAGAAGACTCTGATTTTTCGTTTTCTTTCTCAAGCTGCTGGTTTCCTGGAATTCCTTATCATGGAATTGGCACATGACTGATTTTATTCTACTGTGTCATCCTGAATCACTGATCCAACTATATCATAAAAAGATAGTGAATACATGTAGTAGCCTACAATGGCACCTCCTATGTGACAGGAGTGTGATAGTATATCCTCACAACAGTGCGGTGAGCTTTATACTGCTCTCAACTTCACCTTAGAGGTGAAGAAACTGGGAAGTCAGAACAACTGACCCATCTGACATCATGCCTTCTCCACATGCAAAGCTCATCTTGGTCTCTATGTGTATGAACCTAACAAAATACAAGAGACTGGGTATGAGGGTTAACTTCAATTGTAAACCTGACTGGGTTGATATGTGCCTAGCACATTAGTAGAGCATGCCTTTGGGTATGTATGTAAACTTGCAGGGAAAACTGATGGAAGAAAGAAGACAGCCCTGGATGTGAGTGACAACATCCCAGGGGCTGGGTTTCCAGACTGAATAAAAAGTAAGAAAAAGAGAAAGTGAGCCGAGCACCAGCATTCAGCTTTCTCTGCCTCCTGGCAAAGCAAACATTAGCCTTACACCCTGAATTCTGTCCTAACTTCCTTTCCATTGCTGTGATAAAACATGTTTTCAATGGTAACTGGGCAGAGGAGGCTAGTCCATTTCTGAGTGAAGTCAAGGGCAGGAACTCAAGGCAGGCCTGTTTACTATTCCACACAGCATTGTCTCTGACCAAGTAATCTAGAGCCAAGAAAATACTGCCAAAACCATGATAATGTTAATTGCTACCTTGATCATACTGAGCTAGCTTTCTTACATACCCAAAGACCACCTGCCCAGAGAATTGTACCACCCACTGTGGCTTCCAACAATTGTCAATCAAGACAATCTCCCACAGACACACTCACAGGTCAATCAGATCTGGTCATTTCCTCAGTTGAGGCTCCCTTCTCACATGATTCTAGGCTTTGTTAACTTGACAGTTAAAGCTAACTAGGGCACACTGTATCTTCAAACTATGAGCCAACAGAAGTTCTCTCTTAAGTTGCTCCTTGTCAGGTATTTGGTCACAAACAAACAAAAGTAACTAATATAGTGAGTGGTAAAGAACCAATTTCTTTTAGTTTTAGAAGCCATAAAGTCTGAGACTAAGACATGAGGAGGTTTAGTTTTCTTCTGAGGGCCCTTCTGCTTCCAGCATGCCACCCTGGTTTGCTAGGGGCAAAAACCATACATATTACATACATACATACATACATACATACATACATACATACATACATACACACACACATACATACACACACACACACACACACACACACACACACACACACACACTTTTTGCCATAATTCTCAGGAACCATAGAGAGACACCAATATTCCAAACCTGCTTTCCTTCAGAGAACTGTGATCATTTCAAACCTCTGACACCCCAGGACCATATGCGAATGGACATATCTTATGCTACAAGTTATCAGTGGGGCCTAAACATGTCAAAGGGCATTTGACTGACAGCCATAGACATGGCAGGCCACAGACTTTGGTACTCAAGAGATTAGAGAAAGAATTGGGTCAATATGAATCACACCAAGAGAAAAATCTCTAGGGTATAAGATCTGGAGAATATTACTATCAAGTATTATTAGAACCCCTTTCTGGCCATGCTAGCCAGGGACATAGCAGCATTTCTATTAGAAATCTTATTTTCAAGGGTTTATGGCTTGCTGTAAAAATTCAATTGCAGTTGAAGAACAGCATACTAGGTTGGCAGAGCAGAAAGCAGTTCAATTCAAAGGAAAGATTAAAAGTCAAGAAGAAACAAACAGGAGAAAAAGGAAACTGGTTGTTTGAAAAAAGAACAGCTGAACTTGCCCTCCTCTTATGCCCTTGTGAGAATTAAAGATGGCTTTATTTTGAACTTGATTTTTCACAGGTTATTAACTCCCAGGTGGAAAGAAGTCCTGCGGGATATGAGAGGCAAATGATGCATTCACCAGTTGGAAAAGCAGCATGCCCAGAACCATGTTCCACCAGACCCTGTAGATTACAAGTAATGTCCACCCCTCGGGTCTCAAGGGAAACATATTGATTTTTTGCTAGTCTGGCAAAAGGCAGATGTAATGGTCAATTTTGTATATGTCAATTTACCTAGAATAAAGGATGGATGGAGAGCTGGTAAAAATAATAATACGTAGGCACGTCTTTGAGGGTTTTCTAGAAGAGAGTAGAATTTGAATCAGTAAACTGAGTAAAGAGGATCCACCCCCTCACCACTGTGGGCAGGTAACATCCAAGATGTTGAGGGCCCAGAAAGAACAAACAATGGCAGAGGAGGAGTGAGGTCATTCTCTCTCCTTGAGTTGGAGAACCCATCTTGTGCTCTTGGATGGCATAGCTCCAAGTTTCCTACCCTTCTCTGCTCTCAGACCTTCATCCTCAGATTTCGAGATCAGTACCTCTCAGTCTTTCAGATCCAGTTGGAATTACTCATCTGAATTTCTAGGTTCCCCAGTTTTCAAACTACATATCATCGGACTTCTCTGGCTTTGCAGTGATATAAGTCAACCTTCACAAAACCCCCACACATGTGCATGCACACAAACACACAAACACACACCAAGGCATCCTTTGGGTTCTATTTCTCTTCCTTTCTCTGGAAACCCTGGCTAACTAGTAGGGTAACAAAGATACCCAGTAAGCTTATATTCTCTGATGAATAAAAGGTATATTATGTTCCAATTAGTCATTCCCTAAAAATAAAGCAACTATCTATGTCTTTCCCTGTTACCCTGGAGAGCATATTTTGAGACTTGCACCCAAGGTTTCTATACATCTGTTGCTATTCATCCAGCTATAGCTTCAATATAAAGTTCCCCAATGGAGATTTATCATTTTGCCAGCACTACCCTCTGGGTCACAAATCCAAGGATAGGATGCTTAGTTCAGAAACACCATCTTCCAAATGTTGGAAGTACGTGCTTGGAATACACAGTTCACTAAAGCCTATCATGCACTGTCTAGGGACGGGTATCTGTTTTCAGTTTTTAATAAGTCTTAAGGGCCTGCAGGGAAATAATAAAAGACAACAACCAGACTTTCTCCTTGGGAAGGAGCCCAGGGATGGCACTCTAATGAGAAAGAGAAAGCAGGAAGTGTACGTGAACAGAGATGGCGCGCTCAGGGATCTCAGGCAGCTGGGAGCACTTGGTGCTACTTGAGATTCCTTTCAGGAAGGAACAATGGAAATTAAACTATCCTTGCTGCCGCCACAGCAGTGAGATTCTGCATTTGGGAGAGTGATATGTTCATGGTGTGATGCTCCAGTACAAGAACTGAGTAAAATAATAAAATGAAAAAAAAATTTATCAGTGCTGTGCGTGCCAGCTGCACTTTCTAGAGATTATTTCTTACAAATATTATAAAAGGCCTTTGACCCAAGTATGCATATCCATATATCCATATCCGTTGATGTGGAAGGCCAGCTCCAACAGTGTACTCAGCCATCCAAGGAGGGGATGTGAGGGGTAGGTGATGATATAAAAGAAGTATACACATTCTCTCTCTCTCTCTCTATCTATCTATCTATCTATCTATCTATCTCTCTCTCTCACACACACACACACACACACACACACACACATACAGTTGGTGGATGAAGGAAGCTTCAACAAGCTCCAATAATTTTATTGTTTCTCCCACAACTTATATATTTCAGCAAAATCTTTCAAGTAGTAAAAAAAAAATCACAATGTGATTATACTCTAAATTTTTAAGTGAATGATTACAGTGAATGTACATTGAAAAAAAAATGTTCCCTGATACCCTCACATGATCAAATGTTTTATATATTATAGGTGAAAAACAAATTATTCCTAAAACCTACATGCATTTATAACTAAGGAACTTGTTACAGATTTTAAAAATGTGAGCAAGCAAGGTATTTTTCTCAGCCAGTTTCTCTTATGGGCAAGCTGCAATTTGTGGTTACAAAGAAAACATCAGTAATTTTATTATTTATCTTGAAAACTAATCTTTTAAAAAAAAATCCTAAAAGAATTACAAACCTAAACTTTCATATAAAAGCAATCAGTCATTTCTACTTTAAATCCTCAGGGTGCACATCAACTCATTAAAATTTTTTTCATTAAATCATATCAGGAAGCTGAGGGCAAAAATGGGCACAAGAAATGAATCATCACCTTGATTCCCCAGCCCAGCTTTAGCAAGAGAGGCAAGTCAGCTAGTGTAGTCCAGCCCCCACTGCTCTTGTTCCCTAACCTGAAAAACATCCCTTGCTTAATACACAAAAGTGTGCCTTTAAATTGTTCCCCAGGGTTTTCTACGTCAGAGTCACTAAAATAATATCTTAGGGCTAGAGAAATGGCTCCGTGGTTAAGAGCACGGAGAGTTCCAGAGGTCCTGAGTACAATTCCCAGCAACCACACAGTGGCTCACAACCATCTATAATAGAAGCCTAGGCCCTCTTCTGGTGTGTCTGAAAACAGCTACAGTGTATTCATGTACAGTAAATAAATAAATAAATAAATAAATAAATAAATAAATAAAATCTTGACCTAACTTGAGTAACAATTTACATCTCCAAATTCTTTCTATGGATAGTGGTCATGGCTAACAATCTGCATCTCTAACTTCTCTCCAAGGGTGGTGGTTGAATCATTAATCTACTCCAATAGCAGTGCTTGAAAAAGATCAATCACTATTACTATAAGTGCCAATGATACTGTCCAGGGAGGGGCTAGAAGCCCCCTTAGAGTTTTTATACAACTAATAGATTAGGAGAGTTGTGAAGACAGCAAGGGCAACAAGCAGAGAGAAACTACATAATAGCATAAAGTCCTCAGGACACTATTCTTTGGGGCTCTGCCTCTCCAAGGCACACCCATCATGAATGTGCTAACAGGTGGGCCACGTTCTATGAGTTATCAAACTGTTTTGCTATTCTTCTTTATGGCCCCCAACACATTGAAACAATGAGGTAGTTAAGCAACTAGCTTACCCATGATTAAACCACAAAGTGGCAGAGGCAAGACTGAATCACATCTTTGTTAAGTAAAAGTCCAGTAACTTTGCACATTCATTCCCAGCATCTCTTGGGCACCACGGTTAATGAAGAGAATGCAAATGATTAGGAATAGATCTAGAGTTTCAACCTTGACGGCACTTAAGGTAGGAGTGGGGAGAAGTCTATTGACTTTCCACACAAAGGAAGGCGGGTTTAACAGTAATTCTTCAGATCTAGACAAGCAAAGGACAGGAAATAAATTTCCAAGATTACCTTTTAAAAGATTTTTTAATGAATTACAAGTAGAACAACCATACAATTCAGCTATATATCGCCCAAGTATATACCCAGTCAAACCACACAGATACTTGCACATCAGTAGAACTATGGAACCAGCCAAGAGATCAAATAACAGGTGAATGAATAAAAAAAGTATATGCCACAATACATACACAGTAGGATTTTTTAAAGTTGTAAAGATGAAAACTATGACATTCCCAGGAAAATGGATAGAATTAGAGATCATTACATTAAGGGAGATAAGCCAAACTTAGAAAGATAAACACTGCATGTTTTCTTTCATGTGCAGAAACTAGATTTAAATTTATTTACATATATAAGTTTGCACACACACACACACACACACACACACATGCACACACACATGCACACATAGAATAGATAACATGGAAATAGAATGATGACTAGGAGAAGAGAGGAAGAGACCTACCAGGAACAGGAAGAAGAGAACAAGTATGATGGATTGAGAGAAGTCCCCATAGTCTCGGGCATCTGAATACTTGGTCCCTAGTTGGTGGCACTTTTTGGGAAGGCTTAGGGAGTGTGGCCCTGTTAAAAGAGATATGCACAGACCACAAGGAGTCTGGAAGGCTGGGGGAGGAGTTCTGACTCCTCCCTATTTGTTCCCGAGACCTTCATAAGTATTTTTCCCAAGTCCAAATGTCCTCACAGTCGCAGATCCCAGACTTCTTGTACCCCTCTTGTCTCTGGCGTATCAGCACCAGACAGTTGTCTGGAGCCTCTTCTTCAGTCTAGAGTCTAATAAACCCAGAAACCTTCTCAGCTATAGAGACACAAGCTGAGCATCTCTTATCTGAAATGCTTCAGCCCAGAAGAGTTTTGAATTTCAGATGTTTTCCAAATGTGGAAAATTTGCACACACTTGAGAAATCTTACAGAATGGGACCCAAACCTAAACACAAAATATATTTGTGTATTCGCTTTGCTTGTGTGTGCAGCCTGAAGGTCATTTCATACATCATCTTCAATGCCAGTATTCTGACCACAGTTTACCACTTAAGTCTGAATATGGAATTTTCTACTAGTCACATCATGTTAGGATTCAAAAAAGTTCCAGATTTGAAACTGAGCATGGCAGTGGATGCCTGTAATCCGAGGACATTGGAGACTAAGGAGGAGAAGACCACAAGTTCCTAAATTTGTAACAAGCGTGAACTAAATAATAATGACTCCCTCCCCAGTTCCCTAAAAAGCTAGACTGTAGATTTTCAGTCAGGGATGTTCATGCTGCAATGGATTACTCCTAGAACTGCTATTCCAATGGGTCTTCAGTTCTTCCTTTGCCTTTCAATATCCAAATACTGTTTAATAAATTCCTTTCATTAAATTCCCCCTTATAATAACTTGCCTGTTTCATCTTCCCAAAGGGTTCTATAATAATACAAAAACCTCCTAAAGAAGCTTCTCTGGTACCTCTTGGTAGTTTAATTCTTTGTGCAGCATGAACCTTCTTCTCTATTCTGTGCCATATTACAAATTAACCTATTCTGTCCCTAGTAGTTACTTACTGCATGATTCTGGGTACAGTAACTTAACCTTGGCAAGACTCAACTTTTTCATTTCTCCACGAAGATAAGATTATCTTCTCAGTGATGTATCTGTGTAGACATGGGAAATGAGCACTAGATAGGCATTAAGCACGGTCACCAGGGTACAGAGGGACTGTGTAAGCATGTTTTGTTGACTTGGCATCCTTGTGTTTAAGGAGTTATTGCTTCAGTTTTATAGTGATCCTAATAAACTGTCTTTATTCTTTGAAAAGTTAATCCTTCAACTCAAGGAGGACATATAACTTGAACAGCCCTACTCTGTGCCATCCATCACCCTGGCCACAAAGATTAGTCCAGGGATGGAGCTGTGTTCCAAGTCAAGCCAATCCAGATGACCAGACACCATGACTGTCTTAATAATTAGGTAAATTTATGCTATTACTTTCTCTTATCCTTAAGCCTTAAAATCATACAAGTTCATCATTCCAGAAACCATCTTTACCACTGTGAAGGTGACCAATCCAGTCTGAGGTTATTCTGGTTTTAAATATAAAATGCCTGCATTCTTAAATTTCCTTCAGTCCCATGCCAACTAAGATATCTGCTCACTCTTCCATTGTGTGAAAACCTTCAAGAGACTGTAATTCCTACCAAAGAGACTAAATACGCCACCATAGAAGGGAGACAGATGGCCTGCAAGCACATGAACAGAGACTCTGGGAAATGTGAACCACATCCACAGTGAGATAAACCATAAAGGTGATAACTAAAGTGAACAGGCAGATGATAAGTTCTGGTAAGGGTGTAAAGAAAACTGGACTCGTGCACATTGCTGGTGGGAGTGTGAAATGACACCTGCACTCCAAACGACAAGTTGGTGGTTCCAGATAAAGATAGTAATTACTCATAGTGAGTATATAGTCACTAAATTGTTCGCTTTAAATGGTTAATTTAATGTCATGGTAATTACATCTTAATAAGCTACAAAAAGGACAGAAGGAAGGAAAGAAGGAAAGAGACTGAAGAAGCAGCCATGGAAACAAGCTTGATCACTTAAGGGCCGCCAGCCATCTTCCTCAAGACAGACATTTCTGGTTCTCTTAGTCTTCTGAAGCATTGCTTTAAAAACCCTTTCTGACCAGTAGCTTAAGAAGAATATAACGCATCTTGCTAGATTCCTGCAGAAATGTCAAAAATAGAATTCCCCATTTTTATCAACAAGCGGGTCCTTTAGGGATCTATTTCAGTAGTGACTGGATGCAAAGTAAAGCCTGAATATAAATCCTCTTAGCTTCAAATGCTCCCACCCCTCCTTCACCATCACCTCAGTGCTTCTTAGGGCTTCTTAGTAAAAAGCTAAGCACATCTCAGCGTTGTAACTAGGCTTTAGTTGTTGGCTGTACAAGTTTGCATTCTATTGCTGTGCATCAGGACCAAAAGCAACCTGGAGAAGAGAGGATTTATTATTTCATCTTTTACCTCCAGGTAACAGTTCATCGGAGGGAAGTCAGAACAGCAACCCAAGGCAGGAATCTGGAGGTAGGACCTGATGCAGAGGTCGTGGAAGAATGCTGCTTAGTATCTTGGTCCCCGTGACTTGCTCAACCTACTTTCTTACATACCACAGGACCCCCTGTCCAACCGTGGCACTGTCCCCAGTGAGCTGGGATCACCCATATCAATTATTAATCAAGAAAATAACTGACAGACATGCCTACAAGACATTTGGTGGAAAGAATTCCTCACTCAAGATTCCCTCTTCCCATATAACTCTAGCTTAGGTCAGGTTGACAAAAACTAACCAGGACATTAGTGCATAGCTGAACTGTTCTAAATGGAAGGAACTTACCAACATGCAAATTTGATGTGATTCTGTTGGGTGCCCATTTGGACATTATAACACTCGACTTTAATCTGTTTGCTAATTTTCCTTTTTTTCTCCTTTTGTCTCCTGGCTTTGTGTTTTATATGTGTTGTGCATGTATAGGAAAGTGCTGGTGCACTTAGCCATTCACAGGCATGCAGAGGCCAGAGCAGGATGCCTGAAGTCATTCTCTGCCTTATTACATTACATTACATTATTACATTGAGACAGAGGTTCTCACTGAACCAGAAGCCCCCTGGTTTTTGCTAGGCTGGCTTGTTGGCGAGCTCTTGGAATCTGACTGCCTCTACTCTCCAATACTGAGGATATGGGCATGCACAGCTTTTAACATGAAAGCTGGAGATTCAAACCCAGATAGCTATGATTTTTTTTTTAATTTTTTATTGGATATTTTATTTACATTTCAGATGTAATCTCCTTTCCCCATTTCCCACCCAACCCAGGAACCCCCTATCCTACTCCCCCCCCTCCTACGTCTATGAGCATATGCCCCCACCCACCTTCCCATTCCCACCTCCTCACCCACAATTTTCCCCACACTGGGGTGTTCAGCCTTCACTGGACCAAGGACTTCCTCACCCACCTATGCCTGACAAAGTCATCCTCCCCTACTTATACAGCTGGAGCCATGGATCCCTCCCTATGTGCTCCCTGGCTGGTGGTTTAGACCCTGGGAGCTCTGGTTGGTTGGTATTGTTGCTCTCCCCATGGGACTGAAAACCCTTTCAGCTCCTTCAGTCTTCTCTCACTCCCCCATTGGGGAACCCCATGATCAGTTCAGTGGTTAGCTGTGAGCATCCCCCTCTGTATATTTCAGGCTCTGGCAGACCTCTAAGGAGACAGCTATATCAGGCTCCTGTCAGCATGCACTTCCTGGCATCCACATCAGCGTCTGCATAAGGGATGGATACCCAGGTGGAACAGTCTCTGGATGGCCCCTCCTTCAGTTTCTGTCCCACACTTTGTCTCCATATTTGCTCCCATGAGTATTTTGTTACTCCTTCTAAGAAGGGCCAAAGTACCCACACTTTGATCTTCCTTCTTCATGAGCTTCATGTGGTCTGTGAATTGCATCTTGGATATTGCGAGCTTTTGGGCTAATATCCAATTATCAGTGAGTGCATACCATGTGTGTTCTTTTGTGATCGGGTTACCTCACTCAGGATGATATTTTCTAGTTCCATCTATTTACCTAAGAATTTCTCGAATTCATTGTTTTTAATAGCTGAGTAACACTCCATTGTGTAAATGTACCACATTTTCTGTATCCATTCCTCTGTTGAAGGACACCTGGGTTCTTTCCAGCTTCTGACTATTATAAATAAGGTTGCTGTCAGGTAGTAGTGGTGCACACCTTTGATCCCAGCACTTGGGAGGCTGAGGCAGGTGGATTTCTGAGTTCGAGGCCAGCCTGGTCTACAGAGTGAGTTCCAGGATAGCCAGGGCTACACAGAGAAACCCTGTCTTGAAAAAACTAAATAAATAAATAAATAAATAAATAAATAAATAAATAAGGTTGCTATGAACATAGTGAAGCATATGTCCTTGTTATATGTTGGAGCATCTTCTGGGTATATGCCCAGGAGTGGTATAGCTGGGTCCTCAGGTAATGCTTTGTCCAGAAGAATGCTATTTTCTGAAGAACCTCCAGACTGATTTCCAGAGTAGTTGTACCAGTATACAATCCCACCAACAATGGAGGAGTGTTCCTCTTTCTCCACATCCTCGCCAGCATCTGCTGTCACCTGAGTTTTTGATCTTGGCCATTCTGACTGGTGTGAGGTGGAATCTCAGGGTTGTTTTGATTTGCATTTCCCTGATTGAATATTTCTTTAGGTGCTTCTCAGCCATTCGAGTTTCCTCAGTTGAGAATTCTTTGGGGGGCGGGGGGCTGTTTGTTACTTTATTCATATCTGAAAGCAAAACAGGACAGTGCTGACCACATTCATGCAGAGAAAAAGTTCCTCCCCCTTTCTCTTCCAGTCTCTCTCAGCTGTTGGTTTCTGATGTCTTTGACCTCCAGAAGACAGCTACCACAGTGAGAGCTCCACACAACCTCATCACTGCACAAAGGAAAGATGAGTTTCTTTTTTTCTTTTTTTCATTTTTTTAATTAAATATTTTATTTACATTTCAGATGTAATCCCCTTTCTCCATTTCCCCCCCACCCAGGAACCCCCTATCCCATCCTCCCTCCTCCTGCTTCTATGAGCATATGCCCCCACACACCTTCTCACTCCCACCTTCCCACCCACGATTTCCCCCACAATAGGGTGTCTAGCCTTCCTTCACTGGAAGAACTTCCTCACCCACCTATGCCTGACACCGTCATCCTCTCCTACATATACAGCTGGGGCCATGGGTTTCTCCCTATGTGCTCCTGTACCCCATTTTTAATAGGGTTATTTGGTTGTCTGGAGTCTAATTTCTTGAGTTCTTTGTATATTTTGGATATTAGCCATCTATTGGATGTAGGATTGGTAAAGATCTTTTCCCAGTCTGTTGGTTGCTGTTTTGTCCTATTGACAGTGTCCTTTGCCTTACAGAAGCTTTGCAATTTTATGAGGTCCCATTTGTCAATTCTTGATCTTAGAGCATAAGTCATAGGTATTCTATTCCAGAACTTTTCCCTGTGCCTAGGTATTCAAGGGTCTTCCCCACCTTTTCTTCTATTAGTTTCTGTGTATCTGGTTTTATGGGAAGGTCCTTTATCCACTTGGACTTGAGCTTTGTACAAGAAGATAAGAATGGATTTGCATTCTTCTACATGCTGACCTCCAGTTGAACCAGCACCATTTGTTGAAAATGCTGTTCTTTTTCCACTGGATGGTTTTAGCTCCTTTGTCAAAGAGCAAGTGACTGTAGATGTGTGGGTTCATTTCTGGAGCTTCAATTCTGATTATGAAGCAAATATTCATGCACTATGGCATCTCTCTAGCCCCACTTTGTGATTTTTCTACAAAAGTTTGAGCTTTATTAACTTCCATTGCCTTCAGTGCCTAGCTTAGCCACACAAAGATTTGCAGGGACTTGGGAATGCTAAGAGTCTATGAGATTGGCAGGTAACCAAGTTGTGTACATTCTGAGATGTCCCATGCTTTAGTCCATCCATCTATCCCAGCCTCTTGGTTTTGAGAGAAGCAGAGGATACAAGGAAGGATTCTTCCAAAAATTGGTTTCATGCAGCCAAGGAGACTTCTTCCTCCTCTCATTCACATCTAGTCCTGTGAACATTCACACTGACAGTAAGAGAAACAGAAGTGCAGAGCACAGGGCAGACTGAAAACGTGGAGGTCCTCGGAGACACGCCTGCTCAGCCTTGGCATGATAAATAGTTCCTATAACTAGAGTCTCACTTATTGACTTCTGAAATTTTTCATCTTAAAACAACATTTCCTAAGGTTTAACCTCCAAAAGAAGTTTAAACATTGAACTGTTGGTAAACAATATGAAAGCAGAATAGCCCCTCCTGCTTTCTATTGATCGGCTGTTCTCAGTGGCTACAAAGCTGAACATAACTGGCTTCCAGCCATTGCTCTGAATGTTGGCTTCGATCACCCCACCACCACTGTCTTTTTCTGTACACAAAAGTACTATCTTAGAACATACCAGAAGCTCCTAGGGCCAAAGAGGTTCAATGGAGCGGCAAGCATTTATACATCACTCTGCCCCAGATACTGCAGCAGGTGCTGGAGATACAAGGATAGATAAGATGAAGTGCTCACCCTCGGGGAGCTCCAGCCAAGATACAAACAGCCTCATCTGTGAGTGTTTTAGTGGAGGTATCCATAGAGATCCAGAGAAAGAACGCAGATCAAACTTGCATAGCCTGATGCCGTTCTGAGACAGCCACAAGACTACATGCCTAAATCCTCTGCATTTGTTATCTTTCCCACTGCCTCAGAAACCGTATGAAGTATTGGCAACTGTGCTTTAGAAATAAAGATAAGGAGAAACACTTAACTTTTTGTTAATAGTAGCTGGTCAGAGAATCCCTCTTTAGGGAAAACCCAATTTTGTTGAAAGTAATTAGTATTAATTTTTTAGCATTTCTCAGATCAAATACCTAACAAAAACAACTTAAGAGAGAGGAAGAGAAGGCTCAACAGTTAAGACCTCTTGTTGCTTTTCTAGAGGACCAGAGTTTGGTCCTTTAGATGTGGGTTCATAGCACCACATTGGTAGATAGAGCATAACTGTACTCTGGGTAAAGCCTCTCAGAGGACACATGCTCAATAGATTTTTTGAATAGTTTATTTTACATTTGCTTTACAATTGCCTGTAAGTCCAGCTCCAGGGGACCTGATAACTTATTCTGGCCTCCATGGGCAGATTATTCACACAAGGCATACTCAGTCAGATTGACAAACGCATAGATACACAAACACACACACCTAATAAAAACAAAACACTTTGAAAGAAAGAAGAATGGGTTTACTTCATCATGGTGGGGAAGGTATGGTGGCAGGAGCATGAGCTGATTGGCCACATTGGATCCATAGTCAGGAAGTAAGGAAACAGGTGCCCATGTTCTTGTGTTTGTTTTCACTTACCCCAGTCCCCAGTCCATGGATCAGTGCTGCCCACACTGCAGGTACATCTTCCCACCTCACTTAACCAAATCTAGAAAGACTTTCACGGACCTATCCAGAAGTTTGTCTCCCAGGTGACGCTACATCCTGTTCCACTGACAATATCAACTATCGCATGTATCCCAATCTTGGATCTGCTTCCGAGATTGGCCCTGTGAACCAGGAACCTGACAGGATATGGAAGCTGGACTTCAGAATGGAAACTATAAAAAACATGCTCAACGAGATTCCTTGAATGGTTTATTTTATAAAATCTGTTTTTTGTTTGTTTGTTTGTTTTGTTTTGTTTTTTCGAGACAGGGTTTCTCTGTGTAGCCCTGGCTGTCCTGGAACTCACTCTGTAGACCAGGCTGGCCTCGAACTCAGAAATCTGCCTGCCTCTGCCTCCCAAGTGCTGGGATTGTATAAAATCTTTAGAGATATGCTTTACTTTCACAGAAGGTTTGTGAATTTGTGTCTAAAAGATTTTTACTGACACATATTGCTTACATATGCTAGTAAGGGTTAGTGTAATATTGCATGCATACATATAATTTGCATAATCATGCATCCCTCTTGCCCCTAGTACCCTTCCTAGTCCCTTCAACTCACTACTCTATTTTCAGGCCATCTCATGTTTTCCCTACACATACAGCAGTATGCACAAGACCCAAGACTTGCTATCAGCCAAGATACTCATCAACAGGTAAATAGATAAATCTACTATATAAGTACACAATGAAGTGTCTTTTAGCAATAAAGAACTTCTTCCTTATTAATTTCTCCACTTGTGTGGGAGAGGGCAGAACTATAGGTAGAAATGGAAGAAATAACATTAAATAAACAGAAAGAAAGAAAAATTCTAGGCACAGAAAGACAAATATCAAATGTTCTGAACACAAGTCCCAAAGCAAGCATTAAAAATAAGGGCCAGCAAGATGACTCAGCAAGTAAAAGGTTTGCACCTAGTGAGCTGACTTTGATCTGAAGAACCCACAGAGGAAGAAGAGAACTGAGTATCTCAAGTTACCCTTTGATCTCTATGTAACAAGGCATGTGCACATAAGCACACTGCAAAACATAATCTGTACCCATATTTTATGAGATGTAATTAAATCAAATTTAAAAAGCATATGCATAGCTAAAAATCCAATCAACAGAAAGCAGGGACAACCTACAGACAGGGATATTTGGCAGCTCTTATCGAACAGAGGGCTATATTCAGAAAACACAAAGAATTTGAGAAATAAGAATGTTAAAAGAGAGCAAGGATTGAGCAGGATGCCTAAGTCTGACCCCATGCCCTCCATTTTCCCAGCAATGAAACTCTTTGTATAACTATTAATTATGCTGAGAGGTGGCCCTAGACTCTAAGCTTTAGAGAAATTCACATGCCACTCCTGAAGAAAACTCATCTGTGTTACTTCAGGGCAGAAAGAAAGAGAAAGAAAGAAAGGAAGAAAGGAGGGAAGGATGGAGGGAGGGAGGAAGAGAGAGAGAGAGAGAGACAGAGACAGAGACAGAGACAGAGACAGAGACAGAGACAGAGAGAGTAACAAATGCAGCATGCAGCTTTCTCCACACTTCTCTGCACACACCCCACCCCCACATCAGGCTTCTGCCCTGCTGAAGCTGACCTGTCTGATCATATCACACACGTTCCTCATTCCTCAGTAACCAGCAGAAATGCATCCAAGGAGAAAAATCCCCATGCAAATGAAGATGCTCTCCCAGGTTTTCAAAGTGTAAATCCTGCAGTCTCTTTCAATGTGACCTTTCCACTATGGAAGGATGTTATTAATTTGCAACTCACGATAGTCTCTAGGCCCTCATTGCAATTAAGAGCATCAACTGTGTCATTTCAGAACTGCTCATTGGTGTTCCTGAAACTTCAATATTGAAATGCTAGCTCATTTAACACAAAGAAAACAAAGTCTGCAGCGGCCACACCATCAAGAAATTGAGTTATGGCTCTAGCTCACCAGAGAACTGAAACTCAAAGGGTGATTTTTTAAGGCAGTAGCTGACAGTCATAAAATACTTGAATTACTTTGTGCTACACAATGGAGAGAGTTTCTGAGTGGCTCTGAAGGGAGGGAGGGGAAGCAGGGATTAAAAGAAATACATTCTGTAAATTCATCTTAGAGTATGAATAGCTGAAATCATTATGATGACATATACTCCAAACCAAGGCATTTGCCATTGAATAAAGTAATTATTAATCATTAATCTCTGCAATGATTATGAAAATTTGTTTATGACCAGGCTTCCATATATTCACAGCCATGATGTTAAGGGTAGATTTGTCATTCCAAATAAGCAGATAATCTTCCTGTGTAATGAGCCTCTCTTCTCATAGATCAAAATGCATTGTGGGAATCTCAAGTAAATGATACTACAGACACCATTACTTACTTCTAAGTTTATTCAATGTGTTCCTTGTACATTTATTCAATGTGTTTAAACGTAAAGAATAATAAGGCACCTCTTCTACTTCATTCTTTTCTCTCCTTTTGAATTTCTTCCATGTGAATTTATTTGAAGCAATTCTGATCATGCTGATTAAACATCTCAGAATTTACTTTCACCACTCATCTTGCTAGATATGATTAGCAACAGTATTGATCTTCATGCAGCACAAAGACTGTATCATGGAATAGAGAGTTTGAACCCTTAGTCTATCTATCAATTACATCAGAAAAAAAAATTTTTAGTCTCTCATAGCCAAGATGCCACACCTGTCAAATGCGTGTCGGGTGGTTTAAATGGTATAATATTTCTCTTCAATTGACCATCACCCATTCCAGCTGTTCAGACAGCTTGATTCCAAAAGGTAACTAGATTGGTAACAGCAGAATGCACCTGCCCCATCTCGGTCTCTTTGTTTGGTAGGGCTCCTGACATGGTAAGGATATAACCAGTTGCCCAACAAAAGTTGTAAGAAATCTTTAGTTGACACCTTATTCATTTGCATTCTTTGAGAGCCCAAGTGTGTACACTCAGTTTTATATCACGAGCTAGTCACTTTGTATATAAGCCTGAGTCTCCCAGGGGGATTGAAGTTGAACAGTGTCTTTTAACCATTGAATGCTTTAAAAAGAAGAAAGTCCTAGCATCCCACCAGCAAATTCAACCCATATATAATACATATGGTTATTTATTTTTACACTATGACCTGGGCATTGCATTAGCATTTTTAATCCTTGCCATCCTTCCTTACAGAACAAATAACAGTGGCTTAGATGAAATAGACATTTACTTCTTTTCCAGTGAAGATCTAGACTGATGATACACAATCCAGCAGTTTAAGTAATTTTGTTGCTAGCTTCTTGCTCCTAGCTGACCCAAAAATTACTACCCTATCCATGTTGTTGAAATGAGTTCACCAACAGAAAAAGGCAGTAGGGGAGAAGTGAGATCCAGGAAGATTCTTTGTAAACACATGACAGTTGACATGAACAGCACTGACATCAGAGCCCGTCAAACAATAGTTTGTCAGTGACCATACCTAGCTGCAAGAGAAGCTGGAAAAAGAATATCTAGCTAGAAGTGGGGAGGGAGAAAAGAAGAATGGACACCTGAACTGAAACTTCAGAAATCCGTTATGAGGAGGAAAACGGGAAAAGCTGATCCCAGGGCAATTGTAATCCTTGCCACAGTCATCCTATTCTAAATTAGAAGGTTTCGTACTAAATTTCAGATTACTAACTTCAAAAAATAAATAAATAAATAAATAAAACAGGAAGATTTAACAAGGCTTAGATCTTAATGTAACAATTAGATGGCTGTAAATAACAGCTGCCCCTTTAAGGAACTTGTGAAACTTCATATTTGCTCATAGTTCCCTTCAGGCTCTTATCTGCTACCCATATTCTGTCTCCACTATACATCTTTATTGTTAGTCCAGTCTCTGGGCATGCTGAGTTCTCACTTGAAGCATGCACCATAGTGCCAGTCACCGCCTTTTAGGGCTCGTGTCCCAGCACTATCCCTACATCACCTGGTATTATCCTTAGAGCAGTTTTGCAAGGCATCTTTCTTTATGATAGAGCTGAATAAAGCAAGGCTCAGGAGGACTAAACCACTTAAAGTCTATCTAGAAACCAACAGATACAAACAAACATAAATTCTTGATTTATTTGACTCAAGTGTCCATGCTAGGATGTAGTTGAATGGGGAGCTAGAGAGAAATTTAGCATGCTTCAATTTAGCCTTTTCTCTAGTGAGACAATTTGCTTATTTCTTGCCTGGGATATCTTTACTCTCCTAACAAAAGAATACTCAGATGTGGTGATTGAAGTAATTAAAAGAATACATCCTAAGAATCAAATGACGTGAGCACACCAGCTTAGAGTGGAAGTCTTTGGGGAACTCCTACTCTCTGAAAGGTCCTAGGGCTACCTCTGGGCCTCCAAAGGAGTGCCCACCCTCTGCAGTGCCAATCATACCTACACTGTCCTCCCGGCTGCCTCGAGCTTCTAGGTCCCCTTTTGCTGTTGAGTTACTTTGCCTCTTCCATGATGTCACTCCTGACTCTCTCCCCATTGGTCAATCTTAGCTCTTAGGTCCTTCAGTTCTTATTGCTGACTCTCGAACCCTGTTTCTACGTATGGCTCCAATCTCTCTGAGTAGGCCACAAGCCTGCAAGACTAACCAACACAGCAAACCCCAATAAACTAGGTTACAAGTTTCTTGTTTTCAAAAACTCAGATGAAGCCCTTCATGTTTCTCTCTCTCTGAAGCTTGCCATTCCTTGTTTTCTTCTGAGAAGTTCACAATCGTTGTAGAATGGGAAGGAGTATAGAGAATGTGTTGCCTGAGAATTCAGAGATTAAGTCTGTAATTCGGGCTCCTTTTTATTCATTCATTCATTCACCAATTTTGCTGGGTATGTGCTAGGAGACAAACCTTTATTAGCACCAGAAATCCAAGGAAAAGAGATGAGGTTATAGCCTCCATAAGGCCTTCTTCCGGTTGAAGAAGTAAAGCAAAAAAATAATTACAAAGTCAAAGAGGCTCTATTAGAAGTTGAAGCATGAGCAAGGGGTGCCAAAAAAAAAAAAAAAAAAGGCACGTGAAAGAGACACCATTTCCCTGTTCCCAAGTGCTCTCATGAGGCAAGATAGACATAATTGTTCTACCTCTGCCTGGCTTTTGCAATCAAATGAAGCAAAGTTCTGGATTCGTAAGATATCATTATGGAAATTTTTAGTTTTGTTCTCCCACTAGTCCTGACAACCATCATTAATCTTCGTAGCTCTTACTCATGTTAAAAAAAAAAAAGTGATTCACAGCTACATAACAATTAGTGATAAAGTTAATTAGAATCCAGGTTTCTTAACTCTTCTTTTTCAGACACTGCTCACTCCTTGACATGAAATACCACTGGTGAGAGATAAGAGGAAGCAGGTACTCATTAGCAAGGGGCTGAAAAAAAATCCCATTTACAGAGGGTATGCATTTCTTTCTCTCTAACAAGCTGTAGACACTTTCAAACAGTGACTACCACTGTGTGTGACTTTTCACAATTCCTAGGAAGACAATGACAAGAGAGTCTGGAGTTGCAGGAGGAAGAATTGTGATGCAGGGGAGTGGTGGTGTGCATGTGCCTTCCATGGATTTCTACAGTTGTTCCTCACAACAGCCTTCGTGACACACGCTAACGTAACAGTGTCTTTGATGGGAAACTCTGTGGATGAACATTGCCATCCTCTGACCCACCTGAGAAAGTGACTGCAGGGAGGGAGAGAGGGGGGAATTATCCAAAATGACATCTCCACTAACATTCTCCTAAAAATGAGGAATAAGAAGCAAGTCCCTATAGAGCATTCTAGCAAATGCAGTCACAGCTTCCTTTCCCAAGTACCCAGCACTCCTGAATAAAACCCAGTGAGGACCATAAGTTACTGGCACTGTATTTAACTCAGCAGAACAGAGGCATAGGCCTGTCTCCTGCCAGTCACGACTGGCTCCCAGGAAGGAGAAAAAAACACGAGGTTCTTGAATGCCAATTATATATTGTTGAAAACTAACAATGGCATTCACTCAAAAACTAAAACGATCATGAGTCAGCTCTGACAAATACAACAAGCCCTAGCTAGCTAAAGACTTGAAGAATTGTCTAATCTAATCTGATCTAATCTATATATCATTTTGATCAAAACTGGATACTGTTCACTGTTCTGTGACTCATTCAAAGAGTGTTTGGAGCAAATTTTATATTACTTATTTTTCTTCAATAAACTAAGAGTCTTGATTCTATCACCGAGAGCCTGTTTATCACAGAAAGAAACTAAATGGCAAAGAAAAATTGTGAAGAATGGAGACAGAAAGGAAATACAGCTCTGTCCTCATCTCCCCTTTAAGCAAGTAAACTCAAGAGTTTCAACAAATTGTGTAATTTGTACTGTGTAATAAAATAAAATAAAAAATAGGAAGCATTCCCACTGGACCTATTGGAGATTTAATTGCTATCCTTGTAGGCAGCAAGTGACGCCTTCAACACCTTTCCTTCTTGCACACATCATGTACCTATTGTGGTCCCATCTTCCCAAGAGATGCCAAACCATGCATAGCAATACACTAAGTGAAACCATGTCTCTTTATCTACATTATACCCTAGAGGACCCAAGATGTCCAAACTTATGCTTTCTGAGACATCAGCTCTCTTAATCAACATGCAAAGAACATCTACCTCAGATATTTTCAGAGTATATCTCCTCTATACAGAGATTTCTGAGCTACTGAAACAGAATCGTAGAACAAACTATCATGAAACATGATTACTAAAATAGAATAAGGTACACAGAGCAGTAGACAATAAAGAAAGAGAAAAGATAACAACAACTGAGTTATAGGACTTGGACACAGAGAGAAAGTTGGGGACAGCTTCTCCTCTTAATCAGGGATGACTGTCCCATTTACTATAAGTAATTTTTGAACAATCTTGCAAAGAATAGGCGAGTTGTTTGCATAGTTTGTTTTCTTGCTCCTCTGTATAACCAAGCACAAAGCTATACTCGTTCACTCTGTCTGAAATATTTTCAGAATAAAGAAAGGAAGGGAAAGAGGGATTTATTTTACAGATATAGAAAAATCTAGCAGGCATCCAATGACTTGCCTGGACTCTGCTTTTCATACTTAGCAGGATCCTGACTCCTGGACAAGGTTGATTAGTTCAAGAATGGGCTATTGACACAGGGACCAAAATGCCAATTCTTTAGAATCTGGGATTGGAACCCAGAAGGAGAGCTTTGGGCCCTCTGGATAAGTCTATAACTTAAAAACCTGGTCTATTTAGAGAGTCTGTGTCTCCTACCATGTGAACACGGAGCCAAGGGAACTCGTCAAGTAGGCACAGAAGAAAAGACAGAGATGAAATGTGGAGTGACGAACGACCAAAAGTGTGATTTAAATCCCTCCTGTCTCGTGGGTCTCTGATGCTCAGCTATAGTCCTGTCTTTGTGTTTCTGGAATCTCTCTGCTTTTTTCCAGTGAATTTCCCACATTTTATTTAAATTAGATATACTTGTTTTCTGATATTTTGAACCAAAATCACTTTCTCTAATGATAAGGGAGGCTGAGATGGAGGAAATTTTAGGCAAAAGCTTAGCATAAATAGTAGCCCAGTGGTCTGCAAAAGCTTGGTTACTTAAATGGGTGGTCCTCTGTGATCTGAAAGGAACAGGATCTTTATAATGCCATCAAACCCCAAGATAAAATGATGATTTATGAAAGCAATGTGTATGCCATCTTCCTCTGCACATTTCTACCTTTGGCATGTGGCTCAACAAAAAGTCTGAGAAGCTTTTCGGGTTACAGCTAGCAAAGAAGTAGAAGGAAGAAACATGCATGGAATATACTGTGGGAACTAATTACATTTAGAAACCTGTAAAGAGTCAGGCTGGAGAGATGACTCAGAGGTCAAGGGCACATGTTACTCTTGCAGGGGACTCCCCTTCCAATCACAGGAGCCATTTCAGGTGGCTCACATCCATCTACAACTTCAGTTCCGTGAAATCCAGCGCCCTCTTCTGGCCTCTATGTGCATCTGCACTCACATGCACAAACCCACACACAGACATGCACAAATATGCATAATTAAAATTTAAAACTAAGAAGTCATCAGGAACATAAAACAGACATTATCACTGAACAGACTGATACACCCAAGTAAGACTGTTTTTTTTTTCTCACATACAGAGAGATGCAGTGATGACAGACCCAGGAATAGTTGACTTCTGCCCACTCAGAAACTCTATATTCTGTGACCAGAGGATCTCAATCTCCATATGCATAGTGATTAAAATTCATTTATTCAAGCATCTATTCCTCCATTAACACCAGTATTAATTTCCCACCATGATTTCTTTTTACCTCTTCCATCATGTCAGAAGTCGCTAACATAGCTCTTGATAAAATTTTCCAGCCACTGTCTACTTTGAGGTATGTTTTTTCTATGTGAGGTATGTTTCATATACTAATGTGCAAGAAAGTCTATGTCCTAACGTTTAATACCTATTCATAATATGGAGCCACAGTATGGCCCACTTCTGGAATTACAACATAGTGGATCACCCACTGAACAACATGCGGGATAAGTCTTATTAGCATTACAAAGGGTGTTACAAAATGAGCCTGCTCTTGGCAAAGGATTGAGCTCCTGGGTTCCTTTAATCTGCTTGCTTCTGCTGTACAATTAAAATATGATGTGATTTTTCCAAACACCATTTACAGACACTCTCCTAGGAATATAATTATTGTTATGTGATGGGCTTAACCTATATTGAACTTAATATCTTTGGCAAAGTATTTCTAAATCACAGCTCTGGGAAATTCTTCAAGGAAGCCAAGAGTAGAAGCTGCCTTTTTGCTGCTGAACACGGGGGATATGAATCAACAATCTTGGTTGTTGCTGCTTGATGTCAGCAGCATCCATGTGACCAGGATGTGAATACTGTGCACACGCTCAACAGCATTCCTGGCACACAAATAAACCATCTCCAACTCTTCGCTCAGGAGGTGCATATTGATCTGGGTTGTGATCTTTCCCTACCTGACTTTCTGAGGATTTCCAATTAGAGGCTCAAGTATTTTCCTTTGTCCTTTGTACAATTTAAAAAAAAAAAAACTAACATTTTACAAAAGATGAATTTTGATACACAAGAAACATGAGGATTTTCTGTGATTGCTAGGCAAGAGAAAACTGGCCTGAGATTTAGAGGAATCTACAGTGCGTTTGCCACCAAGGCCATTTTACTCCATTGAGAATCAGACCACGTATTATAGCTACAAGACCTTGAGCAGCCAAATATCAGAGCATCTGCTAACTCTGGAGCCAGTAGGAAGGAGATTTTTATAGATGTTTTTTCTCTGTGTGTCCATATTTTCCATTTGGGTACACAATTGGAAAAAATCTATAGTCTAATTCTAGCTTCGCCTGGTTCTTTGACCTTGGAAACATCTCAGTTCCAACGCAGACAGTGCATCTCTGTATAGGTCAGGCACCAATGCAGAACAATGCATCTCTGTATAGGTCAGGCACCAATGCAGAACGGTCCATCTCTGTATAGGTCAGGCACCAAAGCAGAACAGTTCATCTCTGTATAGGTCAGGCACCGATGCAGAACGGTCCATTTCTACATAGATCAGGTATCAGTGGCTGACAGTCCAGCAGACATCCTTAGTCCTATTCTCATGTAATTACCTTCTCTATCACTGAGATTACAAATGTACTAGTTTCTGACTTTCTTTTTGGTCAGGGTTCTGTTAGTCTGCAGAGAGGAATTCTAAAGAAGTTTATCCTTTAAACAGGGGAGATATGGGAGAACACCCCTCTTTCTCCACCCTGGGAATATATATATATATATATATATATATATATATATATATATATATATA
>JANHMN010000024.1:20980235-21012201 GCA_030674055.1 Rhabdomys pumilio
CTCACATCTGGCCCCTACCACTAGCTCACATCTGGCCCCTACCACTAACTCACATCTGGTCCCTACCACTAGCTCATATCTGGACCCCTAACTAGCTCATTTCAATGTGAACTTTTTTTATAAAAATTTATTCAAGTTAGAAATAATTAGCAATCTTATTCTGGAGATAATTACATACACTGGATATATTTATATAGCAGAGTTATATTCAGGTACTATCTTTGATCAAATCTAAACAATTCATGCTGACACTAATCTAAACAATCCATGCTGACACATGACTTTGTTCTTCCTGTGTTCTCTCAAAAATCAAAGCCCCTGCTTCTTGCTGAACCTGCTTTGGTTTCCCCAAGTCTTCCCAACGCTCATTTAAGAAACACTCAGAAATAATCGTTGGTATTCACAGTATGCCAGGTACAGAAGTAAGTTTTAGAACATGGAAAACAACAAAACAAACACAATCCCATTTTTCAAAATTTCATAGTCACTAAAACATTTTTTAAAACTAATAAAAGGGGGGCTGGAGAGATGACTCAGTAGTTAAGAGCACTGATACTCTTGCAAATGACCTAGGTCAGGTTCCCAGCATCTACATGGAGATGAAAAACTGTCTGTAACTCTGGTTCCAGGAATCTAGAATCTGATGCCTTCTTCTGGCCTCCACTGCATGCACGTGATACACAGACATATGTGCAGACAAGACACACATACACATAAAAAATAAATTTAATAAAATAAAATACATTTTTAAAACAATAAAAAGGTATACTACATCCACAGGCAAAGGATAGAATAAAAAGGGGCACATAGCATATGTGCTAGCTAGTCTTATGTCAACTTGACACACCAACTAGAGTTATCGGAAAGGAGGAAACCTCAGTTGAGAAAATGCCCTCATAAAATTCAGCTGTAGGGTATTTTTAAATTAGTAAGTGATAAGGGAGGGCCTAGCCCATTGTGAGTAGTGCCATCCCTGGACTGGTGGCCCTGGGTTCCATAAGGAAACAGGCCGAACAAGCCAGGGAGAGCAAGCCATTAAGCAGCATCCCTCTATGGCTTCTGCATCCGCTCCTACCTCCAGGCTCCAGGTCCTGTCCTGACTTCCTTCAATGATGAACAGAGATATGGAAGTGGAAGCCAAATCAACCCTTTCCTCCCCACAATGCTTTCTGGTCCTGGGGTTTTGTCACAGCAATAGAAACCCTAACTATGCATATAAATATAAGGAGTCTTCACTCACAGCTTCTCATGCTAGAAGCTTAGGGGGTATCCAACCCACGGTTTGTGGGCTGCAAACAGCTGAAGACAGCTATGAATGAAGCCCAACACAAAACTGTTAACTTACTTAAAACCTTATAAGATTTTTTTCTGGTAAATCAATTGACCATTATTAGGCATGAACTTTATAGGTGACATGTCTTGATATTGCCATGTCAAAGGCCGGGGACACCAGCTAAATTAGCATACCCTAGTCCCACTCAGTCAACAGAGCCTTCATTCTTTTCTTTTATGTTCAATTTTCCTGAGCTAAATTTTCAGAATTTTGTTTCTCAGATTCATGTGTATCCTTTTCTAACCCCCTCAGCCATTTTTGCACTCACGTCTACAATATTTTGACATGGTTTGCACCTGGGAATGGATCTTAAGGATTTGTTTAACCATAAATGTTTCTGGCTTACTTCTCTTCAGGGAGAAAGAGCTCAGAACTTGCTGTGTATTTTACCTTTCAACTAGGAAATTAATGAGCAAACTTGAAAGTAACAGTAACCATTTCTTCCCCTGAGATGTAGGCAGGTTTCAGCAAATATAGATGCATAAACTCACCGGTTTTAAAGGTGCTAGGGAAAAATCCTTTCTTGAAAAAAGATCTACTGAGAGACAGAATAAAGAATAAGCAGAGAAGACAGAAGTCAAGATCTGAATTCAATGTCAAGTTCTGACATTTGCAGGCTGGAATTTTTTTTTTTAAGACCAAGATATAATCTCTGCCATTAACAAGCAAGCATGTAACTGAGGTAGCACACAGATATATCATGTAAGATGAAAGATTTGGTTAGTCAGTCCTTATGGAGGATTTGGACCTGTGAGGGGCAGGGAAGAAAAGAAAGTGCCATAAACTGAGCATTTGTCACCTTATTACTTTTTGTCCTTTGTATAGGCAAATATGTATTGCCATTATAATCTTAAATTTTTTAAAATGTAACTGAAATGTAATTTCATCAGTTCCATTCTCTCTCCTCCCTCTTACATTCAAACTCATGGCCTCCTTTTCTTTAACGATTACTGTTACATCTGCATATACACAATTAAACATGTAAACACAACCTCCTGAGTCTATGCAGAGTCGCCTGCATGTTCCTAGAGCCGGCCATTTGGTATTGGATGACCAATCAGGAGCCTAATTCACCTTCTCTCAGCAGTTGTTATTTGCCTATAGCTCTTCATCTGGGACTGGGGCCCTGTGAGATTTCTATCTTTGGGAATTCTATCAACTGTTGTTGCAACTGCTTGGGTCTTGTTTAGACAGCAACACTGTTGAGATTTCATGGTGTGGCTTCCCTGCCAGAGAATTTTGTGATGGACCCTAATGCCCATTATATTAGAAGGTGGGACTTGGAGATGTTCATAGATGATGGGTGGATTCGTACTCATAAAAAGAGGACCAAGAATGCTGGCTAGCCCTTCCATTCCATGAGGATACATCAAGAGAGTGTTCTTCATGAACCAGAAAGTTCATGGTTCTTCACCAGACACAAAATCTACTAGTATCTTGCTTTTGGGCTTCCCAGCAGCCAGAACAGAAAGAAGCAAATTTCAACTGTCTGGTTTATTCTGCTTAACAGCTCAAATAAACTTTAGACAGGAAGATACAAGAAGGACGGTACTCTGAGTGGTAAGGCAATATTTAAAAATTACTCATGGGTAGGAGAAAAGAGAGAAACTGAGGCAGGATAGCCCTTGAAACTATGCCGTTTCTCCAGATTGAAAGACCAGTTAAACTTATGGGGGGATTTATTTACTGTGCAGATATGAAGATGCCCAAGTAATAAGAGTCAGGGAATCATCTACACCATGGTCATGAGGTTTGTCTCATTTTGGGACATTTTGGAGCCCATGATCCCTAGTTGTTTTTACATTCAGTTATCCTAGTTTCTATAGAAATTGATCCAGAAATAGATCCTCTTATTCTATTATTCTAGTGTCTGTACAGATTATTCATGATGGGAATAATGAGAACTTCTCTCTCTCTCTCTCTCCCTCTCTCTCTCTCTCTCTCTCTCTCTCTCTCTCTCTCTCACACACACACACACACACACACACACACACACACACACACACACACACACACACACCCCTACTCTCTCTGTCTTCAGCCACTATCCCCTTCATCCTCTCATGTCTGTACTTCTTGCCTTGGCTTCTTCCCATCCTACTATCTCACTTTCAATGCACTGCACCTGAACTCACAGAGAGAAGGAGTCTGTTAGTAAGACCACCCAGTGCCAGAGCAGCCCTGCTGAGCAGAGCTCTCAGGCCAGGCTATATGCAGGATGTAGGTCAGTGGTGCCTACGCTCATTCTTGCCAATTATCTACACAGACAGCAGCAAAGCCACACAGTTCAAAGCACACTAGCCTAAGCATAAATGCTTTGTTCAGCAGCATCTTCCCTGAGTGCCCCAAGCAAAGGTTTCTCTACTGAGGCAGAAAAGTAGTTCTGCTTGGAACTGCACGTTGCTCAGCTGGGTAGAAAAATAAAGTTGGAACAGGATGTAACTGTGTATGAAACTGACCTGGGCCCTGGAGGGTCTTCAGTTCAAATATAACAGAAGATACAACACTTTGAATCAACTTAAATCCAATACTGACATCCCCTTCAACATGAGACAAGAAAATTCCAACTCAGTGAGTACATATAAGGGCTGTTCCTGTATTTGGGGATGTACAGGGAAGCAAGGGTCTTTGTCAGGACCACATCCTGTCTCTGTCATCAACCCACAGAGTTAAAGAAACCCCCAGTGAGCCGCCATTCTTTTCATGGCTTTTGTACCCAGTGAAGAACACAAGAACCTTTACCATCTGTGTTCTGCTCTAACCTCCTTCAGGGCACTGAGTAATAGCCTCTGAAACAGAAGGATAGCCCCCAAGGGAAGATGCAGACATTGAGAATGAGCCTCTACTTTATTTTTGACTGAGGGATGACATACCCAGAATAGGAGCTGAGCTCTGGAGCCCACATTCACAGTTCTGTACCACACGGGTCTTGCCTGCCTCATTAGAGAATGTGGTTATGAAAAAAACCTAGCTAAAACATGATGCATCACAAGGCGGTGCATCTAGGTTGGGGTAATAGCTGGTTTTTCAGAAGAAAATGGATCAAACGAAGCAGAGAGCATTTCAGAAAGGCAACATGCCAGGGCTGAGACAAGAGCCCACTGCTGACTGAAAGGACAGGGAAGGAGAGAGGAGCTGGCTTTGGGGACACCTGAGAAACCAGTGAGGCAGGAGTATATCTTTCAGGACTGATTTGGTAGAAAAGATATGACAGTATTTCAACTGAGGCTTTTGAATGAAAAGCCGGATCCCAAGCTGGAACAGCAGCAGGAGCAAATTTGGATTCTGAATCTATTCCCCTACTGAACAAGGAAATCATACAAAGCCACGGAAAAAAGTCCAAATACAGGACAAGGATGAGCCACGCTCACCATAGCCCCTCCCCTCTAATGGGCAAGGCCACTGCAGCAGAAAGAGGATCCAAAAAACATGGCTCAGGAGCTTCCACTTTGAATTGTTTCTGATCTCCAGCCAAGCACTTATACCATCTCAGATCCATAGTGTCCCCCTATGGAGAGTGGGAATGAGAATGCTCACCTCACAGTGCTACTGCAGTTGCCAAATTCCTCCATAGCCTTCTATAGGAGAATAAGGCTGCTACATATCATGTGATTCCACATATAACACTCAAAAACAAACAAACAGGGACATGGCTATTCCTTATATCCCCATTCCAACATACCACAGGACCTGGGCTACAGACCACTTTCACTAGGTTCCTCTTATAGCTTCTTTAATATAACATGGTTCCTTAACTTCTTTAAGTGAAAGAAGCAGGTATACATCATCTCAGATATTAGGAACTCAGGCCTTTGCCCCTTGTATCATGTTGTGCTTGCTGAGTGCTGAGAGACAGATTGCATCTACACTGAGCAGTGCTCAGCTCATTTCCCTCCGTGTTTCCAAGAGCTTATGGGATATGCTATCCTTCTTTTGCTAGCGTATCACCTATCGTGGCTCTAAACCCTGCAAATGACAACTGCCACAGAGTCCACACATAACCTGTTTTTCTCTGTCTGTGCTTATAGACATGTCCAGATGGAACATCCACCAGACCACTCATGACCTGACAGTTTTCTACTCTCAGATCTTCAGAACCCTCGTTCTGTTATAAATCCTCTAATAGGAAACACCATTATTGAACACCTACTATCTGCTAACTAATTTTCTACACCGGATCACAAAATTCTCATTCTAGCCTTTGACTGGGCTTTGCCATTTTCTAAACAAGACGTCAAGGCCTCAGGAGGCAGATGAGTTCCCAGTTAGTACAGAGAAGCAAGGTTCTAACAAAGTCAGTCTACCTTTTCAGTTCATGCAGATGCTCATCTCTCAACATTCTTCCGAATGAAACATCCATTTCTGGCTTCACTTTCTTCCTAACCATGATTGGTGACTGTGACTTCTCCTCATGAGGCTTTACTCCAGACCAGTCTTCCCCATTCTTCATCAGCAAAAGATGTACAGGCCATCAGCTCACATCTTTCCTCTGGATTCCATTGCAGCCCTTCCTCTATGAGGTCCATCTTCAAAGCTTCCAAGAACTCCATTGACAGACCCTTGAATTCCTTAGCCTCTGGGTTTCCCTAAAGGATCAACCATGGGAATCTGCAGGGACCTAGGGTTTCTACAGAATATTCACTATTCTAAGTAGCCTAAAGCAGGACACTGTGTCCATAAGTTGCCAGTGCTCCATTCCTCACCCTCAACTCTACCTCTCCCAGCTCCGAGATCCCAAGCCTGGTTCCCATCTCCTCTTCCACGGTATTTGACCACGCCTACATTCCTGGGGTCCATTTGCCCATACCCAGTTCATTCACTGCCCATTTCAGAAGCAAATGCAGCCCTGCTACAGCTAAGTGACACTCTTTTCCAAAATATTCCCTCAGAAAGTCATGGCATCCTGAAAACTGGGTATGGAGCAATAAAATGACTGTGAGAATTTTTCAATATAAAAGTCAAACACAAGATACAAATCCCAACAGGCTCCGCTCTTCTGCTGTAACCTTGCCTGCACTCAGCACTCAGCTCTCAGCTCTCAGCTTACTCTTTGGGAGTGACACTTCCCAAAGCAGGCACCCCCTCTGCTTCCTTGGCCTTAATTGTAAATAAGCCACCTTACTTTTATAGGTGATTTTATTCTTTAGTGGGGATATTATAATAATATAATGTGAATACCCTTGGCTTTCCTAGCTCTACTTAGAATATTTCCAAGAATTCCTTCCTTCTCTAAGTGCCCTGCTCCTTTGCCAAGACAGTACTTCTCCTTGCTCCTCATTCCCTTTGCTCACCTCTAATATGACTCATTTTCTCTGCAGTCTTGTCTCTCCCTCATTTCCAGTCTTCACATTGATTCATCTCTCTGCAGGCTCCTTGCACTGTGTCTATAAACCGTATTGTCTCTCTGTGCCATAGCAGTGTTCTGGTAAAGGTTCCCAAGTCCCCAGTCCTTCCTGAACACTGTGAAACAGACCCTGTGATTGATGCTGAGATGACAAGACACAGGAAATCTATGTTCAAGGCACTCACATCCCATGGAGGGGTAACAGGTAAGTGACGTGTGAGTGACTTCTTGCTGAGGGATAAATAGAGTGTTGTTGGGATGGCAATGGAAAGACACCTACTGTGTAGTGGGAGGATGCACTCACCTGTATCAAGACTGGAAGACTGATTACACTGTCCCGATTCCTTCCTCGGGAAGATTCCAAGGTTAGGGACAGGGAGATGGCTCAGCAGGTAAAGGTATTAACCTTGCAAACCTGACTCACCCAAGTTTAATCCCCATATCCCACAGTGGAAGAAGAAAACGGACTCCTAAAAACTGTTCCCTGACCTCCACTTGCGCATTCTGACACATGCATATCCACTCACTTACATACACACACACACACACACACACACACACACACACACACGTACACCATATATACAGATACCAATAATTAATCAACTATCTTTATAAAATTTAGCATTCCAAGTTATATTCTAAGGCACTCCTCACTTCTTCAATCCCAGACTACAGCTACACCCTCCTAAAGAGCAGCCTGGTTTAAAATATCTTTCAGTCTGACCCTTCACACCATGCAGGCAAACATTACAACAGACACTCCATTCAACAACTCCAAGATTCAGAAGTATTTCGTCAGAACTGTGGAAGGAAACAAGTTACTTGCAAAGCAAACAGTTCACACCGCTGCTTTCTCTGCCACGTCTTTAGTGTGTACTCCTTTGCCTCTCGTTACTTGTTATGCTGCCATTTGCACGTGACTGATTTTCTTTACTACATTATATTTGGGAGAAGGAAATGCTGCAGATGCAGACGTTCCATGGCTTTTTCTTTTTTATTTTATTAGTCATTTTATTTGTTTACATTTCAAATGTTATCCCCCTTCCCAGTCTCCCCTCTACAAACTCCCCCCTTCCCCTTTGCCTCTAAGAGGGTGCTCCCCACTCAACCACTCACTCCTGCCTCACCACTCTAGCATCCCCCTTCTTTGGAGCATCAAGCCTCCACAGGACCAAGCACCTCCCCTCCCATTGATGCCCAACAAGGCCATCCTTTGTTACATATGTAATGGGACTATGGACTGGCCCATGTATACTCTTTGGTTGGTGGTTTAGTCCCTGGGAGCTCTGGGGGATCCAGTTAGTTGATATTGTTGTTCTTCCTGTGGGGTTTCAATCCCCTTCAGCTTCTTCAGTCCTTCTCTAACTCTTCCATTGTGGTCCCCAGGCTCAGTCCAATGGTTGGCTGTGAGTATCTGCATCTGTCTTAGTCATGTGCTGGCAGAGCCTCACAGAGGACAGCCATACCAGGTGCAGAAATTCTGTAGCTTTTTCTATTGAGTTATACAATGCCTTAGTTCTCTAGTAGATTAGAATATAAAAAGCAAGATATAAAGAAATACTTGCAGTTAAAAAAAAAAACAGATCCTGATTTTATATATGCCAGACATAAATATTTCTTACATTTCTTAAATCTGAAAGAAAGTGAACCAAAAACTACTAAAGAATGATCAATGAATGGGAATGGGGAAAACAGTGTTTAAAACTTAAAACTTTGTGTATACACACACATACACATACACACACACACACACACACACACACACACACACACACACACCACACATAAACTTGTGTTTTAAAACTTGACTTTTGGGCTGAGGCGATGTCTCAGCAGTTAAAGTGTTTGCCATCAAGTATGAGAACTGGAGTTTAGATCCCATGAACTCACTTAAACAGCAGGCAAGGGATGGTGGCCCATTTGTGATCCCAGCCTCAGAAGACAAAGACAGGGATCCCTAGAGCAAACTGGCTAGTGAGACTAGCCTTAGAGGACAGCTCTGGGTTTGATTGAGAGAGACTGCTTCAAATAATAGGGTAGAATAGTCACTGTGGAAGATCCTTGACACCAACCTCAAACCTCTGCACACACAGATGCCCACATTACACATATTCCTATATACATGTGAATATGTTATTCCTACACACGTATACACAGACTATACATACATAATCAGAAGAAAAAGTTTAAAATAACAATAAGCTGTGTAGGGTTACTGGTAATAAGAAAAATGAAAATTACACATATTTTTAATAAGACATGTTCTTATATGAATTGGACAAAAGGTAACAATTGCAAACATATACTGAGTGCTTGCTATGGGCCAGGTTTTCTTCTAGAGACTTTACTTGAGTCACTCCTAACAATCAAGATAACCCTATGAAGTTGTTACTACTCCTTAAGATTTTGGGTTTGTTGTTGTTGCTGGATTTGGGGTGGTGTTTTTGTTGTTGTTTTGTTTTGTTTTGTTTTTTGTTTGTTTGCTTGCTTGCTTTTTGGTTTGTTTTTGTTTTTTCAAGATAGGGGTTCTCTGTGTAGCCCTGGCTATCCTCGCACTTGCTCTGTAGACCAGGCAGGCCTCAAACTCAGAGATCTGCCTGCCCCTGCCTCCACGCAGCTACTCCTTATGTTTTACAGCAATGGAAAAGATGAATGACTTCCCCAGCACTGCAGGACTAGAGAGTTCTGAAGACAGGATTTGAATTCAGATACCTAGACTATAAAACTGTATTCAGGACTATTTCCCTTTTGTCTTTTACCAAACCAAATGTTTGTTGAATACTGGCTGTGGCAAGAAGAGTGCTAAGTATTGTACACAGATGATCATATATTTGACTTTATAAAGTTTTTCTTTTTTAAACATGTAAAGAATATTTTGTTGCTGGGCAGTGGTGACGCATGCCTTTAATCCCAGCACTTGGGAGGTAGAGGCAGGCGGATTTCTGAGTTCGAGGCCAGCCTGGTCTACAGAGTGAGTTCCAGGACAGCCAGGGCTACACAGAGAAACCCTTTCTCGAAAAACAAACAAACAAACAAAAAAGACCATTTTATTTATTTTCATGTTTAAGTGGAAATAGAATTATGTCAGCTTCCCCCTCCAACCCGTCCCATGCCTCCACTCTCGAGTTGATAGCCTTTTTTTCTTTGATGATGATAATGATTATAAGTATGCACGTGTGCATTTGTACGCACAAAGATATACAAATACAACCTAAGTCTGTTTTTGTTGTTTGCTTTTATGATTTAAAAGCTGACCACTCTGCGTTGAACGACCAATAAGGGAGCTCATCCCTGGGAGAGGTAATTTTTCTCTCCTACCAGTCATGACTGTCCTGTAGTTCTGTATCTAGGGATGAGAGCCTGTGAAATTTTGCCCCTTCCACACACCCATTGATATGGTTATTATTCCATTCTTGTTTGTGCAGACACTTCTAGGAGAGATTGTTTCACAGTGGCCTTTCTGATATTCTGGCTCTTACAAGCTCACAACATTCCCTGGGTAATAGATGAAAGCACTGTGGTATGGATATACCTATAGTGGCTGCACTCCTCATGATCCATTAATCTCTGCATCGTGCCCAGCTGTGGTTTTCTGTGGGGGGTCTCTGTTTGCTGTAAAGAGGAGCTACTTTGATGAATGGTAGTAGCCACACTTATCTATGGCTATAAGGTTCTTTGCTTAACAGGCTTAAGATAAAGACTACGAAAAACTAAGAAACTTGGCAAAAATAACAGCCAAAAAATGCTAAAAATGGGTTTGTTTACACAAAAATTTCTACCAAGTCTTGGCAAGTGTTGGGTAAAATATGTTTTTCATATGCTATTAGAAAGTCAAATGGTATAACCATTCTGAAAGGTAATTTGATAAATATCATTAATTGTTTAAATTTACCATAGACTTATATATTTTTTAATATATTACTTCTTCCCTTTAGAAACCACTATGTATGTATAAAAGAATCTCCCACAAAGGCACTTAGTTAAAATGATTTATAATTACAATTAGGAATAGAGAAACAGTCAGAGATATGCCCTTATAGAAGAATACAGTCGAGCCAGTCAGCATGATGTTATGAAGCATCTCTGTAAGATGGAAAAATACCAATCCCATGTTACAAAGGAATAAAGGTCAGCAGATATAAAATACTTTTTTATTTCATTTTTGTTAAGAAAACATAAATAGAGTTGACTACATAATTAAATAGCAGGTAGATACCTGACTAGTTAGCTGTGAACATGTAGCTGGTTAGTAACTTAGAACTAGCTAAAGGGAGAAAACTACAGTTATGTTGATATCATCATATGAAAATGTTAATCTCTTAGTCATGTGTGTTAGAATTTGGAGGATGCAGCTGTTGCTGCCTCCTGTTCCTCCTCTTCCTTCTCTTCCTTCTCTTCTTTCTCTTCCTCCTCTTCTTTCTCCTCCTTCTACTCTTCTCCCTTCTCCCTTATGTTTGTTCTTTCCTGCTGTATTTCAAATGGGCTGTTTTTCTAGTTGTAACAAAGAAGAAACCCAGCATGGTAATTTCTATATATGGGCCCACAAGGTAAAGAAGGGCTTTGGGTGCTTGTAAAGTAGTATTTCTGCATTTAGCTCATGAGCAGGAGCAACCACTGTAGAGTAGGGGAGACAACAGCCAAGAATAATCCTTAATACCCCATAAGCCAAAAAGAAACGGTCCCTCCTCACAGACATAGAAACAACAATCTCCTCTGGATCCCTTCTCACTAGGGGAAGCTAGAAGCTCGAAAATTATCTTATTCTCAAATATTCTTCACAAACCCTGCCCCTCATCCCAGCTGCCATGGACTTCAAGTTATCATAGACCTCTAGCAATAAACTTTATTTGCAGAAGCAAAGGAGATTAAATAAGTCAAGACATATTTAATGCCAAGTGTAGTGACACACATCTTTAATCCCAATACTTGAGAGACAGAAGTAGGTGGATCTCTGTGATTTGTAGGCCAGCCTGGTCTACACAGCGAGTCTCAGGACAGCCAGGGCCACAGAAAGACTATGTCTCAAAGTTGGGGGGAATAGATGCTTCTGCATGAATACCTTTATTTTTCTTTTCTGTGTGGGCTGGGTCCCTCTGTTCTCTACCCTGTGACAGAGTATGTCCCCACAGTCTCCTGAACCCACAGCCTTGGGATCCACCTGCCTTACACGCTAAGGAGAGAAAAGCCAACAAGTACAAGTGACCCAGGCACCCTTCCTGGTCATAGCAAAGACCAGTATATGGATTCCAGGGTGCCCTTATGGACCAGTCTGTGGCTCTATGGATAGGAGGCACACTTCTGAGAAACACAGTGCACAGGACAGGACTTTTCAGAAAGGTCATCATGTGCCCATCATGTAGTCTCTCCAACTGCTGCATGTGTCTCCCACCAGCACCAGCCTGCAGTCCTCTAATTGGTGAATCCTGTCAACAGACTCTGCAGTTTGACAGAGTTTCCTTTTCTCTGATTCTTCAGTGTCTTCCTCTGCATGTCACATAGGAGGCTTTGGGCAGCTGGTATCTGATAGTCTCAGAGAAGCATCAGCCTTTAACCCTTTCCAAAAACAAGGCATGAATGCCCTAAGACCAAATAGTCTTGCCCCAGAATCAAAATAACAAAAGAAGTGAGAAATAGCCTCCATTGTTTAAACCAGTATTTGAAAGGATCTGAGGAAGCTGTGTGTTTGGGATGTGTTTAAGCAGAGATGGGAGACTAGAAATCACCTCTATTTTTACCAGCACAGCTATTCTATGCTGGAAACCTATTAGAAAGGTATTTTGGTCTGTGATATAAAGTAATAATGTTTACATAAGAATGCACAGAGAACAGAAGTCAGATCCCATCTCCTCAGGTCTATGTGAGACGGAGCTCAGATACATTAAGAGAATGCCGTTTGGGATCTGGTTTTAATTGGATTTTTCCAATCTTTTATATATTCTAATGAGATGGGAAAGTTTAACATTAGGATACAGCCTCTATTCAGAGGATGCAAGTACTTTTTCTGTTTAGGCTGCCAAGTCAGGGAGTAAGGTAGAGAGGGCTTTTGTACGAATTTCCATCAGCTAAGGAATTTCCTCACCTTGAGCCTTCAGGCGGCACCTTCTAAGCTTTAAGTTCTTCGGAAGCAAGAGTTATAAAGGGAACTTGAAGGCCTTCAGCTGAACACCCACACCCTCCACTGGGTCAGCAACTAACACAGACCTTCATATCCATGTGTGGATAGAGAGCACCGAGCTGCAAACCAGAAGGGAAAGGGCTCAGCTGAACAGTGGCCACCTTACAAAAAGTGCATCACTTCAGGAACCCCTGACACATAGAACAAAGACTGACAAGCATGTCTTCCTTTTAGGATACACAAAAATGGACACTGCACTGGCCACTTATGGCTATCTGTACTGGTCGGTTAGGACTGCTCTGAAGACACTTTACCAAACAGATTTAGAGGCTCAAAATCCAAACTCAAGGCGTCAGCAGGGAGATGCTGTATTCTGTCTCTCTTAGTTACAGACAGCTGCCTCAACAGAGTCTTCTGTCTTTGTCTACATCCAGATTTCCCTTCCTAGTGATGGAATCCATGTTGGATTAGGCCCCACCCTCAAGAGTTCATTCAACTTAATTGCCTCTTTAAAAACCCGATCTTTACATGGGAATCACATTCTGAAGTCCTCAGGATTCAATTTGCAAAATATAAGTTACAGGGAAGGGAGATACAATGTAGCCCTTTTGTTAGATTTCCCACCTCAGTAAGAAACACATAAAGAAAATAACTTAAGCAGGAGAGATTTATTTTAGTTCACAAAGACAGACCTTTCAATATACGACTGAATGACTTTCTCCTGTCTGGGCTGTGGTAAAGTCAAACATCACAGCAGAATATAGAAGAGTAAAGCTGTCCATCTCCTGGCGGCCAAGAAGCAGGGAGGAGGAGGGGAGAATCAGGAGTGGTACTGTTTGCAGACTCACTGTCATCTACAGCATCTACCTAGGTTCTCTGAGAGCCAGCCAGGGACACAGCCTTCAACACACAAGCCCCCAGAAGATGTTCCATATTCAAACCACAGGAGCCATAAGAGCTTCCAAAATAAGTTGGATGTACACAAACTCCTCAAAATCTCTCTGATTCCATTAGGGAATTCGACTGATACGGTTCCTACCTGTGGCCTGGTCTCCATACTAACAGTCCAAACGAAGCTGAGATTCCTCAGGGAAGGTAGCTGTCCTCTCTGGGCCATAGTTTTTCAGATGCAAACCTTATTACACAAAATCGACATAAATCTCATTCTGTACTCTGGGATAGCCTGGAATTCACTGTGTAGCCCAGGCTGGCCTTGAACTCACAATCAATCTCCTGCCTCAGCCTCCTGAGTGCTGGGACTATAAGCACAAGTTGCCATACCCAACTCAGCATTATGAACAAGTCTGTCTTAGGTGGGGACCTGTTGGATCCACACCCAAAGCATTGCTGAACTTTAAATATGCATAAGTTATATTCAGTCCTAGTGAGTCTAATTGTAACCTGCTAGCTAGGAAATTTGGAGATGAGACCCTTATCCTCATTTACTGTCCATAAATTTCAGACAGCTCACTCTTTCCCCTTGGGCTCTATTTTTGCCTTCTAGTTAACTTGTCTGTATTCCCTTGTAAGTCCCTTTTGTTCAGGTTACATTCTCAGGCAAATTAAAAGAATGTCTTCCTTGGCTCTTTTCTCACTGAAGGCTGAGGGGCAAGGCCTAAACTAATCCTAGAAAGATAAAAGTCATCCAGTGACTCTTCTTTTCCAAGAGAATTTCACTTTTCCCGTAGATCATCCGTCTGCTTGTCAAAGGAGACCCAAGATTCCCTAGAAGTATGCGACAAGGGGAGCGACACAAAGACACATGACATTTTTGCACTGATTAACTGTTTTTTGGTCATTAAAGAGAACTGGGCCTCTATCATTTCAGAAACCACCCCAGAGCTAACAGAACTCTTCCCTCCATCCAGCAGATGGTTCTCACTGACACGAACAGAATATCTTCTCCATGCACATCTACACCCAGAAGAAAAGGGAGAAGATGCATCCGATAAAGAACAGGAAATCCTTCACAGCTGGACAAAACTACACAGTTAATGCTAACAGACAAGTAAGCCTGATGTTGGGTGAAGCAGAGCCACCAGGCATGACAGTTCCCCGAGAAAAGCTGTGACTGACTAGAACTTCAGTGATGTGAAGAGGTTTGAATATTGCAAGTCCCGAGTCATGTTATCTTGGGTTGTCTTTGGCTCCCTTAATAGTCATTAGATGTCCCACCCCACCCAGGGTAAGTGAACTAACATCCTGTGACCACTAGATAAAGCCTTCAAAATACATGAACAGGGCAGTGGTGGCACATGCCTTTAATCCCAGCACTTGGGGGACAGAGGCAGGTGGATTTCTGAGTTTGAGGCCAGCCTGGTCTACAGAGTGAGTTCCAGGACAGCCAGGGCTACACAGAGAAACCCTGTCTCGAAAAAACAAAATACATGAACAGACAACAAATACCAGCCCTGAGGCTATCAAGGTCATCCTTAGTATCTGAAGCCTATAACAGAGAGAGAAGCACCTGCTCTGCTGTAACTCACCGACATGATGTACTCACCAAGGTATCTGAAATGTGCCCATTTATGACTTTCTTTGTTGTGCTTACTATAAAAAGTGTTTGGGACAATCTGAATCTGTGTTCCTGCACCCTAGTCACTAATACTTGTCTCCAGAATGAGCCCTCTCCTTCTCATTTTGAGATTATAACTGTGGTCTCTGAATTTATTGACACCACACTGACAGGAATCAAGCATAGAGGACTCAATGGTAATGTCTAGTGGCTGGGGAAGGATGTGTGGGAGATGGTCTCTGAACATAAAACGAGATCACAGAGAGACTTGGTACAACACTGGGTTAGAAGCTGTCTCCATGTGACATGGTAAATGAGAACATCAATGCAAAGAGAGGATGATGGGAAGAACACTAGACTCACTCAGGGATAAGACAGCTGCACTGTGTGGAGAAACAGAAGGGTGACTCAGCAGAAAGAGGTAAACATCTCACGCGGGCTTCGCTGTGCCAAGTTCCTATGGGGGCAGAAGAAACAGAAGAAGCTTGCCTCATCCAAAATCTAAGCCAGGAGACCCTAGTAGAGAGACTTCATGTGTTTTCTCTCATGTGTGGAATCTAGAGGGGTAGGAAATGATAAATAGATTAGCTATGAATGCAGAAAAGAATGGATGTCAGAGAAGAAGATTTTTAAAAAGCCAGAATGTAATGATGGAGAAATAGAATGTCTAATGCCATATGGTTTCTTATATATGAAGAAGGTAGATATAGATAGATAGATAGATAGATAGATAGATAGATAGATAGATAGATAGATAGATAACATAGATGGCCAGGTTGTAAACCATGATTTCATTCCAATGAGCTACATGTAACCCTGAATCATTCCTAATTTCATACCTAAAAACCATTTCATCCCTAATATCCATATATATATTGCAAGGAGGAAGGAAACCAATGAAGGGTGGGAGACAGAGACTGAGGAGGGTGATGGTGACATGGTGACCATAACTCAAGTACAATGCTATATATGTATGAAAATATCATAATGTAACTCGTTATTTTGTATACTAACAAGAAAGAAATGTTTTTTAAGAGTACTAAGAGAAAAACAAGATCCTTACAACAGAGCAAGCAGCACAAGGGACAAGCCATGCAGGTGATAGAATATCATCACTGGGATGTCACAAGAGAGGTCGGAGAAGAGACTCAAACCTACAGCCACCATCTGCAGGGATGCAGCTGCCTCTCCTGTAAGAACAGGCTTTCCTGCAGCACACAGGAGCACCATCTTCTTCTGCTTCCTCATTTAATGCGGGTCTCATCCTCAGTTGCACTTAGTGCCTGATATTCTAGTCTCTGCCGCAGCTTGCAAGAGCATAATTCACCACTGCAGAAAGTTTTATTGGACAGCACTATCTTCAAGAATATTATTTAAGAGAGCTGGCGGTAGACAGGTTTGGAACAAAGCAATTCTATAGCCATTGTTTAAGAGGTTAGAAATCATAAGTATGACAGTTATTTAACGTGTGATTATTTTTGCCTTTGTCAAGAAAGCACCTAAACACCATCAGGAAGATCCAACTTAGCCCCCACTGTAGTGAAGACCACCAGCCTAATATTTCTTCAGGATTGCATGTGGCTCCTGCAATGTAATCAAGATTTATAGCATGGCCATCTGTGTATTGTGGATATCATTCCTTTGTGTGTGTGTGTATAATCCTGCGTATCTGTTTCATTTCTTAAGAGCTCATGAGTTTTAATCTTAAATACAAGCTTAGTGATTTGTTGTGGTTCTGTGAGTTGAATCAAAGGCCGCACACAATAGGTAAGCACTTCACTAGCTGCATCCTTATGCTGAGATTATATATTAACCATTTCATTCCTAATATCCAAGGCCAGCATGTCACACATAGATAGCACAGAAGACATCTAGGTTAATGAACTCCAAGGTTCTCTCCTTGAGTTGTCATCACACCCACTCCTAGACTGTCTATCTCAGTCCTTTGCTCTTGATTTCCATACACTTTCCCCCAAATACCCCAGGATTTACATGCCCCATGAATTTGAACATTACTACTTCCCATCACCCTGACTTTTATCAGCAAGTTTTGTTCCTGCTGCAGGAATCAGCTTAAATTTCTGTTATCTACCTTGACTGACCTGCAGTGCCTTGTATTATGAGTCTCCTGAGTCTTCTGTGGCAACTTTCTGTATGCAGGGGAAATTAGGTTGTCTATATCCTCCACTAGATTATGAGCTCTGGAACTGTTGTTTTCCCAAGGATGCATCCCCAGAAGTGAGCAAAAGTCTGGGATGTAAGAATACACAATGTATATGAAATTAAGAAATGGTTTAACATGGTTTAATAGTGAGCCATCATATATAAGTGCAGTTGAAGGTTTACAGATATATGCTGTTCTCGCTCAGCACTGTGCTAGGCATCAATGGCATTTGGTGACAACCAAACCCAAAATATGATCCCAAGGTTCTTTCTTACATGGAAAACCAGGCATGTCATCAGAGACACAGGAGTAGCCTGAGTGGGGGAAACGTTAACTTTAATTGTGGATGGAGGAGGGGTGGCATACTGAAAAAACTCCAGTGACAGAGGGAAAGACAGTTCCTGGAAAGAAGATGGGCAAAGGCCCAAGACATGAATACAGATTTACTGTGACATGGTTTTATTTAGTTTTAGTTTTAGCTTCTAGACTGCCTCCTGTCTCTCTCTCTCTCTCTCTCTCTCTCTCTCTCTCTCTCTCTCTCTCTCTCTGTCTCTCTGTGTGTGTGTGTGTGTGTGTGTGTGTGTGTGTGTGTGTGTGTGTGTGTTTTCAAGAAGACACCAGGAGAACCATCAAGAAAGCATACCAGTATCTTTGAGAAGTTCATTAACAACCCCCCAATTGTGGGCCACTAAATACTTAGAACTTGGGATATGCAGGTTATGTTTGTATTTTAAAAAAATTTATGTGCATGGGTGTTTTGCCTACATGTATGTCTGTGCCCTGAATGCATGCCTAGTGCCAGTTAAGGCCAGAAGAGGGTACCAGATGGTTGTGAGATGCCATGTGGGAGCCAGGAATCAAACCTAGGTCCTCTGAAAGAGCAGCTATTGTCCTTAACCTCTGAGCTATCTTTCCAGGCCCAATTCAGGTTATATTTCTTTCAAAACATAGACATGTTAACTCACACCTGTGATCCTAGTACTCAAGAAACAGAGGCAGAAAGACTGCTAAGTAGTCAGATTTGTTTGGACTACATAATGTGAGTCTCAAAGAAAGACGCAAGCAAACAAGAGAAAATTTGCTCTGCAAGAGTTAATTGTGTTGAGTTTGGATCAATCTTTAAAAATCATGCTATATCTTCTAAGCACTTGAAAATTGTTAAAGGTGGGGAGTAGCCTAGAACCACTGAGAAATCAAAATAAAACAACTTAAAAGTTAGAGTTTTTTTTTTCAACAAACATATTTGAAACAACAACAATATATACCAGATACTGGACATTGTCTAAAATTATATAACAGGGTCTTCTTATGCCTGTAGTATAAAGCCTGCCCTGTGGTCTTCCTTGTGTCCAAACCCCTCCATACATCTGAGTATTCCTGTTTCTAATAAGGCTTTTGGGTTACTTCCTTGACTGGGGTGAGTTAAGAATTGATCTCCCTGATTACCAGTCTTCCCAGAGAGAAGAGATTAGCTCCCTGCAATTACTTGACTCTCTGTCCCAATGGCTGATTTTCCCATGGTTTCTTTCCGAAGTCTCCCATTTTCATTCTGGTACCAAGCCCTGCTGATGCCTACGAAGGTGGTAATTAGGTGTGATTTAAGTGCTGCATAATTTGTCCAAAGCTATGAAATGCCAATGTACAATCAAGGGAGTTTGGTCAAGAGAAAATTTTATTTCAGAAAAGAAGAGAAGAGAAGCAGTGGCAGGAGGACACCTGCTTTACAGGGCTAATTAGGATTCTGGCTTTGCTGAGAACGTTTTTATAGAAAAAGCTTGTGCAAGGGTTGCTGAAGAGTAGTGTCAGTTCCGAGAAGGAAGTGAGAAGAGCCACAAAGGAAGGCTGAGGAGACAGGGTGCTCCTCTGCATCCAGGGTCGGCTCAACCTCACAGAAGAGGAGTCCCCCAGAAGATGCAGCCAGGGGAAATCCTGTGAGCAGGAAGTAACCAGCAGGTAGACCAGTTGACCCCCAAGTCTGGTATACTGACACTCTGACCCACTGATACTAGGCACTACTGTGTATCTCCAGGAGGCAGAAGAATTCAGGACAAGAGTTAAGGACCAAGATGCTTTGAGAAAAGGAACTCTCTCTGCCTTCTCAGTATCTAGTTTGTGACCACTAGACAAATTTTACCATTTGTATCCTGCAAAGAATAAGGGATAAATACTCAGGGAGAATGAAACAAGATTTAAGGGACAGATGGAGGGAGAGAGGGCAAACTGAAAGTCCATGGAAGTGCATAAAAGATATCATTTCTGAGCATCCCTCATGAATTTGGGTCAGTAAAAATGTCTTCCTGTGAAAATGCCACTTCCAATGCATTTGTGCTGTATGACTTTCAACAAACACTACTCACTTATAACTTGATGTTCCAGCTTTAATAGCTTTTGTAATGTGAACTAAATTAGTCAATCCATCGAATATTTGCCTGCATCTATTATAATCACTTTAATTACCTTCATCTGTCTACTAAAGGACAATTTCTACTTTGTGTTATTATCTTTACACTGAAATAGCACCACACAAATTAGAAATTATATTTAGACAAATTAGTTCCCTACCAGAATTTTGGTTTCTCATATGAAAAGTTCAGTGACAGATTTCAAGTTTGCTTAGAAGACTTTATACTTAAATAACTCATAATCTGGTATGAAATGTTTAGTGGGTAATAATCAACAGAATACAATCACATAAATTCAGATTTCATTAATGTGAAATTTACCATGTTTATCTTTGCTATATCTATAAAAATGGAGTTTCCTAGAAAATTGTTATTACAAATTCAAATGTACCAATGAGCTTCCTAATGTTATCTTCAAGAGTCTAAGTATTCCGAAATCAAGGACTTCAAAATGTATGCCTAATTCTGTAAGTTATATACTGTTGTAAGAGCCCTGCTTACTTTGTGGAAAGAAGGAGAAAGAGGAAGAGGAGGAAGAAGAGGGGGAGGAAGAGCCATTGATGCTCCTTTCTGTTACTGACATAAAACACTCTCCCGAGAGCAACGGTGGGGAGTGTTCTTTCCCCTTACAGGTCACAGTCCATCACTGAAAGATGAAGCGTAACACAACACATATGAACTCACAAAAGACTGTGACAGGCCACACAAGACACGAACAGATCCAAAGCAGACAAATTCCCAGCATGGAGAAGAGGAAGTGAACACAAAGTCCCACCTCTAACAAAGAAAGTAGCTGCTATTGATACCAGCTGAGAAAGAGAAAATTAGTGTTTTCCAGTGAAGTATCTCTGGGTATATCAACCACTCTCCAGGGGAGGACCTATGTCTAGAAGTAGTCAACCTTCAGAAAATGAATTCCGTAGATTTGGGGAGGGGGGACACATGCTTTTTGTTTTATTTTTTATTTATTTTTTGTGTCTTATTAAGTTTCTCTTTTCTTAAGTTTATTTTGATTTTTGGTTTTTATTTCCCTTCCTGTTTTTTTTTTTAAGGAGGCGGGATTAAGTTGTGTGGGTAGGGAAGTGGGAAGGATCTATAAGGAGTTTACAGAGAAAAAGAAATACAGTCAAAATATATTGTATGAAAGAATCTTTAATACAAATAAATTTTAAAAATTAAAGTTGAGAGACAGAGAGAGACAGAGAGAGAGATATCAAGGCAATATCTCAAGCAGAAATTTGAGCCCAAACCATGGAGAACTGTGGGTCTGTTGCTCATGTGTGGGTGTGGATTCTGTGGAGCTGAGTTGTGGATCCCTAGTGTTTGCCACGGCTCAAGTGGCCAGAATCGTGGGAATTTGACCGAGTTCACTCCACGTGGCGCTGGGCAGACATGGGGCTGTGAGAAGTCACAGAACTCCACTCTGGGCATGGGGGAGATCTCAGTCTGAGACTCCACAGGGAACAGGGAGAGAAGCTCCAGCAGCGCCCCATGGGGTAGAGACTCTTGGTCATGCACTCACTTGGCTGGACCATGACTGGCTTGGCTAGCTTGCTTGAGTTGGCTGGAATGCAAAGAGGTCCTCACTGGGAGAGTAGGCTGCATCTCATTAGTTGAAGGCTCCCTCTATGGTTCTCCACAGTGGGCCCAGGTAGGAGAGCAAGTCCATGGTTTTAAAAGGTTTATTGTCATGGCAGAAAGTGGATGAAGCTATACCCCCTGTCCTCGGGGCAGGCCTGAGGTTAAATACCTTTTGCGAGGAGGAGGGTCTGGGAAGGAATGCTTAATTGGCCATGCCCTCTGGCCTTTAGGTAACTCATGAATATGGAGATATCGTAGTCATGTTCTCTACCTGTGTTACCTGTGCTACTTGACCTAAGGCCACAAACTTTTCTTTGGGAGGGGCTGTGGATAAGTGAAAGGAACCAGGACCCAGGAGCAAGGCCAAACTCCTACCATCCCATTAGGGTCACCAGGGTTCAAAGCAGACTCAACTGGGTATCCCACTGCTTCTCACAGCCCACTGCTCCACAGAGAACTGCTGCTTGCTAATCACTCCATGCTCATACTTAGCTATCTTTTTTATATAGCTCATGACTAGCAGCCTAGTGCTGCCCACAGTGGGCTGGACATTCTCATACTAGGTAGCAATCAAGACTATCCCTCACAGACATTCTCACAGGCCAGTCTGAACCTTTTCAAAGGTGACTCTCTAGGCTGTATCAAATTGACAGTTGAAGCTGACTGGGACAGAAACTAAAAATCCTAGTGTCATTCAATCCTATATATCTGGAAGGACGTAGCATACCACAGTCCATGTTCTTTTTCTTTCCCTAACTTATTTCCCTAACATATTCAGTACAAATGTACAGTAATATCCTACATGGTGCTTGTCTATGTAGATTCCCCAGAAGGAAGCCCCAAGGAAAAATAATGAATATGTAGAGTATTCAAGGACAAAAGTCCTATCCAGATCTACTTGACAAGAACTTAACCCTACTGAGATTAAAACAAAAAAGATCCAGGTCACTTCTAACAAGAAACTCAACTCCTGAGGCAAGGCTATCTTGTCATGCTAAGAGCCCACCCATCTCATTATCCTCTGAAACTATCATAAAATCGAGCAAATAGATATCCAAATCACCGATTACTCCATTTCTGTCCTTTCCTCCAACAGAATTGCTCAGTCTTGAGATGACTAGTAAAGTTAACAGAAGAAAAATCTTATTAAACTGTCCTTAAACAAACATGAGGTACGGAGGAGAGGAACACGCCCTTGTGGGACAAGACTGCCAAGAGGTGATGATCCCTGAGATTCTTCCCGCAACAGTTGGTAGTTCTAGTCCAGTTGGTGCCCAATTTAATTGAAATTTGTATGTAATAATATTTCTCTGGACTAAGAATCAAATGGAAGTGATTCTTACAAAGGTCAAGCATGGAGTCCTTGGAGGGATACACAAGGAAAGAGGTACTCAGCTCTTCTGGCTGGATCGAAGTAAGGAAAAGTGGCAGGCAACACACTGCTAGCACAGTGCAGAGGGAGAGACAAGAAATCTCCAGCCTGACACAAAAGCTCAGGGCTTGAGGTTAGAACACCCCTCTCTGACTGTGTCTGACTTATGAAGTGAATGCGTGAACAAAATGTTTGTTCATGTGTGTCCGTTCCAGCTCCTGCCTCGTGTTTATGAAATGCTCACTCATTAAACATAATGAGAAAATAATGCTTCTCTGTGTGTGCATGTGTGTATATGTGTGTGTTGTGCGCATGTGTGTGTTGGGCCTGGGTGTCGTGTATGTGTGCATGCATCATGTTTTGCAGGCACAAATGTACAGGTGAGAACAGGAGCTGAAGGTTGACATTAAGTGTCTTCCTCAGAATTCTAAGCTCACACCCAACTGAGACCCAGAGGTCCTCTGTCTCCACTTTGGAGCACTGATATCACAGGCAGGCTGTCACCCCTTCTCAGCTTTTTAAGTGAGTTCTGGGGATATGAACTCTAGTCCTAATACTTACCTACCAACTGCATTATCTACTTAGCCATCTCCAGGCTCCAGTACTCCCTTAAGCCGTAAACTGTATACCTACAAGTGGCACTATTTACTGACCATATCTGAAAAAAAAAAAACAAAACAAAAAAACAAAACATTTTTTAAAGTGTTTCAGAAAAAAATGAGACTTAATCCACTTTCCATATTCCAAATCAAAATAGATTGTTTTTAGTCCATTATGAGTGGTTCTCAGAGATTGGTCATGAACAATCTGGCCCTACCCTGAGACATCCTGGTAGTTCCTGTTCTGTTCCATACAGCAATTAGCATGACTCTTGGAAAGAAAAACAAGCAACAACTTGGGGCCATGAGTAATCAAAGAGTCCATTTTCATTTCCAGAGTATTAAAGGCAGAGACCCAGGGGCTTGAACAGAAACTACAAAATAGCAGAGGAGATCTTGATTGTATTTTTGAAAATTCCAATTCCATTTCTGAGGACTGAATGTGCCCTGGAGCAAGACTCAGCAAAGCAACCTACAGCAACTGTCCTTAATTACTTCTTTCCTGGGCTGCTTCTAACATTAGCAATCTGGAGGCCAGTTCCATAAACCTGGCTGGAAATCACTCAAAATCCTTCTCTAATCATTTATTTGAAAAGTAGGCAGAGGTTATACTGTGTAATGAGACTCCTCTAAATAACTATTCATCAGAATAGGGTTCTTAACTCTTTAATTACCCCAGGACCAATGGGATTTCAGAGTCAGTCATGACCCAAATACCTTCTTTCCCTTGTGGTTTTTATGACCTGGTTCTCCTCTGTTCTATTTACCTAGATGGAGTACTATTGCTATCTTCTATGCTCTAAGACAGTCAGACATAAAACAGCCTGCCTAATAATAATAATGTCCAGTATTGTGAATAAATCTGCCAGAATTTGTGTCCTGATTTGTACCCTGAAAAACTGGAGAACTCTGGGCCTGAACTTGGTACCATTTGCTCTCTGTGTCCCTATACTCTGCCTAGCCATGTCCGGTACTACAGTGTTGAGGGCAGGGGGAAGAAGTAGATGGAGATATGAAGCAAAGAACAAAGAGAAGAAGGAGCTAGCTTACCCCAGACAGTACCCCAGCACTGTTAATACCAATGCTACAGTACTGTCAGTGCCCAGTACCCCAGTAGCCCTGGGGTTCAGGGCTTTATCTAGACTGGGAGAAAGAGGAAAGATAAAGAATAGTAAGAATGATTGGAAAGGTCATAGAGAAACACTAATGTATACTTAAAGTGCATGTATAATACATTAAAATGTATGTGAATATATATACATACACATACACACACATACATGATAAAATAAAATTATATCATGCAGACTGATAATGCTTCCCCGAGTGGGGCAGGGAGCCATAGACTGTCTAACAAAAACCCAGTAGCCATTGCCTCAGGTACCTCCCAGAACTTGTAGGTAAAATGCTACTACTGAAGACACTAAATACACGTTAGACACAAGACTCAGCGAAATCAATCTAGAACTGCCCTTTGAGCATCTTTCCTTGGGAATATCTCCTATAATATCTTAAGGTGCCAAAGGAGAAAAGTAATCACTAGACTCACCCAGCTATAAAGCTGATACATTCCAGAAGTGTCCAGCATGGCAAAACATGCCCCAGGGGTGCAAGAAGGGCATTTCTATGTTGAGGATAACCAATAGCCACTTTGTCAGCCTTAAGACCAGTTCTATAGGAGGGAACTAATGTCTGGTACTGTAAACCAGGCCAAACATCTGTGGCTGGTGAGGTCATGGACCCTGGAGGAAAACCCACTACTGCCGCTTTCCTAAACCAGCATAATTTCTAACTGCATTCCGAATGCCTAACCTTATATCCACATGTAAGTGCAGCTCTCACCTCTTATCAAAAAAGCTCTTTGCAGCAGATTGAAGTCATGATAGAAATACACAACTTGTTCAAAATGTATGAAAGCAACTGAACATAGGGTATCCATCCCTGGCTGTTATATCTACAATACAACCACTACACCCTAGGCTCTGTGAGCATCTAAACGGAGAGGACACAAAGACTGTAAGAGCCAGAAGACCAGGACAACTACCGTGAGACGGTATCTTCTATACATAATTTTAAAAAATGCTGTACCCATGAAAAGTTAACACGGTCACCTATACAAGACCTGCACGGTGTCATTCCATCATGAACGGGAAAATTCTCACAAGGCCTTAACACCAGATGAAGAGATAGGCAAATAATGGCTTCTAAGAGAAGGGGAATCAGTCTTTTCCAGGGATTGCCTTCCCATAGGTTATCTATTCCCAAGTGGTAAGTCATAAATACATATAATATGAGCAACACCTAGCTGGTTGTCACTTAGCTGGTTGTAGTTTTGTGTGTGTGTGTGTGTGTGTGTACATATACATACATAATACATACATATAACACAAACATAACAATAATAATTTAAAAAGAAGAGGTCATGAATTTGAGGGGAAATAGGAGAAGTTGAATAATGGAAAGAGTGCAGTAGAAATTATGTAAATACAACATTCATGTATAAAATTTCAAAAACACAAAATTATACACACACACAATTTTGGGAACAAGATCATCAATGGGGGGAAAGTTCAGTCACAGTGTATGATTACATCATATTCGGCAAAAGGCAAACAGGAAATTCACCTTGAGGGAAGCCAGAGCCCACATCCAGCAGATGGGGCAAGATGAATACCTGCAGGCAGATGTCTAAGCGATGTCCATTCAAGCATCTCCCAAGCATACCTCCAGCCCAAAGGCCAGACAGGTAACTTTGCTGGTGCAAATGTTTGCACATCAGACTTCTGGAAAACAGGATAATGCCCTATAGAGGGCTGGGCCAGTTCACTATTATTGTAATGAAAGCCACTTGACCCCATTTCTAGGGCCTCCCTCCTACCAGCAGCCGCAGTCTGGTCCCTTTAGTGATGGCTAAGGCAGGCAGGAGGCCATTACCGAAGGGCAGCAGAGCCTCTCGTCCTGATTTACTGAAGCCACATTTCACACTGGTAAGCAGCAATAGCAGCAAGAATAACAGAGACAGGGAGATGGATTCTCTTTCTATAAATAAACAGCAAACTGCTGTGGGATGCCAAGTCATAACGATGCAACAGAGACACCAGGCTCCCCTTAACCATGAAAGCCTCAGTATTATGTAAGAATTATTTGACACTTGAGCAGAAGACCTTTTAATGTCAAGGATTCTCTGAAATTAGATTTAACGTTAACACTGGAGTGACTCCAGAGGATGTGCTCTGGTCTAGAGCATGAGAGAAGAACTTTCTAGACCCTTTTAGTTTTCATAAATGTTTTCCAGTCAATGCCTCGTTTTTAAATATAACAAAGTCAGTCGTCTGGAATGCCAGTCTGGCCTGCTCACATCCAGTTTATCTAGTTCCATCTTTAGCTTTAAATCTTAGGACTTTAATCAAGTGACTTGTGATGGACCCAGCCATTGGTGATATTGTTGGGCTTTCCATCTTGGATACCACCAGTTTTCCCAGTGTAAGCTAGTTCTGTGGAGTACCTGGTGGGACTATCCTCCATCAGCCCCTCCCTTCTGAGGCCCCATCCTCCAACTATTTCTTCTTTCTCTCTACTTAAATGTTGTATCTTTAAATTTCCACGTATATACACATACACAAGGAATTGCCTTTAATTTGCTTGTCTGTGCCCATTATTCCTATGGCTCTACTCAAATCATGGCCTCTTTCCCCAAACAGGAATCTTCAGAAACAACCGAGCAGGCATCCTTCACATCTTCCTCTGTTCACATAATAATATAAAGTCATCTTATTTATACAATATGAACGTATTTGTATAAAACAGAATCGTCTGTTAGAATGGAACTTTACATGGAGCACTTTCTTGCCTCTTGCTTTCCTCATCGTGAACCCTCCATGGGAATCCCCACAAGTCAAGCCATGGAGTTTCAACTATGCTTTCGTTTTCCTGTTGCTTCTTTAACACCTTACATGCTATCGTGGTGAAGATGAAAATATGACCCCATGAGACCACTCCCTCCTTAGAAACATTCACTTTGTTTACTCACGGGACTAAGGCCAAGGCGTTCCGCAGATTCATTGTTTAGCAGGGACCACTTTTTCTCGTTCAAAGATGGCACTGTGTGTGCCCTCATGAGGTGGGAATCGGAAGACAGCGCTGTGCTAAATCCGTTCATGAAATGTATATCCTCAAGAACTAACCGACTCCCCAAAAGTCTCATCTAGTGATAGAATCATATTGTTGTCTGGGTTTGACATATGAATCTAGGAATGACACAAACATTGGGGCCATGGAAAGGCCCAGCTGTGGAACTACTGAACAGGACAAACAGAGTATGTCAGTTTTATGGTGTGTAACACCATGCTTTTCACAACTTTAACAATTTGTATTTCTGCCAACATAGCTTAAGAGGACCCTTCTCTATATCCCCTCCAACAATGGATGCTACTGTTCTTCTAATGTGGCCTTTCCAAAAAAAATTAAAATTAGATTCTCTGAACGCAAGTGATGAGCTTTTCATGAAGATTTGGCCGCATGGGGTAATTCTGCAAATATTTTCTGCATATCATTTGCCCATTTTTCTACTGTAGAGTTTATCTTCTTCTGACAATTTATAAAAATTATTTGTATATTATTAAGTGCATGGCATGGCTAGGGATTGTGTTTTTCATGACATTTTTCTGTAACATGTGCTTTTATTTCATCTTGCTTGGTTTTCTGTTTGTTTGTTTGTTTGTTTGTTTGTTGTTTTTGATTGTTTGTGGTTGAAATCTCCCTTACTACCAGATCATACAAATTAAGTACTAATTTTCAAAATAAAATTTGTATCATTGTATGCATATGGAAAGGATCCTAATGGAAAACAAGAAAGTCTAGAACTGTAGTACTAGAGGCAATTGTTTTTCCTGTTGAAACCCTAAATCAAGTTAACACAAGCTAGTCTGTAGCTCTAGATTTATTCAACTTTTTTTGTCTTTCCCAATTCCTAGTTCACATTGATGGTAACTTGGTGTCTTAATAGTCAAACAACGTGCTGAGGGGACTCTCTCTTTCTCATTCTTCTTGACATATCTTAAAAATATTCTTTCCTACAAATTGAAAGATTCCTCTCTCTCATTACCTTGACAAACTTTTTAATGGGCTATTGATAGGAATTATTGGAAATTCACATTTGGATATTGAATCAAGTACCTTTTTTAATTAAAAAAAAATTTACTTGGGAAGCCAGATGTGATAGCATGTACCTACAATTCCAGCACTCTGGAGACTGAGGCAGGATAATCCCAAACTTGAGGCCAGTTTAGTAAACATAGTGATACCTTTATTTAATTAAATAATTAATTAATTTCTTGATAACATTTACTAAGTGTTCAAATACTGTTATGCCCCTAAATAAGATGTTAAAATTTTCTTCATAAAGGCTCTTTCTCTTTCTTAACATACTCACTTATGGATATGTCCTATTGTTTAAAGCAATTTATGAGATTTATCTTCCTTGTCAAATTGCCTGGATTTAGAAGCATCTAGAAAACACACGTCTGGCCACGTCTGTGAGGGTGTTTCCAGAGGGTTAGTCAAGGAGACCCACCTTGAATGTGAACTTCCCCATCTCATGGACGAGGGACTAGGACTGAGTAAAAAGAGATAAAAGAAGGGCTGGAGAGATGGCTTAGCTGATAAGATCACTTGTGGTACTTTCAAGAGGACCAGAGTTCATATTCCATCATCCATGTAACAAGCCAGGCATTTGTGTATGTTTCTATCCCCAGCTGCATGTGGTCAGAGACACTTTAAACTTCTGTCAGCATTGTTTAGGAGGACTCTTCTGAATTTGACCCCTCAAAAAAATCACTTTTCTTAACATTAGTATCTGAGGCACACTGATTTCTAGTCTAAATGAGAAACTGTAATTTCCTCAGGTCCAGGGAGAGGCTCTGTCTCAAAAAGAACGGGCTGAGAAAACCCTCCTCTAGCCTCTGTGTTTGTGCACAAGCATGCATAGCACCCCCAGGCACATACAGACACTCATACATACGTACAAACAAACAAGATAAATAAATCAGGAAAAGCAGACATTGAACTGACAGGCAGTGGTCTCGTTCCTACAAACACTGCTGTCAGCTGCCTCATGCCCTAACAGCATGACTTCTCACTGAGGTATACTGCACCATCAAACCATGAGCCAAACTACCCTTCCTCCTGTGAGCTGTGCCTCCTTAGGTATTCGGTCATAGTAAAGAAAAGATGAACTAAGGTAGTGTTACAAATGAATCCTTTCCAATTTCGTTTCTGAAGGCTTACTCGTAGGGAAAAGGCAAGTTTTGATATCTGTATATATTATCTCATCCCAGCTACATTGTAAAATTGCCATACCAACTTTGTTGGGTCTTTAAATACCCAATGAGTAGACTTCTGGAGTCTTTGGTAGTTATAAAAAAAAAATACCACACATAAAAAGAAGTAATTTTAATACTAGTCATTTTTTTTCTTTTTCTGATTTATTTCATTCATGAAAATACCAATACTGGGTTGTATAAAGATGTTAGAAGCAATCCTTATATAATTACAAATTTTAACTTAAGTAGATTCAGGTCTTGACATACAACATTTGCTGGTTGGTTGTGGTAAGTGGTCATTATTGTAGCCAGGTTACTTCTTTCTTAATATTTTGCTTGTTAGTTCACTTTTGTAAAACAGAGTTTCACCTAGCTCAAGCAGGCTTCAAACTTGACATAACTTAGGATGATCCCAAATTCCTGTCTCTGCCTCCCAAGGTCTAGGGTTTCATGGACGTGCCACCAAACCCAGCTCTTCCTCATTTCACTTCTATATTGCTTACCTTTCTTCTATAAAATGCCCTTTCAAAAATCTAACACAACCACGTGACTTTTAACTTGTTAATTCAGTGGATTAGACTGATCGACCACCCATGTGGACCTATCCTTGTGTTCATAATAAAAGTCTTAGTAGGTCACATTGTACTGCTTCTCTAAACCTTCACTGGATTCTGTTCTTGGTTTGTTTAATTTTGTGCCAGAATTTATTATTTATATTTATTTATATTACTTTACAATTTGATTTTTTTCAGTTATACTCCCCTTATCACAATGGCCCTCAATCTTCCTAACGGTACAATCTTTTAACACAGCTCCTCCTGTTGTGATGACCCCCAACCATAAAATTGTTTTCATTGCTACTTTATAACTGTAATTTTGCTGCTGTTATAAACTGTTATAAATTTCAATGTAAATATCATTGTTTTCCTGACGGTCTTTGGGTATTGTGACCCATGGGTTGAGAACCACTGCCAGATTTGAGTGTTAAGATTAGATTAAGTTCACAAGGTGAATTTGACTCTGATTTCTGATTTTTTTCCTATGGTTTAGTTAATTATCCAAAATGCACCCTGCAGGGCATGAAGCCAAGGATAGCTATGAATGTGTCCCAACACCAAATCATAAATCTACTTAAAATGTGAGGTTGGTTTTTTGCACTTTTTATTTTTGTGACTCAATGACATGGTTCAGGTATGTGAATTTTGTAGATGACAACAGTATCCTAAAATGGTTGGGTATACCTAGATTCCTTTATGACTGCCTTCCTGTCTTTAAATACTAGACCTGCTTGGTCCCGAGTCCCATGAGTGCCCTTTTCTCTCCTATGTTCCCCCTATTTTTGGCCCCGGGATGCTATTTAGTCTTTCGGGATCAAGATGGGACAGTGGTCCATATTTAAGATGGTTTCTTCTCCATTTATCTTTTTCTTGAGCTTGTTCCTTTGCTGTTGGTTTTGATTTCCTCTCAAGCATTTTGGTGAGATGATTAATGTCATGAAAAAGTCTAGAAGGGTGTATACCTTCAAACCACTGTCTTTCCTGAACACATGACCATCTTGGGTGGTCACAGATTCTTGGCTATTTTCTGGAGATTTTCTTTCATTATCATCTAGCTCCCAGGTGAGTAATCTAACGCAACGACTATTCTTATTGCTTGAAACTAATAACTTGTTTTCCACTTTAAAAGCTTACAAAATCTTCTCTTCGTTCTTAAGAGTTGAAGACACTTTACCAGAATATCTCATTTGTCACTTTTCTCAGCAATCTGATCTGGAATTTAGATTTAGTCTCTTCAGCACAGACATGAGTCTTTCCCCAGAGTCTCCTTCCCGTGTATGTTTTCACCAACTCTTACTCACTGGGTCTTTCTTATCCTTTTATAAATCTTCCAATTTGCAGGTTAAGTCTCTTAGTTCATACTCTCTTTCTTGATTTCTTTTTTTTTTTTTTTTGGCTTTTTGTAATTTTTATCCAATATTTTGATCTTCTGGGCTACCAAAATGAGAGTCTTGGTTGAATGAAAGCATACGTGTTTTTCTTTAGGAAGTCTTTGCTGTAATGCACTCCAATATCTTGAGGTTTCTTCTTCTTCTTCTTCTTCTTCTTCTTCTTCTTCTTCTTCTTCTTCTTCTTCTTCTTCTCCTTCTCCTTCTCCTTCTCCTTCTCCTTCTCCTTCTCCTTCTTCTTCTTCTTCTTCTTCTTCTTTTTTTTTTTTTTTT
>JANHMN010000024.1:21035542-21101726 GCA_030674055.1 Rhabdomys pumilio
TTTATAAGAGCTGCCATGGTCATGGTGTCTCTTCACAGCAATAAAACCCTGAGACACTATTAAAATACACTCACCTGTTATCTCACAATTGCCGTTCCAGAAACATATACTCTAAAGATAAAAGATGTGCTCATGAGTTTAATCTTAAGATTGTTCATCATAAGTTGCTCAAAAGCAAAAATGTAGAAACCACTTGGCTGTTTCACCATGAAAAGTTAAAGGCAATGTGATTGAAACGCGTGTTTCACGTCACTTTCTAAATAATCCCTGTATCCGAGAAGCCTTTAGGCTTACAGAGTCACTATGAAGCTGGAAGAGGTCCCTCGTACCTACATCCAGCTTCTCCTAGTATTAACGCTTTTCATTAGTGTGACACGTGTCACAATTAATGGATCAATGCTCATCAATTATTAACTAAATGTCACACTCTACTCTGACTTCCTTGCTTTTTACCAAACATTCCCTTTATCACCCAGAATGATATTTGACATTGTCGAAATCTAGCTTCAGACTTTGTTTCTATGACCTTGAGAGTTTTAACAACAGTCAGGTATCTTTGTGGATTGTCCGCCAGCTTGAGCTTGTCTGGGGCTTTTCTCATGATTAAACTGAGGCCTGAGGCCGTGTGTTTCTGAGAAGACTCACAGAGGTGAAGTGCCAGTTTTATCACATATATTCAGAAAGCCCGGCTATCAGCCTGGCTGGGTGCTGGCAAGCTTCACTCTGACCACTTAGCAGAGTCCGCCTGGATTTTCCACAGTACAGTAACACCCTTCTTTGCTCTTTCTTCACACTTTTTTCAATCTTGGGAGGAGAGAGGTGGTAAGCTCAGTACACACACCAGGAAGTCATGTTCCAAATTCTCAAAGACAGACTACCTACATGGGTTATCTTTAATTGTTCAAGGGAGACTTGCCCCCTTTGTTTATTCTGGTGTGTCTTGCATCACCCTGGACTCACAGACAACTCTAGTGCAGTCCTGTTAGGACTCAGTCCTCCTTTATCTGCCTGTCAATCACCTCACATGATTCCAGTTGTCTCTGGTACTTCCTTGGCTTCTCTCATTTCTTAAGTTGCTTATGTCCTTTAGCATGTCCGTTCTTTCTGGCATTCAGGACGCTCCAGGCTTGTGCATTTCCTGCCACAGGCCTAGAATCAACCAGTTCTCCAAGAAACCAGCTCCCTCCTCTTCTGCCTCCTCCTCTTTTTCTTCTTTTTTCCTGTAGTACAATATCAGAAACCAGTACCTGCGTGCTAGGTGTGTACCTTTAGGTATCAGTATAATAAATTTTAATACACCATCAAAAAATTATAAGAGGATATTTTAATCAAACAAAGCATTTAAAACAAGCAGCCAAGTATTGAAATAAGTAGTTTATAAAGCATTATGATCTAATAGATTCCATTCAGACATTTGGAAGAAAATACATTAAAGTACAGCAGTGAGTGTGTTCCAAGAACACATCATTAGGGGAGCTGTTGTTGTATGAACATGATGAATAGAACATATTCAAAAGCCTAGATGGAATAGTGTCCTATGCGCAGGCTATACAGTGCACACACAGGAAGAAATGCTGGAAGTGTGGTCCATGACTGCTGAGGTGTTACATGGCACATGATTGCACTAATGACTATCTTAGGGCATCCAAAGACAGGTGGTTTTTGTTTTCTTCATCTTGTATAACTACATGAGTTCATCAGAAAGTACCCACTCATGACTCCTGATCCAAGGCTGAGGAGTTGTCTATTGACAGGGTGGGACTTAGCATCTAATGTCAGAGGAGTCTACTCCAGCTTTGTTCCCACAACACTAGACCCAGGGTGTAGTTGACCTCGGGGCAAAATGAAGCCAGCTTGGGACTCACACATATTGAAGAGGGGTAGTTTACCTTGAATAGAATAGGGTGAACACTCAGATAACACGTATCACTGAAGAGACCGGAATGCAATTCCTTGTCCCCAAATGTCTCAGTCTGCTTTTTGTAACTATTTAAATACCTAAGCCTGGGTATTTTGCAAAGAAAAGAGATTTCTTTAGTTTATAATCTAGGGACTTAAGGGCATGGCACTGACAGGATGGGAGTGTGTAAAGAACAAAGGATCACATTACCACACAGTAATAACTCTCTCTTGGGAGAACTAATGCTATCTCATTAACTCCCTTAATCCTTCCCAAGGGCATGCCCACAATGACATGGTCCTATCTTGTAAAGGCCTGGCCTCCTCTGCATTGTCATGCTGAGGAGCAAATCTCCAACACATGAACCTTTTTGGAAAACCACATTCCAATAAATGAAAATGAAATAAAAACTACCAAATTGTAAAGCTCAAATTTTACACAATTGTGAAATATAATTTCCAAGATTCTTTTATCTTCTAAGGTAGCATGGACTGTACCTTCCAACTGCAGAGATGAGCTTCAAATAGTTACGCTTAAGGTGGTCAGACCCAGGGAGCTATGCTGTTATGTCTGCATGTCTATGACCCTTCAAACAGTAAGCATGAATAGGATTAATACCTTTCTAAAAGGTACCAAGAATCTTATTTATGCCTTTACATGGGGATGTACAGGCAGTGCCCAACATGGAGCAGGCCCTCTGATAAAGACAATAAATCTGCTGGTGTCTTGATTGTGGATTTCTGTCTTCTCAGAAGTGTGAGCAATAAATTTCTGTTGTTAATATATTAAGCAATGTAGGGTAATTTCTTATGTCAGATAAAACAACTATTCTTTATAATAGCTAGAATTAACTACATTTTCTATAGAATTCTAACAAGAGGTCTTCAAAGATGCTTCTCCAAGGACTTATGCCCACAGGTGGCATATTAATGTAAAAAGCATAGAACCATTTTGTAAATTGTGTAGTTAAAAATCACACCACATATTCCATTACAGCCATTAGGTCAGTTAAAATAAACTAATATTTTCCTATGTTAAAGAGAAAGCATGTTGTCTTATTCATTAACTTATTGATAGTATGAGAATTTATTTAAGAGTTTGCCTAATTTATGCATGTGCTATTTGTGAGTACATACAATAAACACTGTTATGGTAGCTATGTTCTCCATGGTAGTCTCAACCTGGCAACATCTCAAATGTCTATCAGCAAGAAAACAGGTGAACAAATTATGGCAAAATACTTTTTAGCTACCTACTATCACACAACAAACCACAAGACATAGAATCTTGTGTGCACAATGGCACTTCTCACTGTTTTGTATACTTGATGTGTTTAGCTGGTGGCTGATGTAGCCATGTTGGATTCAGAACATGGCTGGACCTGAGACACCTAAGATGGCTTCTTTAACATGTCTGGCATCTCAGCTTCAGGGAATGAAGTGGAGCAGCCACCTCAGATACCACAGGTGGCCAGTTTCCCATAATTGGGTATAGTCTTACTAGATCCCCAAAACTGCTTCAATTAGTGATAACCTTCTCATTAGTTCTTGCTACATTACAACCACATATTATTGCCTCATATAGAAGAGCTATGTGAAGCACAGATTATTGTGATTATTATTACTACATTTTATAGTAAAATTGAATGAGGTTCATTCAGAAAGATACAATATGAAGGCTAAGGATATAGCTAAGAGGTAGAACTTCCCTGGCACACAGCAGTCCATGAGTTCAAAGTCCCAACATATAAGGATGTGACACAATGGAGCTCAGTGCTTTGGCACAATAACCAGCTCCTGTTAGGATTTGTCCCACTCCAAGCTGCCTAGCAACACAACCCGCCCAGCATGCCTTGATCAGTGGCCTAGGGTAGAAATTATTGGGTTTCTGAGCCATATTTGGCTGGTTACTAGCCACGGGGCATCATCCACGAGTTTAAGTATGAATGAGTGGAAGGTTCACTCCTGTCAGGCTTACCAGTCTTTTAGAACAAAATTTTATCAACTCAACTGTACATGTAAACTGGTAAGACATACACATCTATTCTCTAAGTATTTGTTGCATATTTCTTTTATGTTATGTACCAGGATGTGGGATAAGGCAATGAATAAAAATACCCTCTAGCCTTAGTAATAATAAGCCTTAGCCAAAGTAAGTGCCTAGCCTACATTATTTGACATAGAGTGGGGAGAATGGAGACTGGCAAGAAGCAATGTCAGATGTTAGTAAATCCAATGATGGAAAGTAAAAAACAGGGAATGGCCTGGAGTTTAAGACACTACTGCTTCCTACTGGTTGCTCACAGAGAGCACCTCACAAGGCAATGCTTTAGACATGCAGGACCTCAGGGCTGGGAAGTCCAGACAGAAGAAACTACAAAGTCTAAAGTGGTTTAAACGGACCAAGGGCAAGGAAAGTAGTAGGAGAGGTCAGAAGTGAGACAAAGTACTGGGCCTTTGGATTATGGAAAAGGCTTTAGATTTTATCTGAGGTACGATAGTCATTGCAGTTCTGAAGAATCACACAGGCCAATCAATGATTCTCAAGGATGGTTGGGGCTGCTCATCACAGGGAAGGCAGTAATGATGAGCCCAGTTACGAGCTTACTGCAACAGCCCAGGGGTCGGAGACCTGGAGAGGAGCAGGCACTCAGCGGGAACAGTGATGAGCTGCTGTTGGACATATTTCAAAAGAAGAGCTAAGAAGATCTGCTAATGGGTTAGATAAAGCGTATGAGAGACAAATATCATGAATATCTCAACATTTTTAGCCTAAAAGACAATCGACAGAGATGATAAAGAGACAGAAAATATACAACAGGGGATGATTTCAACCTGGGAGTCAAAGGCCCTGTTGGGAAAGCTACTACTATTGTTCGGTTATATGACCGTGTCAAGCCCATCAAATTGTCTCCTAAATGTATCTGTTTATGCCGGTAGATTAGTGCTGCTCTCAGCTTTGCCCTGAGAAGATTTTTTTTTTTCAGTGTATAGTAGCTGCAGCAGAGACTCCTATGGTCACGATGATGACAATAAGTAAAGAATGATTAACCCTAAATGGGACATTTCTACACCTTCTCCTCTGCTCAGAGAACACCATGGAAGAGGACAGAAGGACTGTAAGAGCTGGAGGGAAAGTGGGAGCGCTGTGGCGTACTCTCTCTCAGGTGTGACAGGCAACTCTGTTCATGAACTCACCAGAGCTGCGATTACTTGCACAAGATTTGACCTGTCACTTCCTATCACAGATAGGAGGAGAGGATCATAAGATCCCACTGCCATGAAGAATTCATGACAATTGTTTTTTTGGTGGTATAGACACTGGTTATTGTTCATGATCTAGTAAATTGCTGCTCTTCACGTTCATGAGTGCAGCCCTAATTAAACCTATTGAAATATACACAACACTACACATACACACACACACACACACACACACACACACACACACAGAGAGGGGGGGGATATATATATACATATATATATATATATAATATAAAAATGTCATAATAAAATACAACTAATATACAATTAGGAAAACAAACAATCTTATCTTTGTTTTTTGATGATGTATTTGTATTTTATGTGCATTGGTGTTTTGCCTGCATGCATGTCTATGTGAGGGTGTAGGATCCCCTGGAAGGAAAACAAACAAAACAAATAGAACAAACAAAAAAACCATGAGAAACAAACAGAAAATGAGACTGAAAAGAGGAGTCAGTGTTTTTAAAAGGTGAGAAAGTAAAATTCAATTAGGGTGAGTCTCAAGAATTGATCATAGATATATTAACACAGAACTCCATGACAATCCAACAAAATCTGTTTTAGCAAAGAAAAAAATAAAAGCTCAACAATGGACTGACTTCCAGTATCCATCTTCCGAAGGCAACCGTATGGTACAATACACATGGGAATTACTCTTTATTAGAGTGATTGGAAAAAAAAACATTCTTTGGCATCACAGGTAAATTGAGGAAGAGAGTTTATTAATGTCAATTATGTCTCATAAACTGTTAGGAAAAAACTTGGAGAATTGTATAAACAGGAATAGACAATTCTTTTCATGAGTTATGCCAATAGGCATGTCCTGTCTACCCTGAAGTCCATGGGCCACATAGATGAGAAGTCTGTGAGCTACGTGTGTCCTTGGGTAGCCACAAATTGTTCTTGCTACTCAATATTATTATCCTGAGGTTACTTCATGGAAAACTAAAGTCAATAGCATGTTGGTTTGGGTTGCTGAATCAAAATCCATTGTATGGGTCATACCACAGGTAACCATTGACCTAGAAATTAAAACCATAAAGTTAATGAAAACATTGAGATTTGTCCATGGCTTTTTTTTCATAATTTGATTATGAAATCACATTGCAATGTCAAAAGGTTGGATACACTTGTAAGGGAAAAAGTGATTTAAGGTGACAGAGAGAAAATTAAAATTTTAGTTTTATTTTTCTGAGATGGGACACACTGCAGGAGACATATTTGTCCTTTTTCTGAGATGGGACACACTGCAGGAGACATATTTGTCCACTAACCCAGTAGGGAAGAAAACTTCGTAATGAAAGAGATGCCTGTAGCAGTGATAATCTTGAGCAGACTAGAAGAAATGGGGACTGACACACAAGCAGCAGGAGGGAACAGAGAGTAGTATACAGCTCAGATGCTGGAAGCAGACGGACGTAGAGTAGCATCTGGGCATACTCTCTTTAGACTATGTCCTTCTTAGCGAAACCCAAAGCAAGGTCACTAGCCAAGAATGAGGGAGAAGCTTTGCAAGGTACATCAAGAGAGGGAAAAAGTGAGCAGAAGATGAAGCTGAGAACACACTAAAAGTTCACTGAACGTCGGTGGTCATGAATTTGACACTTAGAGGGGCCCATATGGTTGGATACTAGTGCTAATGTGTCTGCAAAATAAGCCTGTTCCTTCAAAGTTTAATCCATCAGATTCATCCAAACAGTCCCTTGCTCCCTACCCTAGCTGCCCATCCAGTAATTCTGCTTCCCTTTCTGTTACAACCGTGTCCTGGGCATCTTTGCTGCATCCAGTAGTGAGAAGTATGCCTGGTATGCAGATGATGAGGAAGGGAGTTCACAAGAAGCACTTTCCTCCTTCCTCAAGGAGAGTCTGTGAGCAGCTAAGTGAGGCAGACACTCCTAGGGGAAACATGAATATTAATGTACTTTCAAAGTGTCCTTCCTGTGGCTGAGGCTAAAAATCTTTCTTTGGGAAAAGGGGTTAAGTATGCCCAGAAGTATCCCTATCTACCACCTCAGATATGAGATAAAATGCGTTCAAAGTCTTCCTCCCTGGCACCCAAACTCTGACCTTAAACTAGCACAGTCACGTACATAGAAAGCTGAAAATGCTCAGGAATGTGCCTGCCCCCAAAGTGCTTTCCCATGGATGCTCCAGATGATAGATAAAGATAGGTGCTTCTTTTGTTTGGAATTAACTCGGGCTCTTCTCTATCTTGCTTGCCTTCTCCACGCTTAACTCTCGGCCAGACTTGTTTTGGGTTTGTACTCACCAGCACGCACACCTATCGCATTCGGTTAGAATTCTGTCGATTTATAACCTCCATCTATGAGTGTGTCTCCTGCTTATCCCCATAAACCAATCTCCACCCTGCTGTTCCCTGGGAGGCAACCTGCTCTCAGACTTCCAGTAGGGTTATGTCAATGAAGAGCTAAGCTAAGCTCCAAGTAGTTTAGTGAAGACCGCAGGGTGCCTGCATTTACTCTCTTGGTGTTTTTCAGCCAAGCACCCACCTGCTGACTGTATGTATATTTCAGTTTGAAGGTCACAAAGTTACTGTGTCTACTATCTTCTTCTGGGTTTTCGTCTTCTTCAAGTCTCAAGGTGGAGATGGTGTGATGGTTTGTATATGCTTGGCCCAGGGAGTGGCACTATTAGGAGGTGTGGCCTTGTTGGAGTAGGTGTGTCACTGTGGATGTGGGCTTAAGACACTCATCCTAGCAGCCTTCAGATGAAGATGTAGAACTCTCAGCTCTGCCTGCACCATGCCTGCCTGGATGCTGCCATGATGATAATGGGCTGAACCTCTGAACCTGTAAGCCAGCCCCAATTAAATGTCCTTTAAGAGTTGCCTTGGTCGTGGTGTCTGTTCACAGCAGTAAAACCCTAAGACAGGTGGTAACACCTCTTAGCAGTTTTAAGGTAGACAAGCTTTTATGATTCTCTTATTTACTCTGCCCTGTTATAATGTAAATAAAGTTTTTATTAACACTCACCCCACCCTTTAGGGTTATACTAATTTGTGTGCACCATCTGTTTCCTGCTGAGACTCTTGATAGATTGTTCACCTGCCTGTGAACAATGATTTAATAACTCTGAATTCCATTACAGCCACAATACAAAAACAACCATGGGCCAACAGCATCACCATCTTCTGGGAGTTGGGTAGAAATTCGGTTCCAGGGACCACCCCAGACCTGCTGGATCCAAGCCTGGTATCGTGAAATTCCCTAGTGATTCCTTTGCATGTCGCAACCCAAGAAGCAGCACATTTTTCTAAACTTTTTAAAAGCCCCCCCTTTTTTTTTTGGCACAAAAGATTCACTCAGACTAGTTTAAGTGATGGGATCTCACATCTCACATCAATAAATGAGACAGATTCTATCTCAGAAATCTAACAGGAACCCATCAAAGGTTTAGCTTGTTACTCTTGAGAATAAGGGGTCCTGGAAATAAAATAGTTTATTGAACCATTACTGATGCTATCCCCAAAAGGACCGCTTCTGAGACAGGGTTCCAGAGCTTCCAGCTGTACAGGTGAGTAGTATTTGGAAAAGTATCTGTTAGACCAAAAGAAAAAAGAACATCTATTAAAAGATTAGAGGAAGGAATACATTGCTTGCATCGAACCCTCACTGACTACAGCAAGGAAGGACAGGGTTATGTGAAGGAAAAACTGCAGAGGGAGGTCAGCCAGCATGAGAAGTCATGGTTTCCGGAGGTCAGCCAGCATGGAGAAGTGGAAAGACCCTCAAAGGGAGCCCCTCACTCAAATCCAGATCAGCGCGCACCCAAGGACACACGAGAGACCTTCTTGATGCAATTGCAAAAGGTAGTTTAATGGCAAGGTCCTTCAGGTCGAAACGTATCCCATGCAGGGGATAGAGGCTTCGACAAAGACCCCAGGATATTTGGGATATTTATAGACAGAGGTTGGGGAGAGCAGGAAAATTTGGCACGGTTACATATGATTGGATATTTCAGACATCAGCAATTTGCGTAAGCAATCATTTGAGCTGGCAGGATGACTAGTTATTTTTTGACCATGAAACCTCGGACCTCCCAGACAGGGTGGAGAGAAAAGTAAACACCAGATAGCCCATTACTCACTTGGGCTTGTTTGGACTTGTCTGGGCACATCTTTGCATGCCTTTTCATTTCTTGGTCACCCTGCCCCTGGAGGGACTTAATATTTTTATTATGGCTATATTTACCAAGTTGTTGGTGGTCTTTACTGACCATGAATTTTTTGTTATTTGTTTCAAGCTGCTTTCAAATTTTATTCTCACAAAGTCATGGTTTCTGGATGGGTTGGTGATGTAAACAAGGTGTGGGTTTAGGTTTTAGCATACATTCAAGAAATGTAAAATCATCTTTTGCCATTTCCCCAGTCTTAGTCTCCTTATATCCATAAAGCCTTCTAATTTTAATGTTAGAAAATTGCAGAATTTTTCTCCTATCAAGCTTTATGAACACAAATACTATAGAGTCAGTTTTAGGGTCCAAAATGTCAAATGCAGGACTGAGTCACGAGGTATACTAGTTTTGTTGTTGTGAGCAAATGTCCAGCAGAAACAAGGAGTAATTTATGTTGCTCATATTTGGCAAGGCTCCAGTCCATCCTGATGTGAAGGTACCACAGAGGTGTTCACGTCATGGCACAGCAGTCACACTTGAACAGGAAGAGTCCACTCATCTGGCTGACCTCCAGGCCCTGCCCAGAGACCTACTTCTGCACAGATCCCATCCTTTGCAGTTCTACTATATCCAACAGTTAAAATTTTAAATGTTATCAATGCATTTAAATGACTTATAACCTATTCATCCTTGGGAACATCTTCAAAGGCATACCAAGAGGTAAGCTTTAACTCAAGTAGAAGCTTCTCAATCCAATTAAGTTGAATAAAAATGTAGGCATAAATTTTTTGCAACCTACTTTTAATAAGGGCTCAACCTCTCCTCTAGCCCACCACCCAGCAGAGGTAGTGGAAGAGAAAATTATTAGAATGTGGGGGAAGTGGACCTGTTCAGCAATAGTTCTTTGGGGGCAAGCTCCATTTTCTTTGGCAGCACTTCAGTCCTGTAGCAAACACCAAATATGACTCAGGAGCTGCAGACCAGTCCTCTAGGCAGGCAGACACCAGGTACAAACCAGCAGCTACCGTCCAGTCCTTTCAGAAGGCAGACACCCGGCATGAACCAGCAGCTGTAGTTCAATCCTGAAGGAACAGCCAGACTGCCAACTGGCCTGAGGCAAGGCTGTGGAAGTGGCAAGCTGCCACAGGAACCTCACAAGCAGTTCTTTGGCTCTCAATGGTTGCATTACCATGAGTTGAGCTCAACAACACTATGTAAGGCGAACTAATACATGCACATTAGCAAAAAATAGTGAGGTGGAGCAAACCAAACCAATGCTCAGTGCTCCTCTCCCACTGCCTGTGGGGTCATGTTTATACTCCTTTATCAAGTGTCCTTTCACATGTTTGCTATATCCAGACATCCTTTCACCTGTGTGCTCCAGCAAAACAATTGACGGAACTAACTTTCCAAAGGAACTAGAAGCTTCCACTTCATAAAGATGAATCATTGTGGCAGGCCTTGCCCTAACCATAATTCTTTACGTTGCTTTGACTCCCAAGAACCTCTACTAGATCTCTTAGGCATGTATTCTTTATCTTTCTGAGAGCATCCTCCTTCATTTATCTATTTGCTTAGCTCATAACCTGAGCTTAATTTTCTTGCACATCATTATACTCCCTGTTCTGTCCTGTGAACTTTTTTCTTAGTACCTCAATTTCAGTTGAGAACAAAAACTTGCCTAGTATGTCTGTTTGGGTAAAGCTTTCTGGATCAGTGTCTCCCACGTATTAAATGAAGGGTTCTATGTTATTGCTGAGTCAGCAGGCACTAGATAATATGGTGAGAAACATATCTGCCCTAGGCTATCTGAACAGCAGGGGCAGTGGAAGAAAATCTTACCAGGATTATGTCTAGTCTTAAATGATTCAAAGCAGGGTTTCAGATCTTGGTTGCAGTATCACCTCACAGGAACATCTGCATCCTTTGGCAGCCTCTGGTATCAAGGCTCAGAGATTACTTCATGTTCAGGGTATTTCAAGTGTTGTATAACAAAATTAATTACGTTTAATTAAACTTATCCATTTTTTATAGCTTCAAACAAATTCAGCATGCCATGTAAGGTTATGAGATGGCAGTGCTCCAAAGGCTTCTGCTTTCAGTGACTTATGTAATTTTAGGGATTATTTTACACTAGTGAGTCTGATGAATGGCCTTTCAGCTTTGGTTTAACAGCAAGAATTAGTCTCTGGGTCCTGGAAGACATAAACTGTGTCCTTTCTTTCCTAATACCCTGCAATAGCTCCCTGCCTCAAACAAGCATCGTTCTTTTTATGATACACTAACATTATGCATTTGGTCCTTTTCTCCCAGCTACCTAAAAGGAGGCAGCAAAGGGACAGTCTCTCACAGGACAGGTACAGAGGACGGAGCAGTGCTGGACTCACTAGTACTCTGAATCAATGGCTATTCTCATTTGTTACATGTTTCTCTCTGGTTGTGTGTTAAACCAAGACTCGGCATGTTTTTTGTTCTGCAGGTATAGAGGCATCGAATCCACTTCACCTTGGGCCCAGACTGAAGGAATACCTTTGTCTCTGGTCCACATCGACTGGGTGGGTGGAGGTCTGACGAGCTGACAGAACCAACATCGACCATGTGCAATCACCTGACTTTTAGATAGTTTTCAAAATTAGCAAATACCCTGAACTGCTTAATAAGGATTCATTCAATTCTGTAGATAAATCACAATCCAAAGTAGTTTATGAACCAAATGCCTTGCAATATATTTATTCAATAGTTATGTACAGGCAGCCAATAAGTTTAATTCCTCTTCAGGAAAAAAAAAATTAAAATGGCACAGCATAGTGTCAATGGTAAGCCTTCAGTTCATGCATGCTTGCCCTTGGTGACCTTCACAAGTCCTCAGTGACAAGACACTGTGTCAGAAATTCTGACACCAAAATCTTGGGCTTTTAAACCCCAATTTCCTTTCCTATTTATCCTTTGTTCTCTATTAAAAGTAATTACAACAGGTATTTCTATCCATAAGCTGTATCTCCTTCCTACAGAGGTGACAGAACAGTGTATCAGAAATACCTTTGAAAGTTCTCTTGGTTTTGGGTGGAAGGTCTGTAAGAGCAGAGTTTGGGGAAGACTAGACCACAGGACAAGACTGTCACACACTAAATTCACAGCAGCTGTGAACACCTGCATACGATTGAGCTGCTTATCATCCCAGCACAGCTAGGCGAGGAGCACATGAGCCCCAGTCACAGCTCACAGCTGCTAGGGGAGAGAAAGCCAGTTTTCTTTACAGATGTGTTCCCTGACCGTGCCCCAGTGGATGGCACCAGGTACATGGATATGTGGGCAATGTTAATTGGATTCAATAGGTCATAAGAAATAGAAGACATGAAGTTGGGACAGGGTTATGAAGGGGAGGTGCCCAGGAAGAGTTGGAGGGGAGAGCAGTGGGTAAATATGGTTAAAATATATGTGTGAATTTTTCAAAAATTTAAAAAAATATATTAAAAAGTAAATAAATCTCTCTTGGTTTACCAGGAGTAGTCATGAAATCACAGCCCTAATTAAGAATTATAGGGAAGGTGCTGTATTTAGCCTATGGATATTGTCTTAGTTAAGGTTTCCATTGCTGTGAAGAGATACCATGACCAAGCAACTCATATAAAGGACAACATTTAATTGGGGTTGGCTTACAGGTTCAGAGGTTCAGTCCATTACCATCAAGATAGAAGCATGTCAGCATTCAGGTAAGCATGGTACAGGAGGAGCTGAGAGTTTTACATCTTCTTCCAAAGGAAGCCAGGAGCAGACTGACTTGTCTCCCAGGCAGCTAGGAGGAGGGTATCAAAGCCCACCCCCACAGTGACACACCACCTCCCACAAGGCCACATCTAATAGTGCCACTCCCAAGGCCAAACCACCACAGGTATAAAGAATGAATAAAACACAATCCTGTTCCCAAGGAAAATGTCATAATATACCGACAGGTTTATAGACAAAGGTTGATTGTATCATATGATAGATGCTGTAATCAGAGGAATCAGAGAAGGGAAACATGTTCAGATCTACAGGCTACAGAGAACTCCCAGAAATGGCAGATTGGAAAATGTGCTGGTAGAAGCAGAGACTAGTTAAGATCCTCAGGGGTCTGGGCGAGTCCTGATGAGACTCTAAACTGAGTAAAGGCTGAAGCTCTTAGAACAAGCAATGGCTTCGTCTGTAAAGAGGAGGAATCAGCAGCAATACCGTGAACACAAAAAGCTGGCAGTCACTTTAATTGTGGAAAGATGACTGCTCATGAGAGCACTGAATACACAAGGAAGATGATATGCTATTTCAGACACCAGTACAGACTGGCTGAACTGTAAGCGCTGAGATACCCAAATGTGTTACCAACCATCTTCTTCCTTAAGAGATTGAATTTATTGCTATTACTGAGAATTAGTTTTGATACTGAATGGGATAGGAATAATCGGATTAGGAAAAGAATGATGAGTGTAACAATCTACATTAAAATCAATCATTTCATGTCAATATACAGACTTCTCTGTGTTTTCTTTTTGAAGACAGAGTACTGGTAACAAAACATAAGTTCTATCTCATTTTCTCATAAAGAGCTACCTACTAAAAAGCACATAAAAAATGTCTTCAGATGTCTAGAGATTTTATAAATAACTGCCAGCGATCTCCAAGTGTAAGTGTAATGTGCTACTCTTGAGCAGGCTAATTAACAATACAAAAAACTGGTTTTAGGAATCTGTCGTGTTTTCATTTTATGAATCTATCTTTGAGTGTCTTTCATATCACTGGACACAATGAAAACAACAGTACTTTATAAGAAATATGTTTATTTCTTATGAACTCAATTAAAAATACACATTCTTTGTCAGGACTAGTTCATTATGTAATGAAATATACATAAAATTATTATGTGTATTTAACAATAACAAATGAACAACGGATCCAGAACCTTGCCTGTAAAGCAAACAAGCAGGGACTAGATACACAGCTCAGGAGTAGAGCACTTATCTCCCATGTGCGAGGCCTTGGCTTAATCTTCAGCACTGTGAAAACAAACAAAACAAGCATTCCCAGTGGTGGGGACCAAGAGCCTACACATAAATTCTAACAGGATACAATACGTCCTTATGCTGAGTTTGTTCCTTGATATTTCAAAACCCAAAGCTGCTTTCCAAAGCGGTTTTAAATTTCTTGCCCACATAGTAATGTCCATAGGTATCAAAGTGCACAAAGGCACAGAGGATGCTTAGCTTTGACTTCTGAGGAGGTGTAACACCAGCTCCTCATCCTCTGCTAAAGACAGGCCTGTATCCAAAGGTTCTGACGTTTCCCACTTGGCCTTCTTTCCATGACGACTTCTTGGTCTTCCATCATCGATTTCAGTGTTGTTTCTCTTCCTCATTTCCTGCTTCTTCTTGGTGTCACTGGTGGGAACAAATCCAAGGATACATTTTATAAATAATTAACTCATTAGTGTGAAATCAAACATTTATAATGGGACAGAATAACCCAAATGTAGAGCATGTAGTTGGTAAAATGACATTTTTTTTTAAGACAGAAAGAAACCACAATACCAGGCATGTGAGGGGTATTGTATAAATAATATGGCATAATCAATAGGAAGCTCTGGATATATTATCTATAATCTGAAGACATTGAAAAGTCCCTTAGGTATCTTAATATATCAAATTATCTCTATTTAAAGTTAAGCTAGCCTTTAGGTAGCAGATTATGTATGTAGGCTATAGATACAGATAATTGTATCATGTTTATGTATCTTACATAATACAGATAAGTGTATCATGTCCTAATTCTAATATTAACTGAATTATGTTATGATAAAGAGCCTAAAATTGTCAATAAGTTCTAAATTTTCCTTTTTTAAAAATGTGGGCCTAAAGTGCACATACAGTCTCAAGAAACTAAGTACTGTTGATTAAGTCTGCATACATCCTGCACATTGGCCACTAAAGTAGAACTAACTTCTAAGAAGGGGGGAAAAATCACTAAATACATTAAATAAAAACCAAAAACAGGGCATGTGAGAGGGTTCCTGAGCTCAATCCTGAGAACCCACATGGCAGAAATATTTTCTGACTTCTACAAGTGGCATATTCAAGATGTCTCAATTGGAGGGCATGAAACAAGACAGTGGCTGAGTAAGAATGGCCGACAATCTCCCCTGCCACATACATATCAAGTTGAACAGCTATTTACAAACTAACTGATCAGAACAGAACAGAAGTCAGTTATCATTTCAAAAGAGTTCAATATAGTAACAAGTCACAGTAACCACAAGGCAGACATCAGTAACTGACAATGCCACCAAGACAGCCTGTGTGTGTGTGTGTGTGTGTGTGTGTGTGTGTGTGTGTGTGTGTGTAGGGGGAGGGAGACACAGATAGAGACAGAGAGACAGACAGAGGATAAACACAACAAAACTAGATATTTTACATAGAAAACCTCTCAAATAACTATAAAATACTATAACAGTAAATACAGCAAAGATGCAGAATGTAAAATCAACAAAAATCAACAACATTACTCTGTTGAACAACAGTAAGTATCTGAAATAATATCAAGAAAGCTATCCTATTTATAGTAATTATAAAAATAAAACATCTAAGACTAATACCTAGGTGAAGGAGCTCAACACTTTTAAACATTTTAAACATTTAAACATTTTAAACATTTTAAACATTTTAAAGAGGAAATAAAAAAGAAAAAAATACGTTTTATATTCATAGACTATAAGAATTAACATTGTTAAAAGTGTCAACAGTGACTTCCAGAGTCAACACAATCTCTAAAGTATCAATGCCCTTCTGTACAGAAGTGAGTAAAGCAATCCTAAAATTTACATGAAACTAGGAAAAGATTACTAAAATTTATGTGAACCCATGATGACAAGGGAGGGAGGAAGGGATGGTGGAGGAGAGAAGGGGAAAACAGGAGTAAAAAAAGAATGGAGAGGGAGACAGGAGAGAAACAGTAGACAAACTCCTAAACTCTGAAGTTAAATTACTTACTTAGAATTGTTCCAAGAATTAAAGGTAACCAGATAAATAAAAACACGATAGCTCTTTACACAATAACTTACTTTCTGCCTAAAAATTACACTCATTCCAAAATTCTCACACTGGCTGTGTATAATAATCAGCAAAAGAAAAAGGCCCCATCAATATTACATTATTTTTCCAACCATATGATGTATCCAAACAGAACAAATTGTTCAAGTTTGAATGGACTCCATTACTGTGGAGAAGATAGCCTGACATAAAAGTGAAGATGCCTAATCAGCACAGCCACTTATAACCAGCTGGAAGCAAAACTATAGTTCATTCTCCCATTTACTCCCCAGAAGTGCCCAAATGCTCTGACTCAGCCATTTTCTTTCACCAGTAGAGGAAAGACAAACTAGATGACATGATGTGGTTATTCAAAGCCACAAACTGCTGAATTTTGAAAGGGAGCCTGGAACAATGAACATAAACGACTTTTCAAAAGGAATTCAGCCAGAAAACTTTTTTTAAGCTTTTAAAAAAAGATATTCAGTCCTAATGTGTTTAGGAGTGTGGCTAATTCTGTGCCAAACCCACTGGGTAGAGTGCCACAAATATTTGGGGAAACGACACGGGTTTTGTCCATCTTGCACATCAAGTGCGCCTTGGAGAGGCTCACAGAAAGCTCAATGAGCAGGCTCTCTGATAATGCATCTTCTCTGTTAACCTGCTCTTGTATATTATATTCTCTCAGAAAATAGCAGCTTCAGATGTTTCCCCCTAAAGAAAATTAGCAACTGAAATTTTAGGAAGGCATTTTATGACTACTTTCTATAGAAAGCAAATAAGTAGTGTTATGAATAACGAATCATCTGGTAATAGAATGGGAATTTTACAGATAACTGCCACAATTTAAGCCCCCAGAAAAGTAATGATACGGTTCCATGAGAAAAAGCCTCTTTCCAATGCCACAGTGCTAGAAGCACTCAGGTGTTTCACACCCTGCTGCATTAAGCCAAGTGTTTCTGTCCTCTGTGCAATTGGTACGTATGAGAGCTATTGGATCTGAGGAGGGCCTGGGAAATCCTTATCAGTTAGCAGACTAAAATAAGCCATGTTTAATTAATTTCTTGGTTCTTATTTTCTACAAATTCTAGAACTATAGTTTGTGACCAAGAGTTCTATCACGTAGCTTATAGTAGTGATGATGATAAATACTGATGTCATCTATGAGACAAAACACATGGGCATATCTGCAAGCCACTAGTTTGGGCTGGGTGAGATGGGAGGACCCACCCTAAACACCAACTGTAACATCCCATGCATTTGGGTCCTGGACTGAATACAACTGTGAAAATCATCTCTCTGCTTCTTAACTCCAGATGCAATGTGACCAGCATCCAATGATCCTGCTGCCATCTTGTCCCAGCCATAATTGACTGTGTACCTTAGAACCTAAGCTAATAAAGAAAACCACTCTTCCTTTAAGTTGCTTCTTGTCCTGTATTTAGTCACAGCAACAAGAAGAAAGACAAAACACCACAGCTTAACCCAGCAATACATCATCAGTGACAAATGTAGATAGTAAAACATTCAGAAGATACTTAGGCCAGAAAAAAGAAAATGTAATTTTATTTACTCAAAAATACAGATTCATAATTATGAGCTCCCTTCATAAAGTAAGTGAACCCCAGTGAACTGAGGGGGTAAAGTGGCACACAGCTGACAGGTAGGCACACCTCCAAGTGGCACACAGCTGACAGGTAGGTACACCTCCAGGGTGCAGATTATCTGGGTTTGAGACCCACATTGTATCTTTCCATCAGCACTCCTACAGGACCTAAAGTGCTAAGCTCTTTTCAATCTTCAGACGTTTGAGCTCAGTATCAGAAAGGGCCACATTACAGTCACTCAGCAGCAACATACAGATTGACGAAGCATCACCTTAAAAAGCAAAGCTTTAACAGCACCAAAAGTCCCCCTACTATCCAAGTCAAAAATTCAGAGATAATAATCTTTTAATAATCCAAACCATAGAGACTTCATTATTGTGCATTTAAGGAAATAAATCATATAACTAAGTATGGGTGAAAACATTTTTAAGATGTAATATGAATAGACAGCAAGAGGAAAATTCAATGACTGAGGCTTTACTGAAAAGAGTAATACGAAACCATGTCACAGTATCTAAAGCAAAGATCTGAGCCAATTATTTTCTGGTAAACAATGAAGGGAAGAGAAAAATGGGATGTAAAATAGTAAATGTTATTATGTTAAAAACTGATTTTTAAGAGGGGCATAGTTTCTTACTTCCTAAATTCTCTAAACCCCAAACTCAAAAATCTTCTAGAAGCTGAACTTATTTTTTTCTATAGTTTTGATTTTCTGACTTCAACATTTATTTTCAGATAATTCTAACTGTGTCTCTTACAACAAAAACAGCTTCTGCATTAAATTCAAGAGGAACAAGAGAGGGGAATGACGCCCAAGTCTGTGTCTCTAATGGGAGTAAGGCATCTCCTCCTAGCTGTTGCATCTTGCATAGAAGACTCATCTCCGCTTTATCATCTTCCCTGAGAAGTACACAGCTGGCCTATCGATAGCGATCTTTCTCCTCTGAATTCGATACGGCTCAAGTTATTTATTAGTCATGTGGAACTTAGTATTGCTACTTACTGATACTAGTAGGATTTTTCTCACCTGTATCCCATTTGGCAGTACCATTCAAAAGTTTTAAAGTAAGCATGCCCAGAAATTTTTCTTCTGGGAACCTTGCCCAAGAAAATAATTAAAGACATGTTCAAAGATTTCTTAAGAAAGATACTTAAGACAGAGCTATTCTTAATTTCAGAAAGTTAAAAACCCAAAATGATTTAAAGGATTAAATCATTAAATACATTACAAAGAGAAACATAAGATATTAAGTATCTACTGAAATTTTTTCTTTATGAATACTAAAAAAATTTAAAAACCAACACAAAATGAAGATCCATCTACATTTAAAATATATGTATGGAAAAAGATTTGGAAGTTTATTTTTAAATGTTCTTTTTGCTAATGTATGTATCTTCTGCTATTTCTGTAACCATCCTGTATTAGTCTTTGAAATAAAAATCAAATTCAAAGTTCTATGTATCTAGGTTCATGTTAATTATTGTTTGTACTTCCAAAGTTTCAAAGGACACAGTGTGGAAAAAAAAAGTTGTTCCCATTGATAACATAACTTGGCACAGAAATAGGGGAAGGGTAAGACTTGGTGGGTGAGGATATATGGGTGATGGTTATTTCAACAGTTTTTAAAAACTAGGAGTTGTAGTGTGCCCATGTGACCATATGACAGCACTTGGGAGGACAGAGCAGTAGCATTGCAAGGTGGAGACCAGTCTGGGCTACACACTGAGATTCTGTCTCATAAACAACAGGAGGAAACAAAAATATAAGCTAAGTTACCCCCAGTCTGCTTAGGGCCTGCCCACCTTCCTCTTCCTGTTGTCATGTGCCATGGTTAGCCTACTTCTTTCTAATAGGATCCTGTGATGGACTAGAATGGCTGTAGAATATAACCTGCCACAAAGCTAGCATCGGTCAGGATACATACATGGGTAGAAGAGTATTAGGATGAAAAGTAGCTGAGAATCTCATCTGGCAGAAATACAGATAACTCTAGGATCACTATTAGAATATTAGGTTTAAATTTATATTTAAATTGCAATGGTTGTCCATTCATGGTTCATGATTCAAATACTAGGATAAAGTACTTATTTTCTTAGAGAAGGCTTTGCAGCAATCCTTCCGGCCTTTATTTGATGAGGCTTTCTTGACTACTTCATGTGAAGTCAATTCCCAATTCTGCCTCCACCAATTCTTTCAAGATCTTCATAATCAACTGTGTCCTACTCTTCTGCTTATATCCTTATGATTTATCTGTCTGCCAGCAGTGTATGCTCTATGAAAGCTGGGGTCTATTCTCCTTTTCACTGCCAAAGAGCCAGTTCTCAGCACATCAACTACCTGCACACATCGAGTAAATGCTGAAGAACCAGCAGAGGACACTTCCCATGCTCTGGGCTTATGACGTGGACATCTCTGTGTACAAACAGACCACACTGCACTAACTTCACTACATTATTCATTTCAACCAAGGCAGTATAACACTTTTGCAGAATAGTCTAAATGTAGAAACTGATATTGTGAATATTAAGCACTTAATAAATAATTCTGCGAAGGAAAGTAATAGGAGACATTCCAGCAACATTCTACTCAGTTGTGTGCTGACTTAGAAACTCCTACCAGCTCTGCCTTTACTAATTACAAGGATTTCCACACTGTATCACTAACATGCTGCAAAGTTTACATCAATATTCCAATACTAAATGTGAGAAAACATTCAGTAGTCTCTTGATTCCCAGAACCTCAGGTAGCTCACGTATCACCCCTTGCTAGAATAACTACTTTTTTACTATCAACGTTTCTTGAGATCATTCTGCAGAACCAGATGAGGTTTAAATCCTCATGTATTAATTTAAAAAAGGCAAAAAGAAAAAATGATATATTTTTCTATCAATCAGAAACAGGTTTAATTACAGTGTAGTTCTTAGGAAACTTTAGCCAACACTTACAGGGTTCAGAACAGGGAGGTAATTATATATTATAATAATAAGATCAAAACAAAAACTGGTACCTGCCACGAATAGTAGACTGCTCAGATTAAACATATTTTAAAATAATATGGGTGCTTGGAGTAGAGGAACATCAGAATGTCCTTTTACTTGAAAACTATACTATCAGGGGAACAAAGATGCTGCAGTTAAAACTACTACACCAACCCTTCCGAACGTTTCAATGTTGTAAGATATGGCTGTGATCTAGGCTAGAAGACAAAGATCTAAGAAAATCTGTCAATGTCTGCTGTATGCAGGGCTTTACAGGAATATGGTGGAGTGGAGTGGACTCCCAAGGATATTACGGCAAGGAGTTCACATAAGCTTAACTTTGGAAAGAGGGTGTATTAGATTAGAGTTCCTGCCCTGACGAGAGAGGTGTGTGCGCGCGCGCGCGTGTGTGTGTGTGTGTGTGTGTGTGTGTGTGTGTGTGTGTGTGTGTGTTGTATATAACAGCATAAAACAAAGATCAACATCACTGTACATCATAGAAATATAATACAAGGGGCTGCTGAAGGAACAGATTTTATTGTGGTGACAGTACAGATCTTCAACTTCCCTGATTTTCCTCTTCTCTTTCTCTTTTAGAAGGCACAGAAAAGAATTAGGTAAAATTACAGACTGGTCTAAATGACAAGACAATGGGTGGGTATTTAGAGGTATAGAAAAGCTTCCTGATACAAAAATCCCTGGTGCTTAAATTGTCTGTGGTGAGCCACTGTAGACCAAGTTCAATGTCTCAGTGCCCAGTCTGGGTCTTTATTTGTACCCTTCAGTCAAACAAATGCAGTGTAGACATTTTTTTCTGCATAATTTACAACTAATAATAAGCAAGCATGCGCTAACTCATTTAAAAAAAATCTTCAAAAGTTTTACACTTATCCCCAAGTATTGACACTTTAAAATTAAAATTTAAAATAATTGTATCAGAGATGTTTTCCCTTATAAATTTTAATTTATAAGACCATGGCAGTAGACCTAATGGAGAAGAATGATCACTGTAGTGTATTTCATAAAATCTGCTGTTCCTTTTATGGGAAAGACTATTACTGCTTATGGAATCAGTACTAAGAATGTATAACATTCTCAATGCCTCAATTCTCAGAATTCTGTTGGAACTAAAAAAAAAATATCATGGAAAAAAAATGTAGTACAGGAAGATGTCTAGAGTTTACTATAAATGAAAATGCAAAAAAAAAAAAAAAAAAAAACAGAGTAAACTTAGATCAGAAGCCTAATAATCAGAAAAGCTTTGGACTGGGGAAAAGGACAAGGGATAGCATAAGAAGCTCACCTCTCACCGCCATGCCTCGTCCACATTTTCTTTCATTAAACATCCACACATTGTTTGAAACTGGCAAAATCTTTTTGTTGTTATTGCTCATAAATAATTGGGAAATTTGGTAAAGAGTCAGGAGGCCCCTTTCAGACTGACAAACATACCTACATCATAATTTTGCATGGTATTTTTAGATTTTTGAGATTCTTCTAACATATATCTGCAGAGTCAAGAATAAAAACAATTTCTGCTCTGCAGAAAATTTGAACATAAAACTATTTCTCCTCCCATATTAAAAACTTAAATATCTAAGTTTAAGCTAGAACAACTTCTTGCTACTAATCTACATGTAGAATATTTATACTCCACAGAAATACATCAGCTTCTGTCACAAACTACTTTAACTAATTTGTTTTCACACCAAAGATCAGCATGCACCCAAACATATTCCTGGCATCCCAACTATCTGAAAACATTAAATCTTACAATTTAGTATTAACTTTATTAGTCTTCAAATGACTTCCAAAGAGAGACAACTCAAGTCTTCAAAGTTGCTCATTAAACAATTACTTACACTGATAAGCTAAACAAGAATCAAATACATGGACACAATCTAAAATTTTAAAAGAGAAAAAATATTAATGGACTATTATATTACTATAATAGCATTAACAGAAGTTAGATATAATGGCATGACAGGGTACAAAGATAGTGTCAAACATAAATGCCTCTCACATAAAGCAATGTCACCCAAGGAGGCTAGATAACTACAAATGACAGAGTAGAAAGCACAACCAAAAACTGAAACACAGAGAAGTCAAGAGGGCAGTTTCATAAACCTCCAATCTGCCTTTGAAGTTTCTCCAAATAGTTTTGTTTTAAATATTTCAGAGATAGAAGACAGATAAAGTGAAAGAGTGGCAGGCTTACAATGAAGCAAATGCATTATTTATATTATAAAGCAGACCTGACTTTTTTCTGTATCGGCCAAGCTGCAATAAGATTAATTAGCAAGCAGAGGTCCAGGTAAATGAAAACTAGTTAACAACCCCCTTCCCTCTTTTTTCCCATCAACCAAAGAACACACACAGGCTGGACCTAGGCCTCCCTGAACATGTGTAGCAGATGTGCAGCTCACTCTTGGTTGGGTACAGAACAACTGGACAGGAGCTATCCCAAAAGCTGTTGCCTGTATGTGGGATATGTTCTTCCAGCTGGGCTGCCTTGTCTGGCCTCAGTGGGAAAGGATGCACCCAGCCTCGAAGACTTGATGTGCCTGGGTGAAGAGATACCCAAGGAGCCCTCTTTAAAAGGAACAATCTTATTGAAAGACTTTAAAAGGACAATTGCCACCCCACGCCTGTCTGGTTTAGATTTCAGGAGTAGCTTAGCAGTTACTCTCTTCAGCAAACTTCCTAATCCACTAGGCTCAAGGGAGAGCCATCATTTCCTATGTCTGACCTTCCTACCACAGCTCCAGGCATTCAAATCACAGCATTCATCCATTCCAAGTTTCAACACTATGTACTTAACTCTTTGGAACCACAACTGAACTAAAAGCTCTGTGAAAGCCAGGAATGGTATTTTCTGTTTAATCTTTTGTACTCTGTGCCTGCATTTATTATAGATAGCACATGACAGGTACTAAATCATTCTTTATAGAAACAATATATGAAGAGAAATTACAGCCACTCAAGATACAAGTAAATCTGGTGTTTCATTTCATTTTGTTTTTTGTTTTATTTTACTTTATTTTGTGTGTGTGTATGTGTGTGTGTATGTGTGTGTGTGTGTGTGTGTGTGTGTGTGTGTGTGTATGTGTGTGTGTATGCGTGTGTATGTGAATGTTTATTTGTGTGTGAGTGCTGGCAGAGGCCAAATGAAGACAACAAATACCCTAGAACTAGAGTTAGAAGCACTTTTGATAATATAAATTAAGTAGAATATGTAGATTAAATAATGCAAAATACTCTTACTTGTAGTTGTTTCCATCACAGAGATAAATACTTTTTATCATTCAAGCATTGTAACTACAATACATGGGCTACTTGAAATGAAAATCATGTATGATCCCAAAGGCAACTGCATAAGTCAGTCTTTTCCTGCTAAAATATAAGCAAGCTTCAAAGTTTATTAGAGGTAAGAACAATGACTGTGTACTGCTCAACAGACCAATGAATGATGTCACAAAGACAACCAAACAAAACCCCCGATTTTTCCTATGAGCTTGTTTTGTCTCCACTTTAGTAATAACAACAAAAACCCTAACATCTATAAATTCTACTCCACAGGCTCAAAAAGGAAAGAGAAGGAAAAGCCAGAGAAAACTAGACTGATTTTTTTAAACAGATGAAAATGAGGAAAAATTCAGAGAAGAAAACAAGATTTTTTTGTTTAGATCTGCTTTAAAAAGAAATATACTTAAGCTTGAGGCTTGAGGCAAAGCTTGGCTCACCCTGGCACTAACCCTCCTGTATTATGAGTACATTCCCTGCTCCTTGCCCCCACTGCAGCTATTTCTGGGGATAAAGTAAGGTGCTTTCTTGTTTAAAGTTCACACCTGGGTACACTGTATTTCCACCATTTCTATCCCCTCCCCCTCTCTCCTATGTAGGAGCCTTAAGTGTTACTAGGACCACAACAGGCAAGATCTGTCTCTGCGGTGCACATTAAAGGGGTCAAATGATGAGCACTGGAACCCCTGGAACCTCAGCACAAGAGACAGCACTGGGGATAATTCCACAGAAGCCTGAGGGTTGTGCAAATTCTCCTGCAGCTGTGCAATGAACTGAAGAGGACAGAAATAAAAACTTTTAAAATCCTGTCAGACTTCCCTGAGGAAGAACTACTGACCACAGATTTGGTCATTCTTCACTAAATCGGCTCACCTTTTCCATGTAGAGACTCTAAAGTGTTATTTATGATGCATATTTATGGACAACAACAAAGTAAACTTTCAAATGAAACCAATACATACTAGTTCAAGACTCACAGCTATTTTCTAATTGCTCTATCTAGTTCCTTAAGACTAAACTCATCTTTGGAAACACTATGTTTATGTTCAAAGAATATACTTCTGGGAGAGTCATGATAACCAGGATCAGCATGAGAACAGTTTATACTAAATGGAACCCAGAAAGAGCACAGCAAACAAATCTATAAGCATGCAGTGAGTTGACATCACAAAACCTTAGTAAATCATTAAGTCTGTGACAGGCAAAATAATAATAATAATAATAATAATAATAATAATAATAATAATAATAAAATAAAAATAAAAATGTAGCCGAACTGGAACAACACAGGATAAGTGTACCTAGATTATATCTGTAAAGAGTAGTAGGTGCAGCAATTACTACTGCTAAAACTCACTATGACTGGTCTTCTAAATACTTGAGCTAAGTTATAGACTACTACTTGTACCTTATCATAAATCCTGCTTTCAATTCTACAGATGATACATAGGGTTTACCTTGTATATCAATTCATCTTGATTGATAGAGGATATGTTAAGAAGCATGATTTGAGCTACTTGGAAAGAAATATAAATCAAACATGTCTTCCATAGGACATGAAACAGCAGTAGTAATGTATCTGCTAACCACAGTCTAGTGCAGTTACTCTGAATTACTATTAACACCCCTGCTCCAACTCCCAAGCAACATCTAGCAATAGCTAAAGACATTTTTCGTGTCAACTCAGAGGGTGGGGGATATGGTACTCCTGGTAGCCACACGTAACGTGAAACTACCTATAGCCCCCAACTATCCCTACTACCTGAGCCAGAATACCAACAGTCCTAAAGCTAGTCAGGACATGACCCCAGGATCTTCAGTCACATATCATCAGATGTGTCTTCAATTCTCCTGATCAGTTTCTCTCAGAGTCACGGCAGTTTCCTGTAATGTGACTGATGTATTAGAATTAGGGAATCAGTTTCATTACACTAATATTTTCTGTGATCACAAACATAATAGGCTGCACACACATGTGCGGCACGCACGCTTACACACACACACACACACACACACACACACACACACACACACACACTCTTAAATATATTGAAGAAATAAAATCCTGTCCATACTCTCTTCAACAAAGCCTATTTCTTTACTATCAAGCAACCTGAGTAACTTTAATCTTCCAAATATATAACCTCTTATACTTTAGCTTTTATTAATGTATCTGAAAAGAGTAGCACATCTTATCCTTATACTTTTATTGATGTATACTTATATATCAATCAATTAAGAAATTCAAATGCTTAAAGGCCTTAATATTCATGCCATTAATACTGACAGTGAGAGGAGAAACTGGAGCTGCAAGTGTTATTATAAAAAGAGAACCAAATAAACTCAGGCTTTCTAAAAGATATATGAGACTAAACAAACCACGTTAGCTGTAGTAGGAAATGCTACCATGTGGCAACAATGACAGAAACATGTAACAAAGCCTTTTGAATGATGACTCAGAAACTGAACCCAGATCACATACTTCAGTGGCACAAATATGTATATAACTTTTAAAGTCCTAATAAAATTATTTCTACCCAAGGTGTTTCTTAGAATATCTAAAAAAAAAAATCAGGAAAAATTATATACAGAAGATTAGAGTCAGATACAGAAAGACTGCTGATACTTTAACGATTTGTTCTACTTTTTAGAGCAGTGTTATGCAAACAGACACAATATGGCTGCAGAACAAACTGGAGGAACCAGATGATGTTCTCCTACAGAGTTACATTACACAGAAGCAACTGGACCCATGCTGCAAACCAAGTTATCAAGAGAGCTCCGCTAGACCAGTCTTGAATGGATGGAGCTGGGGGCAGTCTTCAATATGAGCACTAAGGCAGCACGTGGATCATTCGGATGTCACACATGAGCACCAAGGCATTTAATAGAGCAGTGTGTGTTAGTTTTTATAAGTCACTTCTCAATGTTAGAAACATGGCCCAAATCTAATAGCAAGTCGCTGAAGGTCTGAATATAACTACATTCGCATAAGTAAATTTTTCCTTTTACCAATAAGCACAGTTTGTATAAGCACTAACTCAGTGTCTATCTACAGCATGGCTTTCCAAGAAGATAATTTGTTTGAGATCTTAACTCTAGACTCCAGGGGCTATATGAGGGGTCCCATCAACCTTTGTCTTCACATCAAAAATATTAACTGTCATTGCTACCTAACTTCTATTAAGTGATTTAGAAAAACCCATAAAGCTTAATACTCAATACAAGGTATTATAACACATAGTACTCTGAAAAAAAATACTAAGTTAACTCATACTATTATTCAATTTACCACATTTCATTTAATTTTGGCATAGAGGCAAATAGATAATAGATAGACAAAAGAATTTGGTTGTTTACATGGAAGATTTCTATTATTTTATTTGCTAATATGAAAAAAGAATATGAAAGTATGTAGCGGGATTTTTCCCTAATTGATTGATTGGGTAATAGGAGAGGAAGAGGGAACACACCCCTTTGGACGGAGAGGCAGGAGCAAAGCAGACAGGATGAAGACAAGGGACTGTTAGATCCGGTAGCAGATTTCTAACAGAATAATGGATGAACTTAGGATGACAGATTCGGCGCCCAGCAATTGTTTTACCTATTGATTCTAAAGTAAGATTGTCTGGTGTTCTCCATTTCACTGTGATTCAACTGAGAACCTCAGTGATGCAGGGGTCAGCGAGAGTGCGCCCCCAGGCAGCCGCAGATACTTGGGACTGCTGAGAAATTTGGTAGCAACTAGCCTCGGAGGTTGGATGACTGGGTACAGCGGTTCAGCCAGCGGCAAGCAAACCTCAGGAAGTTTGGTGGACTGCCACATGGGGATAGCCATGGGGGCAAGGAGACCACTGCAGCCAGAGAGTAGCCGGCAATAGCGTGGATTGAATTTTCTTAATTATAACACATAACAAAAATATAATTTCCTCTTTTAAATTTCAGAGACTTTTGGTTTTTAAAAAATTATATTTATTTATATACCTATTCACTCATATATTTGTGTAGAGGTTATGGAGGATGTGTTCACGTGTGGAGATCTGTAATATGCATTATACTGGAAAACTGTCAGGTACAGGCTGAGATTTTACAGCTGAGAAGCTGGAAGTAACCTGGTCCCCTCACTTCAGACCCAAGCATGTTTATGTCAGGTGTCCTCCAACACCCCTTGTCTGGGGGTGGGCAACCCAAACCAGAACTCTGTGACAGGAAAAGATAACAGGAAAAATCCAAGAGAAAAAACATTGTACCCTTGAGAACAGTTAGAAAATAAACAATTTCCAACAGAGGCTAGTAGTGTTTATAACTATGACATAAAAATCCCTGCAGTAGAAAAAGCAGCTCATCCACAGAGAGAAAGGGCAATTGGGAAATCCAGCTGACTGCTTAAACTTCCCCAGCCAACTGTTTCTGCTGGACACTGTGAGGGTTAGATTTGATGATGCTATTGCTAGCTGTTGCTATTTGTTCTTTTAGTTGGAAGTCCTGCCCAAGGGGTGCTTTGTTCTGCTTCATCTGGCTGCCTTAAAGAAGAGTGTCTGAAATAACATTGTAGATTGTTCTCCAAACTGTGCAGTAAGAAGTCAACTGCCAGTACCTTTATCTGCTGGCCCACCTCACTTGCCCAGTTTTTTGTTTTCTAAAACAAGGTTTCACTTTATAAGTCACTCATACAGCCCTAGATGGTCTTTAACTTATGGTGACTCTCCTTTCTCAGCCTCCTAAATGGTGGAATTTCAGGTATGTACCACCAAAATCAAGTTGTCAAAGATAATTTTTAGTAGCATTCTCATCAAAATCCATTGATAGTTGATATCAATAAAACCTTGCCTGCTTGTACTTACTGTACTTTATAAATTATTCAAGTATAAAGGATTAAAAATGAGGGCGGAGAAAAGAGGGGAAAGAATGAGTAAACAGAACTCGTGTATCATAGTTATTTATGATAACAAGAATTATAAAAATAACATTAAGCAAAGTCCTTAAAATGAGCAGAAGAGTATAAGATGCAGGCAAAACAAGTAGGATTTTATAGGGCATTAAATGTAAAAAAAAGAGAGAGAGAGAGAGAAGAAATCTCTTGAAGTAATAGTTTAGTAGTCACTGAACTCATTAAAATAGAAAGGGCCTATGTATAAACTTTGCATTCAATGAGACTAAGGGAAAGAACACACCTCATCCTGTGTTTTATATCTTCACTCTCCGATTCTTCGGAACTTCTGTGCTTATCTGGATCTGGAAGTGTGCTTGGATCAAATCCACCATCATCTTCATCACTCCAGTCCAGAAAGGCTTCCTCTTCATCTTTGACCTAAGAAAACACAAGGAGAATCATGATGTAAAAAGCCAACTGACAATGGGAGAATCGTGACATAAAAGGCTAGCTGACAATAGTCAACTTTCAGTACAGACTCAAATACTCCTCAAGAACTCATTATAAAGGCCTTGAAACAAGACTTAGAATTTCAACATTTCTAAAGACAAAAAAAAAAAAAAATCTGTATTATTTCAAAATTACAATAAAATATAATCCAGAAAGTATAACTCTACTGAGTTCCTTTAAATTACAAGAGGTGATCAATTTTACTTTTTTCGTGTAACTTACTTATCAAAAAAGCATGATGTCTAATTCTCTTACACACACACACACACACACACACAGAGAGAGAGAGAGAGAGAGAGAGAGAGAGAGAGAGAGAGACAGAGACAGAGACAGAGACAGAGACAGAGAGAAATAAAGAAAGAGAGACCGAGAGAGCACACACTCAAAACTACCAAAAGTATTAGTTGAAAATATCAAAGGCCAGAAATGAGAACATATTTGTCGGATTTTTATGACAAATGTCTAAATTTAAAAATACAATCAGATCTGTAAGATCTGGAATGTCAGTGTAGCCATCAAACGAGTAAGAGCAGAGGGAGCGGGAGAGCGGCACTCTAAGTCTCCTCTGACAAGTAAGAACAGAGGGAAGCAGAGGGGAGCGGGAGAGCGGCACTCTAAGTCTCCTCTGAGCAGAGTGGGCAAGGACTGAATAACGCAGAATGGCAGCTACATATTCAAGGGACGGGCATCATGTGTATCAAGATGGTTTCTGGAGTATGAGTTCGGCCACCTGGTGTTTACACACAAATCTGCTACATGAATTAGATATATATGAGATTCAAATTTGGAGGTCTAAATAAGCTTCCTTCACTTAACATCTTTATAAATCTTTTTAGACCAGGTATGACAAATCTAATGTTTTTTTTATTCAACTGATTAAGGCTAATAATGAATAAACTAATTCATTCACTATATTTGTTAAGTTTTGGGCCATTATTTCTTTACACATTTAAGTCATTTTCTCACCTGTACAAATAGGATTACGTACAAATGTGTACTGGACTTCTTTACAAGTCTCCTAAAGAAGACTTCATTTTTTGTTTTAATTTTTTGTTCTAATTCTGAACAGGCTTACTTGTAGGAGATCTTCAGGGGACCTGTCCTTTTCTCCTGATACTGTGCTTCAGGCTCTCTAGCAAATACAGATGATTAATTACACATTTAGTTCTAGGATGTCCTGGTTGGTGTTGTTTTCTTTCATGGTTTTTATACAGTTAGCATTGTTCTGTGGAGATTACCTGTTACTCAACAGTATTCTACTTTTCTTTAATTTGTTGAACACCTTTTTCTTTATTTCTTTAAATAATTGGTCTATGCTAAATTTCAAGGTAGCTAAGAGGTTGTTTCTACTGATTACATTTTTATTATTTATGAATTATATAAATGCCTGCTATTAATTACACATCTGATATTTTTATAAATAATAGGGTACTGTAAACAACATACTACAGAAACACTAGATTTTGTCCCATTTTCTATGGATAGATGAGTTTATATTAAATATAAATTAATCCATGGTATGTATGTAGATGCGTATTTGTTTTTAAAGCAAAATGTTCTAAAGGTCCCTCCAGAGTTTGTAAAATGTGAAACTTGACCAAATATTTAGGCAGTTGGTCCTACCTCCTCAACTGGCTTCTGGCTAATTTCTAGCTGCTCTTTTGGCTTTGAGAGTCATCTATAATCTGAACAGTTCAAACAAATTACTTTGTTCAACTATATAACATCTACCATTTAGTATGGCTTTTAGCATTAATTCTCTTAATTTAATAAAACAAGAACATATTAGTAGGTGAGCTGTGGTAATAAGATCTCACTTGATATTCCAATGTGAATATTTATAAGAAAGTGGTAATTGAGAATAAGATTTTACTGTCAAACAGGTATTATTTGAATTTGTAATGATCAATACTTGCTACTTTCTAGCCAGTCAGATCATACCCACCATACTGTCTGCTCTGAACTACACTCCATTTATGACAATGACAAATGAATTCAAGGTAGCAATTCTTTTCAGAAACACAATTTCTAACTACTATCAATTTAGAAAAATTAGAATAAAAGACATTTTAATACTAATATTTTCTGTCTCTTGGTCTCTTCTTAGAAAGACTAGAAATATATAACTACAAAATGTGTAACACCTGTATTACAAAAAGGTATGCTGCGCATCTAATGTTTTTATTTTAAAACACAATTTTTACTGCAAAAACAAAAATGCTATAAAAGTTACTCCTAAATTTCTGGGAAGTTTTAACTTGGATGTATATTCTCTCTGGTCATAACAACAAAGAAAATTATATTCTAGCTGTTCTGTCTTTTCGTGATTTCATAAATTGTTTAAAAGATAGTTTGTAAATATAATACCATCACCGTATTTCCTTGTAGACTCATTTTCACTAGAGACAACACAAATATACTGTTGTGCATGTATCAACTCACAACTGATGGTAAAACGTCACTGTGTTTGCAGAAGCTCCTGAGGGAAAGCACTTAAGGGAAGTAATTAACTAAATTGGTACAACAGAAATGCAACAAAGAAGGTCACTGAAGAATAAAAAATTGGGGGATGACATCAGTACTTTTAAAAGTAGGGGGCAGGACAGTGGCAGTGTATACCTTAAATCCCAGCACTCAGGAGGCAGAGGCAGGTGGATCTCTGTGAGTCTGAGGCCAGAGTTAAGTTCCAGGGCAGCCAAAGCTACACAGAGAAACCTTGTCTCTAAAACCCAACCAGAGACCTAAGAACTAGCAAGCTCTTTCTACTGCTACCATTGAAGGATCTAGATCAGATTCATTTTCTCTGCCCACTAACAAATTAAAAGGCGAGAACAATCTAAATCTAAATCACAACAGGCAGTAGTCCAGAAACTCTCAGATGCAACAGACAAAATTAGTCCATGAAGAAAGGCTTTTATGAGGTATGAGGAGGCATGCACTGCAAGGCCTACACACAAAGAAAGACCTACAAAGGAGAGGGAATAATCCGAGCTCAAACTCCAGGCCTCTCCTTGAGGACTAGGGCTTTTAAGGATCTTCTGCCTTCCACCCCTGAATTAGGATTCATCAATTTGACAAGCTCACAACTCTGGCAAACATATCCTGATCTGTCCCTAAGCTTGATAGTCCATCAGCAGAGCAATCCTGTCAGCTTGACAAAAAGTCTATCAGGCTTTTTGTTTTAATCTGCTAGGTTTTTGTCTCAGGTTGGAAGAATGAGGAAGCAGTCAGATATCTTGGAACTTCAGCATCTTTATTACCTTGCTATATTGTGACCCTTCTCCCTCTCCGTCTGCCTACTTAATCTCATTCCTACTCCCTCACTTCCATGTAAAATTATAGCAAAAGGCCAACTATCTTCAAACCAGTAACTAGATCATCAATAGACACTCAATGTTCTAACCCCTTAATATTGGACTTCCAGTCTCAACAGTTGTTAAAAAAAATGTTTGGTTTTGAATTACCAATATATACTTTTAATTTACCATCCCAAAGTGACTAAAGATGTACAAATTTCATTGTAAGAGAATCAATAAGCTTAAAATACAGTTGTATATATCAGATCCAAAAATAAATATGAATCCCTATAGTCTATTGAAGCAGGATAAGAAATATTGTGAAGACATTTTACAAACATGACAGAGTTTGAACACTTGTCTCCAATACCTATCACTTTTTATGTTGAAAAATCTGGGTTTATGTTACTGTTTTCAGTGTTAAAAGAAAAACTCTTGTGAATCATATCCTTGTATGCCCAACAATCTTCAATATGTTCTTGATTAGAAGCTTTTACTCTTGACTCTAGACAACTGGTCATGTCACAGAGCACAGTTGGAAGATGATGCAGACACATCATTAGTGGGGAAGCCTGAACTATGAACAGATCTGTCTACATAAGAGCAGCTCTTCTGTGTTGGTTTTCTCCACCTTTCTCCCCCCCCCCAACTCTGTATCTTCACACCCGCCTCCCAAAACACAAATCAAACCTATTGGTTATTCAAGCTTAACCCTTCTTTAAAAACTCTCACATAGTTTTGTCTGTGTTTTTCAGAACCCAACAATATTTCCTGACACACTTTAAGTCACTTACAATACAATTCCATAATGATATTTTATTGCCTTGGATGTTAAAATCCCTAATGTTTTGATTAGTTCTAGTGAGACCACTGTTTCTTTCAGATATTTTGCTGACTGGCAAATTTATTTTCTCTTTTGTTTATAATGTAGATAGAACAAGAGGAAAAAGTTTATACATACATAGTACTTGCTTATTAGCAGATAATGAAATTTAAGATTGCTACAGTATGTTTGAGTTTCTAGTTTATTTAGAACAGAACATCCCTAAAACATTCACAAACTAAAGTCTGAACTCTAGTGCACAGCTTTAGTATCTTGAAGATGAATATAGACTCTTGTACACTGTTTACAGTTGGAGAATTGAAAATAAATCCTATAATGAAAAGTTAATTTTAGATATGAAAGATAAACTTTGGAGCATATGAATGTCTTCTGACATAAATATTAGCTTAGAAAGGAACACATGCTCAAATCTTACTTGGTATTAAAAAAAACAGTATCACAGTCATGTTCTAGATTAAAGATATGTAGTAACTATTTATTTAGTGCTTATTATGTACAATAAACACATATGACCACATAATAACTTACTCCGGGAAAATTCTGGCCTATGTTCTAAATTACATTTCTCCATTAATAGTCTGTAATATTCAGACATAGTTCTAACGTAAAGAATAGAGTAAGACATGTTCTACAGGTTACTTATAACTGAAGTGCTATGGAAGGTTACCCAGTGGAGGGCGAGATCTACACCGGCTAGAACTGTAACAGTGGCAGATAATAAGGCAAGCTTCATGTGAGAAGCATCGTTTAAATTATGGTTAATAAATCAACAAAAAGGGATTGGAACAAGCAGAGAAACCCCTAAAAGGGGGTTTTGAAAGATAGCATAACACAAGCAAAGACAAAGAATACAAACAATGTAGTGCGAGGTTGAATCTAGAAACATTACTAGAGAAAGCCCTGCCTATCCCTTCTCCAAGCAGGTAGAGTCCTAAGTTCACAGCCTAAGAAGCAGAAGGCCAGCTAGATGTTACTGTCATTGGTTCCCTCACCCAGGCATTTTTTTCATTAACAAGCTGATATACATGTGGCACACATCTGAGCATGTATGGAGAGAACACACTGGAACAGTAGCCATCCCTAAGAAACTTAGAAAACACTGACTCTACCCTTGCAGCTGTGCAGATTTACTTCAGGTAAATTGTAACCTTACCATACAATTTTATTTGGGGGGAATTTAAACAGTAGTAACGTCTACTTAGGGAGTCTATAGACCAATGAAAAAAAAATAATATAGAGTGCTCTGTACAAAGCTTGGTAGTCAATAAAGATTCTTAACAAATGATGGAAGTAGTAATGCTTTTGTGTAACAGAAAGAAAATAACAGAACTGTTAAAAATTCTAGATAAGCAGGCTGGACTTGAAATCCTGAGTTGACATATTTTCAAATTTCTGAGGAATCAAAATATCTATTGCGTGTGACTTCTGGGGAGAATAGAATAGCTGTCTATTCACCCTAGATAGGGCACTGGTGATAGACCAAAACAGCTATTACATCCAAGTTCAGTTAGTAAACCAGTAATTTTAATGGAATTACACACAACAGTACAGATGAGGGACTGATTACTTGCAGGAGGGTAGATGGCTGAAAGGCAGCTATATCATCAAAAAGTTCATTCCAACACAGATAAAGACTCAGAAATCTGTATCCCTGGAGCTGCCTGCTAGCTAAGGTGCAGTATCTTCTCTTTCTACTAATTGCTTACTGTATGCGTTGGGGGGAGCGTAGGGGGGGACCCACTTTGAATCTTGTGGATTTTGTTTACTTTTTGCGTCCTAGGAGCTTCTCTCTTATCCTCCAGGAGTGAATGTTTCAATTGGGAGGAAATGCTACATAGCACTTATATTAGTCACATTTAGCATTCATAGGTAAAGCATAATAACATCACTATGCAATTCCAACACAGTGGTTTGGTTATTAGGCTGGTGCTAATTTACCCCTTTCCCAAACAAGCACTTCCTCTTTCTCTAAGTCCTTTTCTCTTAAATGCATAATGATGAAGGTGTATGTACATGTTCTTTTCATTTCTAATAGAAATTATAGAGGGTGTAACCATGCACATATCCTCTTTTTTCTATTTATTATAAAATGTAGAAATATGTGAATTTTCATATGCAATATACTCTTGAGATCTCTGTAAATGGTTTTAAAATCTAACAGAAGTTGTTATCAACTTTATTCCGAAGTTACAAGTACTGGGAAAAAATGCCTATTAGAAAAGTCAAAACAACTTAAATCTCACATAGTAAAACAATAACAACAAAAGCATAATAAAAGTACTTTCAGAAAAAAAAAAACAAGGATTGACTTAGCCCAACATATTTCTGAGGATTAGAAACCTGAGGAATGCTGCCAACACGGATTAAAGTCAGGCTAAGGAAGCTGCTATGAGGACTGGTAAGCGAAAAATCTGAAACTTTCGTGTCTGAAACACATTCCCCACTATTTTGGTGTCCTCCTTCAAAAGTAATTAAGATTAAAACACACACACACACACACACACACACACACACACACACACACACACACAATGTCAACAATGTGGCAGTCACTGATGTAATGACATGTGTGTTAGTAGTAAGAGAATACAAATTTTCTAAGAGTACCATAACTGAGCACACCATACTTTAACAAGTAAAGTATTTGCAGAATAAAGAGACAAGGTATTTGGAGAATCAATCCTGGGAGCATGATTCTCAAATATGAGTATGTCAGATATTCAAGTGAACCAAGACATCACAAATTCATCAAAAAAAAAAAAAAAAACAAAAAAACAAAAAAAAAAAAAAACCAACCCATCAGTCTTTTGCTTTTCTTTAGAAAGAATAACAAACAGATCCCTCAATCCCATTTTATCTCTCAAAAATATACTAAATGTAAAAAAAATAAAGATATTTCTGTTTTTTACCTTGGTAGTTAAAGCACAATCTTAGATTGGTTATAATTTCCCTTTACTTTTTGGTAATGAAAGCTTTTATTGTAATTGTACCACTGCCAACTGCAGAATTCACTAGTAACAGTAAAGTATACATTTGGTATATTTTGAGCATATCTTCTAAGTAATTATACTTGTATTTTCCTGGTTATGTTTCATCTATAAAACTGTATTATACAGCCATAATCAAGGCATAATAAGCATATGTATGATTATAAGGCATATAATCATGTGCATGCTTGCATCCTTCACTGGTGTATTTCAGGAGCAGTTAAGCATTTATCCACTGGCACTAGAGTAAGGACACACATACTTCGACAATGTTGTTCTTCTGTACTGACATCATCTGTGCACACTGTAACATACAGTGCTGCCATACTGCACACTGTAACATACAGTGCTGCCATACTGCACACTGTAACATACAGTGCTGCCATACTGCACACTGTAACATACAGTGCTGCCATACAGCACACTGTAATATACAGTGCTGCCATACAGATGATTAAAGAACATCCTGCAAAGAAGCTGAATATTCTGTTACGGTTTTCATCATTTTGATCCTCTCTGAATTTTTTTTATCCAAGTTTGTAAGTTTTTATCATCTCCCAATAGTTCATCAAATCATGCACATTCAATGGATTAATCCGGTCATGAGATTAAAAGCCAGTGTCCAATTAGTTCCCTAAAGGCCACTTCCAAACACTGGAACAGTGGGGTTTACAACTCATGAGCACTTGGGGAGCATTATGTCCAAACCATAATGCCAGAGGGCTGGAATATGGGGGTAAAGAATATGGTCAGTGGGTCTAGGGTACAGTCTGCAAGACGAAAAGGATCTGCTGTCTAACAGCAGTTCAAACTACCATGGATGGTAAATACTAGTTAAAGGTTTATGTCCTTTACACACAAAAATACCTAGCCAAAACCCTTATTTACAGATTTCAAACTCATACACAAGGAAGGAAATACATGTAGGTCTTGGGGAGGCAGGGTAAAACACATTCCCATGAATTGTAGAACAAGTTAATGAAAAAACTAAAACTAAGATCTTTAGTTTATAAGTCTTCCAGCCAAGGTCAGATGAATCACTCTCATGAGAAGATTACAGGACTGCTGTATATTTGGCAAGGATAGAAATTCAAAAATTATCTATCCTCAAACAAGCAACCACAAGAAGATATTACACCATCAACTGGCTTGGATGTCTTTTTGTACACATCAGTCATAACATAGATATAATTTGTTAAGAGAATTTGGTGATAAGTCTGTTAAAGTCTATGGTGTCACTGTAACAATAAATTCAACTCCACTTTGTCCTCTAGAATGAGATGGTAACTTCAAAATCTATGTATCTTAGTGTTTAAACAAGAAACTCTGGTGGCTAGACAGATAAGGATCCATGTATATTTGAATCGTGTATTATATGATATGTACATACCACAAGGAATACACCTAAACCAAATTCTCTCTGGGGATATACAAAAGCTGAAACACACAGGAAAAATAAAGAAAAACTTTAAGTTTTAAACATCATCAAGAGCCTAGGCTGATTTTTGAGGTTGGATTCACCATACATCTGTTAATATGTTTTACCTTTTAAATAAATTTAAGTGTGGCCAACAGCTATACATTTAAAAGTAAATAAACAACAAGAATTACTCTATAGCCATTACTCTCGGTAGCTATTTTTTATGCATATGGCTTTATAATTAAAAAGAAAGTCATAGCAAGTAGATCTATGCAAGCCACTTTCATTCTGTTTCGGGCTTGTTTATTTGTCTGTTTGTTTAGATTTTGTGCTTTTATGTATGTGCTTATGTCTGAGGAGTGAGGTGTAGCTATGTGCCCACACAGGACAAAAAAGGATGGTAAAAGCCCTGGAGTTGCAATTGCAAGTGATTATGAGTTACCTTACGTGAGAACTGAAAACGAATCCTCTGAAAGAGCTGCAAGCTGCTTATTTTCTCTCCAGACCTACCCCAAGTCATTTTCAATTAATGTCTACATTAGTGCTCTGAATCACTTCTCAGGATCATTAAATTTGGGTGAATGGTATATATAAGCATTTTAGTTGTGCTCAGTAAATGGGGAACTGCAACTAAAAGAAAATTGATGTGACTGTCTTTTGTGTAGGAAAATGGAGATGGTGCTCTGGACGGCATGCCGATGTTTGGTCTATAGTTTTATAAGGCTGAAAGCAGGACAGGCAGAACAGAAGCATAACGCATAACCCGCGTCTGAGTGTCTGCTCTATTAGAATGAGACTTTGATCTTATTTTTGTTGTAAACCAGAACTAACAGACTTAGAGTGAAAACTGTAATCCCTTGAAATATTTCTGGTGATAACAATAATGAGTCAGCATGTCTTATGATTTGGATCTGATCAAAAGAAATCTCAACAAGGATACATAATTTTTTTTTGGTTTGAAGCTAAATTTGGTTTCAACTTCCTTATAACACTTAACAAAAATAGTGAATCTTTACTGTCTGTTGCAAAGAAATAATTATATATAATAAAACTAGTAAGCTTTCATCATGTTTATATTCCAAGGAGATTTGAACATAAATAAATAATACAAAAACTATGTCATGTGCATACATGAAATAGAAGTTATTCACTTAAAGACTGGGTTTTGTACCATGGAAAAGTTCCAACAGAGCACTGCAGTGGCTAGGAGTGCTGTATACATGTCAAGCCTTTACTGTCTGGTGCTTTGTAAAACTAACCCCAGCATACATTCTTTAATTAACTAGACCACTGGTAACTTCTGTTAATTAAAATACCTATTTCAGGCCTGGTTAAACTTAAATTACAAGTTGTCTAAAATTTCATTTGTCACCTAATTTTTAAAATGCCAACAACAACAAGTAAAATAGACCCTAGAATATAGATTATAACTATAAATCCAATCAATTTTTCTCCAAATTTTCTATCTAGGGTAAGCAAGAAGTTTCCAATAAGAAGTGTGTGGGAGGGTGCACCAGAGAGATGGTTCAGTGGTTAGGAACTGAGAGGTTACCCAGATCCGGCGTCCAGCACCAACACAGTGACTCACAACCACACGTAACTGCACTGTCAGGGGAATGGATGTCCTCTTCTGGCCTCTCCAGGCATCGCACATGCACATGGTACACATATATACATACATATAAATATAAAATAAAAATTAAAACATCCTAACATCCAAACAGGACAAATCATTCCACACCTTTTTTGTTTGTTTGTTTGTTTGTTTGTTTTTTTGAGACAGGGTTTCTCTGTGTAGCCCTGTCTGTCCTGGAACTCACTCTGTAGACCAGGCTGGCCTCAAACTCAGAAATCGGCCTACCTCTGCCTCCCAAGTACTGGGATTAAAGACGTGCGCCACCACCGCCCAGCTTCCACATTCTTTATAGCAATAAAAGAACTGTTCTTGCTCAAAATAGGATTTTTCAGGAAAAGTAAACTTCCTTTCAAATTTCACAACTATTTTACTAAAATATCACAGCTGCTTTTACTAGAAAAATATTTTATAAAATAATATGCCTACAAGGACAAAACAACATTTTCTAAGATATTTTTGCATTCTTAATCCTATTAACTTTGCTATTCAATTATAATGATTTATTAAATCTGTTCCGCAATTGTTTTAGGCTGAAATTTTCAAATTTAACTGATCTGAATAACATTAAAATCAGAAAAATCCATGATTTTTAGCCTGATAAACAATAGCTTGTAATTAGGGAAAAGACTGATAAGTCTCGTTTAAGAATTTAATAAATGAACATTTAAAATTCTACTAGATTCTTCAGCTTAAGTGCTGCACACCCAGAACAGATGTGATTTTCAATTAGTACCAAATTCCTATCTTAAAGACAACAGGGACTCAGTTGGTAAAGTGAGGACCTCAGTCAGATCTCTACTACTCTAAAAGCCCACCATGACAGTACACCTGCAATTACACGGGCAGGGACAGTCATAGTAGCCAATCAGCAAGTTGAAAAGTTACTAGCTACCTAACCTCTGTGGTTATAACTCAAAAACTAAGATGGAGAGTGACATAGAAAGATACCCAGTATCAACCTCAGGCTTCTGCATGCTGTGCACACCTGTACACAGGTCTACACTTACACATAAATATGCACACACAGATACAACACATACTTTAAAACATACAGTTTTGTTATTTTCTTTCAGCCATGTTGTTCATTTATATAACTGCTCATTACAACTATCGTTAAAACATGTTTGTGTCAGGGGCAGCTTTGCTTATACACTGAAGGCCTAAAATCAGTCATAGGCCTACGTCAGCCTGATAACACAGTCTCGGGTCTCTGTGGAAAAACACTGAAACAGATAGCTATAGGATATTGTAAACAAGCAGCTCTGGTGAAAAGTTGCCAAGCCTAAGTTGTCATAGACCTTGTAGATAGGTAGGTAGCCTTGATGGATAGTACCAACTTAGAAGGACAAGTGAATCATAGGCGGAGTCATAGTGACCTGTCCCCTGAGGCTTCAACCAGCTGATACTCTGTTCTGGAAGATATCTGTACTCCCCCTAAACACTTATGTTCCTGCATCATCCCCTTCCCCCACATCCTGCCTTTTTGTATATATAACCCCTGTGTGAAAAAGTAAAATTTACTGTTTGATCAGCCTATAGACAAGCCGTGATTCTTTGCATTCGCCTGTCCCCCATCTTCTCTTTCAGGTGACCTCCCCGGACCCCTGTTTAATGCCCTGCTGGCCAGGACATGCTTGTACTTACAATATTTTTAACCAAAAAGTCAATTAACCCAGTTTATAATTTTAATACCAGGTAATTAGGATTTCATAAAATTCATTTGTACAATGATACCATGTGCTAAATTTTTCTATCCTTCGTTTTATATTTTTCCACAAATCTTTTATGAACAAGTATAATAAGGGTACAATAAAGATAATTCAACAATACAAAAAAAAAATAACAACTACAACAACAAAAAACAAATAAGCTCACACAGGCGAGACATACTCTGAAGTGCATATCTGGAAATCATAACTTACCTACTGTATATATGTGTATAAAATTTCTTTTTTCCTTCCTCCTTTCTTCCCTCCCTTCCTCCTTCCCTCTCTTTCCTTCCTCCCTCCCTTCCTGTTTGTTGCTGTTTTGGTTTGGTTTGGTTTTTCGAGACAAGGTTTCTCTGTATAACAGTCCTGGAACCTGCTCTGTAAACCAGGGTGGACTTGAACTCACAGAAATCCTCCTGCCTCTGCCTCCCCAGTGCTGGGACTAAAAGCATGAGCCACCATACCTGGCACATGAAATCTTTTACCTTTAATTAATTTTTCCAAGTTACTGCTTCGAGTTTCCTGCCTTGGCTTCCCTTGATGATAGACTATGAGCCAAATAACCATCTCCTCCTCACATTGTTTTCAGTCTGTATTTTATCACAGCCACAGAAAGCCAAACCAGAAATAAACATAATGACAAGAACTACTATGATATGTATTTTCAATCAGAATAAGCACAGAGGTTAGGTAGCTAGTAAGAAAGGAAGAAATATTCCAAGAAAGAGGAAATGAAATATAGCATTAAAAAGTGGTAAAGAAGAAGCTAAATAAGATGAAATAGGGAGGGTAAAAAGAAGAATGGAATATGGGGAGGGACAACTAACACTAAGGACATTTTGAAAAGGTAAATGGAAACCTACAACTGTAAAGCTTCCTAAAATATACATGTATATAAAAATGAATTCAAATGACATCACCACATAGTGGAGAAGACAATGCTCCAACTTGACATCTTATGTCACTGAGTAAAACCTCCAGGGCCAAGAACGGGTTACATCTTCTTGAGTCACTGGCCAAAGGGATCTCATAGAGATATCTCTGCCTCTCTCTCTCTTCTCTCTCTCCTCTCTCTCCTCTTCTCCCCCTCCCCACCTCTCTCTCACACACACACACACCCCTCCACAAATATCAAAGCTATTACCAAGTTACTGGTCATTCTCCACAACTTGATGATAAGCTGAAGACCATTTACATATGCCATCAAACATGAAGAAGCTGACCTAGAAGCTTCACCTCTACTGACTAGTATCCGTGGTCCTGAAAGAAAGGTATTTTGCATACTACCAGAAGAGAAAAGTAATTATCGTTACCACCCAGTTAAAAACCCTTTGGCCTACAACAGTGACCTGCCAGCAACAGTGCTACAAAGGTTATGGGGTAACCAGTAACTTTATAATTGAATTTAAGGCCCACGCTGGGTATAAAGTGGATCCCATATCTGACACTACTAAAGTAGCCTTAAAAAAAAAAAAAAAAAAGCCTACTACTATTACTCTGCTAAAGGAACATGGCAACAAAATGACTTCTAGTAATATATTGTTATATGAGTACTCAACCCTTATCAGAAAAGCTTCTGTGGTAAATGGTAATTTACATAGAGTTAACTGAACAGTGTTGCAGAGAGTGCAGAATGTGAAACTTTGGAGTACCCAGTCCTAAATGGAATGTCTCTATCAAACCCCTCTCCTCAAGGCTCAGGGATTTATTTGGAAAAAGAAAGAAGAAAAACTGTAAGGGCCAAAGGTGGTAGAGGACTCCAAGGAAACAGTATCCTCTAGTCATAATAGGAGTGATACACATATGAACTCACAGACACTGGCAGAACTCACAAAAACTGCACAAGTTCATCCCAGAAAATATCAGCATAAAGAAGTAGACACAAAGGCTCACCCCTAATTCAAGAAGATATTTGTAATTGTTACTGCTGGGAAAGGGGACTCTATTACCTCCGATGGAGTGTCACTGGGTATATCAAGCACACTCTGGGCAGGCCCCATGCCTAGCAGCAACAGACAACACAGAATGGACTCAATGTTTGGTTAGTGGGTGGGTGAGTTAGTTAGTTGGTTGGTTGACTGATTAGTTTTTGGTCTTAGTGGATTTGTTGTTATTGCTTGTTGGTTAGCTGGTTTTATTTTCATTACTAAGGAGGTAAGGAGAATTTAGAAAGAAATTATGGGAGGGGGAAGAATATGATCAAAATATATTATCTGAAAAATATTTTTAATTTAATTAAAATGTATGAATTTTCTAGTTCTAAAGCACATATATGTTTAAATTTGTAATGCATATATGACTGCTTCTAGGTATGTGAGAAACTCATATTGGCTCATTTTACAAGGTTTTGGGTAGTTTGGTTGGCTGGTTGGCTTTTGTTTTTTGTTTTTAAATTATCCTGTTTACTTTTCTCTCTGTCTAGAGACCTACCACCAAGTATTAGGGAGATTTCTGATTCCATACCTGCTATCTGCCAAATTGAAGTGACTAGCAACCATAATCCTAAGCATAAGTTATTATAACATTGCATGATTATATAGTCAGTTTTACTGGAACAGTGTGTTTTAGTAGACATGTTTTGAGATTCCTTGAGGTTCTCAAACTATAATATGGAATATAACAACAGGGGTATGGCACTATGATGAGACTGACTCACACTAAACTCTGAGGTAAGAAAGTAAAAAATTGGACATTTTGTGGAAGTCTACATTTTCTTGAGAAAGTGGTTAAGCTATCTACTGAACCATATGTAACTTGAGAAAGTCTGTACTGGAAGATTCTGGGTACTAAAAAAGGTTATTCCTTCATGAATTTTTTTTCACATAGAGACTTTAATTTGTTAGGCTACTCTGATTTCACTGACTATAGTCTAATTTCGATGATGTACATTTCTGTGAAGAGTTGAGAGAAGTGAAACACCCTTGAAAGCCTGCAGGAGAGCTAAAACATTCCTCTAAGAACATAAAGTTGATTTCAGAGCAGTGCTGGCCTAAAGTGCACTTCCTGCCACCACAAGAGATGGGTACTGAAGAACACAATGCCCTGCAATCGGGATAACTACCATGAGTCAGAGCACCCAGGAGGCATCCTAGGAGGGTGATGCACGTGGGGTGTCTTCATGAAAGGCAGGTCACGAATCAGGTGAGCTTTGAATACTGAGTAGAAAATAGAAACTGCATGCAGAAATGTTCTCAACCATGAAGACAGTCAGGAAGAAGGCTAAGGAAGCAGATGCATGTCTGAGGAAATAAGGAAACTGTCATATCTACCAGGTCAGAACTAAACTTTAACATGTTCCCTCTAAGGCACAGTCTGTACATCTCACTTTTCTTTCTTGTTTTTTTTTACTCTTTGAGTCACTCAGTAGCCTCATGGTATACCATTTGTAAATATATTAATTTACTTGTGATTTATTACAAATGTTATTGTGGGTTTCTCAAGTCCTCTATGGATTGTAACAAACACATTTATATTTGGATTATCAGACAAAGTCATGTTAAATGAAAGCTTATTGAATCAGAATCAATGAGAAAAGTATGCACACATTTTTAAATAGTGTGTTGTTCTGTGAGGTTTTGTTTTTTTGGTTTTTGGTTTTTTTGTTGTTGTTGTTTTTTGGTTGTTTTTCTTTTTGTTGTTGTTGTTGTTTTTTGGAAAAAAGAGTATCACAAGAGAAATATACTCAATTCCAAGGTATATTACTAAACCACAGTAATAAAGACAGCATGACCGGCACAAAAGCAGACATATAGATTAGTGTAATAGACTAGAGGACCTATAAGTCCATGTAGCTTCAACTACCTAATTTCTGAAAAGAGGTAAAAAATATACTTTGGAGAAATGACAGCATATTCAATAAATGGTGTTGAGTGAGTAACCTGGAAATAAACATGCAGAACAATGAAACTAGATCTTTATCTCTTTTATCTCACAAAAAATTCCTAAATGGAAATGATCACAACATAAGACCGAATACTCTAAACGTACTAGAGAAAAGGTTATTCTTTAACAAATAGGCTCAGGTAGACTCTAAATAGGAATACAGAAGTGAAAAGGTAAGCCCAACAATCAAAAAGTAGAATCTCCTGTGACAAACAACAACAGTTAGAGTGGCTGAGATCAAAACTCCAGTGACAGCACAGGCTGTAGAACACTCCTCCATTGCTGGTGGGAGTACAAACTGATACAACCACTCTGTAAATCAATCTGCTAGTTCCTCAGAAAATGAGAAATAGTTCTACCTGAAGACCCAGCTACTACTCCTGGGCATACACCCAAAAGATGTTTCACCATACCACAAGGACATGTGCTCCACCATGTTCATAGACGCTTTATTCATAATAGCCAAAAGCCAGAAACAACCCAGATGTTCCTTAACCAAAGAATAGATACAAAAAAAATACGGTTTATTTACACAATGGAATACTATTTAGCTATTAAAATCGAATATATCATGAATTTTGCAGGCAAATGGATGGAACTAGAAATATCATCCTGAGTGAGGTAACCCAGACCCAAAAGTATTCACTGATAAGTTGATATTAACCAAAAAGTACAGGATACCCATGATACAACCCATAGACCATAAGAAGTTTAACAAGAAGGAAGGCCCAAGTGAGGATGCTTCAATCCACTTAGAAGGAAACAAAATAATCACAAGAGGCAGAGGGAGGAAAGGAGCTAGGTAGGAGAGGGGAGGGGGAAGGGAAAGAGGGGCGGGATCAGGTATAGAAAAGGTGAGAAGCCCAGAGGGCCAACAGAATAAATAGAAATATGTGTGTGTGTGTGTGGGGGGGGGGGGTTTGAGGTGAACCTCTAGAAAGTCCCAGAGACCTGGGATGTGAGAGGCTCCCAGGACTCAATGGGGATGACCTTAGCCAAAATGCCCAATAGTAGGGGGATGGAACCTGAAGAGACCACTTCCAGTAGAGAGACAGGGTCCCAATTGAGGTATGGGGCCACCACCTACCTTCAATTGTTTTGACCCAGAATTTTTCCTGTCTAAAAGAAATTCAGGGACAAAAATGGAGTAGAGACTGAAGGAAAGGCCATCATCCAGTGACCAACTCAACTTAAGATCTATCTCATGGGTGGGCACCAAACCTTGACACTATTACTGATGCCATGTTACACTTACAGACAGGAGCCCAGCATAGCTGTCCTCTGAGAGGCTCTACCAGCAGCTGGCTGAGACAGATGCAGATACTTACAGGCAACCATTGAACTGAGGCCAGGGACCCCTATGGAAGAGTTGGAAGAAGGATCGAAGGAGCTGAAGGGGATGGCAACCCCATAGGAAGAACAAAAATATCAACTACCCCGGACACATCCGATTTCCTAGAGACTAAGTCACCAACCAAAGAACATACATGGGCTGGTCTGTGGCCCAATATGGCTTGTCTGGCCTCAGTGGGAGAGATGTGCCTAATCCTGTATAGACTTGATGCCCCAAGAAAAGGAGATGCTTGGGGTGGGGGTGAGGTGAAGGGGATGAGGGGGGAAGCACCCTCTCAGAGCCAAAGGAGAGGCAGGGGGGCATGAAGAACTCTGGGAGGGGAGAGTGGGAAGGGGAGCAACAGTTGGAATGTAAATAAATAATTTAATTTTTAGAAAGTGGGAAGGGCTGTACTGAGAGGAGAGTGGAAGGTTGGGGTGTAGAAGAGAAGGATAGAGAAGACTATTCAGAGTGAAGAGTGTAAGAAAAAGACACATGGAAACATGCTATCTTAAAATCAAATAAAAAGAAAGTGAAGGCTGTTACCTTACACAGCTAGATAGTGCAGCCCCTAGAAGCAGTGTTAACAAAAAATAAAATATAATAAAAAACAAATTCCCAGTCTCAGATGTGAAAAAAAATTAATCGGTGGTTTTTTAAGGAAGTGCTCTGGTTTAATTCTGTTGCTGTGATTAAAAAGCAAAACACTTTGACCAAAAGCAGCTTCGGGAAAGGTTTATTTCAGCCTATAGGTTACAGTACATGACTGAGGGGAAATCATGGCAGGAACTAAAGCAGGAGCTTGAAGCAGAAACTGAGGGCTCACCCCAGGTTAACACACAGCTAACGTCTACTGTGCCTAAGTTGGAAGACATGGTTTACTAAATGCTGTTCTAGGCACTCATCACCAGACCTGTCTCTGTATCTTTAAGTGAAATGCATTAACAGCAGAATCTGCGCCATCTAGGTGCACATATTGTAAGTGCTCTAAAACGGTGACATTAAAATTGTTCCGAGCCAACTTGGTATGATCTCCTTATAGGTAGAAAACAGTTCTAAGTGTGGGCAGTTCACACAATTGCCAAATTCATAGTCACGCTGCCTACTAACAGAATTAAAACAATTAAAGCAATTAAAACAATGAAATGTTTGCTTTTTTGACAGCATTTTATAGTAAAGTAAGCTTGAAAGGGTATGACCGGGGATAAAAACTACTCCAAACCTGTGTATTCTCTGAAATTAAAAGCAAAACAAAATAAAACAAGGAAATCTGCACAAACAATACTGGAATTTCATTTTATTATAGACCGTTTTGGGGATGAAAAACCTTATTTTTTTGTTAATTAACAACTACTAATACACAAAAATAAAGGCTTAAAATATGACTGCTGCCCTTACTATTTACATACATAACAGAAAGAGGAAAAGAACTTTTAATTTTCTTTGGCATTCCCACCAAACATATTAGCAACCTCAGCTATAATCTTGAGTTTTAATGGAAACTAGAAAAGTGTCCTTGAGCAGCAAAATCAGGATACCACCACACAGGCCCTCCGCTGTTTAATATCAGTGTTTAAGGATTGTAATGAGAATTGTTACCGGGCGGTGGTGGCGCACGCCTTTAGTCCCAGCACTTGGGAGGCAGAGGCAGGCGGATTTCTGAGTTCGAGGCCAGCCTGGTCTACAGAGTGAGTTCCAGGACAGCCAGGGCTACACAGAGAAACTCTGTCTCGAAAAAACCAAAAAAAAAAAAAAAGAAAGAAAAGAAAAGAAAAAAGAAAAAGAGAATTGTTATTTGGAATAGTAAAACCTAAAAGATGAATGGGTATATAAAGACCTTACTAAATCACAGAATTTAGATATGGAATAATTTTAAAACACTTGAAGAAATATTAAAGACTGAGATTTTTGATGATTTGTTCAAAGTCCTATCAGTTAAAAACAGTAAGTGCAGCACTGAATTCTTTCCTGTAAGAATACTTTAGTACAATATTATCAAAATACATTTTAATATAATTTCTTAAAGTATTAATAGAAATAGAAACCAAAAGTTAACAAGAAAAACTTGTATCTGAGCAATCATCCATCAATGAAAAACAATAACCACTTAAATGTGTAATGATTTAACATTACATTTCAAACCACCTCATTCTCTACACAACCAGACTAACTTCTTCCACTGTAGAACACGGTATGAAGTTATTGTGTAGTTTCAGTCTTTCTTCACAACACGGGATCAACCCTAAGCCTTAACTGCTGCACTTCCTTTTCCCAATTCCTACTGAGGAGGGAATTCTCAATCCTTTTTAACTACTGCTCCTCTTCTGGGATAAATGGAATTGTAAGGAGAACAGTATTGACAGAATTTGGGGAATCTTTTTGTTATCATAAGATGATGCAGAGGAAGTTGGTGTCTGCTCTTGGAGTTCTTAGTTTTATGAACAAAATAATTTAAGAATGGGCTCAATGGAAACTCAAGGACAATGTATTAGATTTTAAGAAACCTCGAGGACAGGCAGTGTGTAAACCACAGCAGCTATCCAGAGGAGAACAGAGGAGAGAAAGGAAAGAAAGTTGGGGAGCTGTGTTGCTTGAATTAAACTGGCATAGAAGCCAGCACCATGGCAGCAGGCAGTCAGGTGGCAGGGGGAGTGGCTTTAGAGAAGGAGCAAAGAAGTAATAATGGAATGAAGAAAAGGAAAAGTTACACTTTTCTGAATAATTCAGAAAAGAAGGCAGACTTTCAAACCAGCATGACTACTGTGACTCTGTAAGACTCTTAGAGGCAGGGATTCTGGGAAGAAAAGGTGCATTATCTTACTAAGGACTAAATATTTTACCTATCTCTTTAGCCTAATTTAAAATGAATCCCTCATTCTAGGGGTGGTCCCTTGGCCAGGTGATTAACGTGATCCAACTGGAATATTGGGTCTCCGCCCAGGCTAGACTATTCATTTGACCAGTTTTCCTTATAGACCGTATTATTGCTACTCTAAAACTTAGACACTCTAAAATTCAGTTATCTCTTAAAATTAGATGCAGGAGGCAGATATTAAGTAAACAGCATGTCATGAAGAATTATTCAGAAAAGTTAAGGAAAAAAAATCACCACCACAACAACAACAAACCTAAATGGCTTCAAAGAATTCTTCAGAGATTTGGACTGAAGCTTTGTTTGGCTTTGATTTATGTAGTGCTAGGAATCAAACTCATGACCTCACCCAAAAAAGCAAACATTACCACTGAGCTAACCGACTCTGAACTGATTATTTACTCTAGTTTATGGAGCATGGGATGCTTTTGTTGTAATTTTCTTTCCTTCCCATAATTCATAGTAAATATGTTGCTCAATTCTCTGCCATGAAGTAAAAACAATTTTTAAAAAAATATTTAGACCTGAAAATTCAACCACTTGCGGAATAGTCGACTGGTTATATCTGCCTAGACAGAGTAATCAGCCCTTAATAATTCTGCAGCACTAGGTCTGTCAGATGATCCTGGGCCAGAAGGCTGAAGATCAGATGCTCCAACATTTTGTAGTATAGGGACTGTCATCAGTCTCTATAAACTGGCTAAGTTTTAGAAGCTATGCTTTGTGCTTTCCATAATTTCAGTTAACTCAGTCATTCTGGATCTCTGACAGGGTTGAAAATTTACAGTCTCATAGCCAATCCTGGCTACTTACTTTGAGAGAAAATATTTGAGAGGATGGTTTTCAGCTGACATTCATTCTAAAGCCAAGAAAAAAGCCAGGTTCAGAACTAAGTCTTTTAGTTAGGAGAGATGACAGAGGTTCTGGTTAGTCAACAAAATGACAGACTGGGTATTAGGTCTATCTTGAAACTTACTGACACAAATTGGTATAGTTATGCTCTAATTGTATTTTGAGAGAAAAGTTTTATTTTAATAGGAAGGGTGATATGTAAAAAAAAAAAAGCTAATGTGGGAGGAGTGAGAAGAGGAGTAAGGAGAGGAGGAGCTAGGTGATGAGAGAGAGAGAAAGGGGGGCGGGACATGGAGGCGGGTGTTCGCGTGTCTCCGCCAGTCAAAGATAGTTGATATATCTAGGTTGGATATTGGGTTATACTTCTGATTGATATTGAGCATTACCAAATTTATAAAGCCTTTGATTAACATTTAAAAATTTGTATAAAAGCAAAAAGGAGAAGGGGGCAGGGAATAGGGGTTTTCTAGGAAGGGGAAATGGGGAAAGGGGATGGTATCTGAAATGTAAATAAAATATCCAATTAAAAAAAATAACTAGTTCACCTTGAAAAAAAAAATGTAGACCTGAAAATTCAACCATTTTTTTGTAGATAGAACAGTTTGATCTTGAAGAATAGTCTACCATTAGGATAAAATATCTCAAAACACCACAAAAAACAAACTGGCAAGCTGGCTCAGTGGGTAAAGGTGCCTATTACCAAGCCTGTGCCTTAAATTCAACTCATAGGACGCACATGCTAGAAGAAAAACTTCAACTATCACAGCCTGTCCTTTAAACCACACCAAAACCTAACACACACATAAATAAATGTCATTTTTAAACAGTCACCTTATATTACTGAATTAAAAGGATTAACACAAGCCAAATAAGAATCCTATTGGAAATGAAAGAGCAGAAAAGGGAAGAAAGATTGGCAGGGAGACAATAAACTTATTACATAATGTTTATATTCTCAGACTATTTTCAACCATGTACAAGGCTTGTCACACTATGTGTAATCATCTCTAACTTACAACTAATGCATCCAAGTCACCAAACTGATCCATAACAAAAACTTGCACAACGCCAATCAATCTACAGAAGGCAGTCACAAAGCTTAATTAGCCATCCCCATCTTGAAGGGAAAGAAGAAACTACCATCAAGCTACAAGGCCATTCACGGAGGTTTCTGGAGAACAAAAATAAAAATCCTGAATCTTTTTGTTGCAGTAAAATTTTGTGTTTACAAAGCATGTCTATGGGAATTTTTAAATAGTTCATGCAATATGATTAAGATAAAAGAAAGCAAAATCAGCAGGTAAAACAACATCTAAAAATATAGACTAATGATAAAAATAAGAGGTTTTTGTTGTTGTTGTGTTAGTCAGTAGACAAAACAATACAAATACTACTTTAAATAATAGAAGACAAATGCAAGGAAGGACATTATTAGAGCAATTTGACACAGCATAAAATAAAACTTCTCCCAAAAATATAGCTGGAAAATAGCTAGCTTTAGGTCCTTAAAATTTTTGGTTCTATATTTGTCTAGAGTCTAGGCAGATCTCTAAAAATAAACTAGTTGGGAAATCACATTCAGTTACTAGCACATTTTTTACTGACTGGTAAAGGAAACGAGGATTGAAATCTGTGACTTCACCTGGTAGATAACCTGTAAAACTCATTTAATGGGGGGAAAAAAAACTCAGAGATACGATATGGTGATAACAGAAATGTACCTATGAAATATCCCATCACACAGCCCCCCAAAAACAAGAGAAAAATAAGACTGACTCCTTAATAACAAATGAACCAAACTATTAAATGGATAATATCAGAAATGTATAATTACACCTATTTAGTATTTTTACAGCTTGGATCTGAGTGTTCCCCATAGTCTCCTGTATAACAACTTGGTTTTCTAGCCTGTGGTGCTATTACTGAAAGGTAGGGCCTAGGAGACAGAGGTTTGACCATTGGGACATGCCCTTAAAAGTATATAAAAACATAACCTATTCTTTTAACTACTTCCCAGCTGCCATGATGCAGTCTCCCTTGTCAGCTCCTGCCACCCTGAGATGCCATGCTGCCAAATGCACAAGCAACAGGACCAAGTGAAGCACATAACCCTGAAGCCTAGGCTACATACCTGTGCCTTAAGTTGAATCTCTCAGGTATTTTGTCACAGGGAATAACACAAGGATCACTGAGTAAATTATTATATTCAGTCTATCATGAGAGAATGGTAGAATGCGTACCTGGCATATACAAGGCCTTGACTCTCCCAAACTGCAAAAACAAAATTATCTTCTACTCTGGTGTTGTCATTAAGAAATTGTTATGGTATTTGTGGCTTATAAATCATCAATCTAATATTTAACATTTGCTCTGCTATCTCCATGCACAAAACATGGAGCCAATGTTGAAAGCATTATATGACCCAGAGCACATAACACTTTTCAGTTGTGCTAAGGCAGTTGCCTGAGGCCAGTGTATATGGATCACATATAAGAAAATAAAGAAAGCAAGTACTATCTGGAAATTCATTTTGCCTCTCCAATCAGAATGCTCACCTTCAATCCCTCTAACAGAACAGTTAAGCATACCAGCAACTGCAGACAGTCTGGTGAGAGCTACCCAAGTGGAAGTCTTGCTCAGACCCTTCTGAGTTTACAACTCCTAAAAAGGTTCTTCCCTAATGATAGAGAAAGAACCGGAAGTTCTGAGAACAGGATTAGAACTACCCACAATCTTTCAAATGCTGTGACCCATGAGCAGCTCTGGTTTCTATAATGATTGGCACTTTGAAACAATGACTCACTATGCTATCAGCAGAGACAAAAACCTCACATACCTTAGAAAATAGTTGTGTCAATAGACAACTATCATAGTCTGAAGGGAAAAAAAAGAAAAAACAGCTAGACTTTTTCTTTAAAACAGAATCCAGATTTCCCTGGATTTCCCACACAACCCTGGAAGCAGGTAAGGTACCTGCAGATCTTCACCTCTTTCTTTTTTTCTGCAAATCCAATTCCCAGTATCGCTCCACACTCCATAGAGGATCATCTCCTGCAGGATCCTCTTCCTTCTGCCCCATCTCTGGCAAACCATGTGCATCTTCTCCTTCCTGCTCATCCCTTTGTCTTATTCCCCAATCCAGCAATCATTCTTTATTTAGGAACCCTCTGGTGAACTCTGCCAGAAAAGCCAGTAGGTTAGGGGAGCAGGCAGGAGAGCTTCAGCTCTTCGCTCTCCATCCTCTTCTTCAAATCTAACCGGCAGTCCCATCCCCATCCCCATCCCCTCAGCAGTATGCCTGCTGTGGCCTCTCCTCACTCTCTATTCCCATTCCCAGGTGACTAAGCAAATCCTGAAAGACCCTGCTTTCATTCCTCATGTGAACTCCCTCAGCTCCTCCTCCAAACCCCGTTTCTAAGTGTCAGCTCCCAATGCCTAGAAACACATTTTACCTGGAACCCTCAATGACCACGCCTAGCAGATACCAGTTGAGAAGAGGTTTTAAAACAAGTAGTTTGGGTCTAGAAATGTAGCTCTGTTGTAAAGCACTTGCCTAGCATGTATAATAACTGTCTGGCTTTGAACTCTTGCACATCGTGAAAACCCCAGTGTCCCCACCGCTACAATAATGGTAATAGTGCCCATTGCACAGCACTGTTTGGGAGAATTAATGAGGCAATGTACATGTAATGCAACCTCAAACTATACCAGCAAGTGGGAGACAGCCGTGCTACCAATGCAGAACTTCTTTGTTTTACTAACTTATAAGACTGGGATGGAAGAAGTTGATAAAACAAAAAGGTTGCAATTTAGCTTAAGTTTAGAAAAGTAAAGGAAAGGGTATTTTTCTTTCCTTTGTGCTACTATGACAAATACAGAAAGAAAAGTACTAGAAAAAGAGATGAATGGAATATAATAAGGCATTATACCAAAAGTCCTATTTTCTACCAACAGAAACGTGTTCTAGATGTCTAAGCCCCACAGAGATTACGGTGAGCCTTTTTACAGGTTAAATCAATGGCATCTCTGAGTTATACAGGTAGGGCAATGCTGTAACTTGGGTTTGCCCAGACCCCAAAGTGTTTATTCTCCAAAGTGCAGATTGCATGTATTTTATGGGACCAAATGACAATGGAAATTAAGCACAATATGTAGCATCTTTTCTATGGGGTAGGAAGCATGCTCTGGCTTAACAGTAAAGACTGCCTAAAGGCAGCAATTTCTGTCTCGCTTGGTTTTACTCTTCTTTCTCCAAATGACACTAGTGCATCTCCAAAGTTGTACCTTCTAATAGACAGTTCCCTATAATTCTGGAAATTATTGTTTTTCACAGTAAAATGAAGTAAATTAAACAGACAATGCTCCCTCGCTGCAACACTGAACACTTACTATTTGCTGGGTTGATTCCAGCCTGTGTGGCGTAGACAGAAGAGTAAATAGAGGTTCCCACAATAGAGTAAGTCAAACAACAACACCCACGTATGTAGTTATGTATCTTCTCATAGGGACAACTAAGGAGGAAAAACAATTAGGTAAGAGTACAAGGAAGGATGAGGTTAGTATTCTACTAACAGGTGATTAGGAAAGCCTCACTAGAAAAGCGGCAGAAATCCAAAGGTGTTCGGAAGCGATTAACATAGCAAGCTATGTTAAGCAGTATACCAGGGCAAGGGCCAGAATTTCCTTGTTGTTCATGAGAAAAAAAATCACACAACCTGAAGTTAAAGTTAACTAACTGGCAAAACAGAGGGAAATAAAATCTGAACTGGATTCAGAACTTTGCAGCTATTACTACGATTAAGCTGAAGAAGCCCCTTTAAGGGCTGGGATTTGAACAGAAGGGTAATACAATGTAACTTACTTCTAATTGTTTGTTCTCACTACTATATTAAAGGAAGAGACAGACAGCAGAAATGCTATGAATAAAATACAGAATTCTTCAACATTAACAATCTATAATTAAAGATGATGGTGACTTGGAACACAGTGACAGTAAAAAAAGATATTAAAAACTGTACTATGTATATAAATGTCAATGTTTAATTTTTAGACAATTTTGATTCAAAAGAACTTTGTAGATACATAATTACCATACACCTCTTAAATAGATTTTTCTTATGGCTAATATTTTATGGTGTATTTAGCGTAATTAAAAAACCTAACCATGTCCTTTTGGGTCTGAGTTAACTCACTCAGGAATGATATTTCCTAGTTCTAACCATTTACCTACAAAATTCATGATACACTTGTTTTTAATAGCTGAATAGTAGTCCACTGCGTAAATGAACCACATTTTCTGTTTTCATTCTTTAGCTGGGCTGTATCTAGCTTCTGGCTATTATGAATAAGGCTGCTATGAACATAGTAGAGCATGTGTCCTTGTGGGATGGTGGAGCATCTTATGGGTCTATGACCAGGAGTGGTATAGCTGGGTCTTCACATAGAACTATTTCCAATTTTCTGAGGAACTGCCAGATTGGTCTGAATGGTATGTACTCACTGATAAATAGATATTAGCCAAAAAGTACAGGATACCCATGATACAACCCATAGACCATAAGAAGTTTAACAAGAAGGAAGGCCCAAGTGAGGATGCTTCAATCCACTAAGAAGGGAGAACAAAATAATTACAGGAGGCAGAGGGAAGGAGGGATTTGGATGGGAAAAAGGAAAAGAAAGAGAAAGTGGGGCAGGATCAGGTATGGAAGAGGAGAGAAGCCCAGAGGGCCAACAGAATAAATGGAAATATGAGTCAAAATAAAGACTTCTTCCTAAAGTAGCTCTTACCACATATTTTGCTAAGGCAATGAGTATTCTATACATTTAGTAACATGCAAAAATCACAAGCATATAGTCTGATAAGTGGTCATAACCACATAACCAACCAAATTAGGAATCAGAACTCAAGCTCCTAGACATCTCCCATGTTCATCCTATCTTTTCAGTGGCCATACCCCACCCCTAAAATCAGTCCTGTATCCTAACTCTAACCCTAAATGTTAGAGAAATGTTCTCAGAAAGACTTTATATAAATAGAGTATTATACATTAAGTTTCTATCTGTCTTATTTTGCTCAATTTGTATTTGTGAAATTTGTTCCTGTTACAGTAAATAGCAATGACAGATACATAATATTGCAATGTATGGCTATACTACAATATATCTACTCTATAATTTGGTTAATTCCCGATGTTTGATAATTATAACTACTATTTGAACAGATTTTGGCATAAGCATGTATGCATTTCTTTGTTATTTACCTAGACCAGAAGTATGGCACACTGCGTAGCCAAATAGTCACTATAGCAGACTACCAACATTTCTCCAAAATGTTTGCATTAATAAAGAAAAGTAAAGCTCGGGGAACTAGAGTGGTGGAGAAGAATTCACACGCATATAAATCCCCAATGGTTCAGAAGAGCCAGAGATAAATCCAGGAACTCATTCTACTGCTCCCTCCTAAACACCCTATACACTGCCCAAGGCAATACAAGTAGGATTTGTTAAAGTAAAAATCTCAAGAGAAAAGCAAACCCCTAAATAAGGCCAAAAGACCTTTATTCAGCCTAAGACAAAAATCTGAAGATGTTTTCATTTCACCAGTTAAATCTGATTGATCTAAGTCAGGTAAGTAGATTTTCGGAGTCAAGCTTCTTTCAACAGTTGAATGGCTACAATGAGTCAACCTATTTCATAAACTTATTGCTTAAGGATAATCTTGATGAAAGCATTCTCAAAGGCAAACGCACTCCAGATGATGTTGTAGGACAGTTACACCAACACACCAGAAAAATAACAAACTCAAGAGTTATCTTCAAGTAAAGAAATCTCTCACTCCTGTAATATATCAATAATAATAAAAAACATGAAAAAGAAAAATCTTTCTGCATGAAATATTATAGATACTTTGCAATATCTTTTTCTCAAAGCAAGAAAATACAACAAAGATACATACTTACTGTTAATAACAGAAGTAAAATTTTAGTTTCCAAGTACTTTTACCTATAATTCATTAGAGGAAAAAAAACTAAAAAATAACAAAAACCATGTCAGAGAGAAAAAACAAATTCTTAGTGGTATTTTAAAAATACATGGCTACTTGCAGGGAGAAATTCTTCTAGAAACTAACTTTAGATTCTTTGCAGCACTAGTTTATGGTGCTCTCCAACAAAAGCCTTTATGGCTTAAAAGGAAGAAACAATAAAGTTTTGTAACTCTATAGTCCACACACAACAAAGCAAAAAATAAAAATGTAGCCTCAAAAGTCTTCCTTATTCACAAAACCTACTGCCACTAACATAAGAGGTAGTAGACACCATAAATTCTTCAAAATAGGAAATCACTTGCCCTATCACCCACCTCCAAAGCCAAAAACACTTTGAAATAATCAGTGTGAAGCTTATTCTTTGTTAGCTGTGTTCATCTATCTGTTTTCACCTTCCACTGACTCTCTCCTTTAAAGATAAAATGCAGAACCCCATCTGGGATTAAGGGCATTTGCAACCACATTTATCTCTTTGGGAAACTTAGTGAGCAGACTACTCTTGAAGGAAAACTACAATACAGTAAAAGAGTTTTGTCATTTGGGGAAGCAGAAATACCTCATTCCAATATTTCACTTACTAATAGGGATCGCCCTAAATGAGTCATTTGATTCCTAAGTGAACTGCTCTAACATTTTCTATACAAAAAATAAAAAAATAAAATAAATAAAAAGCAAAAAAGGAACATAATAGGAAAAACACATAGAAAGATTACATTTTAGAGAAGCTTCTTTATGGGTTTGTGAAGATTAGAAACTGCCAATCATATGTATAATGGGAGTTAAATTTATATATGTCAGTTCTGATGGTTGGCTTTTGTCAACCTGACAGATCTAGATAGCTGCAAAGAAGGAATCTTCACTGAGGAAATGCCTCTATAAGACTGGCCTGTTGGCAAATCTGTGGGGTATTGTCTTGATTAATGACTGATATGAGAGAGCCCAGATCACTTTGGGCAGTATAGGCCCTGGGTAGGTGGTCCTGGTAGGTGGTCCTAGGTTACATAAGAAATCAGTTTGAGTAAGCCATTAGGAATAAAACAGTAAGCAGTTCCTTCATAGTCTCTGCTTCAGTTTTTGTCTCTGGGTTCCTGCCTTGAGTTTCTGCCCTGAGTTTCCTCCAAATCCCCTACAACTGTAAGCTGAAATAAACCCTTTCCTCCACAAGTTGCTTTTGGTCATGGTCTTTATCACATATATAGAAACCTAAGTAGGATGCCAACTCTTCTTTTCTATAGCATATGCTGGTGTTTGTATTTATTATAATGTCAGCCAGACTGTTTTCACATTAACAGTTTCCTTTGTGTAGCAGAGGCCTCTGGTGGTCACAGCTAGCTTTGCAGTCTATGGGCTAGACAAGTTGACTCACCCTTCCAAAACTCATAATCCCTAGAGTGGCTACTGTTCAAGATGAGGGTGTTTCCCAACTGTGCTGGGAATGTAGGAAGCAACCACAACTACTGAGATATGTAGAGACACAGGGCCTTCTTTTCTATGTTCAAGACTCTGAAGCGTTAACCGCCCTGCTCAAGTATCATGGCAGTCTGAGTGCCATGTAAAACAGATGGCTGCAGCTTCAACGTTTTTATGTTTGACAGCAATGAAAGACAGGTGTGTGGCTGCATAGATTTGAGTTCAGTCCCAGGTCCATCAAGCGAAGGTGCCTTACTGTCAGTTGATGAAATGTGCTCCCAGGAAACAAGTGTGGGAACGTTTTTCCCTGTGTCTCTTCCGTCTGAGCGGAACCTACTGCTGCATGCACTCTCATTCTTAGTAAATCTTTTTTTTTTCCTCGTCTCTTACTGCTTTTTTTCTCCTATAATATTCTTCTCTACTCCTGCCCTTACGTAACTTTGTTTCTCCTCTATTTCCCTCTTTTACTTGCCTTTACCTGCTGGGTAAACTATTCTTAAGACCATTATTGTCAAAGTGAATTAAGCATGACAGCAATAAAACTAGAAAGATTTATGAATGTAGAACTTCAACCTCAAAATATATGAATTGTTTTAAATTTCAATATAATGTCACTTTCCAGTGTTTCAGTTCTAAGCTGTTCTCTTTGTTCCTTTATCAGCAATATTCTATTTCATCAGCAATATACTTGTGTTTAATAAATCCTCCTTCTTTTCAAAGTTACGGGAGCCCTGTCACGTCTGAGGGTATATCTCAAGGTTTTGCACTGTTGTTTCTTTCTTTACATAACTGCAAAACTCCTTCCAGTACCAGCTCTTATAATCAGCACGTGTGATCTCAAAGACTAAGAACTTCTATTAACTCCAAAACCAATGGACTCTGTTGATCATCATGACAACTATATTTAATTTTGTTAGCTGAAAACTAAGCAGTCCTCCTGTTCAGTTTAGTTCTTTACTTTAGAAAGTTTTCATTAACAAAAAGATCTGTATCTTGGGCCAGTAAAGTGCTCAGTGGGTACATTGGCTTGACACCAATCCTGAAAATCTGTATATAATCCCAGGACCCATATAGTGAAAGGAGAGAACTCCAGTAAGTTGTTCCTGCACATATGCACTGTATATATAATGTATACACATGCACACACAAACACACACACACACACAATTAATATACTTAAACAAACAAGCAATGGATGGATGGATGGATGGATGGATGGACGGACAGATTGATTTTAGAAACCTGTATCTCCCAAGCCACTAAATATTGGGTACTCAGGAAAACATCACCTTCATATTTTTTTTCAACAGACCAGATATAAACTTTAACAAAATAATATTATCAAGTTTCTGAGAGATTCACTAGGCTTTCATTTTACCTCAGTATACTGGGATCAGGGAACTGGTTAAAAACTAGCCACTCTGCCTACAATAATACTCTTAAAGGAGATGGCTCTCATCTCTGCACGCCCAGGAAGGGGCTGTGATATGGAGGTTTCTCAACTATGCTCAGCAACTATAAGACAAAGCCTCATCTATTAAAGGTCCCAGATGAGACAACCTTATCACTGGCACAGCCTTGCCCCCTTTTATTTATTCTCAGCATGTTCCTTCATGGCTACACAGTTACAAGAGCTGCCCCTGACAATTCCTCTACTGGATGTCATAAAACAGACACACAGGAAAAACGTGAAAGAAAGGAGAGGAGGGAGGTTTCACCAACAAGTCCATACTCAAGATCAGCCCTGTTGGAAAAACTAAGCACTGGCCATGAGTTTGCTTCCCCAACAGAGAGAGAACCAAAACTTAGCACAGTCACCCATCTACAGGGAAATTAAAGAAAAGGAGTTTAGAAGCAATCCAGTAAGTGAAAATAATTTCTTACAATTCAAACCATTATGAAAGACTAAGAACACAGCATCAACAAATATAAAAACTAAACTATACTATTTAGTCTTCCCTCAAGACTCAAGGAAACTGATTCTAAGACAAGTTTCTTATCCATCCTCAATACCCAAACCTGAAGTTGCCCAAGTCCCTATACTTTAAATGGTACCAGAGTTATAATACCCAGTACTATGTTAAGTTGTATGCAATTATTAAATTCTTTCAAAAAAATAAAATAATAATAATAATAATAATAATAATAATAATGGCAAAGGTTGGAGAGGTAGCTCAGTGGTTAAGAGCACTTGTTACTTTTCCAGAGGACCCAAATTCAGTTTTCAGCACCCACTCACATCACGTGGCTCACAACCACTTATAGCTCCAATTCTAGGGAGACCTGACCTCCACAGGCACCTGCAGTCATATACACACATTCCCACACAGCCACAAACAAGAACACATAATTAAAAATAAAATCTTCTTTAAAAATCAATGCAAGAAAATGTATATGTTCATTATAAATGAAGGCTTAACTACTAGTCTATAGATGAATAATTCTACAAATTCTACAAATAAGGGACCCACAAATACAAAGGAAGACTATACATACAAATGTAAAAACACAAAGGAAACAGAAAAACGTGACATTTCCTGTCTGGAAATGAGAGCTTATTAGTAAAACAAAATGCGCTTATGTTAATGCTGAACAAGAAATACCAACAAACATCAACTGTTTTCATTAAGATTAAGATTTTCTTCTTAGACTTATATTTATCCACTACAGTTCCTATGATCCGAACTTCTAGGCCATGACACTTCAAACCTGCATGTTATGCAGAAGCTTTAGCAGTCAGGCTGTACATTCTGGAGCTTTCATTTTTCATATACTTGAAGACAGTGCTATTTACTAGTGAATGTAAGCAGTCTTTTCCTTTTACACTATAAAAGAATTGATTCCCACTTCAGAACCACAGCAGTTATCATCTCTGACCTGCTTCCTATGTGCTATGCCCAGTATAAGAGTTGGGAAGCAAAGAGCATGGTGGGCTTGCTCAGTGAGTCAGACATTTGGTAACTGCCAAGAAAAAAACAATCATGGCTAGTCAGGCATGGCACATGAGAAATGAAATTCAGTATCTGTCCCTTGGTCCCAGATATCATTTCTATTAGATGCCCTCAGAATGCAGGAGCTGAAAGCTTCTCAATGTCAAGCATGTCAGATTAAAAGTAAAAGTTGCTCGTGGATGGTGCTTACAACTTTACCATATATATGTATGTATATGTGTGTGTGTATATATATATATATATATATATATATATATATATGTCTAGGAGAAACTGTCATATATATATATGTATGTATATATGTATGTATATGTATATGATGTATACACACACACACACACACACACACATATATATATATATATATATATATATATATATATATATATATATATATATATTCCAGGCAAACTGCATGTTTGGGGGATATACTGAAGCTTACAGAGTGATTTCATCTAGGTCTTCAGAGGTAAAGCAAAGCAACTGATGTTCTCACTGTAATCTTTTATCAAATTATCCAACTGAATACAAATAAGCCATATTTTTAGCCTAAAAATGACAAGTATGCAAATCCTTCAGTTGACCCACAAAGTCAATTTTCTTCTGTATTTAATAGAAAAGGTGGTCAGAAGGGTCAGGCAAAGTCCAGATTGCAAGCTAGCTTAGACTTTTTAACCCTTTTTAAAGAAACAAATGACAAAGTAAAGACTAGGCCACAAGGGCTCAAACCCAGAATGCCCTGGTGTTAAAAACAAACACAAAAAGTAACTGTATATGGAAAAATAGATTTAAAACAATTTCGATATTACAAAAGATCGTCTTTATTTTATGTAAAGCTTTCTGTCAATGCCTTAACGAAAGTGCTTTTTAAAAAGAACAACAGACTACAGACATGAAGACGCACACCCACACATACATCCCTCCTCACCTTTGCTTGTCTTTTGTTGGCTTCTCTTCTGGCCTCTCTTTCTTTTAGGCGTCTTTCCTACAGAAAGAAAAGATGAATTAGAGGCATGGAAACTTCTAGACAGTAGATGTTAAGCAGCACACTCTCTCCAGTTTTACTCTATAAACAAAATACTATAGAACTGGTCCGACTTTTTTTTTTTTTTTTTTGAGACAGTTTCTCCTAGACTCCTCTGTAGACCAGGCTGGCCTTGAACTCAGAGATCTGCCTGCCTCTGCCTCCAGAGGAGGGATTAAAAGCATACAACACCACCACCTGGCAACAATTCTTAATGACTAAAAAATAGGCCAAATCTGGAACCATATCTCAATGCTATAACCATATTCTTTAATTCTTAATTACTTACAATTTCTTGTTCAGTTTAAAGGAAAATTAAAGAAACAAGTATTTAATAATCTATATTATAGAGATTATAAGTACAATATCTGATACATGACTAGTACACAATCAATGCCATCTACTAAAATGAAAAAGAAGTAAAATTACAACCATGATTGTTTCCCTTGTCCTCAGTCTGAACAGAAATTACAAAATATAAAAAAATTCTCAGATTTGGTTCTTAGGAATGATATTTATTCAAAAGCAATAAAGGATCATTCTTATGAAACATATTTTATTAAATTGCTTTATAATTTCACCATTAGTTTTCCACTGATCACAAAATAGGTTTTAAAAAATGGGGAAAAAACATACAGTATTAAAGTTCAAGACAAAATGATTCGCTAAAGTAAAAAAGAATGTCATTTTAAACTTACAAACGCAGCACAGTCTTCTCTAAAATACAAAAAGTCTATGTAGTATTTACTAGTTACTGATTGTCTTTGACCAGCAGCAGACTAAATGCGAATACAATGGAGCAAAAGTAATATTATTAAAGAAAAAAACTAAATAACTCATGCTTTATACTAGTTTCAGAGCTGTCTTTAACTTGCAGAAGTATGTATTTGTAATTGTCTTTTTTCTTTCTCTTTAAATAATAGCACAATTTAATCTTATTACATACCCAAAAAGTATTTCCAACCTAAAGGCTTGCAGCAAAATAACTATATTTTATATTACTCTATAATAATCAAAATGGTTCACATTTTTTTCTTAACCAAATTGTAAAACCATAGCTATATCAGATATTCAGTAATTATATGATGCATCCAAAATTGCATTATACTTCTAAAAATAAAGTTTGTCTATTTACATATTACTATTATTTTCTTGCAAACAGTAATACCTCAAAATTATCACAGCATGCCGGGCAATTTGTATGTGCCACTTTTAAATGGTGTGTCAGAACTCATAAATCCTTTCCCATTCTACGGGTGAAAAGATGGGCAATCAATAGTCAGGCCACTAGACTAAGGATATAACCAGTGAGCGAGCGATGAGCCTAAAACTCCTGCTGTGAAGCCAGTGTCAATCCTGGCACGTTACTATGCTCATGGCTCCTCTATTGTCTACTCTGTAGGGTCATATGCAGTGTCCTCTCCAATCCATACGTACAAATGGCACTGTTTTATTAATAATAAAGTCTTTTCTTTCAATGTTACTTTCTCCTGACAATGTTTTAAATGTTTTATATATTTAATTTTTAATCAGGCTTTTCATGAAAAAAAAAAAACAACCAAACCACAAGCAAACAAAATTTACTATAATTATTCAGTAACCTGCCTTCTTCTAGCATATAAGAATATCTAAAAACAGACCTTCAAAGATATCAAAGAATAACATTGATATGTGTGCATCAGAAAAACCCTTTCCCACAAACCTAGACTCTTTGGGCTTTTGATCAAACCATATTAGCCATAACAGAAAAATATATATCATGATTAAATCTCAAAATTAATTATTACTGTTACTAGATGATATTCTATTTTGTTAATATTTAGTTTACTTTTCAGGCTATGTTGGTGCACACCTTTAATCCCAGCATTTGAGAGGTAAAGGCAAGTGAATCTCTGAGGCTAGTCTGGTCTGCAGAGTGAGTTCCAAGACAGCCAGGGTTACACAGAGAAACCCTATCTCAAAAAAAGAAGAAAAAGAAAAAAAATAGTTTGCTTTTAACTCTGTGTATATGAATGTGTTGGGATTAGGAGTAGGTGCACGTTTGTGAAGATGCCTACAGAGCCCAGAAGAGACTATCTGATCCCCTGGAGCTGGGTTGTGTATCAGTTGATGTAAGCCAGAGAACAAAACTCAGGTCCTCTACAAGAGCTGTGTATGTTCTTAACTGCTGAACCATCTCTCCAATCCTAAATGGTATTCTAAAGGCCAGGGATAGAGACAAGAAACGCCTCGGCGGGTAACAGTACTTACCACAGAAGCTTGATGACCCGAGTTCAATCCCCAGAATACACATAAAGTGACAGGATAGAACCTAATCCACAAAGCTGTCCTCTGATCTAAACAAATGTGCCATGGAGTACGTGTTCCCCACAGCATAATATATCCACGCAAATGCACTTGTGTGTGCATGCACACATAATGATAATGTTAATGATAACTGAAAAAAGTTCAAGCTTGTGAGTTATTAACTCAGTGTACACGCAAACACAGTATTTCATTTGACAGTTTGCTCTACTGACATCAGATAGGTGAGACAGATCCAAAAACTTACAGAAATGGAAGTAAAGTCACATGGCTAGGACATAAAAGTTTCTGTGCATGTGGAGGTGGGGTGCATTAAAGAACAACTATCTTTCAATATTTGAGTGAAACAAAGGAAAAACAGAAACAAATCATTAGAAAGTTTACTTTTTACAGCACTCATATTCTCCTATCCTCTCTCTCTGAAGCTCCTCTATTACAGAAAGCTATTTGCATTCACGAAAGAGAAAATGCCCTTCAAACAGAAAAGCAGAAGAACAGGAAGGAGAATTACAGTAATCCAGGATTACTGGAAATGGACAGTGAGAAGTTCCTTTTTCTCTGTTATTTAAGAGTCTGTGATGAGACAAAGACAAAAGACTAGAGTAGGTACAAATGGTACCCGAACATTATTATGCTCAATAACTGAGGTCTCCTTTAATTCACATCCTTTTTTAAATTTCATTTTTGAGAACATACTGATACTGAGAAACCATTTTATGCTATGCAAAAAGACAAAATTTTATCTTTGGTTCTGCCATGCTACAAATGATTAAGTAAAAGGAAAGCATGAAATTCAATAATGAAAGTCAAATTCACAAAGAAGAAGAAAACAGAAAATCAAATTTCACAGTACAAAATACTCTCTCTATACCTGCTATCCTTCTTTGACATCTCAAAAATTTTGGGCCTTACCCACCCCCAAGGAAGGAAGGAAGGAAGGATGGAGGGAGGGAGGGGGGAGGGAGGGAAAGAAAGAAGGGAGGGAGGGAGGGAAG
>JANHMN010000024.1:21114730-21156706 GCA_030674055.1 Rhabdomys pumilio
TCTATGCAATCTATGCAATCTATGCAATCTATGCAATCTATGCAATCCTGACTTAGTTCTTTCTCAAAGCACTTTGCAGCTGGTTTCCATATGCTGGACCTGAATTTTTCCGAAACAGTTTTTTGGGTTGTTTAGTAGTCCGTCTTTCTGTTAAAAATGTATGTATCTGTTCCCCAACTATATTCCTAAGGGGGGGGGGGGAACCACTTAAGTGATAAAATCCTCAGAATGCTTTCCTTGTAAATAAAATTATGAAACCAGTAATATTTTGTTTTATGAATCCAATTTTTAAGCTTGCCTCTTTTAATAAACTTTTTCATATTAGAAGGCAGGCAGCTAGAAGAAAAAGAACCTGATAGATTTTTGCTTTATAGACAATACTGATCTTAATTCTAACTTATGCTCAATTTGGCTATATTATGTTTCTGTTGTTTTCCACAACTTTTAAAACCACCCTAGAACTGACAAAAAGTACACCAGACATCAAAGTTGTACAATCAAACTTTGAAGTTCATGTTTCTTTCTTGAGTCTAATATTCTACTGATACAAAGTAAATTCCAGAAATATTGCTTATAGGAAGATTTAGTCTACATTACAAACACTGATGCCTACCACCCTTCCTCAAAGACAAGCATATGATTTCTATATGTATTTGAAACAATTCAATAGAGAATCCACCAAAAGACAAAACATGTTGGCCTGAACATATATTTCTATTTTTCTTGTATATATGAGAGGATTACATCAGTGGAAACCTCTTTTTGCAAGATGGGAGTGGGGCAATATTTGCCATCTTTAAACAAAACAGGCAAATGACACTGACTAAAATCCCAAACTAAATGAATTTTCCAAGATCCATTACTGCCCTTCAAAGATCTACACTAGTGCCAAAAACAAAGGCAAGTCTAATTTTCTTCTGTCACTCAAGAAAGGACAATAGTAATTAAAGACAGAAGTGGAAAAAGTTGTAAGGGACGAGAAACTTGATTAGTTTCCAGCACAATAAAAGCCAAGAGACAACACGTCAGAACAAAATAAGCAGAGGAAGGGCAGCTCTGTAGAACTGAGACGGCTACAGTGATAAAAGGAGACAGCTGGAAATCAAAATCACAAGAGAAGAAGAAGGGGGAAGAGAAGAGAAACTCTGTGAAAAAAATTTCGTTTCGTGATTACAGTGAGTTGTAGAACCACTGCACTACCCTACCCACTATGTAATATACTCCAACCCAAGAGACTCCCAAACTATCTACTAATGTTCAAGAAAATCAGTTATGCCGATAGTGGAAAACTGAAAATGTTATAAGCAGATATTAACAGAATACAAAAATTACCATCCAGCTCCCAAATACCTTCCCTATTATTATATAATATTTGAGGTATAATACTAAAAGTACTAAGTCCACAAATGGAAACTAGAACATAAATGAACCCACTCATCATTACTGCTGAAAGCTTATTCCAAATATTTCAATTATGTAAGCCACTTAGTAGTCTGACAGATTTGGATGAGTCATTAATAAATAAAAATATTAAATAACAATATTCCTAATGGGAAACATTTCTGAAACTAACTTTGAAGATATTCAAGTTTAGTCAAACAAGATGAACTGATAGAGCTGACAGGAATTCAAAGGCTCAAACCTAAAATGAAATTAATTCTCTACTAACATACCGAGATATCTCACACTACACTGTGATACTCGTAACTGGGTTTGTTAATTCTAAATCTATGGCATCTCTTACCAACAAGATTTTCTCTTTTCATTCTAGCATTCAAGACTCCAAGAATCAATACTGATCCACACTTTTAAGGATGACATAAAACTGTGGCGTGCATTTTACATATCCTGCCAGTCACTTCTGTTCTGACTATATTATACTTCAAACTCCTTTATAAATATGTACATATGTATTTCAAACTCCTTTATAGATGAGGAAGAATGAAACAAAGACTCAAATCACATAGTCAGCAGACCTTTCCTACTATACGTTTTCTTTACTGTAACAAACATGTAAAATTAACTTTTAAAATGTTAGATGCGCCATGCCCTACTTTCGAGGAATTTCAGTTCAGTTCATAAACAATTGCAAGACTCAAGTCTAAAAAACCTGAAAGAGGAAGTTTTAGTTCAAGGTTCAAATTCTCAAGTAGAAATCAGTTTTTCTTAACATACAGAAACGTAAAAATGATTACAAGTAGAAATGCAGCAAACCATGTCACGCACACAAGATGACCCTAGATTACCAAAGACCTTAAAACACATGCTGAACAGCTGGGTTTGGCTCACAATATGACACAAAATACAAGATTGGAGCAAGATACCACTTACTGTTTTAAGCTGATGGCTACCAGGTTTTTCAGCAGCTAATGTGGTACATAGAAAACTAATTATAAATTATCCTACTGACCTATATGCAAGATAATAGAGAGTTTTAACTGAGGCAGAAAAAAGACAATAAGTTTTAGATACATTTTGGAGGAAGAGTAAATTACACTACAAAAAGAAAGGACTTCTAGTAAAAGTCCAATTCAAAGACAATGTCTATGTTCCTGCTCTCAGTTACTGAGTTAATGGTATTAAATATACAAGAGATATAAATGAATAGTTAAAAATTTAAGAAGCTAGAAGGGTTTAGGACATATATTTAGATTTATTACCACAGTTTTTAAAGAACTTATTGAATTTGCCTATAGAGTACATGTAAATGGAGAATAAAGCAGAAGGCAAAGTCTTGGGATACATCATCAATTACACATGGAAAATAGATGTGACTTAAGGAATATAAGCAAAAAGAAACAACTAGTAAAAAAGCATGAACAAAACCAAAAAACCTGGAATAAAAACTAAGCAAAAACCAATGGTCTCCTTAAAAAAATGTTGCTGAGGTACTGATTACCCCAGTTCTAGTAGTCTACCAACAGGGATGACTGTTGACTTCAGGAAGTAAGCTTACATAAAATAGCACACACACACAAACTATCTCTCAAAACACTGAGGTTAGGAACTAAAACCTGTAAGTATAGTTAACGCTTCCAAAAAGTTTTCTTCCTTGCCCCCTACCATCGTGAAAGACACAGAACTGAGTCTCATGTTGGTACTGGGGCTCAGCTGTATCAGGAACTAATTTTAATTTTTCCAATTCTAAGTTAAATAAAATCACCAATTTAAAACCTCATGAAATCATTGCATTTATCTTGGTGGGTGGGAGGGTAAAAGGGGAAGAAAAGAGGATTTCAAAGGCATATAATAAAACTTGCCTTAGTAAAACATATTTCTACTGGTGTAGCAGTATAATTGGGTATTAAATTATGGCATTAATGTGTTGATTATTTATTATCATTTATTATAATAAAGTTTAATTATAAAATTATAATTTATTCTAATAAGTCTATCAGAATGGATTTTTTTTCTTAAATTTTGAGAAAGTTAGTACAATAAATCAAAAGTACTACAGAGCAAAAGTAAATATGGCAATATCATACGCACTCTGTAACGTAAATGCATTGGGGAAGGAGTGTGGGAATTTTGAATATACAGAAAAACTCCAGAATTACTAATCAAAAGATAACTGTAATTCAAGTATATGATGGAAACGTGGTGTGTTTTTAATTGTTTTGTCACAGCTTCCCTTATATTTTAAGTTTTAGCAAATAAATAACAAAAATTACTAATCACAATATAATAAGGTTTATTTTATTTAAAAAAAAAAGATTAAAAAAAAAAGAGCTAAAAAAAAAGTTTTCTTACTCATGCTAGGATAACTCTAATATCAACTAGTCTTTCCTGCTTCCTCTTCTCTTCCTCATCAGTACAGGAAGGGTGAAAGACCTTTACTTATGCTCTGAGATACGATATTATTCACCTATTTGTCCCTTGTGGTTTATAATTCATAAAATTGTTTGATATTAAAAGTAAGTAAGGGAAACTGTGCATATTAAGTAAGCATTAGTTGGTTACATTCATTTCTATAACAAATTCACTGTTATTATATTTTTCCTTCCATGATCATTAAACCGACATATTCTAAGAGATTTTTCTTCTTTAACCTTGTGTTTGAAGAGTCATTTCAAATTCTGAGAAGCTTTTCATACCCTAATATTAAAGAATTTAAGTTAAGATTTTATGAATTAGAAAATTTAATGTTATATTACTAGTTATTAAAAACATATTACATTTTATTGTGTTCACTGCCCTATGGTAATTTTCAATGCATTAAAAAGATACAGATCATGGTGTGACAGTGTGGTGATATGTCCTAAATAGCTAGAGATTAGAAATGGATTCTCTGTATCTTGAGATTTGTGAAGCTTCAAGGATATATAATAGTAACAACTGATTAGGGCCATAAACAAAGTTCAACAATTCACAAATCCCATTAATTATAAAATGAAAAACTGACATATTTATACTGATACACTCACCAAAAACATATACTAATACACTCATATACAAAAAATATACCTACCCCCTATATTAATGTGCAGATAGTCTTTACATTAAAAGTAAAATTAAAAATCAGAGAAAGGAGCTAGGGAGATGCCATAGTTGAAAAAATACTTGCCATGAAGTATGAGGAGCCTATTTCAGATCCACAGACTCCACTTAAATTTCTAATGCAGAACCAGGCAACTGTAATCCCAGTGCACCTATAACAAGACAGGAGAATCTCTAGAAGCCAGCAAGCTAGCTGGGTTAAAGTACATAGAGCTAGAAACCCTGCTTCAAACAAGATAGAAGATGACAATACTTAAGGTTGTCTTCTAACTTTAACACACACATCCACTCACACATACATGCATATGTATTTACATACTATACATACAAAATATGCAGTTATTAAAGATTTTAATCAAATAAGGGCTAGAGATGTAGTCCTATCTGTGGTGGTGATTGCTTAGAGTCCACAAAGCCTTAGGTTCAATCTCTAGAACCCATCTCCAAAAAGTTTAAAAAAAAAAAAAAAAAAAAAAGCAGATGAGGCTGTATTTCATTTATGATATATTTTTAAAAAAGGCTACCATTTCATATTCTTTGTCTAGCCTATCTGAGTAGCCAGACAAATATAAACTTAGAGGACTGGGGGTGCACGCATGTGGGCTTCCTAGCCAGTCAGTCTATCAGAAAATGATGAAACTCAAGGTTCAGTTAGAGATCCTGTGTCAAAAATACAGTGGAGAGCCTACAAGATGGCTCAACACACACAGAATGTGCACATGCACACACACGGTGTATGTATGTATGTACATACAGAATGTGCACACACGTGCATGTATACATGTACACACAGAGGAAGAGAGGGGGGAGAGAGGGAAGGAGGAAAGGAAGGAAGGGGGGAAAGAGAGAGACAGAGAGACAGAGAGAAAGAGAGAGACTTCTAGATGACATTAATGGTCAACTTGATATAGCCTAGAGTCACCTGAACTATCTTAGCTGATATGAAAAAAGCCCACTGTGAACAATGCCATCCCTGGAGAGATGGTTCCAGGCTGTGCAAGAAAGCTAGCTAAACCTGAGTCTATGAGCTAGTCAGAGAGTATGATCCAGGAGGCTTCATTCCTCCAGGATTCCCACCCTAGCATCTACCAATGATAGATTATGAACTATAAAATAAACTAAATAAAACTCCTTCTTCCCCCAAGTTTCTTTAGCTCAAGTGATTTGATTACAGCAACAAAATAAGGAAAACAGGACTGAGGAATACAGGAACACACACACACTTTCAAGAATAATTTTGATATTATATATGGCTGAGTAGAAAGTAATCCTTGAGATTATACAAACAAAGGATAATATAATCTTACTGTACAACACAAGTGAGATTTATCCAATCAGTATATGCATGGGTATGTTAAAAGGATGCAATTTGCTAAAATTTAAATATAACTAATGAAAAAATAAAATTCAACTTGACTTACTTCATTTTTCTTAAATGATGAGAAATATGCAATCTTAAATGTATTAAATATCACAGAAATGCAGAGTTTTGGTGGTTGTCTGTTTATAAAAATATGTATCATGCATTTTAAGCCAATTTCATGAACTACTTATAAAACCTGTCCATAAATAATAAATGGCTACATTTTATGACTACTTTCTGTTACAATTTCAGATATTGTCATTTTATCTTTTGAGATATGCTGCAATGCACTCAGTCAATAAATTTTTTGAAAAGCATAAACAACAGGGTAATATCTAAAACTACCAAAATATCTCTGTGCTCATTACTGTAATGTATCTGTATGTATAAATCAACACAGGCTACTTTGTTCTCTTGTCCTCTTGGTCCCTTGCTCTTGCTCTGTCCTCTGTCCCTTCCCCACTCTCTCTCTCTCCATGTGTTCATGGCTGGCCTCTACTCCATTCCTCCCCTCCCTTTCTCCCGCCCCCCCTCTCTGCCTCTACTACCCTCTTAACCCTCCTCCCCATGCCCTGAATAAACTCTATTCTATACTAAAAAAAAAAAAAATCAATGCAGGTAATGAGATGGCACGTTTATTATTTCACAAAAAAAACTATGAAATACTAATATTCTCCTTTAAGTACAACTTTCTGAGACATGCAACTATTTTAAAAAGAAATATTCAGAAAAACGACAGTGAATTGAAAATAAACATAACTTATTTGTTAAATGTAAGTAATATTAATAACAGTAGAGTTTGCTAGTATGCTATCACAAAAATTAAGCTTATTTCAAAAGCATAGTAGCAATATATAATGATTTAACAAACTCTGGAAAATAGATATGTCTTAAAGTTGTAGTTATTGATTTTCTTGCCCATTCCACAAATAGTGTCTAATATATTAGGCAGAGTCTATAGGCAACAGCCATAGGAAAATTAATAAGCATGCTGAGCCACGAGAAAATTAATGAGCAGGCTGGTTATGCACCATTAATACAAAATATGCAGTCACTTTCTTAAAAGAAAAACAGGACACAGTAACGTGTTTATACCTAAGAGACACCAGGTAAACAATCATTCCTACAGTAAGAGAACATTGTCCACAAACATGACGATCTTTCCATATAGGCACAAGTCAGTAGTGCAACTAACAGAGAGCCTGATTATTTTTTAATTTAGAAACTAGCATTAAATATGTGGAAATCAAATAAACGGAACTATTACATGGAAGAAAACTCAATGGCTTCACAAACAATTCTAAAGAAATTAAAAACTAGTGTTATTGAGAAGTCAAAAATATAAAACTGTTAAGAATAAACACAGAAAACTATCTTCTTCCAATTATACTTTAAATGAAACTTCTATTTAAACCAGGAATATGATATTTATATACTGCTTGCTACATTTAGCAAAAGCAAATACAATATAATGAATAGCTTCATGAAAATGTTAATGAATACAATCTGGTGAGAAGGTGGACCTGACTTCCACAGTGCACATCTTGTAAGAGGACAAGTTCAGTGCTAGGAGGCCTCATTTGCTCGTGTGACATCAGCCAAAACAGAAACTATGCTTCAACATACTATACAGCTTGATCCTCACATGGAAACAACTCATAAGCAATGAAATACACCATTTTAATCACTAGATGTTTATTTATATCTTGTCTATGGCAAAAAATGGCCCAAAAGGTGACACCCCAATGATCCTGCCCTTATATTAATACACTTGTATAATGTCCTTACATTCCGTGTGAGCAGGTCTCATAACTTTACTCTCTTCAATGCAATATGTCAATGATTATAAGATATCACTTAATAACTAAAGTGATATGTATCACTTCGGTGGTTCTGTTATGTAACAATACAACTCTATTTGACTATCATCTGGGAGCTACTAAATCTCCTACATACTTAATAAAATCAACAGCCATATTGGCGTAACCATTATGTCAAAAGCCGGTCTTCAGCAGATAAAAGTTATATTGTAACAACAAAAAGTTCATTACATATCAGCCTGTTAAAACAACAGGAAGTTACTTTGTACAATTCTAGAACAAGAAATATATACCAGAATGGAGAAATGTCAACTTTTAAATGTTAAGCACACACCCAAAAAATATGTCATGTGAGACCAAATTAATGAACAATTCAATTCCTTGTGAAGACTCTCAGTGTAATTCTAAACAGAGACTTTATTGCTATAAACTCAATTATGCACCCAGTTCAAAGCATGCTGCCAACAGTCAATAGCCAGTAAAACATGCAGTTATACAGGTGCCAAACAACACCCCTTGTCCCTCTCAAAAAACCCTGCACTCTATGCCAATCAAATCCCAAAATTTTTCATGGCTAGTGCTTGACTGTAACTCTGTCAAAAGATCATGAATAGAAGACTCAGTTAATCATGCTCAAACATCTGGCTCACAGAAAACATGAAACCATAAATATGCTGTTTATTGGGGCTTTTAATTATTCCTTTTTAAAAATTATTTATTTAATTATTCTGTGGAGAGCTTTTGGGACTGCTTGGCAGGAATCCGACATTGACCAAGGACAAGGAAATGGGCCTTAGGTAGGAATCTGACATCGGGCCATGACAAGAAAGTAAGTTCAGGCAGGAATCTAATTTCAGGCTAAAACAGAGAAGTAAGTTCAGTTAGGAATCCAAGTCTTAGGCTAGAACAAAGAAGTAGACCTCAGGCATTAATATGACTGTGGGCTAGGACAGGGAAATAGGCTCAGATATTTCTGTCATGCCGAGGAGCCCTTAGAAACAGCGAGAGTGATCACGGGACTTTGCATATTGCCTTGTTTGTTCCTTGACTGTATCTATTGTATTGTTGGTTTCTCAACCTAGAATTCACCTAAATACTTGCATGGAATTAAAAGGGTTTAAAAGAAAAGTGGGAATAAACAAACCCACCTCAGCCTTCAGCCTTAGAGCTGGCTGGGGTCATGCTGCAATTTTGTCTGATCATCTCTTTTCTTTTAAGCCTCACTCCTGCACTGGAAAACCTGTTGACTGACTGAGCGCACTTGGTCATTATTCCATTCATTTCTTTTTAATTATTCCATGTATTTATATTCAATGTGTGTGAGAGAAAGAAACGGAGACACAGAGAGACAGAGACCAGGAGCCTTTGTGTATGTGCACCACCTATCATGATGCATATGTAGAGGACAGAAGACAACCTGTGGGAGTCTGTTTTCTCCTTCCACCTTGTGAATTACAAGAATATAGGTCATCACTTGCTCTGAACAGTGAGTGTCTTTACCTGCCGAACACGTGTCATTTAATGCTGCTAACTTTGTGATAGTTATTTATACATTATGAAATAATATACTTCTTTGAACTGTTCTCTTCTTCAATTTTAATTTCTCTGATATATTTGGACTAATATGTAATATCCTCTAAAAAGCTTACTAAGGTAAATAGTCAGGTTATTTATAATAATAGCCTATAATAGGTAATAAATTATTTATAGTCCATTTTTATCTTAGTCCTAAACCTCAAAACCAAGCAAAAATAAAAACAGTAACACCACAAACTATCTTCAAAACAAACCCAGCAGGACTGTCACATTCTGAAAAGGATTAAGATATAGGACCCAGCGTCAGAAGCTTATCAATTTACTCTTCCCCCCATCCCTCTTCTAATATCTCAACGCCCGTAATCAGCTTGAAGAAGTTAAAGAAGAGTCAGCGCCCCTATTCCCTGAGCTTGGGGACTAAGGTGGTTAATATGGGGCTGTCTCTCTGGGGAAAAGTAGTGATTTTGTTGGAACAGGGAGGATTAGCTAGGATTAATGGCATAGCCATAACCTATTGGTAGACATCTGTATAATTTAGTATCAAGATGAAGTTATAATTTCTTAAATGGTACAAAATTCACTTGGGTTTCAAATTTAAGACTTTCATTGGTATAAGCTTCTTATTGATATGAAAGTGAAATGAATATTGATACTTTCATGGGCATTGTGCCCGTATAACACATTTAGAAATACAATGCTTAGACCCAGTCCTTCTTTAACTTTTTTAACTGATTTGGGATGATTAGCCTGTGAGTTAAGGAACTATAGCAAATTCATGACTTTGAGTTTATTGTTAGGGTGTTTTCTATATTTTATTTAGAAATAGCTGAGAGGAGTTAATAGACAACATTCCAGGTTACCTTACATGGATAGTTGGATTTCAAAACGTCAGAAATCCATAGAATTGACGTCACAAATATTTCTATATTAATGTTCATTTTGATTAGAGACCTGTCTGCTCCTGACAGCTTCCTGTCTTGGATTCTAAGAAGAAATTGAGCATCCTTGGCGTTACTCCAGTTGTGGTGAGACAGCCACCAGGCAAGAATTGCCTCTCTCCATCTACAGACAAATTACTGTCCAGAAAAGGACACACTTTCAGAATAGTCAACTGATTATATCTGCCTAGACAGAGTAATCAGCCCTCAATAACTCAACACTGTCAGATGAGTTTGGGCCAGAAGGCTGAAGATTTGATGCTCCAACGTTCGGTAGTATAGGGGTTGTCCAGGTGTTCAGCGGTCTCTATAAATTGGCTAAGTTTTAGAAGCTATGCTTAGTGCTTCCCATAACTTCAGTTAATTTTGTCATTCTGGATTTCTGACGGCATTGAAGATCTATAGACTCATAGCCAATCCTGGCTATTTACCTTGAGAGAAAAGATCTGAGTGGATGGTTCTCAGCTGACATTCATTCTAAAGCCAAGAAAAAGCCAGGTTCAAAACTAAGTGTTCTAGTCAAGAGAGACGACAGAGGTTCTGGTTAGTCAACAAAAGGATGAACTGGGTATTAAGACTATCTTGTACCTCACTGGTACAAATAGGAATAATTATGCTCTAATTGTATTTTGAGAGAAAAGCTTTATTTTAACAGGAAGGGTAATATGTAGGAGGAGCGAAGGGGGAAGGAGCACCGAGAGGAAAAGATGGAGTAAGGAGAGGAAAAGATGAAGTAGATGAGAAGCTAGGTAATGAGAGAAAAAAAGAGAGAGAAAGAGAGAGGGGGCATGGAGGCAGAAGTTCACATGTCTCCACCAGTCAAAGATAGTTTACATAGCTAGGTTGGGTATTAGGTTACACTTCTGATTGAGCATTACCATACTTATAAAGCCTTTGATTAACATTTTTTAAAAAATTGTTTAAAAGCCAAATGGAAAAGGAGGCACGAGAAACGGGTTTTCTAGGGAGGGGAAATGGGGAAAGGGATTGGCATCTGAAATGTAAATAAAATATCAAAAAAAAAAAAAAGATATAGGACCCAAAAGTCAGAGGAATATAAATTCACATAACTCTCCCAAGCTGGGAAAGGGAACCAGCTCAGAAGACAATGAACAAAGATATTTATTTCCACACTTGAACATTTGTCCTATTTGTTCTATTGCGCAGATTTCCTTACCTTACTACTTTTTTTTTACTTAAAAGTAATTTTTCTCGAATGGCCGAAAAGCATCTAAAGAAATGTTCAATATCCTTAGTCATCAGAAAAATGCAAATCAAAACAACCCTGAGATACCACCTCACACCAGTCAGAATGGCCAACATCAAAAACTCAGGTGACAGCAGATGCTAGCGAGGATGTGGAGAAAAAGGAACACTCCTCCATTGTTGGTGGGATTCCAAGCTGGTACAACCACTCTGGAAATCAGTCTGGCGGTTCCTCAGAAAATTGGACATAGCATTACCTGAGGACCCAGCTATACCACTCCTGGGCATATACCCAAAAGATGCTCCAACATATAACAAGGACACATGCTCCACTATGTTCGGAGCAGCCTTATTTATAATAGCCAGAAGCTGGAAAGAACCCAGATGTCCTTCAACAGAGGAATGGATACAGAAAATGTGATATATTTACACAATGGAATATTACTTAGCTATTAAAAACAATGAATTCGAGAAATTCTTAAGTAAATGGATGGAACTAGAAAATATCATCCTGAGTGAGGTAACCTAATCATAAAGGAACACACATGGTATACATTCACTGATAATTGGATATTAATATTAGCCCAAAAGCTGGCATATCCAAGATACAACTCAGACCACATGAAGCTCATGAACAAGGAAGACCAAGTGTGGGTGCTTTGGTCCTTCTTAGAAGGCGTAACAAAATACTCATGGGAGCAAATATGGAGACAAAGTGTGGGACACAAACTGAAGGACAGGCCGTTCCACCTGGGTGTCCATCCCTTGTGCAGTCACCAAAGGTAGACACTGATGTGGATGCCAGGAAGTGCATCCTGACAGGAGCCTGATATAGCTGTCTCCTTAGAGGTCTGCCAGAGCCTGAAATATACAGAGGTGGATGCTCACAGCTAACCACTGACCTGGTCATGGGGTTCCCCAATGGGGGAATGAGAGAGAAGACTGAAGGAGCTGAAAGGGTTTTCGGCCCCATGGGGAGAGCAACAATACCAACCAACCAGAGCTCCCAGGGTCTAAACCACCAGACTAGGTAGAGACCCATGGCTCCAGCTGTATATGTAGGGGAGGATGACAGTGTCAGGCATGGGTGGGTGAGGCAGCCCTTGGTCCAGTGAAGGCTGGACACCCCAGTGTGGTGGTGAGTTGGGAGTGGGAGGGTGGATGGGGGCATATCCTCATAAAAGCAGGAGGAGGGGGGATGGGATGGGGGTTCCTTGGTGGGGGGAGGGGATTACATCTGAAATGTAAATAAAATATTCAATAAAAATATCTAGATCAAAAAAGTAATGTAAATGGATTCGTGAAACTTTTTGTTTTAGTCAGAGAGAGGAGAATCTGAAATCCCATCAAGAGTAAAGTTTGAAAAAATTACTAAATGAAAGCAACTTAATAGAAATGTCATGCCCTGAGTAGAAATAATTTGTAGATAAATCAATCAAAATCACAGAATTTTTAAAAATAAAAAAGAGAAGCAAAATGATTTACCTTTATTTGGTTATTTATTTGTATACTAATAAAAGGCTACTTTAAAGAAAAATTATTCTTACAAAATAAAAGCTATGAAGTAAAGAAAAAATATGGCCAGCACCAGACATCCTCTGAGTTAGAGGTATGATATGGTTGGACTTAGTGGACTTCACATAAACTCATTACTACTTGACTGTTAGAAATGTCTGCACCCACACTTCTGTGATTCTCAGTTGTAGTGGGTTCCTACTAATAGCTTGAGCAGCACTGCCTATCAAACACACACCAGAAGGGTGAAGGGAAATTCTGTTGTCCTGACTACAGATAAATGTCCTGGAACTGGGTCACGCTAGCATTTCTACACATGGCTTTTCTTATTGAATATTCGTAGAGCTACCTTTAATTAGTAGCTTTCTCTAAATAGTGAAATTCCCAGTGTGTCATTTCCATTATAATTGTGGTAAGAGAGTTGACACAGCATGTATGTTAATAAACATCACAGGCTGAAGAGTAAGACACACCTGATCTGCCAGGCAGTGGTGGTGCACGCCTTTAATCCCAGCACTTGGGAGGCAGAGGCAGGCGGATTTCTGAGTTCGAGGCCAGCCTGGTCTACAGAGTGAGTTCCAGGACAGCCAGGGCTACACAGAGAAACCCTGTCTCAAAAAAAACAAAAAAACAACAACAACAAAAAAAAAAGGATACACCTGATCTAATTCTCACTGTATTGTCCATAATTTTTATGTTTTTAATATAATAAAGTATCGAGTCATGCATACACAAAGACATCAAAAGAAACCTCAAAAGTTATTTTATAAAAGGGGAATGGGCTCCTGCTTGAGGGAACTGAATACATCATAAAGAGTTGGAAAGAAGGTAAGAGGATGTTGTCATGGAAACTGATCTAATAATGTCACATCAAACACATAAACTTCACACATTTGTACCACATAAGCTATAAACACTTCCATTTATACTCTTATTTGAATTTCACAATAGGGTACACCAGAATATTCAACATATAAGAGATGAGGAAACTATAGTTATGATAAAATGTAATATAATATGATATGATATATGATATGATAATACAATATAATATACATTCAGGACCTATAGGTCTTCTAGCATCTAACCTATAAGAAACTTCTTTGCAAATACCATGCTGTCACCAATCTTGAAACAACTTAACAGTGTCATAAGTTGAAACACTTTGAAAACATTTTGTAACATTCATCTAACACCAAGCTTTAAAAGGGAGAAAAAGACAAGCCAACATACTACAAGTCTACTTGTTGATTCCATGGCAGTTTACAAAACAGCAAATTGTCAAATGCCATTGCCTTTGACAAGACAAATAATAAACAGAAGTAAAGGTAATTCTTTGAGGCCTAATGTTAGAAAACTATGCCCTAAAACATTTAGACCAAACGAAATTTAATCATACTCTGGTATTCAAAGCACCTATTATGAGAGCCTGGTGCATACTCTTCAAGAACTACAGGGCATTCTCTCTACAGACAGCATGCAGCAGCATCATATTCCTCAGTCTGACAATGTGGGAACTGTACTTGAGAACAACTGTGTGACCAAATCAAAAGATTACTTTTCATGAAACACCTCACAAACTGGAATATCAATTTCAAATAACAACCAATGCAAATTTCCACACAGGGATATGCAAAGAGAAGTAACAACAGCTTTATAGCTTTTCTAAGAAAAAACTAATAAATCAAATACTAAGAGTATACTAATAAATAATAAAATGATTAACAGAAAAAAATCAGAATCAATAACCATAAATACTACAAAAGCAACATTCTTCAAGAAAAAGTACCATCTCATGCCTCCCTATGGCTGCCCATTAATTAACAAGAATTTAATTTACTGTAAGTCTAGCACTAGATGTTCCAAATGCACACATCGTTAGGTAGTCACTAAGAACATTAGCTCTAGCTGCGCAGACAAAGCACACGTATAAATCACAAGAAATAACAGTGCCAAAGGGAGACACATCCAAGTGAAAACAGTATTACAAATATTTAGGTGCTCACTTTGATACAGAACAGAGATACCAAAAAAGGCTTTAAGTGAAAAATAAACAACAGAGCTATAACTACACTGCAAAAATAAAGCTGAACTATGTACACTAAGTGATCAATATCCATAACTCCACTAGTATTTTTTGAACATCAACTCTGAATCAGTTATGGTACTTAGTCCTGTGACGTGAGAATAAAACAGACATTTTCTCTGTTTTCATTATACCTATCCTACTGAGAAAGTGAACTTACAAATACATGATTACTAGGATACAAATATCCCAGGAGGGAGAAATCTGTGCTAGAGACAGAGAAGGATACAGATTTTGAGTAACATTTCTCCACTGAGATTTCCAAGAAAATTCCTTAAGCATCCATGAGGAGAGAGTGTCCTGAATTAACTTTTCTCACACATCAGAATAATACCCGTATACAACTCTCCAGGAAATCATGACCATTCATTCAAAGAACTGCTGATTGAGGGTCCATGAAGAACACTGACAGAAGGCAGTCAGCTGGTGAGACTGCACTGACATGGAGAAAGAAGAATAAGGCACTCTTGACAGCTGAAGAAAGAAAGAAGGAAAGAAAGGGAGGGTGGGTGGGTGGGAGGGACAGAGGACAGAGAGAGAGAGACAGAGAGAGACAGAGAGACAGAGACAGACAGAGACAGAGAGAGAAGGGAGGGAGGGAGGGAGGGAGGCAGGGAGGGAGGGAGGGAGGGAGGGAGGGAGGGATAAAGGGATGGATAAATTTAACTAGAGCCCTTTGACAGAAATATGGAATGAAGCAAAAGTTCATGGAAAAATTCCTAAGATCAATAGTCATCAAAGAAGACAAAATAAGGCCAGTGAGAAGACAGTTATTAAAGGCTCTTTTCCACCAAGCCTGCCAGCCTGAGTTGGATGGCAAAAACCCACATGGCAGAAGCAAATGAACTCCCAAAAGCTATACTCTGACCTCCGCTCCTGTGCCATGGCATACAACACACAAAATAAATGTAATCAATAGTAATAATAATAATAATAATAATAATAATAATAATAATAATAATAATAAACCCAAACAGCAGCATTTAAATTTAAAAGTTTGATAACACTACTAAGGGAAGGAGGGACCTCAGATCTGGAGCACTGTGACAAGGAGCTCAAGCTATAAAAGCAGAACTGGGGGCAAAAGTTTGAATCTGCCACCCAGTGCCAGGATAGAAACTGGCCAGTCCCAGCTGCCAGTAAAATGACATCTGAGTACCAAATGGGGTTTAGGGGAGAGGGCTTGGATGAGAATTGGCATAATAGGCCCAGAACCCAAAGACAGTGAGGGAAAGGAATAGGCTATAGCCTTCCACTATAAGTGAAGATTCATGGTCCCTACTAGAGCAGGTCTTGCCAACAGCAGGAGTCATACATTCATTCATTCATTCATACACACATTCATAAATCATGATTCCTGACATCAACTCTGGATGCTAAGGCAAAGGCAACTTTCTATAGTAACTGCAAACTAACAGAAACTCCTGGGCCCAAACTATCCGGAGACATCATTTTAACACCTAAGTGTCTGGCTTCCATACCACTGCAACACAGAAGCACACTCTCAAACTTTACTTAATTAGGAAGATATTGGAAGCGCTCAGCTTTCTTCCTATCTTCCCCCAATTTTAACAGGGTTTCTTCACTTTATAGCTCATTTACATATATGCATTCAGCCAGTGAGTATCCACATAGTTCCACATCATGGGGTTTGCACAACTCTGAACAGACTCCTGAGACCTTATCAGAGGTGGTGGAAGGAGACTGTCTTCAATTGAGACTCCACAAACAAGGAAGTCAGCCAGGCTTCACAAGTGACTTGCAGTTGTACGCAGGGAGAATCCATCTGGTATCAACTTCCAGGACTCCATGCTCTAACTACAGAAAGAAATTCATTTCTACTACTGCCTCTCACTCTCCAAGACCCACCACTTTGAGACCTGCGCCTGCAGTTCAACAACCTGTGACTCAATTTCCAGACCTGCTGGTCCAGAACCTCTAAGAACTGTGATGTTTCTCAGAGCTGTAACACTGAAAGCAGCTCTAGCTAAGCTCCCACTATATCAAGAGTTCAAATATGACTGTTCTTTCAAGTTATCACTCCCATGTGGGATCCTAATTTTCCCCTTTAAAAGTTATTAATCCTAAATTAGGAAATTTTTCATTTGTTCAGCCTTTTCTGTCCCAATTCATCTGTATAAAGGTCACAACTAGAACTAGATTGGCAATAAATTTTTTAAAAATTAACTATCTCTGTCCACTATCTCAATACCAAATATTGAAGAGCATTTGGAACAAGCAGAAGTATCACGCCTTTTCTGTACAAGCAAGTACAAGTACTGAGGAAGCTCAGAAATTGACAAGCCTGGCAAAGCCTTCTCTGAGACAATATAAGCATTGAACAATGACCGGAAAAGAGGAGGCCGACATTCTTCAGTGGAGCTGCCTGCAAGCTGGGCAGGGAGCTCAGGATACAGCTTTCACTGGTCACTATCCATACTGTGATGGATGTTTTAGTGATAAAACTGCCTTGAAATGGTTCTTAAGTAAACCCAATAGGCCCACTGTCTCACCAAGCTAGACATGGGTGGGCTTGTTTCTTTGGTCTTCCATCAGTGCCCTATCGGTTCCAAAAAAAAAAAAAGCCAAGCAATGACTAGCCAAAAAATTAAAACAATACAAATGTTCAACTATAAATGAATAAAATAATGTACATTCACATAATAAAATACAAGTGAGCAGTAAAGAGGAATAAAAGGAAAGCAAGATAGTTCAGAATGTAAAGGTCCTTGTCACCAAGCCTGGCAACTTAAATTTCGTCCCCAAGATTCATATGGTGAAGGAAGAGAACCAACCGAGAGAACAAGTTATCCTCTGACCTCTACACAGATACAATAGCATACATGCATGCATATGCGCACACACACACACACACACACACACACACACACACACACACGCACACAAAGTGAATGTAAACAACAAAGATTTTTGAAAAACAAAATAACTGATTATAAAGTCCTTGAGCAGACAGAAAGTCAACTATGATAAGTTATATTCTAATGTGGGCCTGTCAGAGGAAGGCTAGACCTAGAAAGAGAGAAAAAGGAACCTGCATAAAATCCATGCCTATGCTGAACTTGTTTCAAAACATAAAGAAAAAATATACTACAATTTCAAACAGAGAAAGTGAAAAACAAAATATAGGATACATATAATTGTAAGGTGGCAATTTTTGTACAATAACACTATTATATAACTAAATGTTAAGTAGTATCTGGGGGGAAAGTGAGGAAGTCAATGCATTCCTTTCTACTAGAAGCTACAGAAGAAAACAATATAGTTAGCTGAATAGACAACCCAGAATACCAAGGCTTAGCATGAAGTTCTCTTACTCTTCAGTAAACCAGACTTTAATTCCCGGATTAAGCAGACAAAATCTCCTTCACTTGTTTCTACATATTCTGTCAGGTGAACTATACTATGCTTCCTGTAAACATAAGAGTCTACATAAACCTGTCAACATAATCTTTCATATTCAAAAGTCAGTGTGCAAAGCAAAAATAAATTTAAGATAAGTAACTTTCATTTCCGTTCAATTTCCTGTAACAAATTATCACAGTTACAATATTTATACTCTTAATGATCTAAAGATATTTATATTGTTTCTTTCAAAGTTAGTTGTACTCAGTAAGTCCGACTATTTAAATGAGCCAGTGTGTGATTCTAAGTAAGTTTTTAAAGGTTTCACCAAGTTCTCTCTCTATCATTCAAAGCCACTTGCTATTTACGGGGGTGGGGGAGCAGGCTGACCAAAAAGCTTTAGTCATCAAAGGTCTATATTCTACAGACCATCCAGTCATATAAAGTAATGTCTCTTCTAAGTCTACCAAGTTAAATGCCAATCATCCTAAGAGGCAATGATTTAAAGTAGGCAGCATGCCATGTCCTCAGAGAGGAAAGGAACCAAAACCCAAATCTAACCTCAAAGCATACCAAAGAAAACTATGAAACAGCATATTTAAAATCTTTGTGTCTTCCATAATACAAACTAGTTTTAAAAGCACAAACTCTTCATGTTCAGGGAAGCAGAACACAGTATGACAAACACTAAAGGAAGTATATGTTTAGAGGGAGAACAAAACATAAAACAATGCTCTCTGGGGTAACCTGGTGTGGCGGTTGAATGAAAATGGCCCTCATAAACTCATAGGAAGTGGCACTATTGGGAGGTGCAGCTTTGTTGAAGTAGGTTTAGCCTTGTGGGAGGAAGTCTGTCACTGGGATGAGCTTTGAGGTTTCAGATGTTCAAGCTAGGTCCAGTACCTCATTGTCTCTTCCTATTTCTGTTGATCTAGATGGAGAACTCTCAGCTACCTCTCCAGCACCAAGTCTGCTTACATGCTGTCATGCATCCTTGCCATGAATGCCTGCATGCTGCCATGCATGCCTGCATAACAAAGGACTAAACCTCTGAACTAAAAGCCAGCCCCAATTAAATGTTTTCCTTTATAAGAGCTACTGTGGTTATGATGTCTCTTCAAAGCAATAGAAGCCCTAACTAAGACACCTGGTTTAGATTTAAGCATATTTTATTAGGTGTGATTAACAAAAATAACTCAGAAGTCTGAAAAGTACTTGCACAGAACAATAACCATATGATCCACCTGCTCACAAACCAACATACAAACCAATGACTCTTACCTCAAGGAAAAATAAGCCAAGTCAAAATGTACTCACATCAGAATACAGCAGGACTAACTCTACACCTCTTACTGAAGACAACAAAAACAAAGTCTTCCCCACTGGTTATCAAATAGTCCCAAGCACAGGGAGATGAGGCAGGAAAAGTTACTATTAGTGGGTTTTCCTTTCCTTAAAGAACACACTCCTAAGCAGATCCCTTCAACAATGGATGCCTAAAGCCACTGGTAATACTGAGCCTGAAATGTTTCCTATATACCATGCACATAACTGTAACGAAGTTTAATTGGAACAAGTATATTTATATATTTAAAGATCTTGATAAAGAGATCATTTTGGATCATCCAGGTAGGTTCTAAATTAATGACAAGTTTCTAATAAGGGACAGACACAGAGACAGAAGGAATTGAAAGAGAATGAAACAAGTCAGTGTGATCATGGAGACTGGAGAGGAATGCCTATAAACCAAGGTGTGTATGGAACTAACGAAAGATGAAAGAGAGAAGATTCTCCTATAGCTGTTGGTAGGTAATGTGGCCTTAGACTCATGTCCTTCAGAACACGGAGAGAATTTATGTCTGCTAAAAAGACCCGAAGTTAGTGTGAGTTATGAAGAAGATATAAAGTTGTTTTTCTAGTATTAATTCTGTCATGAATTTTTTGCACTGAGTAGTGGATAAGCGCATAAAATGTATTTGATGTTGAAAGTGTAAAACTAATGTGATGCTCCGTAGCTTTCGTCCCAAATGCCTATTGCAACTGTAGAGAGATTCAGTGGTTAGTTTTGGTTACATTGTTATTTGTTGCTTCCAGGCAACTAGGACCAGAGTCTTAAATCCCAGTGGCACACCTACTGTAACAAGGCCACACCCACTCCAACAAGGCCACACCTCCTAACAGTGCCACTCCCTGGGCCAAGCATTTACAAACCATCACACCTGATAATTTGATTATTTTCAAGTATCTTTTAGATAGTTGGGGGAGGGGGGGAAGTATATGCGCTATGAATTTTCCTGATACTAGTCAAAGTAGACAGATGAAAACCCAAGTCAGAGTGATCATTTATGAAGCCTAAGAAATTAACACAGCAGTAACGCTGTCCTCCCTCTGACAGCATCAACCTCTTAGTACCATGTCCACAGTGCACATTCTAACATGGATACAACAAAATGAAATCAGAAAAAGAAATACCGACTTTCCTTTGAATCTGTTAACTCATCGAGTCCTCTGCAACTCACAGTGAGATATAGGGCCACTTCTGTTAGCTACCCAGCCATGTATTACAGAGTATTCTGTTTAAAAATAAATAGGACTACAACTATTACGTGTTTTTGAAAAACAAAACATAAACTTTAAAAAGTGATCAAGTTTAAGGAAAAAAGATTGATATATACAAGATGTATTGTTACTAGAATTTCTTTGAGGCATGACCTAAAAATATTCTACTAATGGGAATCAGATTGTTTTATATGCAAAGAAAGAAAACCAGCAGAACCCACTGTCAATATATAACAAACACTTTGAATAATTTCAGTTCTCTTAAAAGGAAAGAAAAGCAGATCCTTACTGTGAACCATATCAACAAATATTTCCATGAAAATGACAAAATATTATGTAACATGAAGGCAGACATATCATCTTAAATATATGAAAACAATTCTAATGTGTTCAACAGTAAACACCTATCTTCAACTGCTAAGAAACAACCCAAAAAATACTGCATACTTAAGACACAGGATCTGTCTTACCTGATAACTCAATTATTTTAAAAGTATCTTTTAGAAAGATGGAAAAAACTAATAGATTCAAAATTCAGAACGCCTCCTTCCTGAAGTCTAGCTTTCATAATACTAAAACATACTATGTGAACTGCCAAGGAGGTGAAGAATCAGTAATCCTATCCAGCTGTGACATCAGTGAACTATAACATGACCAGGACAGTAAGATCTCCCTAAAGGTGCAATACTGGCATCCATCTTGGCAGTAACAAACACTTGTCTAGTTGGACTTAAGGCCCACTCAACAGGAGGGAATGTTCAGCCACAATGGGACATCTATATAAACCCCTCTCCCAAGATTTGGGAAATACTGTGGAAGAAAAAAAGGAGGATTGTTAAGAGCCAGGGGTTGGGAAGAACTGGAACAAAACTATGTCTCACGAACATGACAAGATTGGCACACTCATAAAGTCACAACACGTGTGTTGCCTGACAATCAGAATTCTAGAACAGGGTAGAAGGAGCCTACCGTGCCTAACTGAAGAACTATGGAGAGTTGATAAGATCCTAGGGGTCAAAGAATCATGGCTTTTTTGTAAGGGTATGACCCCTGGCAGATCAACCAAAAGCCAGAGAATGGCCACATGTTGGACTTGACATGCTGTACTTTTAAAAAGGAGGGAAGGATAAGGAAAAATAAGTCAATGAAAAGGCAGATGGATCTGGAAGGAGTTAGAGGAAGGGTAGGAGTGGATATGATCAAAATATATTATATAAAAGTTTCAATTGATAAAAACTGTATTGAAAAACAAGATTTTAAACTTATCAGGCATGGTGGTATGCACATGTAATCCTGGCACCCCAGAGGCTCGGGGGCTGAAGTCCAAGGCCAGCTTGGGCTACACGAGCTGACTTTGTCCAAACAGAAAAACGGATCAAGGTCTCATAAAGGTTTATGGACTCCTTATCAGCAGATTATTATTTATAAATACAGGGTTAGAAGAAAACTCTGCTTTTAGAATTCCTGAGTTTTACTCATCCTACAGCCAAAATTTGCACTGACCATATCTGTTAAATGAGGAACCCAGGAAACATTTTACACAGCCTCTGAGATTCCTAATCTGGCCATCTTACTAAGAAAACGGCATGACAGAGATTTAAAATAGCTTGCAACAGCAACTAGTGTCCATTCCCTTTTCCTCACCCATGCTGGTCACATCTAATTCACAAACTCCAGACATTTTACCAAAGACCTAACCTAGCTTTACAGACCTCACTGTCAGAGTCTATGTTACACCTTTCATAAAAAATATGCTTAATGCCTTTTTTCTAACTTCTTAGAAAAAGAGTTTTGAAACCTTAAATTATTCAGTAACTATGATTGTTTCCTCTGTTCTCGCTAGAAGCCAAGCATTCAATTTTATGACACTAAATTTAATTCTTCATTATTTTATATAAAGATGTAAAGAGACAAGCACATGGTGTTAAAAAGGAGAAAATCTTTAAATCTATATTTGATGTATAGCTAGAAAATTACTCTTGGAATAATGCATCAATCAATTTATTTGAAATTGGTTACAAAGTAAGGATTCACTAATAATTAACTTTCATTTTAACATATTTGGGCATTTTTCTAGGTAGAACACAGAGTCCTATAGAAATGCTTTCATGTAAAGAGTACTGGAGAATTAAGATACCCATATACTTCAGACCATTAAAATCCCGAACTGTGCTATTAAGATTTATTTTTGTAGTTACTGGGTGAAAACTTTTCCTACTACTACAGCACTTACAATAAAAGTCAACAGTGAAATACACAAAATGTTCCTTTCTTTAACTTTGGATGAATATGTCTAATGCTTAAAATAAGGTCAAGTTGTTTGCTCTCAGTAGAGCTTTATAATACCTTTTATAAAGTGATTATGGCAAATCATTAAAGTTTGGAACAAATGGTTAAAGAAAGGTTACCTCTGACTCACACCTGGTAGGCTGCAATATTAATGTTCTCAATAGCTAGAGATTCAGTAAATTACTCAGACTGAGTAAATGAACCATTACCCATGTATACTACTGGGACAGTCAAAAGCACTGCCAGCTATGATAATTTTTCATCTTAATATATGTAGGCCTTCATTTTTTTAAATAACTTAAGAAAATCAAGAACAGTAAGTTCAATCCAAAAGGACTATTATTCTAATCCAACTGCCAGAAAGGCAACTCAGAAATACCAGTGAATAATAAACATCAATAATGCTCCCTTTTAATGAATGTACTAACTCAAACTTTGATTTTTAATATAGTACTGCTAAAAATGCCATACAGAGTTACTTAATGATGTATTTTTTTTCTATTCAGAGTACATTTCTTGTGGTTTCTACATTATGCTTTTACCAAATATATGTTGCAGGGAATCTGTATGTACAGCCAGCTCTCCATGCTATCAATGTTTTCTTACTTCTTCTGTGATGCTGCTTCCTCAGTATTATTACTCCTACCCCAAACAGCAGAAATCAACAGTACCTAAGTTGGGGCAGGAACACCATGACTGGAAATCCTGAGACGTCTTAAAAAGACAACAGACCTCGATTCTACTTGACTCTCTTTACAGTCCTCATCTTGATAACTCATGGTCCACAGTTTTGGCAAATGTTCCACCTAACAAGGAGCTCTCATCAGAACAAAGCAACACACAATGCAGAGGCAGGCTCACCAAGCCAGAAGTTTACTGAAAGATGTTTGAATCTAAAACATTTTTAAAAATAGGCATTAACAGTCACTTAGAAAAATTAGAATCAGAAGATCAAAAATATGATTCCAGTTCTAACAGTTACTGCTAAGCAAAATAAACTGTCTCAGAACACAAAAAGAAAGGTTACCTCCAGACTATTTTTCTCCAAAAGAAAGAGAAGGAAACGTATACAGAATAGAATTATCTTCAGAACAGATCAAACATAGAATTCCTGAAAAGCATCCCTGCTTTTAGTACTCAGTGAAGTTGAAAAGAAATCCATTTCTCACTAGATCTATTTCTTTGACAGATGCTCACACCATCTCCTAATTATAAAAAGAGAATGCAAAAAACTAACCGAGTTCTTTGAAATCATATTATATACCATATTAAATGAAATAGGAAACATTTGAACACTTTTCATTTTATACTATGTATTTCTACCGTTTGTTTAACTGACTGCATGCTAGAAGTAAGCAGCAGATATAAAAATGAGTATCTGTTACATAACTAGAAGTGCCTTTAGTGAATCAATTACTTTAATTATTCAGTTTCCTACTACTGATCATTTTCAACAAATTTCAGTGAATGGCTCTTCCCATTAAAGAAAGAATATGCGCAGCATTGGGTAAAATAAAGCTTAGAACTGTAATGTTTAATATTAACTGTTAACAGAATTTAGCTTCACAAATGACCACACATGGTATGCTCTCATTGATAAGTGGATATTAGCCTAAAAGCTCAGAATACCCAAGATACAATTCACAGACTATATCAAGTTCAAGAAGAAGGAAGACCAAAGTATGGATGCTTCAGTCTTTCTTAGAAGGGGGAACAAAATACTCAAGGGAGGAAATACAGAGACAAAGTGTGGAACAGAGACTGAAGGAAAGGCCATCCAGAGACTGCTCCACCTGGGGATCCATCCCATATACAGACACCAAACCCAGACACTATTGTGGATACCAAGAAGTGCTTGCTGACAGGAGCCTGATATAGCTGTCTCCTGAGAGGCTCTGCCAGAGCTTGACAAATACAGAGGCGGATGCTCACAGCCAACCATTGGACTGAGCACAGGGTTCTCCAAAGGAGAAGTTAGGAGAAAGACCGAAGAAGCTGACGGGGTTTGCAACCCCATAGGAAGAACAATATCAACCAACCAGACCCTCCCCCCATAGCTTGCAGGGACTAAACCACCAACCAAGGTGTATACATGGAAAGACCCATGGCTCCAGCCACATATGTAGCAGAAGATGGCCTTGTTGGGCATCAATGGGAGAAAAGGCCCTTGGTCCTGCGAAAGCTCGATGCCCCAGTGTAAGGGAATGCCAGGGCAGGGAGGCAGGAGTGGGTGGATGGGTGGGGAAGCACCCCCAAAGAAGTAGGGGAAGGAGGTGGGATGGGGGGCTGCGGAGGAGAAACCGGGAAAAGGGATATACAATAGAAAAAATTGTAACAGTTAAAATGGAAAGCTGATTAAAATTGTAGACCTGAAATCACACTTAAAACCAACTACCTTTGAAAGATGATAAAGAATTAAAAATATATTAACATAAACTCCAAGAATGCTCATTTTAGAAATTCAAGAACAAAGATAAAGTGGGGATGGGAGTGTCAATTATTTCCATTTCAGTATTCTTGTTTGTAAATAATTCTAGGCAATATGAAGAAACAGAAAAAATTTTTCCTTGACCAGTGTCCCAAAACCTCTTTGATGGCCCCAAACTGCTTGTCGTATCTGATAAGTATGCCATAAAAATTCAAAAATTATAGTTTAAAATGTTAGTGTTTTAGGGACTGAAGAGACAGGTCAGTAGTTGAGACCACTTGGTCTTCCCGAGGATCCAAGCGCAGACCCAGGACAGTCTCACAAAGACAGGGAGCAGAGACAACAAGCTAGACACTGGTGAAGACAGAAGGAGCCAGAGAATAAGAAAAGGCTAGAAGATGAATACACAGTGAATATAAGGCCAAGAGTAACAATTCAGTAAGAAGCAGAGAGAAGGCAAATTGAATCAGTCATCTTGGAAGACTAGACTGTAAGAAGACTAGAAGCTTCCATTCCTAGGCCTAGGAATAGTTAGAACAAAGAAAAAAAATGCTCTGGGCTCTCAGCTCAAGCTATGTACTCTCACTTTTTGGATAATGCTCTCATCTCATCCCTCCATCTGAGGAAATAAAAGCAACATTTATAAGAATAAAAACAGATTAATTTTTTACTTACAATCCTGGCCAAGGGTAAAGAGGGGCCATATCTGGTAATGGAAAGATGAAATTTTTATAGTGTAATAAAAGCAGAATTTTAGATCATAATTAGAAACTATAAGTTATAAGACTGGACCTGCTCTGTCATTTAGAGCTAGTAAATTATTTATGTTCAAGCTTACAAAAACTCAATAATGTATTTCAACCAAATAATTTTTATAGAGCTTCAAAATGCCCATTTCCTATAAATAAACCTACAAATGAGTTACTATTCAATAATGGTGTAAATAGACAATGAACTAGAAAGAGAACATGTGACCATGACAAAAATAACCATTCTGCTAGGTTATTTAACAAAATAAGCTAGAAACCTTTAAAATATATTGTATCCAGACAGGTCATTATAAAAAGAAAACAAATTTTCTTTGTGACAACAGAAACAAACGTCCCTAACAAGATATCTATTAGTAAACAGAATCTAGCCCTAAGTAAAGGAAAACAAACCATGTTCAAGTAAAGGGTATTTTCCATAGGAAAACTGGTTTTATGTACTGTGAGAGTACATAGCTTGAGCTGAGAGCCCAGAGCATTTTTTTTCTTTGTTCTAACTATTCCTAGGCCTAGGCATGGAAGCTGCTAGCCTTCTTACAGTCTATTCTTCCAAGATACTGATTCAATTTGTCCTATCTCTGCTTAATTTGTCCTCTCTTTAACTATGGTTTTTCATAGTTAAACTGGTTCAAAATTGGGGATAGACAGTATACTATATATACAGACTAAGAACCATCATGTTGTTACCTTAATAATTATAGAAATATATATAACAAAATTTATCATCCATTTACGGTTTTTAAAAAGCTACATGAACCAGAAATAGAATTAAACTTTTCCAATCTGATAAAACAAAAACAATTGAACTGCTAACATCAGATACAAGAATAATATCTCAATGTTTATTCCACCTAAGATCAAGAACAACATACTGGTATCTGTCTTACTTCTCACATTCTTAAGTCATAATCAAACAAGAAAGTGAAATAAAAGGTGTATAGAAGGTAAAAAATAATAATTATTATTGTGGCGTTTACAAATAAAGATGATTTAAACAATTATATGGAAGAATTCAAAGAACTCCCAAAAGTGTCGCCAGCCTAAAATAAATGACACATTAAAAAAAATGTATTTCTATATACTTGCCAGAAAAAAATACAAAATTAAACTTTTAAGGTTCATGTAAAATAGTACTGAAGAGTTCTAAATAGTAAAAGATTAATCTAACAAAATATGTATGTGGTATGCATAAGGATACTAAAAGGTAGTAAAGGAGACCTAAATAAATGAAAAACTTATCATATTCATAGAATCAAAAGACTCAGTATTGAGGTGTCAATTGGTTCCAACCAAACTTAAAGGTTCAATGCAATGTTAATGAATACACCAGCAAGCTTTCTACACAAATAGCTAATTTAAATAGCTATGAAAATATAATAGCACCAAAATTGCCAACATTTATGGCAAAAAAAAAAAGCTGAAAACTCAACGTAATTTAAGATTTACCTCAAAACTACTGTAATCATGACAGGTATCATTAGTGAAAAATACAAACAAATTAAGTTGAAATAAATTTTAGTTCTAAATAAAAAAGCTAAATCCCTAAGGTTCTGAAAGAAAATATAGTACAAGATTTTTATAACCTTGTATTGATCACAAACTTATCAGATATGTATAAATTATAAAATATAATAAACACTTCAAATTTTAATATTTCTGCTCTTTGTAAGACAAAACTGAAAGATAATACTAGAGAAGACATCTAATGAGGAATGTGGATTGTGACAATGGTTAAAACTTTTTTTTCAAGCTAAAATGAACCTCATAAGAGATTTTTTACTATTTATCTCCTACATAAATTCACCTTTGCAAGAAAGGTGCTTTTATAGACAGTGTGTTATACAAATCTTTTATATGACTCTCAATCTAGTCAAGCTGACAATCAAGATCAATCATCACACTGATTTAATAGATTAGATTAAAATCCAGTATCTTGGGGTCCCCAATGGAAGAGTTAGAGAAAGGACTAAAGGAGCTGAAAGAGTTTGCAACCCCATAGGGAGAACAATATCAGCCAATCAGATGCCCCCAGAGCTCCCAGGGACTAAACCACCAACCAAGGAGTACACATGGAAGGACCTATAACTCCAGCCACATATGTAGCAGAGGATGGCCTTGTTGGACATCAATGGGAGGAGAGGCCCTTGGTCCTGTGTAGGCTCGATGCCCCAGTGTAGGGGAATTCCAGGAAGGGGAGGTGGGAGTGGGTGGGTGGGTGGATGGGGGAACACCCTTATAGAAGCAGGGGAAGTGGGATGAGATAGGGGGCTGAGGGGGGGGGAGACCAGGAAAGGGGATAATACTTAAAATGTAAATTTAAAAAATATCCAATAAAAAAAAGATGGCCTCAGAGGGGATTGCACAGTTTGCTCCAAGAATGTCTGGCTTGGCCTTAAAGTCCTCAGTGAAGAATGGAAGCTTGGTAGCACCACAGACATTTAGTTTCTATCTACTGAGGCCTGGGTGCAAAAAACAAAAAAAAATAAATAAAAAAATAAAACTCAATCCAGTGTCTTATTCTTACTTCATTTATTTATTTAAAGGAGTCATGACTTTAAATAATGTAATTTAAAGCAGAAGTCAGTACAGGATTTTGCTCCAGATTTTCTCTCTTGCGTATATATAAACAGTACCTACTTCACAGGGTAGTTCAGAAAACAAATGGCATGCTTTTTATAAAACATTCCTCTAAATAAGTCAGTGCTCAGTGGGCATATCTGCCACTTTATATCTTTTAATTGCTTTAAAACACTTTCCAAAGGCTCAATGATTTAAAATCAAATTTTAAAATTTTTAAAGAAAATTTGTTGCCCTCACAGAGGACTTAAGTGTAGTTCCCAGCAACCATCTAATGGCTAACAACCATCCCTAACTCCAGTCCCAAAATTTTCTGGCTTTCACGAGTACTGCATGCATAAGGTACAGACACACATGGAGGCAAATACTAATATGCCTAAAACAAACAAATTTTAAATTTATTTATTTATTTATTTATTTATTTATTTATTTATTTATTTCATTCTCTGATGTAAATACTGGCAGCCAACAGCTGCTTGGAAAAAGACAGCTTACTTCAGTGGTAGGGCCCCTGGTAGGTTGTCTCAGTAGGCTACATACATATATGGAGATAGAGATAAAGATTACAGATATACACTTACACATCCTGTGTGTGTGTGTGTGTGTGTGTGTGTGTGTGTGTGTGATGTATGTTTGTATGTATGTACATAGAGAGGTTGTACTTATACATGTATGGACATGAAGCAATTGAGGAGTGAATGTGAACAAAATAAAATGGACTCATATATGAAGAACAATAGTAATTTTTAAAGGTGTACATAATTACAACTGCTCTTTACAATAATGTAGTTCATCAAGAGACTGGATGTCAAGACTCATAATGAAGGATTCTCACAGTGTAACAATAAACTTCACTGACCCCTTCCTGTCACAAGCATTACTACAGCTACTTTCAAACATAGCATCAGAAAACCAGGAAAAAAGATTGTGGCTGACAATCTCTTGAGTTCTGAAGTTAGGAAGAGTATGAGAATTCTTTGGCACTTTTCCTGTAATTAAATACAAGGAGAAATGAAAGAGTGGACAACAGAGAAACTCATTCTAAGTTTCTCTTTGTTGTTACTCTTCCTTAGTTTTCCAAAAGCTTCACTAAGCACAGACTAAGAAGCCAGGAGCAGACTCCATCTGCAGTACACTTACCGACTGTGCTTCGTCCTCTTTAAGATCCAACCCAAACACGTCTCGCCGCTTCACTGTGAGGAAGTCAGCATCAGGCCCATCTTCCTCTTCATCATCTCTATCTAAGAACTGCACGGGAACTTCCTTGACCTTCTGTGCCTCCTCAGTACTGAGAAGAGACTCAGTGTGAGGCTCTCTTGCTTTTCCCAGGTGATCTTCCATTTCCTCATCTTCCTCATCTTCCGTCTCTTCATCCTGTTCTTCACTGTCATCGCTAGCCAATCCGTGTTCTGTCTCTTCTAGTCTTTTCCCATTTTTGTGAAGGATGGACATTTTCTCACTGAAATAAGCCCGAAATTCTTCTACCTCATCATTGGTGAGGGAGGGAACCCTGGGCTGAACTGCTTCGGTAAGTTGATTCTTTACCAATTCTTTGGTGGGCTGTTTCTCCATTTTCTGAAGAAATCTTATCCGTGGTGCCACAGCAAGACCAAGAGACCTTCAAAAATGAAAAAAGTGAAAATAATTATCTCATTATAGTTGATGGTATGTTTGTGGTATTATGAAAGTTTCTCCACAGATCTATGTACAAGGCTTTTTTAAAAAATACATCCCTCTAAGACACATCAATTCTGACAGATTAAATGATCCAAAAGACAAGCCAAAATGAACTGAGTACTTGTCCGGAAAATGCTTCAGACCTCACTCTCCTTCCAGAGCTGATACAGTATGAAATGAAGGGCACTCGAATAGAAACAAGATGATCACAGCTCATGTACCAGACCCAATGTCAAATTCAACTCTCAGCTTCCTCACAAAGTAGAAGAGAGGCCAATTAACTGCATGAAGGTACTTTACAAAATATACGCTACTACATAAACTGGAAAAGGCATGGCTGAGACATGGAAAACAGTCATTTTCAAAGAATAGAGCACCCATCATACCATGATCCCTGCCTCAAATCCCACTTCTGAAAACGAGACATAATCACAGCTATAAACATGCAGTTTTCTTTTAAAAGGAGAAGGAAATCTTGTTTTTTCCATTTTCCACCCTTAGAACAAGATTTTATTTAAGACTGGTTGTTTCCTTATGCAATCAAAGTCAACAATTTTCACTAAACTCTCACTGATATATAGAAATACAACTTTTAAAAAAGCAAAGGTTGCCAAGCAGTGGTGGCACACGCCTTTAATCCTAGCACTTGGGAGGCAGGGGCAGGAGGATTTCTGAGTTCAAAGCCAACCTGGTCTACAGAGTTAATTCCAGGACAGCCAGGGCTACACAGAGAAACCCTGTCTTGAAAAACCGAAAGAAAAAAAAAAAAAAAAAAAAAGCAAGCAAAGGTTGGGTGCAGCATCGTGGCGTGACGCTCAGGAGGCTGGAACAGGCAGATGAGTTAAAGGACAGCCTTATCTACATAGCAGTCTCCAGGTCTGCCAAGATAATGCTTATAAATAAACAAACAAACAAACAAAGAAATACATAAATGGCAGCTATAATCATTTTCTCCTATATAACACACAACAAAAGCTGAGAAGATCAGTGCTGAGGGCAAACCCAGAAACAGAAGTGCTGACGTTCAACACGCACAGCTTTGCCGTTTACTAGTCGTGTGATCTCAAGAACAGTCACCTCTCTAATGGTTTTCGTATCTGAAAAATGGAATGGCTGAGAATGCCTACCAAACACAATTATGTTAAAGAGCTAATAAACAGATATAATGAAGTGAAAGCAACAAATATACAACAGTGGTAACCCTTCTGCCACCACTGTACTACTGTCGCAATAGGAAGGTTGGGACAATTAGTTTGTACATACCAGAGGATTTCATAATACAGTACAAAGACATTTATACTTCTCAGGAACTAAAACCTTAATTCCTTGAAGATGAGAGTGTGTGTGTGTGTGTGTGTGTGTGTGTGTGTGTGTGTGTACATACATGTATAATTCTACCATTGCATGCAATGACCTACATATATTGGACACTCAAAAGTACTTCTTCAGTACATTTTTTTAAGCCTGATATCTTATAGACATAACAACTGCTTTAGCTATCATAGGCTTCAACAAGAAATATACCTCAAGAAAATTACACATCTGAATATCAACATAAACTAAAAAAACAACTACACTGATCACTTAAGTGTAACATAATTGTTTACCTTCTCTAAACCTCACCAAAAGCAAGTCTTCACTGGCAATCACATTTACTAGTCTGATATGACACAACTTCTAATTATGTCCCTGCAATATTTAAAACCTGTGCCCATCATTTGTGAGTATTCTAGCTGCAGCAACCAAAATAAAAAACACGGAAGTTCACACAGAACACAAAAGTAGCTAAGAAGCCTAATCTTTGGGTGATATTAAAAACGATGAAACTAGGAGCTGGTAAATAAACATAAGGAAGCAAGAGCATGTCACCCATGGCACACGGCTTTCCACACATGACTGAAACAGTAATGCTTTCTAACACTGTCCTACACTGTTACCTAACACAAGGGTTTTCAAATATCACAACTGACAGATTATGTTATATTAAGCATATAATCTAACACAGAAAACAGCAGCTTACCAAGATCAATTGTTTTTGTTATGATGGGGAATTGGAAGGATATAAATACATTGAACTCTCAGGTATGAAATCCTCATATAAAATCTTTTTTTAGTTTTCTTTATCAACCTTAATCTGAAAGAAAAGGTACTCAAATTCCTAGAAAACAAGCTAAACATACTTTATCTGGGAAACCCAGAGAGACAATGGAGTCTGAAGACACTCAAGGGCACTTCCAAAACATCTTGTCAAGGAGCATTTCCATAGAGAAGACTCCCTCAAAAAGAAATGACTTTACTCTTTTACCTTAAAAGGTTATTTTTGTTTTGTAATCTCTCAACTATTCAAACAAAATCAGTTAGTCGTTCCTTATTTGAGTCTCAGATAAATTTGAGTCCTTACCTGAGTCACGAATCTTGCAACAGTAACTACAAGTGTACATAAGAGTAACAAGACAAAAAAAGATTCAGAACTTACAAATATGAATCTTCCTGACAACAACTAAATATGGGATAATTTTCCAGAGTTCATTTAATATACTACTCTCAAATTTTCAATGGACTGTCTAAGGTAAAGCAGAAGTGACCTAAATTAGGTCTTAGAGGACACACTAGGGACAGTCCCTCTAGCTTTATCACAGCTTTGTTATCAATACTTACAGTGCATACTCGGTAATAGGTAACTTGCTCACATTAAATACTTCTTTATCCTTCATAAGATACACTGAACGTATGTAGGAGACAAAACACTGTAAAATAAAAAGCACAAGATAAGAAAAGTTGAAGATTAAGCTAAACCAAAATAGAAAACTACATAGTAGTGAAGAAAATTCAGCAGTAGTGAAAAAACACAAAGCAGATCAAAAGACCTATATTTTGCATGCACAGAAAAATAAACTGTTACAACTGTAATATTAGAAAAGATTTTTCATTTTATTCCACCAGTCCAAGACAATAAGAAATATCACCTTGGCTGGGCATGGTGGTGTACTGCCTGTAATTCCAGGACTTAGGAGGCAAAGAGACTGGAAGTTCAAGGCCAGACTAGACTACATGAAGTCTTAACCTCAAAGGAAAAAATTCATATTTTTACTCAACTACCCAGAATCTACTGATTATTAATTAGTAATACTCAATTATAATAAGATGAAATGGGGACAACACGGACAATGGAATAATACAGATAGTCCATCTATACTGATTGCATATATTATTAGCTGAGGAAACACCATTTTTCTAAGTGACAATATTCTTATCTATCAAAAAACTTAAGTGTCTCCTAAGACACTGTTATGCCAATGAGAAAACATTTATATAGAATACCCAGAATATCTTCTGAAATAGAGTAGACAAAAATAAATATTTTTTGTTGGTAATATTACTGTAGCAGTCAAAAGTTAAGTCTTCAACAAAATAAAATTTCACTATAATAAATGAGCCAAATCTTGACAAATTGTTTTCCCTTTTTATTATAATTTCAAATAATTATACATGTGTATATTATACATATTACTATCATGCTGAAAATTCTTACTTCCATTTTTTACATAAAACTATGCTTATGACAGAGCTATATCATCCCGTTCCTATCTCTTATAAAATAAATAGATAATAGATACATCTAAGCAATTACTTTTACTTTAAAGATAATTTTTATGGGGCTGGGGAGATGGCTCAGTCAGTGAGGTACTGGCCACGCAAGCATGAGGACTTGAGTCTGAATCCCCAGCATCCACTCTAAAAGGCTAGGCATACAAAAGGTGCCTGCATTCCCAGCACTGGGGAGCCAGGAACAGAAGGATCCCTGCAACATGCAGCCCAGCTAGGCTAAGGCTAGCCTGATGCTTAGCTCCAGGTACAATAAAAGATCTTGTCTCCAACAATAAGGTAGAGAATGTTTGAAGAAGACATCCATAATTGACCTCTGGCCTCCATACACATGTATGCACACCTACACATACACATGCATGCACAAGAATACATAGAGTACACACATATAATTGTATAGTGTATTTTAATCCTTCTGTCCATATCTCTTAAACTTTACATTTTCTTCTGCATCTCTACATTTACTTAATGTAATGTAGAAAAGAAACTAATCTTTTCTACCCAACAAATCTCCCAACAAACCATTTTCTGTCTCCAGAGGCATTTAAAAAAAAAAAAAAAAAGGAATGGAGTTTGTTCAATGGTATATCTCCTGCAACCATCCACAAGAAATAGCACCATGCTTATAGGTTTTGTTCCATCCAGATTATAATCCAAAGCTAGAAAGTCACTTTTCTAAAACCAAACAGCCTGGTGGTGCCGGAAATACAGCCATTCTGCTAACCCATGTATGACAGCAACGAGTCACACCACTTATTTCAGTGTGCTACTCTAAGCTTTGCTCTAGAGGCTCATTTTCCATATGCACAAACCAGGAAATATCTTGTCAGCATTTTGTATTTCCTGGTCACTAAACAACTGACCTGCTAGTCATCACAACACTACCAGACCTTTCAGCACCATGTGGATTTTAATCTGTAACATTTCTCCTGATCTAAAGATTACTTAGTATGACATGGCCATTCCAGAGTGAGCACACATTACAAAATGTACATCCTAAGTAAAATCTGTAAGTGGAGGCAATTTCTTAAGACTTTTTTTAGTTCAGAAAAGCAATTCAAGAATATTAAGATTCAAATTTCATTTCTGAAGATATTTTGCAGAATTCTATGCCACTTAGAAATTTAGCCTAACAGAGAATATTAATCTTCCAGTCAGTAAATGCAATCAAACTTACAACAATTTCATTGAGAAAGGAAGTTAAGTTTATTAAGTATACTAGATACCAGGCTGCTTCAAATATAAAAATCACCTTAGAATTTCTTCTTTGCCTCCAATAAGATTATACACAGGTCAATATTAAGAAGCACTTTTTAAAATTAAGAAGTAATCTATATAAAACTTACATTGTTTAAACCATTTAGTTATGGCCATGGAATATAGTAACGTCAGAAATTGACGAACTATAGCTTCCATTCCAAAAACAAATACTGAATTAAAAAATACTTACCCTTTGAGCTCTTTCTTTTAAATCTTGATCTTGAGCTAAAAATGATTCTAACTTTTTCTGAACATCAATAAGTTTTTCTGGATTGATTCTTTTAATAAAAAAAAAAAATAGTGGTTAAACTAAAAAAGCAATCTCATTTTTACAAAACAGAAAATAATACATAACATTTTCTTATGCCCCCTCAATTGACTTTTAAGTATTTAACATTATTTCTCATCCATGGACCAATAATAACACAGGAAGAAGAAAATGACAGGACAAGCAAATGATGAGGAAGAGAAGGTTATCTATACTATCCATCTGTATTAACACCATTATTAGCACAGGCTACTTCTTAATTTAATAAAGCTAGAAAGCAGACATCCATGGGACATAAATTAATAAGATGAAATTAAATGTCATTTTTGCAAATGTTTCTTTTTAAATCATATATAAAATCTATTTCAAGTAATTAAGTATCTAAGACATAAAAACTGTTTATCTATTTAAAATTAAATATATCAGAAACATTAAATTTTGCTTAACTAGGCTATAGCAAAGAATATACATTTCACAAGAGACTATTTTTTTCCTAACTTCAAACTGAATTATTACATTACTCAAATTCTAGAGTTGTAACAAGGAAACAAAAATATAAACACAGCTGTTTCTGATTTATTATTAGAGAAAATTTTCAAAACATACAAAGCTACTAGCTTCAACAATTCAATTTATGGTCAATTTCTATCTTCCATATTCTTAACCAGTCCTGCCACTATCTTAGTCCAAATTACTTTCAGGCAAATCAAGCTGTTTTTTTCAATGTCTCCAATATAAGTAAGACTAATAGTTTCCACTATGCCCAGTGTATACATCATCAATGAGAGGTTATGATCCTTTGAAATGAAAGAATAACCCACAAAAAGATTTCATTCAAGAGATATTCTTTCAATCCACAATGCCCCTTGTAACTAAGAAGTTCCTTCTCTTATTTTTCTTTGCTGTTTTCTGCAAAATTATTTTGATATTTTTTTAAAACTGTCAGGGCTGGGAAGATGACTTGGTTGGTAAAGTGTCTGCCACACCTGCACAAGTATCTAAGTTCAGATCTTCAGAGACATTGTAGCATCTTCCTGTATCCTCAGCCCTTTTGGGAAGGATGCAGAGAGATCAAAGACAAGTGGTACCCTAAAACTCATTGGCTGGGCTGCCAAGGTAGCCAAAGTGATGCGCTTCAGGATCAGAGAAAGACAGGCACATATGCACATACCACAAATGCACCACACACACAAACAACATAACATATACACAGGTTAATCTCAGCATTTGGGAAGTGGAGACCAGAGACCCTATCTCAATCAACCAACCAACCAATCAAAAAATAATTCTATAGCATGATCATGATTGGTTCAACATTCATTCAATAGGCAAATTAATATACCGCATCAGATCAGTATAGATAGGTAATAAAATATGTGTTATTTATAAACTAGAAATAAAAAACTTCAAAATAAAGAAAGTCTTTTCTTTAGAAGAGGAAGAAGAGAAAAGAAAAGGCTAGAGCTAACATCATCCTTAATATAAATGAGAACCTTCTAGTTTTCCCACAAAAAATCAAGAACAAAGCAGGGGGTATTGGAGAAATTGCTCTACAGTTGAGAGCAATAAACAACCTTTAAGAGGACCCAGATTCAATACTCAATGCCTGACTGGCAGCTCACAGCCATCTGTAACTCCAGATCCAGGGATCCGATATCCTCTTCTGGTTCCCACTAGCACCAGAAGCACACAGCAGTAAGGACATACATGCAAGCAAAACATCCAACTACATAAAATAATAAAGGAAAAGAACAAAGCAGAAAAATCTGCTTTTCAATGTACTAAGTCAAAAGAAAAAAATTAAAGGCATACTGATTGGAGAAGAAAAAAATAAACTGTACTTGTTTGAAGGTGAAAATGATTGATGACCTACTTGGAAAAATCAAAAGCAAGGAACAAAATGCTCAGGGAACTAATAAAAATTATAACAAGGCTTCAGAATGCAAATACAGCAAAGGCTTTTCTGTTTACCAGACATGAGACAGCAGAAGCTAAAGCTGCAAGGAAAGAAGAACTTCTGAGACAGGACCCTAAGAAAGTGTGAGCGAGAGCTACATAAAGAAACCCAAAAACTCTGATGGTAGAAACCAAACAAGAACTACAATTTTTCAGTTTCTGGAAAATTCTGTCTTGTCAAGGTTTCAATTTGTTTCACACTTGCTCTGCAGATCCAATGTAATACCAATCCAAATACCAGCCAGTTATTTTATGGATACCAATAAACTGATTCCAAACACAAGCTGTGGGGCTGTCATGCTCCAACCTCAAGACTTAGTATAAAGCAATAATCAAGACAGGACCGGAATTGGCAGAAGAACAAACCAAGAAGAATGAAGCCCAGAAAAATCTAGCCACATGTATATCAACGATCTTTGACAAAGGAACCACAGCAGCACAATGGAACAAAGTTAGTCTTTCTAATAAATGGTATCAGAACTGGTCATGTAAACACATAAACACAGCACATACTTTTATTTCAACATGAATCATAGATATAAATAAAAGACAAAAAAGGGTTCAGGAGATGACTAAATGGGCAAAATATTACACAAGGAGGAAAATCTGAGTTTGGATCTCCAGCACCAACTTGATAAAACAGAGCCAAGTTATGCACACTGGAAGCCCCAGCACTGGGATTTCAGGATGGAGTCGGGGAAGAAACAGGCAGACCCGAGGAGCTTGCCAGCCAGCCAGCCAGGTTCAGTTAAAGATCTTATCTCAAAAAATAAGGTAGGCAAGTCATTGAAAATGACATCCTGACATCCACCTCTAGTGCATGCACACACACACACACACACACACACACACACACACACACACACACACAATTTCTAGCAACTAACATAGCAGAAAACGTAGATGACTTCTAGTATGGCAATGACATTAAATGCAAAAGTAAAGGGCTAATCCATAAAATTCTTCATTATCTAGACTAGACTTCATTAAAATTGGGAGCATCAAGCTCAGGCATTTTCTCTCTGCTCCCTAGCCCACCATCAGAAGAGCTGCTCTGCTCTGCCAAATCTCTTTGGCAACACTACCTCTGAAACCATGAGCCAAAGTACTTCCTTAAGTTGGATCTCTGCTAATTACAGTGAAACAAGAGAGACCTTCGTATGAACTCGGGAATCTAAGTGACAGTGATATGTCAATATCATTCCTAAATTGCAACAAATCTCCAATTTGTTGGATGCAGATACTGGAGGAGACTGCTTGTGTGGGATTGGGAATGTGGAACAACTGGACTTTACTTCAAATTTGCTGTGAGCATAAAACTTTTCCATTCAATTTCTTTAAAGTCCTTTATTTTTCCCTCTAAATCAGAAGCCAGATGGTCAAATAGCTTAGGAGGAAGAAGGAATAAGTGCAGGCAATAAGCACAATGACATCATGCTATTATTACTCCTGACAGCCACAGATGAACAAGTAGCTCTTACTTGATCTCCTTCACAGGTACTTTCTTCTGGAGAAGCTGCTGCACCATCCCTTGCTCTTCTGAGGGTAGTAAAATTAGTAAAGCTTCTCCATCCTCTTTGTACCTAAAAACAAAGTTTTTAGAATGTATAAATACAATATTTGCTTTACATTTAAGAGTAAAATGAGTAGATGACATGAAATCAAGTTCACTTAATTAGTAAGTGCTAGAAAAACCTGCTTTTAATATTCTGTGATTTCAGTAAAGTAGGGTTCTGGCTGTCTTGCTTGAAATTCCAATCACCTGCTATAATTCCCACTATCTTTTAGATGCTAGCTCTCAACAGCAGAGCTAGCATCTAAATAAAGTTGTTAAACAGACTTCATCTTTTGAGATGGGGTCTCGTTATTGTATCCAGGGATGCCTTTGCTTTTGTATGTTTTGTATGTAGCCCATGCTGGCCTTAGGCAACAACAGGCCTAACTCTAAACGGATACTTTAAAACAGGTCCATAGAGTATAACAAGGAGGCTATTTCCACTCAAGCCACAATAGTATTATGACAAAATTATTTATTAATTATGGCAACCAAGTACACAGAAGAAATCAATTTGTCAGGACTAGTAACATTTGCCCACAATTTCTAAAAACAGGAGGCTAAGGCAGAAGAATTGCTACAGATTCAAAGCAACACTGAACTATGCAGCAAAAACCCTGTCTTGGGAAACCAAAATATATAAATCAGTTCATCTTCCTATAGATTTTGCTGGTACCTTTAAAATAAAACTTTTCAGATCAGTGTAAAGAAATGGGCCTACTCAGGTAAAAACCATCAATCCTTGTAATTGGTCTTATTTCACCTAAAGCCAAATCTTAATTTATACCATACCTTCAAAAGTCTGTACTGACACAGGCCAAAGGCTTCCTAAAGTACTAAAGTTGCTTGGGCTGCTTGAATACAATTTACTAACAGTGTAGGCTGATACACATAAGCAACAAAACAGAAATCAGACAGGATATTTAGGGAATTTTTCAGGTAAACAGAAGAAAACATAATCTCAAAGGATTCTTTAAACTCATGCTATAAAATTTGAGGGGCACATTTTTATAAATGACCAAATAACTATTTACTGAGAAGCTATGACTCAGGAATAAACTAAAGAACACCAAGAAGCAGGTCCCTGTCTTCAAGCAATGTAACACTCATCCTAATCAGAGCTGAGAAACACAAAAAAGCAAGAAACTCAAAACAACGATCAAAGAATGCCAAAGGACAGCCAAAGGCAACATGCACCACCAACTCAGAACTGCCAGAGAAAGAATATGACATAGCAAACAGTAGTTCAGGTAGGTCTTAAAGGTAGATAGAAAAGGGGAAACTAAGGTGTTCTAAAAGAATGCCATGTCACCATACAGGAAGCCAGACAATACAAGACTGCTTGAATAAAGAGAGACCTAAACAAGGGAAGGTCCACAGCAGGATACAAAAATGAACAACCAGAAAGATGACTAAAAAAGTGCTTAGAGCCCAATTGCCACTGCCCTGAACACCTCTGCAGAGACTCCGTAACACTGTCTGCAAACAGCATTTTATCATTGAATGTTGAAAGGAAACCTGGCTTTAACAGGATCCTTTGTAACAACTAAAGGAAAGCCTTTTATCTTACATATTAATTTCAAAACTCAACTCCATTCTAATAAGAAAAAAATATATGCATTCCTTGTATGCACAGACTGAAAAAGATTAAATAAAACATACCAAAATGTTAAGCTGTTTTACTATAGCTAATTTTTTAAAATCTAATTAATATGCCAGGTGCTGAGATGGTAAGAAAACAGACATTCTGCTGGCTACTAACAAAGCTGAGTGCCTATAAAAATAGGGACTGGATCTCTGAATTAAAGGCCAGCATGGTCTACAGAGTTCCAGAACAGCCAAGATCATACAAGAAACCCTGTCTTGGAAGCAAGGGGGTAGAGGGGATATTATAGGATTTTAAATGTATTTGTAAATAGGAAGCTATAAGAGCATAACAGAATTCTACCTCATAGTCTACATATTAAGACAATTGTCCAGAAATAGTGACACCTTAAATGAAACTTGAAGAATCAGCAGCCAGTCTAACACTAGGGATAGAGACACATACGAGACAGCCATTTCACAAGGGATAAAGACAGTATTTCAGAGATCAGTGACTACTTGAATATTCTGTCTTTACTCTTATGTAATTTTCTTGTAAACAAAAAGGAAATACGAATATATAAATATTTCTTTATCTAATTATCTGTTGGATCTCAAAAACTAGTCGTAAATACCTTCCTCGCTGTTTAAATGCAGAATTGTATGACTCAAAAGTTATTCATCTTCATTTACTGCAAAACAGCATAAATTTTAAAACATTCCCTTTAGCCACTGGACCAAACCATGTATGGTGGCAGAAGTTATTAGCATATAACATAAAAAGATGACATCCTAACCAAATAAGATAGCTGACAGACATCGAAACTGCCATATCTGTAACACCTCTGAGGAAATGTTAAAAGTCAGAGGACAAGCTGAGGGGGTGATCCCATGAGTGAACTCAGAAGCAATGCATGCTTTGCTAAGCAAGCATGAGGGAAGAACTGAGTTCAGATCCCCACCATCCAGGTAAAAAGCTAGTTATAAAATGCATGCCTGTAACCCAACTGCTGGGAAGAATGGGAAACGGGAGAATCTCTTGGGCTCACTGGCCACCAATGTAGAAAAAAAACAAGACAACAACAAAAAAAAAAAAAAAAAAAAAAAAAAAAAAAAAAAAAAAAAA
>JANHMN010000024.1:21156806-21189540 GCA_030674055.1 Rhabdomys pumilio
AGGATAACAAGAAATAGCCACAAAGATAACTGTGGGAAAAGCTTTTTACCAGAAACTAACATAAAAGATACTAAGGCAACAGTGTCTGGCACACATATATAAGCAGTAATAAGATCTGGCCTGTAACAAGGGGGACCAGGGGTGGGTGGAGAAAGTGTACAGGCCTATCACTGACTGAACTGAGAAGCCCTCACAGGAGTCAGAAAAGCTCATTCTGCCTGCTAGATTGAGACCATAGGAGAGTAAGAGCAGAGGAAGTGCCTAAGAAGCAGCAGACCTTACTTGCCTCTGTAGCAGCTGTGGCAGCCCAGCTCTTCAATGCTTCAAGTTACAAAACAAAGGATTTGCTTTACCCTTTCATTAAGCCTTCAAAGCCTAGTTATCAACAGACATATGCAGAAGGCCACATAAGGAAGCAGTTTCCTCTTTGGGAGAAACAGACTAGTAGAAGTTTAAAATTTCCAGTAAAGTGAATTTTTAAGAATACGAAATTTCACTTGCAAATACTGTTACTATCACATACCTAATAAATTCACTTAGGCTTAATTCTTATGGAAATTGTTTTTTCTCTATTATTTCAGATTGCAAAAAGGTAAAGACTCTAAAAAAAAATTCTCAGTGATTCCTTAAAATATGAGCATTTTTCTGTAAACCATGAACTCTTCCCAATTTAGGAATTTTAACCAATTTCCAGCTTCATACTTCTTGTTAAGATGTATACCAAAAGCATGTGAAATACAAAAGCTTGGTTATGCTGTCCCCTAGTGGAATCACTTTGCTATCTAAATTAAGCCAATATTTTGAGAACTACAAGCTCTCTTGGTACTCTTGAACAAAAAACAGTTATATAAAAACTCCCATCTTCTACCCTAGCCTCCCACTACCCATACATAAAGAGCTTATCTGGTGTGTGTCTTCTTTCTAATCACAAATCTTTTGTATTTTCAACTGTAAATTTCTAATTTAAAATAATTCAGGCTTTTTTTTTAGAATTCAAAACTTGCATGCCTTAAAGACAATTGTTTGTAAGTGGCAAAATGTACTGCAAGATATACTCACTATAAACTGTCTTCACTCACTCGTCTCAAAAGGACTTCATTTGTTAAGTGGATTAAGGGAAACTTTTCTTTGTTTCCAATGAATCCATTAAAAAAAAAAAAAAATCAAAGAATTCAGTAAAACAGTAAATGCTTGAAAAAAATAAACACCTGGACCATCCTTTACTTCTCCTTGATGAGTCACAAAAAGATAAATAAGCCAGATTCTCCAACTTTAGTAATTTTTCTAACAAATCCAGTTTTTTTATATTTATTTATTAATGCTCAATTCCAAAAGCAAACACTTTCTGGCAACCTGGTTTTAATTGCAGCCTAACACAGGATTAATTAGTTTCAATTTTTAATTTAGCCTTTATTCAACTCAATTATTCAGTCTCATGGCCCACGAAGCTTTCTCATTATCTCTAAGCCCATTAATGGTCATTTTAAACCAACAGAGGAAAAAAAGCAAGCATTACATATGCTAACCTTTTCATTGACTATGTATCTGAAATAGCCAATTCAGAATTTATTGCTTATGTATGAAGGGTCACACTTTCAATTTAAAAGTTAATGACTATTTAAAAAACACATTGAAATATTCTTTTAATAGTATTCATATATATATATGGATATGAATATATGGATATATACATGTACATATCTCTTCAGACTCAGCATTGCAGTGATGTTCTAAGTCTCTATCTACAACTATTAAGATCCAGTTAATGCTCACCATAACACGTTCTACTACATTGTATTTCCACCAACTTCTCCAAAACTAAAAACCTGGAACACTTTCTTTTCTTGAATCATTTCTTGATATACTGAAACACTTATTAATCTCACATAGAGAAATTTCAAAATACTGCCAAATATAGTCTATGAAGGAATCAGTCTCCACTTTTCACATCATGCCACTGGCCCAGGTAAAGGCCTGTAAGCCACTTTCTAGTCCAATATGTTTACGAGATAGCATATAACCATTCCTATCCAAGACCTAAAGGACCACAAAACTGCAGATGTGAGTGGGTGCATGCACCAATTTTTACAAACCACATGCTTACTAAAGGGAATAAAGGCACTGGGGAAAAGATTTATACCACCAACTTCTACTAAGACTTCTCAAAAGATCTCACTGTGAAAAATAATCCAAATGTGAACCCAGAATATTAAGGTCCTCCTTAAGAAACTGGAAACAGGCCGGGCGTTGGTGGTGCACACCTTTAATCCCAGCACTTGGGAGGCAGAGGCCAGCCTGGTCTACAGAGTGAGTGCCAGGACAGCCAAGGCTACACAGAGAAACCCTGTCTCGAAAAAACAAAAAAAAAAAAAAAAAAAAAAAAAAACTGGAAACAGGGCTGGTGAGATGGTTTAGTGGGAAAAGGCTCTTGCCACCAAAGCCTGGCAACCTGAGCTCAATCCCTAGAACCCAAGTGAAAATGGAAAAAGAAAGCTGACCCCACAAGGGTCCTCTATCTCCACTGCCGTGTCATGTGTGCTCACATATATATCATGCCCTTACACACATACAATAGTAATTATAAACACAATACCTGATATTATGTGTCCCATATCTCTTAGCTCTCAAGAGAAAACAAATTTTAATGGCTAGTCTGTCTCATGCAGTGGTATCTCCACAGAACCCAGTCTCAACTCTCACTGCTTGTTTAAAATATGTCATTAATTCCAACTCAGAGACTTCCTTTTGTAACTTCTAGAAAATCAACCTACTATAAAATGTGTGCCATTACACTGTTCCTTCTTTTGTTCTTAAAAGAAACACATTTGAGTTTTTTATTAGTCATGTTTGATGGTGGCCTATGATATAAATTCAGATCAATCAGAAAACACTTAGACACTCTTAACATTCCATAAAAATTAGAAAACACGAAAAACTTTTCACTTCAGCTGAAAATAAATGTCTTTACATAGAAAAATATCTATTATTTTCTTCAAAATTAGATAAAAACTGAATTAGCTAAAGAAATGAAGAAACGAAAGGAAGAGAAAGTTTGCAAAGAAAGAAGTAAGTTTGCAAAGAAAAAGGAAGGATGGGAGAAAGGGAGGAGGAGAGAAAGGAAGGTGGGGAAGGAATGGGCACAGATCAGGTAAAAGATAAAGCCAGCTAGAAAAGCAGTCTTTGTGCAGCAAGACTTTAGGCCTGAGGACCTGCTCCTCCCTGGCAAAGCCTTGAAATCAGAAGCAGATGCTAGTCCAGTTAGATCAACACCAAACTCCATTACAAGTACCAAATCACACTCTTTTGATGAGGAGGAAAACAGTAAGAAAATGTAAACCAAAGAAATAGTCCAAATACAGCTAGTCATAATTAACATAACTTTATTGTAATTAACATTTGTTATTTACAATTCTTAGCCATTACAAATACCATATTACAACAGTTTACTAAAATGTTATTCATCTGCTTCCCATGTTTTATAGTTATCTTATTTTTTGAAGCAGTCTCTTACAGAACCTAGTGAACTCATCTACTCAACAGATTAGCTGGCCAATAAGCTCTGGGGATCTACCTGTCTCAACCCAACAGCACTAAGAAAACAGATGCATGTCACTTTCCAAGTGTTTATAGATGGGTACCAGGGATTCAAACTCAGGTCCTCATACATGAATGGCAGGCACTAAGGGCCTTACACATGCTAGGACAAGAGTTCTTCCACTGAAGTATATCCTCAGTCCTCTTTTAACTTCTATTTAAATCAGGATCTAAACTGCCTAGGGTGTGCCTTGAACTTTAAGATCTTTTGCCTCAGTCTTCCAATCCTCAGCTAAGAACCACCACATCCAGATTCCATCTCTCTACTTTTTTAAGATCAACTTCCGAGCAAAGACTTATTAAGGCAAAAGAAATATTGTAAGGCTTTTGAGAAGCACTGTGACCCAGAGAACTGTTAGCCACTATAAATTTCAGTGCAATCTCAATAATACTAACAATTACATAATTCTTTTTTTTTTTTTCATTTAGACCCATTTTCCATTTAGCTCGAAATAACTGTGACTTTGTTTTATATTCCAGACATTTCTCCTATAGCTATTTGGCTGGTATAAGGTACTTCAAATGGAATACAAAAAAAAAAAAAAAAAAAAGGTGTGGGGGGGGACAAACAAATGAAAAAATGTCACTGGGAAAGGCCTTCACAAATACCTTTAAGTCTAACTCAGAAAAAGAAATCTATGACTCCTACCAACCCTGTCCCTTATTAAACCCTAGACCACAGAAAGTACAAGACCTAGAGAATTCAGACTGCCTGAGCTCAAATCTTGGCTGTTTGTATCTTCAAGCATACTGCATACTGCATACTGCAAACAGTTGATATCTTCGTACGAAATTACAGAAGTTATGAGGATTCGGTGAGATGATGTTCAGTAAACAGTTCCTGGGAAAGTTCCAAATCTGTATGAACTGTTGTCAATTATAACAGCCTTCGGGTTATAATTTTTTCTTCTTATTTTATCTGTTTGTTGTGTATGCCGCAGTCTTTGTAGAGGTTAGAAACCAACTTGTCAAAGGTTCAGTGGTTCTTCCTTCCTCCTGCTAAGGAAGAGCATCCCCTGCTCCTGCTGATGCGGTGTTACTCCAGCCTAGCTGGTCTGCAGGCCTCTAAGCAAATCCTCTATCTCTGTCCCCATCTTGCCATTGGAATACACTAACATGAGTAGCACTATATTCGGCTTTTTAAGTGGATTCCAGGGATCAAACTCAGGTGTTTCGGTTTGTATGGCAAGCACTTTAATCTACTGAGCCATCTCCCTAGCTCACAGCCTGTTAGAAATTAGATAGTAACTCCACACCTAATTGTTCCATTCTTTGTAACCTGCAGCTCCATCAAAAGCACATTTTGTTATTAATCAGTAAAAAAATCAAAGAAGTAAGCCCGCACACCTACCTGGCAGTTCTACCAGCTCTGTGAATATATGTGTTGGCATCCTCTGGACAATCAAACTGAAGGACCCAATTCACAGCTGGAAAATCTTTATAGAAGAAATATCAGAGAAGGTGAGACAATTTCAGTATCTAGCCTGCTGTACTACTGTTATTTTATAGTATTATGTGTCGAGATTTTCTATCACATCTCACTAACAAAACTTTATTTAAAATAAATTAGTTGCATTAACCAAGAAATTGTATTTCTCTAACTTGACAAAGTTGACTAAAATTAGATTGCTTCATATCTGAAGCAGACAGATGGTTGCTTTGTGACTGACAACGAAGTGCCCTGATAGTTAATGATCTAAAAGCATCACTCTTCAAAGGGTTCCAGCGACCATAAGCTGATTTCTGGGTCTGAGGGGATGGTTCAGTTTGACTAAGTGTCTGTCACACAAGCATGAGGACCTTAGCCTGAATCCCTAGTACTCGCATTTAAAAAAAAAAAAAAAATGCTAAGTCAAGCATGGAAGAAGTTGCCTCTAACTCCAGCTCTCAGGAGACAGAATAAGAGGATTTGGGGGCTTGTTAGCTAGCTATTCTAGCAGACTCTGTAAACTCCAAATTCAGTGAGACACTATGTATCAAAAAGTAAGGCAGAAAGCATAGATGGCATTAGACATCACCTCTAGCCTCCACATACTTTGCACATACACCAACATATACACAGAAACATTAAAAATAATAAAGATAGTTTTTTTAAATGTAAGCTGTTTTTAAATTTACACATGTCTATTTTTCCGGCTAGTCTTGCCTCCAACTAAACTAATAAGCAATTATACAATCTATATTTCTGACTACTAGAGGCCTTACTCATTTTCAAAGAAACCTGTTCTCAATTTCTCAGAACTACCCCTACACACTCATAGAGTTTGCTGCAAGGATTTCTGATGGCAATTAAAAAAAAAAAAATCCCTCTAAGAGGGCCAGAATGACAAAGAGAATTAAAAATAAAAATCAGCTGGAAGTAACTGTGCACATCTTCAACCCCAGCACTTGAGAAGCAGAGGCAGGTGGATTTCTGTGACTTTGAGGCCAATCTAGTCTACAGAGCAAGTCTAGACTATGTAGGAACTACACAGTGAGGTCATCTCAAAAGAGAAACTACTAGAAAAGAGTAGTATGCTTACCTACTGTTTATGTAGGCTTAAAATATACTATAAATAATAACACAGTTAGAGTGATTCAAGTTATCAGTTCTCTAAACACCTCCACTTCACCCTATCCACAAATCTACAAGGTACAGGTCATGTCACTACAGTGCCTTTTGGAAAATAAAATTAAAGTATGTTAAATACAGTGACTTTAAAAGTCAGAATGATTGGTCAAAAAAATCGATTTTACTAATTTTTCTTACTAAATGAGTTACAATTTCAGCTTTCAAAGTAGTAATAATTTTTCTTATCTTTAAACGTTTAATCCTTTTAACTTCCTTTGATGACTGTGGGGGCTCCTAGGATGATAATTTAACTATGAAACATAAGAAGCTCACAGAGATGCAAACACTACACAATGTTCCACCATCATCTATCATGTTCACCAACTTACCAATTTACTATTTTTCTCTCATAAGATCTGAGATTTCCAGAAAACACCCTGTAAGTAACTATATTTCCTATGACCATAGTAATGGTATTCCAGGAAGTTTACTTACCCAGTCCCCTGGCTGCAATATCAGTAGCAAAAAGTACTGCGGCCCTCTTTCGGACAAACTCATTGTAGACTTCCATCCTTCTCATCTGCTGTTGCCGGCCATGGAGAGCAAGGATAGAGACCCCTGGGCGCAGCCGACAGAACACCCTGTACAGATACTGAACCTGGGCACAAGCAGAAGGGTAAGGTTAATGCCTCAGTATAGAGAACGAATTTCACCGACTGCAGGGTTTTTTTAAAGAAATGTAATCTAAAATTAAGGTCTTGCAACATTTTTGCAAACATATTTTCTAAAAGAATTTTGATTTTAAAAAAATTAAATCTCAATCACTAAAAATAAAATTTGAGAAAAAGTTCTTACATTTTTAAATCTACTAAATTCTTTCCAATTTTGAATGCCTGTAAAAATATAACCTCCATAAAACTTTGTTTTAAAATAATCAGTTTTATCATATAAATATCCAGGAGATTCTATACAGAAAGGCTATGAGAATTATGTGAAGAACTAGTAAAGGAAGAAAGCTTTGCTTCCTTCTCTCCTTAATTTTCACTTCTATCTCTTGACCTCACAAAACTGCAGCTTAGGTTTTAAGCTTGAAAGTCTTCTATTAATCACATTATAATTCATAAATTTCTGAAACAAATGACCTTAAGTTGTACATTTAATTTCCTATAACAACAGGCAATGTAAACTTTCTCCTCAAACTGAGAATTTACCATACTAGCACTTAGCTGATCCCCCTTCCCAAAAAAATAGGATTTAATAAATAACATAGACATAAAAAAATTTTATTATAAATATATTCAGTGTACAGGCCTAAAGGAGTTAACTATTGTTTTAGTTTATTCTTTACTATGTACTTGCTCCTAACTGGATAGTTAGACTGAGCCAGAATTCAACATTTCTAACATATATAAAACTTGTGCACATAAATTTTTTAAAAAAACTGGACTCAGAGGAAACCTCTTGAACTATAAAAATCCCAAAATCACAATATAAGGTAACTATACTGCAATACTAGTCTTAAAGGTTATTTGCTTTCTAAATAGCAAAACTCTGTATTAGAACACAGGTCTGCCACCCCTAAACACATAAACAGCATTACTTCTGAAGGGAATTATGTGTCACCTTCCTTCCTTTTTGGACCAACCACTGCTGTTTCATTATTACCTCTATGTTTTTTAACACTCTAGAGTCAGGGAAGTTCTGATTTTTTTTTTTTTTTTTTTTTTTTTTTGGTTTTTCGAGACAGAGTTTCTCTGTATAGCCTTGGCTGTCCTGGAACTCACTCGGTAGACCAGGCTGGCCTCAAACTCAGAAATCTGCCTGCCTCTGCCTCCCAAGTGCTGGCATCAAAGGCTTGTGCCACCACTGCCCGGCAAGTTCTGATTCTTTACCAGTAAAATCAGAAATAATAGATTCATGCTTTTGTATTGTAAAGATACACAAAGGAGTACTATGAAAAAGGAGATGGTAAAAACCACAGATGCACTGAGGCAAATTAGTTTTAGGAAAAGAATATACAGAAATTCAGTTAAATGACTTCATGAAAACATTCTACAATATGGCTTTTTTAAATAGAAAAGGGACTTCAATTCCTGTCCTTTAACAAACCAGCTGAGGTAGAAGGTAAGAGTCCAAGCATGGAATTTAACTCTTACAGAAAGTCATTAGAGGAGACCCAGATAGGAAGCTAACAGAAATTAAGCATTGTTCAAACTATACTGGAGCATGGGCGACGACAAGAAGTTAAGAACCTAACATATTACCAAAAGTAACACTATGGATGAAAAGACAGGAATTAAGGGTTACAAAAATTGAGAAACACTGGGGAAGGCAGAGCTGGGGACAGCAACTCTTGAAGTGTTCTTATTTGAAAGGTTTCTTCAAGCAACTGATATTCTCAGTAGTCAAACAGAGCTCAGAAAAGAAGTCAGGACTTGCGATTTAGATTCTGCAATTGACAGCATTCAGACTGCATTCAGACCATGAAAATCATGAGGTTACCCACAAAACACACTAAGAAAAGAGGGCAGAAGGGAGAGCTCAGAAGTACTCAATATTCCAGCAGTCAAACAGGAAAGACCTAGCAAGACAGTTATAACAGATCAGTCGAAAAGGTAGAAGAAAGAGAGGTTAATGGATACGAAGTCAAAAGATTAATCGAGGGGAGGGGCTTCTGATAGGATAAGGAGGAACTGATTACTGAGCACTAACTAGAAATCTGTATCCTTTAAGAGCTCACTGAGTCAAAGGTAAAGAACAGTAGATTCAACTAGTAAAAACAAGTCTTTAGAAGGCATCGTGAAGAACGGAAAGGCAGAATCATTAGGTCTGCTTTTCATTCTCACTATGGGCAATTATCAACAATGGTAGAGAGAGAAATGGGCAAGACAGAGGGACATTTGCTATACACAGCAAAAATACTTTGCAGATGAAGACAAAGCTTAGAACACACAGGATCGGATAGTAGATCTTGATTATCAATTTGATTAGCGGGAGAAGATTAATAAAGTACATCACTGGATCTTTGGGTCTTTTCGAGAAAAGATTAGCTAAGAGGTAGGGACTAAATGTGGGGAACTAGACCAGGCCTTCTCTCTGTTCATTGGCCATCATGGCATGCGCCGCTCTGCTCAGTCACATACCCCCATGACAGACTGAGACCCTGAAAGTACAAGCTAAAATAATTCTTTCCTTAAGGTAAATCTGTCAAGCATTCTGCTCTGTGGCAAATTCTGACTAACACACTGAAAGGCAAGCACAGACAAACTACTATGGCAAGAAGAGAAGTAGAGTTGGAATAAAAACAATTCTGCGTACATTATTTATTTTATTTTTTTCTTTTTTTTATCGGATATTTTACTTATTTACATTTCAGATGTCATCACCTTTCCCCATTTCCACTCCCTAAAAACTCCCATCCCATCCCCCCTCCTCTTTTTTGCTTTTATACCATTTTAATTACATGCAAGTATTAAGGTCAGTTCTAGGTTGAGGAACTAGCAATACAATAGATGCAAATAGTCAAGGAACAGGCAAGACAATAAACACAATAAACACAAATAGTCAAAGAACAAGCAGGACAATAAACAAAGTTCCATGAACACTCCCATGATCACTGTTTCTAAGGGCTTATCAGGATGACCAAACTATCTGAGCCTACTTCCCTGTCCTAGCCCAGTCATTTTCATGTCTGAAGCCTATTCCTTGTTCTAGCCTAAGATTTAGATTCCTGCCTGAAATTACTTCTGTGTTCTAGCTAATGTCAGATTCCTGCCTGAAGCCAACTTCCGTGACTTTGGCCAATGTCATATTCCTGCCAAGCTGCCCATTTCCTTGTCCCTGGCCCATGTGAGATTCTTGCCAAGCAGCCCCAAAAGCTCTCCACCTCTCCCACTTTTTTATTGTATAAACAAGACTGAGCCTGTCTTAGGTTATTCTGTATTTCTTACTTTCTAATAACAAACCCAACTCCTCCCTTAGAAGTATAAAACTCTGAAATAAGTACTAAGAATACCTGGAATCATTCTTTCCAGAGAAAAAGTATAGGCTTCAGTAGACAAGAGAAACAAACCACAAGTTAGAAAAAAAACTCACCTGCATGCTTACCATGCTAAGCATGTGCAAGAGCAGTAAATCTAGAGTTTATTGTAAGTCTAACATCAGGAGTCTTAAATACACAGAGAAAGTAGTATATAAATAAATCATAATCTCTTCTCCTTAAGAGAGAAATAAATACCCTCCTATTTCTCTGAATCTATTAAAAAGGATACCAAAAAGAGCTTTCATGTAAAACAATTTAAATGCACCTTAAAAAGCAACAACTATTCACACACAGAATAAAAGTATGTATGGCAAGCATCCCAAAACGAAATAAGCGTGAACAAAAATTTGAGGCACAGAAAACAAGGAATATTCAGTTCCATGAGCTTGGAGGGAAGGAGAACTGCTACATCACAAAAGCCTCAGTCTGGCCCAGCTAAGTTCCTCTATCAACACCTTCCCAGAATCACTAACATCCAAAACAGCACTGAAGAAAAGACAGCGACAGCAAGGGTTCTACCTTCAATGGGCTGTAAGTCTCACTCATGATTTCTTTTCCAATAAAAAACACAGGATTATCAATCTTTACAGCTCTGTCTCCTAGCACTGCATAGAACAAAGAGTCATTATTTATCTAACTAAAATCTGACAACTCAAGGACAGTGAACCAACACAAATGCATTCAAAAGGAACAATTTTAAAGAATTAATACCTCTTTGCAACTGGAGAAAAATACAATACTCTTCTTCTTTAGGTGGCTTCTCAAAAAGGAAAACAGCACACTTATTTTTTGGTGCAGCTCACAAATTATATAGTTCTGTTCCAATGTAGCAGGGGTACTTGTAAAATCAAGGAAAACAAATTATTTTAACAATGTCATATTGTTGTTTTGAAATCAACACTAAAAAAAGAAATTTATCAGTCATCCATTCTCCCAATTTCTGTCACACATCACTTTTTTCTCTGTTATCCCCTATAAAGGAAGCTCATCATGGCTGAATATATTCAAAATCTTTTAAAGGTTATATATGAAACACAGACACATAGTAGTACAAAATCAAGCAAGAGTCAACCACAGAAAGAAAGTAGTGACCACCATCTGTGAAAAGCAGCATGGGAAAACTCTGGCTAATGTCTCCAAGTTTATTGGGGTTTGAGATTAGAGAAAAACAAACATCCATCTAAGCAATTTAAACTTAACATATACATATTACATGGATAGTGTTACAAAAAACATATATAAATATTGAACTCACATTAGTGATCATATATGCTGAAGCATTTATGAGAAAGTCTATGGTTATCTGCAATTTACTGCAAATGCATCCAACATTAAGATGGGTTAATGCACAAAGGTATGAAGAAATGGCTAGGAAAAGGAGTCACTGGCAGGTGGCGACCACACATGTAGCAGGTATAAAACACTTACTGTAGACATGACAGGAGGAGGGGCTTGTTAGGAAGAAAAGGTTCAATGGGAGGAGAGAGGAGATAAGACAGAGTAATGCAAATATGACTACATTATAATGTATATATGTATATATACATATGAAGTTATAAATAGACAAAATTGTTAAAGAATTTATTGTAAAAATCTGAATTTGCTACATATTTGAAAATTCATAATAATGTTTGAAAAGTATATATGGACTTACTCTTGAAAAAATTCTTACAATTTTATTCCAAATTAGTCTGGGGTATAAATATATATGGCATCATTCAGAACCACATGATTAAAAATCAACCCAAACATCTATTACTAAGAAATTTGTGGAATGAACTATTAAACACACCACAACACATTATGCAACTATAAAAAAATATAATTGCCGGGCGGTGGTGGCGCACACCATTAATCCCAGCACTTGGGAGGCAGAGGCAGGCGGATTTCTGAGTTCGAAGCCAGCCTGGTCTACAGAGTGAGTTCCAGGACAGCCAGGGCTACACAGAGAAACCTTGTCTCAAAAAACTAAAAAATATATGTTTGTGTGTGTGTGTGTGTGTGTGTGTGTGTGTGTGTGTGTGTGTATTCATATATCAGTCTGGAGTGACCTCTGAAATGTACCATTAAGCAAAAAACAAGTAGCAGTATAGAACAGTTACTGCCTTTAGTGAGACTGGTGATGATAAACACTATATATGTACACGCTTGCACAACCAAGTGTAGCCACATTGTTTTAAGGAAAGGGGACAGACTATCCAAAAACTGAAAGTCAGATACTTTCAGATACCAAAAGAGAGAAATAGTAAAATAGAATTTATTAAGATTTAAAATTTCTAATTCATGATAAATGTTTATTAAGAAAAGGAAAAGAAAAGCCAAAGAATGTAAAAAACAAAATTTGCAAACTAAATATTGCTCTCCCTTAAAACACAAAGTACACTTAGGAAAATACAAATCCCAAGTTAGGGAGAAAAGAATACAGCTCTCAACAGCCACCATGTTGGGTGAAAAATGAACATAAAAGATGTTCCACATCAAATAAGCATACAAGATGGCGCCCCACTTGCTGCTTAAGAGGAAAGTTCAAATTTAAGACATGATACAACGATACACTCCACTATACACTTAAGAGCCTCCAATATCAGATTTTGAGAAATGATACAGCCACTTTTGAAGACACTTTCCTTCCCAAATCATTCTTGTCACCTAGTCCAGCCATCATACACTTTGACATTTATCCAAAAGAACTGAAAAAAAAAAATCACACACACACACACACACACACACACACACACACACACACACACACAAACTGCACTCAAATGTTTAGCAATTTTATTTCCAACCAGTACAACTTGGACTCAATCAAGATGTTCTATAATAAGTAAATGGATAAAACGTACTATATACAGATAATAAAGTAATTTCAGCACTAAAGTTTTTAGGACTAAGGGTATATAGAGCTCAGTGGAAAAACACTTGCAGGGCATGTGGTTCAATCCTCAGCTATACAAATTTAAAAACTTTCAAACACCACTGACAAAGCCCAAATTGCCTACAATACAACTTGTCCCAATGCTATCTTGTCAAAGACAAAATAATCATGCTTACTTAGGACAAAAATAATAAGTATTTTACAAAAGATACCTTGGTCAAAGAGGTCAAAGAGAAAATTAACTGTGCTTACTGTACTAAAAGATGGCTCAATACTTAAAAGCATTCACTGTATAACATGAGAACCTGAGTTCAAATCCCCAGAACCCATATAACAAGAGAGTAGCTATAAACCTAGTGCTCCTACAACAAGATGTAAAGCATTAACAAAGAATTCTCAGAAGCCTGCAGGTCAACTAGCCTGGTATATGCACCAAAAAATAATTAAGAGGTCTTTGTTTCAAACAAGGTACAACCAAGATTGTCCTCTGATATCCATATGCACACCATGACATCCATGCACCTAAACACACACACACATACACACACACACACACACACACACACACACACACACACACACAAATGTGTGCATACTTACTTAAAGCCAAAATGATCTATAATTCTGAATATTTCTTAGAACTGTTGGGAACTCAAAAGTTCTTGCACCCATAGATCACCAGGGAAAACAGGAATGTTAATCAGACAAGGTTGTCTCCTCAAAGGAAGAAAGGAATATCTCTTCTCCACTCAGAAGGCTGGCTGGGAGCAGATGTTAATGACCTGGTGACCTTTGCTATCTGTAGAGCCAGACATCACCTAAATCCCCCAGAATGTTTATCCCAGACCCTACCTTCCTATACCTTTATTTAGCTGTTTCTCAGTCAATGGAATCCATCACTAGGGGAGACATCGCTGACCTACCTCTACACATTATCTAGGTCTTGGTTAGAGACCACATAAGATTCTAGGCCCTTAAGCTATAGCACCCAACTTAACAGTCACATGTACTTTGAGTTAACTTTCAATGTAATTATGCCCCTGTTTGCACTGGGAATTGTACTGCACCAGAAAGCTTTTTTCTAAAATTATACTGTGATTAAATATGCTTACAATAAACCACCTGATGTAAGATTCTCTAGAAGTCTGAAGCATCAACTAAGTCGACTTTTTCTTCCTGCCTCTTGCAGTTCATTGCCTTGCCAGCTGTGGAACTTGCAACGACCCCTCAGCACTCCCCTCATTCCTAGATTTAAATGGTATCCCTACAAATTCACATAACAACTTTGTTTACAAAAAAAATTCTTAGTCTCCCTATGAGACAACCCCTTTAGGAGTTGAATAAACCTTTTATGGGGGTTGCAAATTAGATATCCTAAATATCCCAGATATCTACATTGTCATTTATAACAGTAGCAAAATTACAGTTATGAAGTATCAACAAAAATAATTTTATGGCTAGGATCACCACAACATGAGGAACTGTATTAAAGAGTCACAGAATTAGAAAGGTTGAGAACCACTGTTATAAGCCTTATTGTAAATTATACTCTCTGAGCAATGTATCTTGGAAAGCACAGATACACATAACTACTCTACTATCAGTAAGATATGACTCTTCATTGAGAAGCCCATATCCACGTTGGGTGTTTCTTATGATTACACTAGGCATCTCACTATTAACCTGTGTGCCTAAGAGCTAAGCTAAATGTAGCTTTTAAAAAAAGTGTCATGTTGGCTTCTCCTAAAACTCTTTTCTGTAAGGTATGGAGGTCCTAATTAAAAAAAGGAACTCTTTTGATTAGTGCCAGTGGCAGTGAAGAGCTAAAGTTATGTCTCTGGCCCTGTCACTAACTTAAGAAATACCTGTGACCTCATTAAATTCCTTAGAAACTCTTTGAAGACAATAACTTCAAAAATCACCCAAATCATATACAAAGACAATGAAGCACTACTTTTCTTTGAGAAGGCTGATAACCACATAAAGCCACACTTTTGTATCTTATTTTTCCTTGTTGCCTCTTTCTCTTAAGCTCATACTGAAAACCTGTAGTATATATCTATTTTAATAAAATGCTTTGTAATATCCAGTGTTGAAATTATTCTCTGCATCAAACCCAAGGATTCTGTGTTTGCCTATGCAGACATCTCTAATAAAGCTCAGCCCACTACCAACCATGTTTGACTTTGACTCAGTATTTGCTATTATCATCCAAAGACTGATGCTCTCTCCCTCATTTATGGTAGAAGTAATTGTCAACATCTTATCAAAAATGTTTGTTCTCCAGACCGAATTTTCAGAAATGTCACATTAAAACATTTTCATACTTAAACATACATGCAGAATGTAAGTAATTTTAATAGCTATTAGTAGTATGTTCTGAGTATCTAATAACAAAGGCATATTATACACATAATAAAAATTTAGAATATTAATTCTTGAACTAAGAAGATGGCTCAGGGAGAGAGAATTCCTACCTGTATTTTGCTTTCTCATGAACCCAGACATACTCAGGGTCTTTCAAACTCAAGCGTGCAAGGTCCTTTACAGATTTGGTCTGTGTGGCTGAGAACAGTAAAGTCTGGCGTTTCTTGGGAAGATTTTCAATAATAGCATTCATGGTATCAGCAAAGCCCATATCCAAGATTCTATCTGCTTCATCAAGAACTGCAAAAAGAAAAGTGCAAGTTGCTCTATAATATTTAAATAATATATTAAGCTAAAAGCAATTTAGTGCACTACTTAGAATCCTAAAGCAGGACGGTGGTGGCACACGGCTTTAATCCCAGCACTTGGGAGGCAGAGGCAGGCGGATTTCTGAGTTCGAGGCCAGCCTGGTCTACAGAGTGAGTTCCAGGACAGCCAGGGCTACACAGAGAAACCCTGTCTCGAAAAAACCAAAAAAAAAAAAAAAAAAAAAAAAAAAAGAATCCTAAAGCAGAAAAGGACACTGGCTAAGCTAAGGAAACAGTTCACTCGTAACTCAGTTGCCCAACATTTGCAAGGTACATGTGCAAGGTGCTATGTTCAAATCTCAGAATCACAATTTTTAAAAAAAGTAATATAGTGGAAAACTGATCAAATCTAAACAAACATAACCTACTGTTAAATGTACACAGTATGTCGTCAATCTCTTAGTATAGTCAAATCAATCACAGTTACATGCAAGTTTAAAACTAGGGGCAACTGAGTGAGACAATAGAGAAACCGTACCACTGTAACTTCTCCGTAAGTACAAAAGCATTCAAAAACAAAATGAAGGAGCCTCTCCATGCAAAACAGAAGTTCATTAAATTAAACCAAATGACAATTGGACTGGGGAAGATGGCTTACTGGATAACCACTTGCCATGCAAGCATGGACTAGAGTTCAGATCTCCAGCACCCACACAAAAGCAAAGTCCCAGCACTCATGAGAGAGGTAGGACGCAGGCAATCTGGTCAGCTGGACTTGCCAATCTGGGGTGCTCTATGTTCAACAAAAGACACTGCCTCAGGAAATACAGTGGAACGCAATAGAGTAAACACCTAACATCAATCTCAGGACTCCATGCACTCCCACACAGGTGTGAACACACATACAAGACATGCACACACACATGTGCCAGAATGAAAAAAGAAAAACACTATCAACGCGTAACACTCAAGTACCTAGTTAAATACATTGGATTCCCTAAATGCTCCCTATCAGTTGAAGAAGAAAAAATAGCAATCTTGTACTCTTCTTAGTTTAAGAGCCCAAATGCTAAATTAAAAGCACAAATTATTTCTCAAACTATTTTCATCATGTTATCTAATAAGACATTGATGACATTAAATCTCAGAATGGCTTTTTAAGGAATGAGCTGGGGTTTGGAGAGTTTTGGTTGGTTTTGATTGCTGGTTTGCTTGTTGGCTGGTGTTGTGTTTTGTTTGTTTTGTTTTGCTTTGTTTTGTTTTTTAATAGAAGTCATCATACCCACCTAACATCTGAAGATTGGTGGCATGAAAACATATTGTTTCATCCATGTGTTGAAGAAGTCGACCAGGTGTGCAAACGAGTATATTTATATTGTTGATCCTCTCAGCTTCATGTTTCAGGTCCTGCAAGTAGTTGTTTCTTTGGTTACACATACACGTCTCACAACAGCCTGTGCGTAACCATGAAAGCCACTTGTACAGAGCTTCACTGGAGCAGCTTAGACACTTAGAAACAAGCAGCACTTCTCCCTGCTAGTTCTGTAGCACACCCGACACATTGCTAAGTGAAATCAAAGTCCTCAGAGGAGAGGGGCAATAGCGGGGAAGGATCTGTAAGGTGGGACAGGGCTGGGGGCAGGAGGCTGTGAGGCTGTGACTGGGATGTAAAGTGAATAAAAAAAAAAGAAGAAACTCAGAGCTCTTCCAGATCCAGTCATCATACCCAGGATTCTGAGGCTAAGATAAACTAACAAATGACTGTGACAAGACTTAATTTCAAGTCAGTAAAACAGTCTTAAAAAGTATAATTACCTCAACTCTTTTTTTTTTTTTTTTGTTTTTTCGAGACAGGGTTTCTCTGTGTAGTCCTGGTTGTCCTGGAACTCTCTGTAGACCAGGCTGGCCTCGAACTCAGAAATCCGCCTGCCTCTGCCTCCCAAGTGCTGGGATTAAAGGTGTGCGCCACCACCGCCCGGCTGCCTCAACTCTTTAAGTCAGGACTAGAGGCACTGAACAGGCTCTCCCACACAACTTCCCATATTCTACTGGGGTGGGGGAAGGTAAGTAAGCAGTACAGTTTACAGTTTACAGTTTACCGTTTACCGCTTACAGTTTACAGGTTCTCACCTTAAGAACCACCAGATGCTATTAAATGTTAAAGACAGGTAGCAGGTACAAACGTAGGGTTTGTGAAGCTACCTCTTCCTTGCTTGCATACATCTGCATAGAAATTCAAGAACTACTTATCCTCACAGCCCAGAGGTGACCAGAGCAGATACAACCTTTCAGATGTACTAAAATGTCAACAAAAGTTGACCAGGTTTTACCATAATACCATAGTTAAATACATATTCCTCAAAGCAATTATCTTCCTCTCATGTGGTACTGACAGCAGTGTTTTTAAATTATTCAGTCTCTTAGACATTCTAGTAAAAGGTACTATGTCCACACACTGTAATGTAATGTTCTCTTTCCCAAAGCATGCAGACAAATAGGATTGCTACAGATAGCCTGTCCATCTGTCTGAAAACCTGATACACTCAAATGTTGACAAGAGTGGACTTTCTGGACCTATGTAGATGACGCACACTGAGGCCCCATCCAAAAGACCAATCCATTTACATGAGTCCTCCATCTCCTCTCCCCCTGTCATCTGCTGAGTGATGTTAAAGGAAAGGGCAGATAATGACAAACCTTTCCACCAATGATGAGACCGGCTGAAAAATCATGATTCTTCCCTACTTTGCGTAGAACCTCAAATGTCTGATAGGCCAGTTCTCGAGTAGGTGATATTATCAGAACTCCCAGGCCGTCCAGTGAAGTCCACTGCTGACGGTATAAGGCTTCCAATACCTTGAAGAGAGCAAATTGTATTTAATAATCTCTTAGGAAAAAAAAAAAAAAAAAAAAAACAACTTCATTTTGACTAAAGTCTCAACCTTTCCCTTCAAATCAAATATATCATCAAGCAAAAGGCATTCCTCTCACAAGTTTTATCCAATCTGAAAGAGGCATTTTAACAGAAGCATCCAACTCCAATTCAGAAGAAAAATGGCAACTCATTTGATGTCAGAGTTTAAAAAATCAGAAGATCAGCTATTGGAGGACATGGATAACCTAGACCACTGAAACAGGGACAAGAAAGTGATTTTCTAAACCGAAACCACATTAGAATCTATATAGCTGTTATAGTTTTACAGTCACTGAACTTCCTATATGTAGGAAAATAATGCTATAATAACAATAATAACTAGGAATAAGAGAAAACAGTTTTGAGGCATCTGAAACAAATGATCTGCTTTCCCTCAGGGTCAGTCGTTTTTGTAGGAACCAAATTAGAAAACCAACTAAGCAGCTGTGACGTGAGTGAACTCCTAAGAATTCTACTACCCAACTACTATAAAAGACAGCTGCCAATGTTCCAGAAACTTCTCAATACCCAAATCTCCTTCATGTGAGCCACTGTACAACACCATCTTCCAAGAGTAACATCATCATCTTCATCAGAACAGCTGAACTACTGACAAGAGACCCTTCTGAGGTTGTTTGTTTTGTTTGATGTTTCTTATAGCCAAGAGTGGGTCACTAGACCCTCACCTGAGATTCTGGTCACTCCCTCCTGAACCTTCCAGTCATTTGTACATCATCTTCCCTAACTGTATATGACCTCAGTGTCTCAAGAGGTACTATAGTATACAGATGTAATGGGCTAACTGAAGAGAAGCTGTCAGTGCAGCTATGGGAATATCATAAGCCATGCTAGGATGACTTTCCAATGGCCCGGTTGCTTTGGAGTTATCTATCCTGTTGAAGTAACCTGTCACTCATGTTCTATAAGTAAACCTAAGAAATTCATTGGCTCTCAACAATGAACATCAGTGGAATCATACTTTGTTTTCTTGGTCTGTAAGGTGGGAATATATATTTGTTTACATCTCCCTGGGGAAAGAATTCTCACAACATGAATATATGTCAGCCTTATCCTAAACGGGTGGCAAATACAAATACCACAGGCAGGACTTCAGGGATGAAAGCAGAAACAGCTTTCCCTATCAAGTTTCCTGGGAATTACCTCAAATGGAATAACCCAAGCACAAAGACAGAACAGGACCATTCTACACTACCACCGTGTAATATCCACCTTCTTCAGAACGCAGTAGCTTATAAAGCATACTGACTCATTCACCAGAGTAAGTTACTGAGTGCCTTCCATGGGCAAGACACTGTGATAGAAGCTAAGGAGTGTGAAATCAAGCAAAGAACAAGATAGATGTGGCTTTGGTCTGGCCAGGAACTCCAACGTGAAACAACTGTCATCTGTCTCTTCTGTTGTAGGTATAGAATATCATAAAATCACATAATAGAGCCTCTGGTCCAAAACAAATGTACTTACTGGAACAAGAAAAGCCAAAGTCTTGCCAGATCCAGTTTTGGCAGCTCCAAGCACATCTTTACCTTGCAAAGCCAACCCTATGGTCTGCTTCTGTATCTCAGTTACCAAGCGGTACTGTGCTTCTTGCAAACCTGGCAGTGCAGAGAATAGAAAAAAACTTAATGGATGATGCTACAGACTTGACTGTGTGCCCCCATCACAAATAAATGGCTAGAAGTTCTTCTGTTCTACCCTGATGGAAATCACAAACAGTCAAAGAATAGCTCACTTAATTTTGAAGGTCTGGTGGCTCATAGGCTAGACTTCCAAACCTATAACCACTGAGGCCTATATCCTGAAAACTAAAAGCTTATAACTCCAAACTTTCAATGTTGCAGGCAACAGGTGCTTGAGATGGTTCACCAGGTAAAGCACTTGCTGTGCAAGCCTGACAACCTGAGTTTGATCCCCAGGATCAAATGAAAGGAAAGGACCGACTTCACAAAGTTGTTCTCTGACCCCACAGTAGTACTGTGGCACTCACACACCCTCCAACACACACACTCCAGCAATAATAATAAACTAACTTTTGTTTTAAGCTGGAGACTACTTGTTCTTCTGTTCAAAATAGAGAATCGTTTGAGGACTTAGACAATATGCAAAATGATGACAACATGGATGTACCTAGAATAAATTATACTAAGTGGAACAAGCCTGGTACAGAAAGACAGATACCAGATGATCTCATGTTTATAAATCCTAAAAACAAAAAGAATGATACCAGAAACTGGAGGAGTGGGGAGATAGAAAGCTATTTCTTAACATAGAGGTACAGGTTAAAAATAGGTTCAAGAGCTATATTGTGGGCTGGGAATATATATTATGGGTCAGGGACAGCTCAGGTGGTAGAGTGTTTACTTAGATGGATGAAGCCCAGGGTTTAATGCCTGGGTACATGCCTATGATGTCAGTACTTAGGATACAGAAGTCCAAGCTGCTATGTAGTCCTCCACTACATAGCAATGGCAGTGTTGAGGCCAATCTAGAATATATGAGACATACCTCAAAAAAAAAAAAAAAAAAAAAAAAAGGATACATTTTACATTACAATATCTATAATTATAATTTATGCTTTTATGCTTAAAAATTGCTGAGAGATCTTAAGTGTCCTTATCATGAAGGAAAGATAAGTACATTAATGAGCTTGACTTATAAACATATTTCAAGTCATACTATTGTATACCATAAACATATATAATTTTGTCAAAAAAGATCACTACAAAAGACAGGCCATCTTCAAGTCAGGGTGGCAGGAATATCACAGACCTGGCTCTTAAAGCCCTATAATGACTCCTGCCAGCATCTTAACCTTGGACTTCTAGCCATTAATTCTAAGAAAATGTCTACTGCTTAAGACTGTTTACCCTACAAAACTAATATAAATGGTAAAATACTTTTGCTTGTTCTCCTGTTTAACTAATAGAATCATCAAGTTTCATTCAAAATGTTCAGAGCTTCCTGGTCCTTTTTAACTTATCTTCAACCAATCCAGAAAGAATAAGAAATAAAAATGGTTAAAATTCAGTGTTTTAGAGATGAGTAGATAGTCCATGCCTGGCAGGAGGATCACTGAGCTTACAGCCTGAACTATGAAGGGAGTTCAAGGCTATCCTGGACTATTATATATAACAAAACCCTGTTTAAAAAAAAGCAAACCTTGTATTTATAATATTTCATAATACCAAAAACGTAAAACACAAAATTTAAAATTAAAAAAAATTATTTTTTTTCCCGTTAACCTTTCTCTTCTCTAAAAGGTATAAGGCTAGAGAGATAGCTCAATCAGTAAGGTGCATGAGGACCTAAGTCAATTCTCAGAACCTACAAAAAAAAAAAAAACTGCCATATATGGAGGTATATGTGCTTTTCAACTTAAGACTAGGAGAGAAAAACAGAAAGATTCTTGGGGCCTACTGGCCAGCCAATCTAGCCTGATTAGAGAGCTCCAGGTCACTGAGAAGCCCTGCCTTAAAAGAGATGGAGAGTTTTCCTGAAGATAACACCCAGGCTGTCAGCTAGCATCCACACGTGGCACACATATACAGGCAAGCATACACATAAACACACATCCATTTTCTTAATTTTGAAAAGATATGAATAAATCTAACAATCTATCCTAAAATGACCATATATACTTACCTTTCAATGTTTTTTTGGACAAAGGAAAATCTGAAAATCTTGTAATTTCATTTACATTTATCTGAAAAAAAAGATTATGAAAAGAAAATAATGTCAGATAAGACAAGAAATGCTACATGATTCATTAGCTACGTAATACAACTTCCCTTTTCCTCTACAATGTACTACCTAGCTCATTCTTCATATAACAAAATCAGAAGCATACCATCACTTCTAAATAAAAGCCATTTATTCAAATAACATGATGTCCCATGGAGGAACCTCAATTGGCAGATACTCTCTCAAGCAGGACTTAAGACGTATTCCTCCTTCCTTACTTGTGGTACCAACTAATGAGCTACTTTCATAGGATATAGAATAACTAAAGGAAGAAAATGTGATAGGTAATAGTGACTGTCAACTTGAAAGGATTTAGAATCACCCAGGAAACAAACTTTTAGGCATGTCTATGACATGGTTCCTAAATGGGGTTAATTAAGGCGGGAAGACCTCTAAATGTAGGCAGCATCAGCATTCATCTGTTCCCTACCTTTGGACAAAGCATGACCAGCCATCTCTCACTCCTGCTACCATCTCCCTGCCAAAACAGACTGGATCCATGCAAACTATAATCCTTCCCTCCTTAAGTAGCTTCCTATCGGGTATTCTGGCTCATGACAGTGAGACAAGTAACTAATGCAGAACAATGGTAAGAACTGGGTCTGTTGCTGTATGCCTGATGCTGTGATCCCTAAGCCTTCAGCACTTATCTGTGAGAGGACGGGAGGAGTATGAAACTTCAAGCTAGAGAAGTCCTAGAGTATGTAAGGATACCTTCATAAGAAATCCAGGCGAGAGTTCACAATGCCAAGAGAAATGCAGAAGTAGAGGCCCACAGTTCATGAGGTTCAGAGGGACAAAATGACTATCCAGATCTATACTAGAAACTATCCATGTCATATTCTGGCCAAGAATCTGACTGCATTCTGCCTATGCCCTAAGAACATGAGAGAAGATAAATCCAGAAGTATTGGATTAATTTGTTTATCAAGAAAATCTCAAGTGAGGGTAGTAGTCAGTCAGTCAGTCAGTGTTGTGGCTATAGCTTACTGCTCTTAATTAGGTCTACAGTGACACATGTAACAAGTGAACAGACAGGGAAACTGTACCATTTGACAAAGAAAGAAGGGAATTTAAAGTTTCGGGTACTATGGTTGCTGAGAAAGCAACTGTAAGTTGTTAAGATTGACACCATTAAGAGAAACCCTGTGTCCTGCTGGAAAAGGAGCCTCAAGAGCAAGACTCTTCTCAGTGAAGTCTCTATCAAAGGAAAATGCAGTCATTTGAAAAGACAGAGCCTAAACTGAGAATGTCAATAACGAAGCTCCCTGCTCTGACCAACCACCTAGGAAGTGCCTCATGGGTTCCTCACATGGAAGCTGACCTAAGTGTAATCCAAAGAAGCCAGGTTATCTCAAACTGACAGCAGAACTTGCAGCTTGGCAATGCGATCCACACAGTACTAGTCTTACAGGTAAAGGAATGAAAGATGTGATTTTGAAGCATGCAGGGTCATAGAGAGCAGCAGAGGCTTGGCACTGTGAAAGTCCATGGAAGGCCATTGGTGAAGGTACAGCCTCAGTTGTAGTTTACAGCCCAGGACTGAAGGGATCATGCAATGAAGTTGAGGCTTGGCCATGAAGAGAGCCTATAAGAGGCTATTGGTGAAGCCTAATTGCAATGGTAGACCCCAGTGTACTGGAGAAGCAAGATCACCAAGAACAGCAGCAGCAATGGAGTGGAACCAACCAGAGCCTAGAATGCTACAGAGGGCAGAGCTGGAGATGTAACCCAAGCCCTTTGGAGGAGTCCAGAAGATCAGACATTGGAACAAGCTGTGAAATTGAAGTTGCCTTGAAAACCCAAAGATGTTAAAGACGCCAGAGCTGTGGGCTATCTACTGAGGAAAGCTGCTAACATCGAATGGAACCAGTCCAGGAGAAAGAACATTGTTCAGTCAACAAAGATGAAAAAGGAGTAGAGATCTAAAGACCACTTTGACATCAGACATGAGATGCAGAGTTTGGAGTTTGCCCAGCTGGTTTCCTGACTTGCTTTGGGGATTACAGTTAAATGATTGGATGAATCTCAGGAGAGACCTTGAATGTTGGACTTTTAACATTGTTTGGACTGCTATAAACTATGGGAACTTTGGAAGTTGGACTAAATGTACTGTTTTGTTATGCTGTGGCTAAGTATGGCCCTCATAGACTCATATATTTAAGTAAGCTTATGGGGGCCAGAGAGTGGAATGTGATGGTTTGTATATGCTTGGGCCACAGAGTGGCACTATTAGAAAGTGTGGCCCTATTGGAGTAGGTATGGCCTTTTTGGAGTAGGTGTGTCACTGTGTGACACACACACTGTGTGGACTTTAAGACCCTCATCCTAGCTGACTGGAAGCCAGTATTCTGCTAGCAGCCTTCAGATGAAGAGGTAGAACTCTCAGCTCCTCCTTCACCATGTCTGCCTGGATGTTATCATGCTCCCACCTTGATGATAATGGACTGAACCTCTGAACCTGTAAACCAGCCCCAAATAAATATTGTCCTTATAAGAGTTGCCTTGGTCATGGTGTCTGTTCACAGCAGTAAAACCCTAACTAAGACATTCAGCATAAGCAGAAATAAGAATATGAACTCAGAAAAGCGCTGAGTAGAGCAAAACAAGGAATCACAGATCCACAGGAATAAACCAAGCACAGGCTAAGGCTACATTCTCCAAGCAACTCTAGCCATAGTCCAAAACAAAAGCCAAAACCAATTTGTTAATAATGGCCTCTTCTTTTTTTCTATGTGACAGGCATTGTGAATAATGTTTTCCATACTTTATCTTACTAATTCCTCACAACTTATAAGGCAGGTATTACTACTAAGCCTTTTAAAATCCAGGGGAGAGGGTATGAATGGTGGAAGAAAAGTAACCAAAGTCATATAGCTGGTGAACAAAATCATAACCAAGCGGGGCAACGGTGGCACACACCTTTAATCCCAGCACTTGGGAGGCAGAGGCAGGCGGATTTCTGAGTTTGAGGCCAGCCTGGTATACAGAGTGAGTTCCAGGACAGCCAGGGCTATACAGAGAAACCCTGTCTCGAAAAACCAAAAAAATAAATAAATAAAAAATAACGAAATCTGAATCAAATTATCTGAACTCAAAACCCAAACTAATTCTTAAATGTTGCCAACACTAAACAGTTTATCTCGTTGTTGTTGCTGCTGCTGTTTATGCTACAAGATAACAAGTAATGACTTTAATTCCAGGATGACTCTACCTTTTAAATCCCTATACTAGAAAGGAGGCATTCACTGAAAAGGTGAGAGTTAGATGAATGCTGAAAAATACGGGGTTTGTGGGGACCAACAGGAAGTAACAGTCCTAAGGAGCAGATACCTAGGGCAGGAAAACAGCTTATCAGTGTTATCTATAGGACTGTTCTCCAAGAACACTGGCTACAAGGTGGGGATGTCGAGGAACAGACCAACACGGTCCAGTTTCTCGACACTGATTCTTGATGAAAACTGTGAAGACAATGAGGCACAGAACAGAGGGTGATGCTAAGAGACAGAGCCAATTCCCAACATAAAGATTGAAAGCTGTGGAAACAGACTCAGGTCTAGGTTCCAACTCCACACCACTAGATGTGGGAAATTAGGACAATTTTCTTAACCTCTCCAAACTCTACAGTTCTTACTCATAAAATTTTACGATCCATACCTCAAGATAGGGGCAAGGAATCTAAAACATATGGAGAGTACTTTAAAAAGGTACATAATTATTTTTGTTATTTTAAACATTTCCAAAGAACAACAGCATTTTTTTTGTAACACTCCAGATTTTAGCTTATTTATTTCATTTTTGAGACCAAGTTTCATGTATCACTGACTGACCTCGAACTTGCTATAGAGCTGTGGATAACTTTCCCCGTCTCCACCTCCTTAGTGCTCAATATGTGCCCCGTTTATGTGGAGCTGGGGATTGAACCTAGGACTTCCTGCATGTTGGGCTAGCACTCTACTGAAGGCTCTCACTCCATTCGCTACTTTACACAGCAGTCACTACTTTTGTCGCTCTATTCTGTAACCACTGCTGCACTACATGTCCCTACCCGGAGTGTCACTGCATTTCTATCACCTTTCCCAGCACTGTGGCAAGCAGAAGAGTCAGACCTGGGTAGCAGCACCCAACAGACCACTAGTGAGGCCTCGCTGGCTGGGTCCGCCCCTTTCCCACACTACCCTTGCCCGAAGTCACCACAGCAGCGACACCAGCCAGCTGCACCCACCTTCGCTCGCTCCCCAGAGCCTGCCTCACCTTCTCGTAGTTTTGCACGAGGCGGCTGATCCCCTCACGCTCGACCTGCCATTCCGGCTTCTTAAGTTGCTTCCTCCGCTCCTTCTTTTGGTGCTGCCTGTGGCTGTGTTTTTTCTTCCAGCGATTGAAGCTCCGCACCGGGTCGGGTCTGGTTCCCTGACCCAGAGAACCAACCGTTTTGCCCATGGCGGGGGCTGCTAAGACCCACGTCGCCGCCAGACGCGAGACACCACTCTCCTTAAGTGGAGCACAGAAAAGGCAAAACCAGCGTGTAGAGACAGCGCCGAAGGCGCACGCGCAAGGCCGGGGACCCGCCCCCAAGCTGGAAGAGTGGCACACATTAATGACGACAGTCAATGCGCGGACGATGATTGGTGATTTGGCTTCCGCAGGGCGGGGCGATCTTAAGATAAGGGGAGAAGCGTGCTCAGAGGAACTGGGCGTGCTCCATTGCTTCAGGAGTGTGCAAAGGATTTCCGGAAACAGCGCAAGGACGCTGCTTATTGCTAGTATGGTGATGTCATACTACTAAACGTAAAGTGCTGCTTTTCATTTGTTCTGGATTCAAGTATTCCTAACATGCGTGAGTACGCTGCTACTCGTTTTAAAATATGTGGGTCGTAATTGTAATCTTCGTTCTGCATATTTCGACCCAGAGGGCAGAAAGATTGATCTAAAATCTGCTAGTTGATGACTAATTTCCATCCACTACGGTGTATGTCTCTAGATATAAAAAAGGACATTTACGTCTTGCAGAGTTTTCCGCTCAGACCTTCAGTTAATAAGGATACTGACAAAAACTGACTGAATTTACCTTAAAATGTCATTATAAAAAGAATGACGGCTGCCAGGCGGTGGTGGCGCACGCCTTTAATCCCAGCACTTGGGAGGCAGAGGCAGGTGGATTTCTGAGTTCGAGGCCAGCTGGGTCTACAGAGTGAGTTCCAGGACAGCCAAGGCTGTACAGAGAAACCCTGTCTCGAAAAACAATAAAAAAAAGAACGACGGCTAAAACTAAAAATTTTTTCGGAAGTATGTTGAACAAATCAATTTTTTCCTTTTTTAAGTAAACTCTTTTTTGCTGAATTGAATTTCATGACACATTTACATAGAACCTCTATAAGCACATTAGATTGAGGAAATGACCCAGGTTGTAGCAATGCGATTGGACAATTGGATTGGAAGTTTACAAGAAAAGAGTTTAGGCCTTTAAGGCCCCTTTTGACTCTACATATCCACACAAATACCAAATTCTATACCATATTCACCAATTAAGAGCCACTAATTCAAAACTGAGAGGAAGGCCACCGGATGTGCTGTCTCTACATTCAGAGACAGGCTCAATAAAAGGAAGAAACATGAAAATATATGTGTCCTCAAGACATCACAAGATAATAACCATAATCCAAGAATTCTGCCTTTGGAAATAAAAAAATTAAAAGGAAAGCCTCGGATATACTTAAATGTCTATGCTTGTAGTAGGCACTATTCGGTTTCTATACACAAATTAAGAGTACATGCATATAGGAAAATATTATTCACCCTCTAAAAATAATAGTCTGACACACAATACTAACTAAATTGTCACAAAATGACAACCATTCACCTTTATGAGCTATCAGTGTTGTTGAAATAATAAAGAAAAATAGAGGGCCAGTGTAATAGCTCACAAAGTAAAGGCACTTACCACCAAGCCTGATGACCTGGGTTCAACCCAGAGCTCACATGGCAAAAAAGCAGAGAAGTGACTCCAACAAGTTGTCCTCTGATTCACACACACACACACACACACACACACACACACACACACATATACACACACACACAATAAATAAATACAATTTTTTTAAACAACTTTAGAAAAGAAAATAGAAGAGTACCTACCAGAAGCTTGATAAAGAGGATAAGGCTTTAACTGTTTTGTTACAGAGTTTCCAAGATGAAAAGAGGCCCAGATATTAATTGTATGACAATATGAATATACTTAACTAAACTGTAGACAAACCTGATTAATGACAAACTCTAATAGAATGTGTGCACACAGCAAGATATCAGAAGCTTTGTCTCTCAGAAAAACAAATGTTTAAAGGGGGAGAGGAAACCATAATCAGAATATATTGTAGAAAAAATCTATTTTTAATTTTTAAAAAAAGAAAATAGAAAAGAAAACGACCTTCATAAAATGACATAAAGGCAGTTTGCAAAGAAATGGCAAGTAACATTTCTCTGACTTCAGGAAACTACTCATTAGTAAGCCCTCTTGCAAGACTTGGTGTCAAATCGCAGCACTCAGGAGACAGAGACAGGAGGAACATCACAAGTTCAAGGCCAGCCAAGACTGCATAGTTCTGTTTTCATAGGAAAAGTCACACAGCACAAAGGAACCTGTGAATAAGCCTCATCTCATCATTGTCCTCCCCTGTATACTCATCTTCCAGTTTCCCACCATCAGATCCTATTTTCTATTCCTATCAATTCTCCATAAATTGACTGTTCCCTATTGAAGATGGGCTGTAAGCCAGCATTCTAAGTCACTGTTTAGTGGGACCAAGACTGTGCACTGAACTATCGTGTTTCCTCTTGTTAATCCATCATCTGTTAGGTCTCTCCCTACTGCAAACGTATAAGCATTGAGGGAACTTGGATTTCTGCCCTAACAAAATGTATGGGGGGGGGGATTCTATACATTTTTTTTAAGTTTATTTTATCTATATGGGTGTTTAGCTTGTATGGATGTCTGTGCACCAAAGGAAGGCAGAAAGAGATGTCAAATAGTTGTTAGCCTCCAAGTGTGTGTTAAAAAAATCAAATGTTAGTCCTGTGGAAGAGCAGCCAGTGCTCTCAACCTCTGACTCATCTCTCCACCCCCTGCATTGAGGTTTTTTAAATTAAAATGTATTTTGGGGAGTGGACTGGAAACTGCTTTGTAGATCAGGCTGACCTCAAATTTCCCCTGCCCCCTGAATGCTCTAATTTCAGTTAAATGCCTCCATGTTGACTCAAAATGTTTTAACGCAAATTTTTCAATAACAAAAAGTTATGTAATACAGAAAATACACTTAAACATAGGCATTGCAAAGATGCCTTTTAAAGAGCATCCTAAACATCAATCACTATCTTACAAAGTACCAAAAAATAAAAATAAAAACCCTGAGATAATTATTGTGTTAATCACTGAATTATTACTGTGGAGAGTCACCATGACCAAGGCAACTTTTCAGAGATTTAGTCCATTATCATCATGACAGGGAAGGCATGGCAGCATATAGGTGGGCATAGGAGCATTACCTAAGAGCTACAACCTGATCCATAGGCAGGACACATATATATGCACAGCAACACTGTGCCTGATGTGGACTTTTGAAAATCCAAGGTTTTGAAATTGCCACTCTCTGATGACTAAGCATCAAATATATGAGCCTATGAAAATCATTCTTATTCAAACCACCACACTTATTCTTAGTTTTAGCAACAGGGTGGACTAAACTTAATATTTGCATTGTATACTTTATAATGATTTTTAAATTATATAAATGTTTCTTTCCATGACTATGACTATAGCTGTAAGTTAAACCAAGATTTTTCCATATTTTCCATCACTACATTTTTTTAAATGCATACACACACACACACACACACACACACACACACACACACGCACAATGTGTCTTGTGAACTTTCTCCAAGGACATGTTAGATAGGGCATCAACAATGACTAAAGCAAAAAAAAGTATTCTGCCCAAGAGAAGCTTAGAGAACCACTGAGTATCCTTGAGATTTCTTTTTTTTTTTTTTTTTTTTTTTTGATTTTTCGAGACAGGGTTTCTCTGTGTAGCCCTGGCTGTCCTAGAACTCACTCTGTAGACCAGGCTGGCCTCGAACTCAGAAATCTGCCTGCCTCTGCCTCCCAAGTGCTGGGATTAAAGGCGTGCGCCACCACCGCCTGGTGAGATTTCTTTTTAAAGTATGAGCAATGCTAGGCAGCTCCACCACTGACGGCCAAAAAAAAAAACAGAAAACAAAAAAACAATGTATCTCTCAGCTCCTTAGTGCGGTAGAGTCTAGCCACTAGACTCGGGATGGCTTGTTATTGATGCACAGGTGCCAGAAAATCAAACACTGGAGCTCTCAAAATCAGAGACCAACATTGAGTTCTTGTCCCACAGATCCTACCAATGAAATCCAGACAGACTCAAACAGCGGACAAGTGAGTGCAAAAGTGGAACAGTTCACTGAATCCGGGATAAGGAGGCAGAGGTCCTGAGAACCTCTCAGTGTAAACATGGTAAGCCAGAGCTGTCCAACAGAAGAGATCCAAGGGTGGACCGCCATTGTCCAGCTTTTTGCCTGCTTGTTTGTTTTAAAAGGAGGAGGGGATTCCCTTGTTGATATATCTACAACACAGCTCCACATATAAGGGTCAGGAAAAATCACATGGCAAGTTAGATAAGAGCACCAACAATGACTAAGGCAAGGGAAGGATTCTACCCTCTCTTCGGTGTTGGGAACTAGACTCAGGATCCTGCGTATGCTGGATAAGCACTGCCCACATTGAGCTGCATCTCCAGCCAGTTTCCCTATATTTTGAATAAGTGATCAGAAACTGTAAAAGGAAAAACCATGGAGGAGAAAATTCCAATTTTTATTTACCTTTGCTGGAACACTGTTAACAGAAAAACAAAAAACAAAACAACCCCCCCAAGAAGTAAAAAAGGAAGAAGAAAGATTGTACAAGCCACCGGGTCAGGACATAGACTTCAGGATCATGTTTTCTCGTCATGAAAGGAAAGTTGGACCCAAGAAATGTCAATTATGTTGTTGCTTGAAAAAGACCTGCATAATGACAACCAATAGACCTGTCACCATAGCTGGGAAAATTCCGCAAGGCTCTGCCACTAGAGGCAAACCTACAGGAAATCAATGACTGTTGAGAAAGAGGAGGAGAATCAGTTTCCTTTAGGAACAAGCCTAGGTCATCCAGTCCCAAGTGGGCAGCCCTAAACACATGCACAGACGAGCAATACTAAATAACAGAGTCAGTAGGTCACGGGCACTTATAAACGTATATGCATATATATATTAAGGAGAATTGATTAGCTGGGTTTACAGTATGTAGTCCAGGTAGTCCAGCAACTTTTGTTGAATTTATTTTTTTTGTATTAAGGAAAAGTGTTGTTAAAGGTACTTGCGCCTTTCCATGAGCTCAGAGAAGCCAGAGGCACTCAGTGGAAATCAATGCATTTATTCTATTTCCTCTTCTCATTAAATTGTGTCTAGGGGATTATTTGTTTAGAGAACAGATTCTCTAAAAGAAATTCAAACAGATACTAATCATTGAATCCAATTATAATTAAGAACATAATTCATATCAGTTCATGTTTACTGTCACTAAGATCAGACTATACCAAAACTCTATAATATTAACATATGAAAAGATATATCCATATGTTCCATATGACTTTCATTCATATGAACTATAAATAATATTAATATGCTTAACAAAGTTATCTCTACTAGTAGTGTTATATAAAAAATTATGGGGATATTGGCATCAGCAGGGTGGCAATAGCAAACTCCTAGCAGCCTAAGAATTTCCTCCCACTTAGGGACATTCAAATAATGCCAAATTCTTGACTGCCCTCAAAAAATGTTTCAGGATTTTTTTTCAGCAAAATTCTGTACTCAGCCAGAGTAAAGCCAAGTTAGTGAGTTTATCAAGTATTAGATAGAAGATTGAGCCATGGAGGAGATGAACAGTACACTAACCAAAGACACTGGCTCAGATTTCCCAAGAAACAGTTGTGCTTGAGGGTCTTAAACACACACACACACACACACACACACACGTGAATGTGTGTAATATATATCTCTGAGTTATAGTTATCGAAGGGTACAATTTACAAGGTTAAAGATTAAGAAAAGCTTAAAATTTTAGAATGTTTAAAGTTAAGTAAAAATATAAGAGTTGGTATGTTATTTATTTATCTATTTTTATTTTGTGTCTATGGGTGTTTTGCCTGACTGTATGTATATAAACCACATGCATACAGTGCCTGAAGAAGACAGA
>JANHMN010000024.1:21189550-21203901 GCA_030674055.1 Rhabdomys pumilio
TAGATAGATAGATAGATAGATAGATAGATAGATAGATAGATAGAGATCTATATGTATATGACCTATATATATTTTATATATATATATTCTATATAGATCCTATTTGTCTGTCTATCTGTCTTTCTATCTATCTTTTTATCTATCTATGCATGCATGGGAGACAGCTGCATGTGTTGGCACCTGGAGATGGCATAAAAATGCCTGTAAGTCCCTGAGGACAGGCTGGAGGAAATGCCTGAATGCTAACACAGTCACTTTTTTACCATCTAACCTACCACCACCTCTGGACCTCTTCTGTCTTATCTCCTTCTCTCACTTTTCCTTAATGTCTGTCTTTGTTCTTCAGCCTATTATCCACTCCGGAGTTAAAGTGTCTCTGCTTAAAGTTCAAGCTATATTAGTTCACTCCTCTGCTCAAAATTCTCTAAGGTTCATTGTTCTACACAGCAGAAAAGGGAAGTCCTTGCTATTAGGTTTTGAATGAGGTGGGTAGGAAAGGGTTCAAGAGGATGCAGACACTGATTCCCCAGTACTGAGTTTATTAGAAGAGTTGTTAATGCTGTGGACTGAGAGGTAAAGCTGAAAGCATGTGGCAGGGCTCCCAAGGAGAGCTGAGGCCACAACACCAGGGATAGGTGGTGCATGTCAGTTCTCTGAAGAGATCTGAAGTGGCAGGAATGGGTCTGTTCTTATCTTTTGAGGATGGGAAGGAGGTTTACAGTGAGTCAGCAGCCAGGCTCCCTGATACTACACCCCTTTCCTCCTACCTATGCATGGAATAAATAGCTTTTGAGGTTAATTAACACCCCTCCCCATGTGAGATCTACCCCCAGTGTCTCTGTAGGGTTACAGTCAGTATAGGGGAGGCAGAGAACCACTGCCCTACAGCTGCTAGATTCTATCTACCATTGCATTCTTACACTTAGGACCTGTAAAGCTCTGCATGGTCTGATGGCATGCGTTTACCTCTCTAAAAACAGTGTACACATGGGAGAGTGGGGTCTAAAAACAAATCGACTAAAGTCTCATGCAATAGCCAACTTTATTCAGAGCAGAAGACAGTTTATACTCTTCGGGTTAAGAGAAGTTGACTGAGTAAAGTGGACAATCAACAGGATAAGCAGCACGTGGAGAAAAACATGTTTTTCCAGAAGGACATATGAACAACAACTAAAGTAAACTCACCCCTATCCACGATACCCGGGAGGAGAATGGAAACACAGTCCAAGAACAGTTCTGTGTTTTGAAGAAACCTAGGTCACAAGACTCTTGTTGGAATTTTCTCACAAGCTCTCAAAATACTCAAGGGCTCCACTCTTGACTGTGTTCTGACAGCTGCCATCTCCCTGACCTCATTTTCCAGACCTCATCACTCCTAGTGTCTGCCCCAGTCACACCATCTATGTCTGTCCTTGTACACGCCCTGAGCATTCTTGCAGTCTGCTGTTGCATCTGCTGTTCCTTCTGAAGCTAGTATGTTTCAAATATTTTCCCTGATCGCCTTTTCACAAAAGCTTTTGACTCTCCCTGACTTTACATATTCTTCTGGCATATTTTAATTGTTTTGTCCCTAGAGAATAACATAGCATACCTATAGATTTCCCCAAAGTTCTGTTCCTTCTACGAGAATATTGGCTTCCTGGGAGAAGGAATCCATTGCTGGTTCACTCTCTGCTGCTGTATCCCAGGTTTATGGAGCAGATAACTCACACTGAGTACTTCTTAGTGCTTCTTAAATACGTGCTGAGCAAGTCAGCATAGGATCCAAGAAACATGTTAAGGGGTAACATGTTTCCTAATGGAAATCCCTAGTTAATCCAATCCAAAGTTTCTTAGATGCCTCATTTTGGTTCTCAGAACCCAGTGACCGATCAGATATAGACCTAAAGGCCTGCTCCTAGGCAAACACCAGGGCACAGGTGCCATGGTCACTGGAGGAAAGGGTCTCAGAAGTTTTCTTCTGATTTCATGAAGGAGCCAAAGTCCCATGGGGAATGTCCTTTGTGTCTCTTTGTCACGGCAGGTGCTCTGTCTGCCCCTCACAGTGAAGCAGCTAAGATGGTCCTATCTGACAGAGGGTTGCCTTCACTGTAACTTCCTTTTCATATCCTTTGGGCTTTGTCTTCCTGTCACCTTAATGCTGAATTGAGGGAGACTTGGATTTTCTGATGACCAGACACTTTTATTCTGCACTACAATAGCTGTAGGATTTCTCAGGACATCTTAGTAGGCTGATAAAAATAAATCAAATCTCCAAAAAGTAATATGATACAACTATTTCTAAAATTTATTTGATCATTAATGCCACCTCTCTGTGCCTCTTTGTTGCAGAACAGAAATGTCTCTTGGAAAATTATGTAACCCATAATCATATACTATATTTCAACATTGCTTATATTACTATAATAAATTTTATGTATCCATTACACAAATGTGAGCTCTATTCTCCCTATTTATAGCTGACTAGAATCTTGATTTCTCCTTTAAGTTTCTCTTGGTCAAGCCAAGAAAGAAGATGTAAAGATTGGGCAGCACTTACCGCAATCTTTATGAGCAGCCAGGTGAGCAAGGGTGGGCAGGGTAACAGCTTTATTGTGATCTGACTCGGTGTCATACAATGCATTCTTTTAAAGTATACAATTCATGAGTTTGAATGTTCTTTAATGACTTTGAGTGACATTGATCATTAATGCCATTTCTCCGAGTTCCTTTATTGTAGAACAATTACCAAAATTCACATTTTGATAATCACCATCACCATCAATCTTAGAACATTTCCATCTTCTCTTGAAAAAAACCTTAATCCCTTCAGCTAGCGCCTTCTCCTATCATCATATTTCTTCAGCCTTAAACAAGCATTAACCTTTCTACTTTAGAATATTTGCATATTCTTCCTATTTTACATAAATAGAATAATATTCAATATGGCCCTCTATGGCTAGTTTCTTTCATAAAAGATCTCCATTCATCCAGATATCACCAGTTCATCCTTTTTTATGGGCAAACAATATACTGTTGTACTGATTAACCATCTTTTGTTGATCTCTTCTTCAACTAATGGACATTGTAGCCTTTTCTCCTCTTTGTAATTGAGAATATGAAAATTCCTATAAAAGTTTTTACTTGGGTGTTTAAGACAAGATTCTAGAAAAACAGCCCCTCCAGAATGGCTATGTATAATAATGGAGGCTTCCCTAGGTCGGCTTATACAATAGGGGCTGGGTAGTGCAACGGGGGCTGTGTGCATGCTAAGGATGCTGAGAGCCCAGCATCTGCTCAGTCTACTCTCAGTTCCAACTGCAGGGTGAAGCACAGGACCACACTTCATTTTCTGTAATATATTTCAAACATAGTAGTCATGCCTGGAAAGCCCATATGGCAAACCAGCTGACATAAAATGTACAAACAATAAATAAGTAAGCCAATAAACCAGTCTCGGAGTTGTTAAGTTTGGGTCATGTGGAAGATTTGTAAAAGAAGACAAGACTCCACTCAAACATAGTAAAATATTGATTATCCTAGAATCAATTACAACCTCAGCCATCTGTAAGAATAAAGAACATTTGAATATTGTCATAATCTACTTTCTTTCATGTACAATATTTATGCAGTGTCCTTTTTACAGTCATGTTATGGGAGAAAGTTCTGAGTGTTTGACACTTTCAAGTTTTAGATTCTATTACACTAGACACGGTCAGACATTTATTTACTTAGAACAACAAAAAATGTATTATACTATGTATAACATGAAACATGCATGTGGGTTGAATACAACACTAGTCTGGTATTTGTTTGCTGTTTTGTTCTCTTGTTAAAGTCCATACGTGGCCAGGGTAAGTGGCAGCATCGAACCATATGCTACAGTATCTGCTTCTATTTGTGGAACATAAGTGGTGTGATTCGTTTACAGTGGCTACCAGGGCTGGTAACTATACTGTGGAAGTAGGTGCCATGATGCTTAGAATTGACACATCAGTAATTACATCTACCAGGCTCTTATGGTCAAGAATGCTGGTCCAGGTGGATAATGGAGAAGAAGGGAGGTAAAAACCAGTCTATCCACCATTCAAGGTGAACCAAGCAAGCTTGTCCCTATGTTTGGCAATAATCTGAGCGGTAAACCTGTTATAATATACACGAGAATTATGAGGTGGTTTGCTTTAAGAGACATGTTCAGGATTCACACCAGTGGCTGCTTTCTTCAGGGAATGTTGCTTGTCAGCATTCCATTCACATGACTTCTTCCCTGACAGCATAGAAACAGAATCAGAGCTGTTAACCTCTTCATACCACAGCTGGAGGAGAAAGCAGAACAGACGAAAGTGCTTACAAAGAGGCTGCCATGCACTATAACCTGATGACTTGTGTGGATCAAAGGAGACATAAACCAACTCTCTCTGGACACCTGAGCAAGCGCAGGTTATGACCATGGTGGTTATATGAAAAACTCATGTGCAGTTTCAATACTGGATTGGAAACACCCAACCAAACTGTCATCATGATTGTGTTGTGGGTAAGCTTGGAGAAAGGGAAGCTTTCTGCAGTGTATGGAGAATAAGCCATAAACCAGCACAGATGAGGGGCTCTAAGAGCAAGCAGAGTGGGAAAAAAACAAAAAACAGGTCAGAAAGCAATATCAGGAGAAAAACTGAAGTGAAAAAGGTAACTCATAATACAATAGTCATCAAGGTAACTTCAGCACAGGGCTGGGATACACGGAGTATAATGTATCAGGAGGAAAGTTATACAGTATCTATTTTATAATCTATATTGTGAAGTGGAAAAAGTTAAAGTGTCAAGAATCCAAGTATAATTAGCAAGTTGATGGTAAAGTACATGGATTTAAGTCAAGGTTTCTAAGGTATGAATTAGCCACATGGCACGATGTAGCTCAGGCTATCTCATTTGGCTTCTCTGCAGGCTGTAACTTGAGGTGATCTCATCAGAGTACCATTTCACCTGATGGCTTCTGGCCTGGCATGTGTGGCTCTGAAGGAATAGGTTTTCCTAGTTTTCAAGAGAGAAAACAGTGCCCCACACAAAAGATCAGTCATCTTTATTGTAAACACACACACACACACACACACACACACACTTTACACTTGTCTACTCTTGGCTTTTACTGTGAAAGTGAAGAGTGAACCTAGGGCATGTGCATGCTGTGCATAGTAGGCAAGCACTCTACCACTGAGTTACACTCTCAACACTTTTTGTACTCTGGGGAGTGCAGTAAGGCTTGAGACAATGCCTCTCGATGTTGTTCTGGCTATGCAGGAGCTCACTGTGTAGGTCAGACTGACCTTGAACTCCAACAACTTCCAGATGCTTCCAATGTTAACATCATTTGTGCCTGTATAGAACGTTTGTCTGCTGCTTTGGATTTTTTTTCTTTAACTTTGTTTTTATCTTTTTTTTTTTTTTTTTTCCCTTGAAGCAGCATCTTGATGTGTAGTGCAGGCTGGTCTCAAACTGACTTTTCTCCTCCCTCCTCCTCCTAGTTGCTGGAGTTACAGTTATGTACGACATTACTTGTAGCTTATGCAGAAATCTCTTCATTTCCAGTTTTTGATGCTATCTTGACTTCCTGCTCTGACAAGCAAGCATTTATATCTTTGCATTTAAAATTTATTTATGATTAGCACACACACCCTCAGAGGCTTCTGGAAAGAGAATCTGAGAGGTATAAATGGCAAGACCTTGTTTGTCTAAAATGGCTCCATTCCCTCTCTCGTTCTGTTAGGTTGTGCAAAAGGGATGGATGGGAAACCATTTTCCCTCAGACACTTGAACATGTTGCTCTCCAGGCTTCCCGGTGGCCTTTGAGAAATACACCTCCTCTTTGCTCCCCATTCTTTGTACCTGACACAGTTGTCTGTGTGTGTCCCTCTTATTTTCTAATTATCATTAGACTGTGACTTTTCCGATGAGGTGTTTTCATCCATTGTGGTGACTTCCATTAGCCAGGAAATAATTGTCGTTAATTTTTTTGAGATTATTCTTTTGATAATTTCCTGTCCATTTTTATCTGTTCTCCAGCTTTCTGTTTGACATTTGTTCTGGGTTATGGGCAATTTCATCTCAACCCTTTGTTAAATTTATCTTATACATTATTTTCAAAATTTCATTCACTGTTTTATAAATGTTCCTTTTGTTTGCTTTTAAGTTGTATTTATATTTATTTTTTAGGAAGTATCATGTAGCCCAGAATAGACTTAAGTTTTTTTTATATAGCCAAGGATGCCCTGGACCTTCTGTTCTTCCTGGCTCCACCTCCAAGGGCTGGGATTACAGTCATACACCACCATACATGGTCCATTTTCAAGATTTGGAACAGGATCTTACTATACTGACCAGGTTAACCTCAATTAATGGCAATCCTCTTGTTTCAGACTCCATAGTGTTGAGATTATTGGCATGAGCCACTACATCCAGCCAGATGTTTTCCTTCCTTCCTTCCTTTCTTTCTTTCTTTCCTCCTTTTTTTTTTGTGTGATTCCTGTTTCCTGGATACACTTTAAAATATTAATACTATTCTGAAACAGTCTTATTGTACAGCCCAAGCTTGTCTTAGACTTGCAGTCTTCCAGCTTTTCAAGTGCTAAAATTTTAAGGTATGTTAGCATGCTGGGATGGTTTCTTCATTTTTTTAAATTAGGATTTTATGTGCAGCAACATGCATGTAAAAGGACATATAAAACACACGTTCTCTTCTAATCGCCTCTTTCAACTCTACATTTCTTTCCTCTGTAATTGTCAAAAATCTCTGTCTTTCTTGTTAAAGAATGTACTTAAACCTGAAAAGTTTGGTTGTTTCTTTCAGTTGTAAGAAAAATTATTAGACAATGAACTAAATTTGCAGGTGTACACAGAGAGACATGAAAGTGGGAGTCCAGTATTGGGAAAGAGGGGGGTGGGCAAGAGAAAATAGTGAGAGTGAATCTAGTAAAAAAAAACACTATATACATGTATTAAATTGTTCAAAGTCACACTGTCCCTCATTAAATGTATGCAATCATGTCTCAACCAAAATAAATTTGAATGAACAGCTTTTAAAATTTTTAATAAACTGACCCATTTATGGGAGGGTACACACATGTTAGTTAGTGGAGGTCAGAGGACAACTTGAAAGAGTCAGCTCACTCCTTCTCCCATGTGGGACCATGACAAACTCAGATCTGACATCCTCTTCTGGCCTCTACAGACACCAGGCACAGATGGTACATACACATAGGCTAAACACTCATACTTATACCACAACAATAAATAAATCACCGTTAGAAACAACAACAAACAATTTGGCCAGGAGAACTTGGGCTGTGCTTATCGACTGATCGGCTGTGCTCTGATGTGGATTCCAGACAGAGCTCCTAGACAGCTTTGTTGACTTGCAGCTGGAAAACTTGCAGTCCTGAAGGCTGTACTTTCCAGCTCGGGTGTTTAGCAGCATTCCAGCCTCTGCTCATTAGAGGATAGTTGCAAGCTCCATCTGTAACTACAAACTGCCTTCAGACACTGTCAGATGTCTAAGGTGTCTCTTTTCAGAACCACTGTCCTAGACTGGTCTGGGTAAGGTTTGGATGGGTTTCAAACATCTGTCTACAATTTTCCTTTCTCGTGAGTGTCAGCTTCTCTCGCTTCCCTTGAGAGATTTCCTGCCTGGAGATGATTGTCTGGACACCAGAAGAAGTGCTAGTCTTCCTGGTCTATGTGGATTTAGTTTGCATTGTCACCATACTCATTTTATTTCATTTTTGTTTAGTGTGTGTGAGCATGTGTGCGTGTGTGTGCATGCGTGTTTACATGGGAGTGTGTGTATGTATGCACTCATGGAGGTCAGGAGTCAGTTCTCTCCTTCTGTGTGGCTCGCAGGGGGTCATCAGGCTGCACAGCAGTCACCTGTGTAGCAGTCTTTCTGGATTTTTGTCATATTGAGTTCTTAAACACTGTGTCATTTTTAGAAACATTGTAAGTTTTATTAAGATAATCAGGTTATTTGACAAAATGGGAAAAAAGAAGTACTTCAACATTTTCCTATAACCTAGTTGGTATTAAAAACTGCTCATCATCATGTTACTGCAGACTTCCTGTGAAGTCGACCAGACACCAGGGCAATCAGAAAGGAGACCTGAGGCGCAAGTCTTTCTCATTATCTAGGGCACAAGGCTATTGCTGTTATCAGTGCTGCCCACTGCTGAACTTCTCTTTGTATGTGAGCCTTTCCTTCAGTACCTGACGCTGATTTCATTGAATGTTCTTTATCTGAGATTTGTGCCGGTAGAAACAGACCTTTAAAAAAAAAATCTATATAGAAAGACAGAAGTATTGTCAGTGGGATTGCCTGCCTTCAAATACTTATCTAAATCAGCAATGTGTTTCCAGTTTTGTAAGCTGACTGCACATTTTATTATTCACTGTGCATTAAACTGAGTTGCCAGCTCCCTACCCACAATATCAAAACAAAAGTGAATTAACAGAAGGCAAGAGTTGGAGTGGAGATTGTTAAAGTGTGGAATGTTACATGTCATTTAGGTTTTAATTCACATCATTTTCTGCATCAGGGTGGCAGACATCCAGAAAGTGAGGCCCTTCTCAAACTTTCCAAAAAAAATCTAAAAGAGCTAGTCAAGCAGACTCACTCAAGTCTCAAAGTGTTAATTTCTACATACAGTGCCTTCTACATACAGTGCTCCAGCCCTGGCTTTCAAAACATGATTGAACAGGGAGGATGTGGAAACAGCTCTTCATGGGGCCTACATGCCAATATAAATGCTTCGCCCAGAAATCAAGCTAGACAGGTGTGTTGGTTCTTAGGGAAGTTTACTTTTAACAACAGTGCCAAGTACCATGGGAGCATCTCCAACACACAACCCCTACCTAAAGAGAAAGGCTTTTGTGATGATCCAATGAGCATATGTTGGCCTATTGCCTTGGTTCAGCCTATAACCACGATGACAATACGCTTGGTGCTATGAATATATTGATACAACCACAAGTGAAGAAGTCAAATGTTATTGAACAAACTCTTGGAGCCTTGAGTTCTCAAACACAGGACTTTGAACTTCTATATTTTCATTTCAGTCATAATCTAACAGAATTAACATTAAGATTGTTCTAGACACATTCTGTGGCTGGGATAAAATAGCTTGACCAGAATTAACTTTGGCAATGAAAGGATTTATCTGGCCTACACTTTCAAGTTACAGTCTATCACTGAGGGAAGTCAGGGCAGAAACTTGAAGCCAAAAACCTTAGAGAAATGCTGCTTGCTGGCTTACTTACAGGTTCAGTTAGTTGGCTTTGTTTTGTGTTCTTTTTTAATGCAGATGTGTCTGCATGAGGTTACATACATCTGTGTGTAGGTTCCTGCACAGACCAGAGAATGTTGGATCCCATGAACTGGAATTATAGAAGTTGTGACTGAGTGGTATGGAGGCTAAGAACCAAACCCGAGTCCTCTGAAAACGATCTAATAAGCACACATAACCGCTATGCCTCCTAAGCTAGGTCTCTTATCCACCACAGACGCCTGCCTACGGATGATGTGGCCCACAATGGACTGGCCCCCCAATCATTCTGCCAGCACCATTTTGCCTTGTTGCAATTAAGTTATGATAATTTTGTTAGGGGTTGAATTCTATTTGTAGTTTTGAAATTTTTATTATGTGGGCTCTAAACTTGATCAGTTTTATTGAAAGGACTATTATTTTAACTGATATATCATTTTAGTGTATATTTTTTTTTAAAAAATCGTTGATTGGGGCAGGAGAGATGACTCAGTGATTAAGAGCACTGACTGTTCTTCCAGAGGTCCTGAGTTCAATTCCCAGAAACCACATGGTGGCTTGTAGCCATCTGTAATGGGACCTGATAACCTTCTTCTGGTGTGTCTGAAGATACTGACAGTGTACTCACATACATAAGATAAAGAAATTGTTTTATTTTTTAAAAACTGATTATCTCTTTACATGTTTTAGATATTTTGTAATTCTTTGCTCTGAAGAGAAATATGTTTTGTACCAAAGAAATATTCTTATATTAATTAAATTTTCTATTTCTGTGATAAAACACCATGGCCAAAATCTACTTATGGAAGAAGGACTTTATTTCAGCTTACAGTTTCTGAGGAATTAAGGCTCATCTTGGTGGGGAGGCATGGCAGCATATGGAAGGCATGTTGGCAGGAGCAGGAAGCTAATAAAGTAGAGATAGCAAACTGGATGTAGGGCAAAGCTGTGAGCTCTCAGTGCCTGCCTTCAGTTATGGAAGTCCGTCTGGTCCTTCTGTGAGGCTGTGCCTCCTAAGCTGTCCCAAACAGCAGCACTCACCGGGGCCAAGCGTTCAAATATCCACACCCATGGGGGAGTTTCTCATTAAACCACTATCTTTCTTAAACATTATATTTTAATATATTCCTCCTCTCACTCTTCCCTCTTTCTTTTGAAAGTTTTTATCAGATAAACAGTGACTGTTTTCCTGTGTGTGTCTGTAACTCTATTCTCTCTGCCTCAGACAGGCTCTCGTAACACGTTGCTTAAATTCACTGTGTAGCTAAGGATGATCTCGGATTCCTGATCCCTGTGCCTCCTCCCCTCAAGTGCTAGCATTCAGAAGTGTGCTGCCACAGTCATTTCCTCTATGTAAGCTGTCATAGTTCCTATTTCTTGAAATTCACCTTCTATATATACCTCCTTCATGTGTATTTTAGGTCATGAATACAGGATTTACGGAGTTAAGTTTTAAACTGTCAGTTGCAGTTTTCAATTTTATTTTTAGAAACTGTGAAAGTGAGCCTTGGGTGGTTTTTTTTTTTTCCTGATTTCTTATCTCCAGCTACTTTAAGCACACTTGTTTTATGAGGCAATAAGCTGTGGGTCTCAGGAGGGAAAGCATACAGAAACCTGCCAGCTATTGAATCTCTTATCTTATACCTGGTGGATTACTTCCTGCTGTCTTTTGTCACTCTTCAGATTTGCTCTCAGCTTCAGTAGGAACTGTGTCTTTCTGCACAGCTTTGGATTTGGGAGCCCTCCCAAGCAGCTCCTTTGTTATCTGATTTTTGCCTTTTCTGGTCTGTTGGGCTGTTTTATGTCAGGTTTTGGTTGGGATGGATGTTCCTGGGCCATGCAGAAAGTACCAAATCAATGTGTACTTAAAGTTGGGGTTTCAGACTTCAGCTCTGTTCATAAGGTAAATGGGGGGTTTTATTTCTTCGAGGTTTTTAGATTGTTCCCCTTCCAAAGCCCAAGATCTTAGCAAGTTTCACTGGAGCCTTTTCATGTGACAGGGCAGAGAGATTTCCCAGTCTCTCCTTCACACATGTCTACGACGCTTACCTAAGTTTATGCCTCTGAATCTTATTTTAATTCCAAAGCGTATAGTTACCTCTGCTCACCAAGGCTGCTACAGACTAAGCTTGTGAGCTTACCACACAGTATACAGCATCCAGATCTTTTTTGCATTGTTGACATTTGGAGTTTCCTGTTTCTCTATACAATCGCGCATAAATATAATACAGCCCTTGTAGTTCTGTTTTAACTAGCATTTCAGGATTTCCAATAGAGGATTTTGCACTAGCTAGCCCTCACTGTTGGAACTAGATGTCCGTCAATGAAGTTTTTAACTAGTAGCTGCTTTTAAATTAATGTGTCCTATAATAGAAACAACTGGTTTGTATGCAAAAATAGCGCACATGTTTAATTCTTTAGCTGAACTGAATTTCTTTTTTTTATTGTGTTAATTCAAAGTTTAAGGCCATTTCATAGGAAAAAGACCAAAGTTTCATAGAAAAGTCAGTCACTGAGGCTTTGGTTTGTAGTATGAAGACCACATAATACAGCAGAGGCACGGGCTATCATGCAGAAGAGACAAATACAACTCAGGACTGATAGCTGATAGGTCCAGTCCAAGTGGAGGCTTAAAGTCTACATGAATGAGACTTTTACAAGCAGTGGGAACAGAGACAAGCAGTTCAAGAAGCACTGAGTCATCACAGAGTAAATTCTGTAACAGGCAGGTTGTCATCAGTGAGCAGATGCACCATATCAAGTTCATCTCTGTACGTGGAATTCCAACAGTGTATGGGGTAAATAAGTGATAAAAAAATTCTTAAGGCTTTTATTCATTTGCATTGTATTAATGGGTACATCATCAATGGGATATTTTGTTGATATAATGATTTGGTAATATCATTATTTATTGTTATTGTTGTTGTTATCATTATTATTAAATAGCAGCAGAAAAATTTGACATTCAAGACCAGACAAGCCGGGCAGTGGTGGCGCTCGCCTTTAATCCCAGCACTTGGGAGGCAGAGGCAGGCAGATTTCTGAGTTTGAGGCCAGCCTGGTCTACAGAGTGAGTTCCAGGACAGCCAGGGGCTACACAGAGAAACCTGTCTCAAAAAACCAAAAACCAAAAACAAAACCAAAACCAAAAAAAAAAAAAAAAAAGCCAGACATGGCTAACCTGGGTTACAGGAAACTCTATCAAAATTAAAGAAAAAATTTAAAAACCCTCTAAGGGTTAGAGAGATAGTTTAATCGATAATGCACTTGTCATGCAAACCTGTGGACTGGAGTTCAGTTCAGATCCTCAACATCCTTGTAAAAAAAAAAAAAAAAAAAAAAAACCTACTAGGTGGGTGTAGTTCCAGGCCTCAGGAAACAGAGAAAAGAGATTCTTGGAGCAAACTGGCTACTTAGACAAGTGGAACCAGCAAGCTCTGGCTAGAAAGTGGAAACTGACTAAGGAAGACACCTGTATCAAGCTGTGGCCCCACATGCACTTGCACATATGTTGTGTGCCCTCCCCCCCACACAGGAACACCACACTCAAAAACCTGCAAAAAAATAAATCTGTGTTATTGTTTTTTGGTTGTTTTTTTCTTTTTATCAGTAAAATAATATCCTGTCAGGAACCATCTAGGAGAAGCTAAGGCTAGCAGGTGGCTTTCCTGGAGATGGCCCACTGTTTTTGCATGGTCTGCAATGGGTAAGTTCTAAGAGGCAAGGTTCCAAGAGATTCATCTCAGGATTGCTTCTTGCAGCTGATATGCCTTTTCCTATCACTATTACATAGTCTAATGATTCCTGGGCATTAGCCTACTTTATTGATCAGATTTCCTGCAGATCAACATAAAGATGAACTTTTATTAATTAATGCTGTTTAGATGAATTAATGATTTTATAGAATTCCTGATTTGACTCAAATAGTTTTAGAAAGACAGCTTTGCTTGTTTGTTTGTTTGTTTGTTTGTTTTTGTTTGTCTTTGTTTTTTTTTTTGGTTTTTTGGTTTTTCAAGACAGGGTTTTTCTGTGTAGCCCTGGCTGTCCTGGAACTTGAAAGAAATTTTATGAGTCCCACGAAAAACTAACAAAATAACGGCCCTGTGATTTCTTTTCCCTAACCTTAATAGTTAAAAATGCCTGTCAGCAGGTTTGGGCCCAGTTAGTCAGCCACAGAAAATGTGAAATTATAAGACAAAGTCCTGCTAAGCCTTTCAGAACTGACTGGCCATGAAAGATAAAAAAGTATACAAGGACATCCTTAGAAGAACAGAGATATGTCCAAACGAGTAATGGGCCATCTGGTGTTCCTCCAACCCCCCCACCCCCACTTGAGGTCTTCTCAAGGTCCATGAAACTGCAATTTAAGTTTAACTAGATACTATGCTAACTTAGATAAACTTCTGCCTACAGGAACTACCCTCTGTCCCATTGACCGGTACAGTCTGCTGATGTAAAACAACCAATCATGTGTACCCACATAAAAATCTCCCACTTACCCCACTCCTTGGCTATAAAAGTCCTAATCCTTAGAGCCTCCAGGTCAGACTCTCTATCTTCTATGTGAGATATGGAGATATGGACTGGCCCAGGGCTCTGATATTAAACCGCCTCATGTGCTTGCAACAAATTGGTCTCTCGTGTATCCTTGTGTGCGTGCTGCCCTGAGACTTGAGTGAGGTCCCCTGGGGTCCCCTTCTGGAGAGTCTTAGGCCTTTCAAACTTACTCTGTAGACCAGGCTGGCCTCGAACTCAGAAATCCGCCTGCCTCTGCCTCCCAAGTGCTGGGATTAAAGGCATGTGCCACCACCGCCCGGCTTATGAAGTAATTTTCTAAAGAACGTTTGCCTAAGGAAATATAAAAAGGGCAGAGAAAAGAAATAAGGTAGTAGCATACATCCACCAAGTGTATATGTCTGTTTATATACATATGTGTGTAGGTATGTGTGTATGTATGTATGTAAGTATTTGAGAACACTTGTGGAGCTGATGACACAAATGGTCGGGCCTGGCCTGAGTATGTGTGTGTGTGTGTGTGTGTGTGTGTGTGTGTGTGTGTGTGTGTGT
>JANHMN010000024.1:21205836-21215836 GCA_030674055.1 Rhabdomys pumilio
CTCTTATCTTAGCCAAGTTACCCTTTGGTTTTTGTCCCTTCAACAACTTGTGAAGTTTTAAAGGACAGACTAGGCTACAAGTATCCTGGGCTACTAGGGCAGTATTATGTTGCTTGGATTCTTAGAGGTAGAAATACCCTTACTATTGCTGATTCAGTCGGGTACACCACTCCTGCTCTGGAATGTGGTCACCTGGCTGTCATGGTAAAGATGTTGACCACAGCAAAGAGGAAGCAATCTTTCAGGAGAAACCAGGAGGCATCCTTCTACTTAGTCAACAAACACACAGAGCTAGGTGATGACTCACGCAACACCAATGGAGCAATTGGTGGACAACAGGATTTAAAGTTAAACAGAAATTGTGAGTCACCTTGGTCATGCTTTAGTCTGAATATCCAGGTTGTTTTGCTTCTCAGTTAAGTAGTAGGTAGCATACTTGCATACAGCAGAAAACAGAAGGCATACATTGTTTGTTTTTAAAACTTAGATGCTCTTTATTCACACACACACACACACACACACACACATCTGTAGTTTCAGGCCTATGGAGGAAAGGAAGTGACTTGTTTTACATTTTCTTTTTTCTCCATTTTTTTTTATAAATTCCTAGGAATTATTCCTATACAGGACTAGCCTCTGAGCTAAATGCCAGCGTTTTCACTAGCCAGCTGTGCCAGCTTGCAAAAGATCACCACAGCTGGGCTGGTTGACTATTGATGTTACCTATTAGAAGGTATGGAGGGCTGAGGAAGGAATGATGGGGAAGGCCAGGGATATCACCAACTCTTCCCAACAAATTGTATGCAGTTGTGCTGTGATCACACGTGGCCTCTTTGAGGGCTAGAGTATACAGGAGGGAAAAGGCTAGGAGACAGGCTCCTTATACATAGCCATAGGGCAGTATACATCATCCATGCTGAGTGCTGACCTTCCAGTGTGGGTAAAGGTCACTCATGCTCCTGCTCATACCCCTCACCCACTGTTTGGTGAGTTTAACATTGGTTCCTCAGGGTGATCTGTGATGTAATCATATCTCACTTTGCAGTTGGGACATTAGGAGAATGGATAGACATTCTTTCATTTTCTGCCAGGGAAATCTGGCAAAAGTTATGTAACCAATTAATTACACATTCCTCAAGTAATATGTCCTACATTACTGTGAATAGCTACACAAAGGGAAGAGAGTTGGATTTTTACCTTAGGAAAGCATCTCTTATGAACAGCATAGCAACTGCTCTTGAGATAGCGTGAATTGTTCTCTCTTAAGAAATACAGTTGTAAAAGCATGGTCACAATAGTAAAAGAACTGCAAAGTCACAACAGCAACAGCAGCAGCAACAACAACACAACCATAATTGATAAGCCATACTTTCCCCTATCACTTTTAGTAAGAAACAGGCTGCTTTTTTTCAGCAGTTAAGCCTTTCACCCTCTGTGTTTATGTTTACATAGTCAACGCTGTCTTTACCAAGGCCTTAGTCGTGTTGGCTTTCCATAATATTTTCCACACAGTGAGTGTCCAGCATGTGATGCATGGATAGCTGAAGGCATTAATGAGTTTCTCGACTTTGAAATGCTAGACTTTTTAGAGGTCTTCTGAACAGAGTTCTTAGACTGTGTTGACATCTTCTTTAACACTCCTGTTAGAAGCAGCTGTTCCTCAGGCTCCCTGTTGACCTTGAAGGTTGGCAAGTAAGCAGTACTGAGAGACACACCCACAGGCAGAACCTAGACTAGACAGTTGCATTGCATTCTGGTTATTTTATGTAGAGCTGACGCTCTGTAATACTCTGTGTGGAGTAAGAATGAAACTTAAAGCAAATTCCTTCCCTCATCATTGATGACTATAATGTCTTTTACCATTATTACGCCAGTCACCACAGTGCCTGATAGATTTGCTATATAAAGAGTAACTTTTAAAAATTATGAGACAAAAAAATTAGACTATACATACTCTGTTGTAAGTTAACTTTTTCAGTGCAATAATAATTCATTTGGTATGTCTGACTGTGTGTGTCTGACACCCACAGTAACGGCGTCAACATAGCAACATCTTAAGTTGTGCTCTTTACTCAGCTAAACCCTGAGTGCACATCTTAATCTTATTTGTGTAAATGTAAGTATTTTTAAATCCAGAAGTGGAAAGACTTTTGGTTTACCCTGATAACTTATCCAAGAAGGAATAGCTTGTCCTCTCTGGACTATGAACTCAGAGGTTTCTATAACTTACGAATTTTCTTAGTCTAGACACTTCTCGAACCAATGTTTGAGTAGCTCTTCACCGTGTCGCTGGAACACTTGTGGAAAATGATAGGTAGAGTTGACTGGCCTGTGTTTTTCCAATGATGTCAGGAAATAATATTCTTGAAGGACCATCATTGACTCAGAATCTCAGAACGTTTCTTTAAGGAACAGTTAATCTTGTCCCTCCTTGGCTCCTTTAATGCACCTGCTAGGAGACAGGGCGAAAACCAGTCCAGTGGAAACATGGGATATTCAGAAATCTAACACAGCATCAATATGGCCTAAGTAACTAGAGATAGCAACTACAACAGTATTATGTCTGGTTGAGGTGGCCTGAGAAAAACCACGTACTATTTGACACAAAACACTATAACATAAAAGCAATGTATAAAAGGAAGAGATTTTCATTATTGAATTCTTGTTAATAAATATAACTTTGGCTCAACAGTATCCAATAATGGTGAATAAATATATTTCATTGTTTTTGTATATTAAGATGATGAATCCACAGTCATAGGAACTCCTGGCATCTGTCCAAAAAATGCTGTCTTTCCCATAGATATTTGCCCAGCCATGTGCATTGCTGCTGTATTTACACAGCAAGAATAAAGTCAGTCTACATGTTTATCAACTGAAGAATGGGTAACAAAAAATGGGGTACATACACTCAATAAAATTTTACTCAGCTGTACATAACAAGGAAATCAGGATATTTGTAGGAAAATTAATGCAACTGGAAAATATAAATATACTATAAAGCAAGGTAACCAAGAAAGATAAATACAGTGGCCCACAATTTCAGCTCCAGGAAAGAAGGCTAATGTTGAGGACAAGCTCACTTAGCCACACTAGTTGTATCATTGAGCTCTGTGTCTGACTGAAAGATCCTACCTCAATGAATGAGATGGAATGATTAAGGAAGATAACCAATGGCAACCTCAGACTGCCACAGAAAGTGCACACATGTACATATGCACCTGCATACATCCACACACATGCATATATGCAAACATGCATACACACATGCTCACATACACCATACACATGCACATAAGATAATAAGATAGATAGAATCCAGAGTCATAACTTTGCTACTTTCTAGAAGTATGTGTTGGCATATTTGTTTTTAGCTATTTTATTGGGTTCTCAGACCTCTACCTCGCTCCCAACCCTTATTCCTCCCTAATCCCTTCCAACCCTCCAACATTGGGTAGGAGAAAAAGAAGTTTACAGGGGGAGGGGAATAGACCTCTATAGGCTACTTCCCACTGATAGGGCCATTGCATTCCTTAATCATCAGGGTATCTCCAACTTCTTCTCACCAAATGGCAACAACACAAATGGCAACAACAATAACTAGGGGCAGCAGTGGGGAGCAGCAGCCTCCCCTGGCCATCTCAGGGTTCTCTCCTTTATACCCTCTCTAGAGTCCTCAGAATTAAACTATCTGCAGCTTGCAAAAATCACACCCCTGTTAGTGTATGAGGCAAATCATAATCACCTGCTGTGAAGCAGCCTCTTGTCCCATAACTGGGATTAAAACAAAAACATATTCACATAACATAACTGAATTTTTAAAGGAACCAAGCCTCTCACTATATGTATTATCTTTAACTACCTGGAATAACACAAGAATCCCTGACACAAATACGCAGGACCTGTCATCACTGGAGCTGAGAATTGTTCGTTGTTTGTTTGTTTGCTTTTTAATGTTAGCTACATTTTTATGAGCCCTAGAAAAATAGAAATTAAAAATCAGATTTTGACTCTAGAGTCTCAGTAAATGCATTCAGTTCAGAAATCACATTGTAAAAGAACTAAGGAAGATAAAAATAATGTTCTAAATCTAAACTCACAAAATGCTAATGGAATGAGCTCACAAACCTACGATTTTAGAAACAATTGTGTGAGAGTGGTTGGATGGATGCCATGGAAAATGAGTATGGTTTTGAAAAAGAAATAAAATTAGAGTCATATCAAATTCATCCACAAACTGCCTTTGTCACTTTAATCAAGAAGCTGGATGCTTTTAAAATTGTTTCATCATAGAGAGGAAAGCAATGAAATATAGTATCATTCACTCTACATTTCCATATTATGTAAGGTTCATTGCCCTCTCATATATAAGTAAGAACAAGAAATGTTGCCAGCACCATTGGTAGAGTGCTTGCCTAGAATGCAGGAATCGCTGGGACTGGTCCCCACAACTATGTAAACAACAGGATTCACATGCATACAAGGCAGAGTGACTCACACTGTAATTCCAGCATCCCAGAGAGCCAAGGATAAGTTCAAGATCATCTTTGGCTACATAGTGACTTCAAGACCACTGGGTTTACATGAGACCCTCTTTTAAGAAAGAAATGAAAGGATTGCTAATTGTACACAATGTTTTCTTGTAATATAGAATTTGTATTTCATCTTTTTTCTTCTTTAAGATGGGGTTTAAGATAGACAAGATTATAGGGTTGTGTCTCCTTGTCCCCCTCTGATCCCATACTTATTGAAAAAGCTATTTAAATATATTTACAAAGGTAAAAGAAAAAAATCTTAGAAAAGCACAATATTAGTAATCCTCAAATATGGTATAGTGACTCTTGATTCTGTCACAGTATCCTCACCTCGATCAGCCTCTGTGTCATCAAGAGCATTGATGATATTCATTTCTTTTGTGTGTATTCACATGTGTAAATTTACCTTACTGGTGCATGAGAATGCATGTGCACATGTGCATGTGTACACGTATAGACCAGAGGTCAGTCTCAGATGTCATTCTCTAAAAGCATTCTCAACTTTCTTTTTTGAGACAGAGTCTCTCACTGGGACCTGGGGCTCACCAATAGGCCAGGCTCACTGGCCAAAGAGTCTCGGTGATCTGTTTATCCTTACCACTCCAGCACTGAGATTGTAAACCACAGTGTGTATTTACATGGGTGCTAGGGATTGGACTTAGGTGCTCACTGAGAGATCAACACAACCCTGGTGATGCCCATTTCTTAAAAGACACGAGTGCAATTGCCTTCAAGACTTTCTTACAAATTCTGTTTTGATGATGTGCTACCAGAAGCAGCAACCAAGTAATGACAATTGGTTTATGAGTTGCCTTGTGGACAGTAACTATGCTGTATCATCCACTATATGATGTATTTTGAATTCAGAGATGTTGGGTATAGGAAAAGTGCATCTTAGCACCATGAAGTTTAAGCAACACTTGAACTGTCAAAAGCCTACTGTGAGGATTAATAAAATATATTAGAGGGTTTACTAATGTGCTAGCATACACACAAGCAAAGAGCCACTATATTACAGGAAAATGGAGGAATGCCGCATCCTGGTCTGACTGCTCCCTGTGCTACCAGAACATTCTGAACTAAGCTATTACAAACTCTGAAGTCTTCTACTGCCCTCAAGGTTAGCATTTTTTGCATACGATGAACTTTGAAAATCTAAAGTAACTATTGCCAAATAAAATACCCATTCCATTCTTTCAGCCCCTCCCTCCAAAATAACATACCACAAAAATCTTATGGTTCTCTCTGTCATGTAAAAGCTCGGCAACACCATTGCAACGTGACCCTCTCTTCCTTTCCTGCTTCCCAGCTCCCCTTCTCTGCCATTATGGATACGTTCCCTGCTCAAGATCTGCAGAGAGCTGTTATCAATTGATATATTAAAATTTCTTTTGAAAGTGAGTGTAGAATAGTCATAAGAAACCTTTGGGATTTTATTAGCTGACGTAGGTCTTCAGTGAGGAGTCTGAAGATTCATCATCTACAGAAAGGGATGGGAAGAGATGCCCCTCTGAGCTTCTCTATAGAGAGCAAGGCAATGTTTGCAGCCTGAGCCTGCTTTGAACCCTCCATTTAGGAGGCCATATCTTCTCTATAAATCCTCTAGCAGGCTCTAACTTTTCAGAAAGGCCTTGTAGCAACTTGGATCGGGGCTTGGAGTGGAAATATTCTGAAAATTCCTGCTAATGGGAGCAGAGTGGGAGGTGAGGATAGACAAGGGTCGCACACCAGGTAGGTCAGGCAAGACAAGGTCAAATAGGTCAAGGTTTCTCAATCTCGCATTACTGTTATTTTGGATGAAATAATTCCTTTGTGAAGGGAGGGCTCCCTGAACATTAAAGGAAATTTATCATCATCACTGGCATCTGTGAAACTAGATGCTAGCAGTGACCCCTGGGCCTTACCCCTTCACCACCATCCTGTAGTTAATGACTATCAGAAATGTTTCTGGACATTACCAAAAGGTCCCACAAGGAAGGGGCACAAAACCATCCCTAGTAACACCCACTGGTAACATAAGATAACATAAACAAAGTTCGGAGTTTATTGTGAGACACAAACAGCCTCAACTGGAGTCTGAATGAAGAGGATTACTTAAGACAGGAAGTAACTCTAGACTCGCTCACTCTCCTCTCTTGCATTTATCCTCCCATTTGTTCCTCCTTCCCCTCCCCTCTCCCATCTCTCTTTTTCTCTTATTGAAGATGTGACTCTGGCACACAATGAGTAACCCTTTGAAATGAAATTTTTGCAATTTATGTTCGAGCAATTATTTTTATACTTTTATGTGTATGTTTGCATGCATGTGTGAAGGCCAAAGATCAACCTCAGGATGCTGCTCCTTGGTGCCAGCCACTTTGTTCCTTGAGACAGGATTCTCATTAGATCAGTAAGTCCCATATAAGTATGCACCACTGCCACGTGTGCACCGCCACTCCTGACTTTTTCACCTGAGTGCTGTGAATCCAACTCAGGTCGCTTGCCTGGCAAGCCCTTAATGGGCTGAGCTATCTCCTCCGTCCTCCCAATCCTCTGAGTTTCTGGAGAAAAGGTGCAAGAAGAATGGAGGACCTCTCCCTCGTCTACTCACTACATGTGTATTCAACCACAGAGAGAAAGAGGACTCTAGAACAGCTGTGTCACTAGGGTATTGAACATTTCTGCTTGTGGGAATTAGCTTGAACTGAATTTCCATTTTGAGAATCTAGTGAGCACAAGCATATTTTTCATTTTTGTGATATAGCATTGTGATGTGATACACTACTGTTTTAGGAAGAAAATTGAAACATAAAAACCTTGGCAGTGGTTACAACCCTCTGTATTCATAAACCTTGTCTCCCTGTAAACTGCAGGTGCTGCTACTGCCCTGACTCTAGCTCAGAAAGACTCAGTGAACCCAGTGGTTTGTACTCTTAGCAAGTAACTCAGTTGATTCTGGTCTTCAGATAACCCTTCAGATAACCCCATTACAGAACAGAGATTAAATTATTAGTATGAAACTAGTGAAAAATTTGCCAGCAGTGACAGATTACAACTTTCTTTCAATGAAGATACGGTTTTTAAAAATTGGTATCCAATGAAGAACTCAAAAAATAATAGGGCAGAATCCTAGGGCTATAGATATGTCTCTAGATTTGATTTAAAGGAGGTAGCTGGCAGGTGTCTCAGTTCATGTTTGATGCAACTCTGGGTGGAGGTATGAAAGATTAGTGAAGGGGAGGGATTCCTCACACCACATGGATAAATCATCCTGTGAGGAAAGTGGGTAATTGCTTGGCGTTTAGGTCATTATGCATGCAAATTAGAGGAGAGTATATATATGAGCCAAATGAAGCAAAACAATTGTTAGCATACTGAGCCACCATGCCGGTCACACCATCGGTCACACCATCGTTGCCAGTTGCCAGGATGTAAGTACCAGCAATGCCATGGGTTTCAGTTGTTGGATGTTCTGGTAGTCGTCTACTGAAGCAACACTGTTTCTTTGGACAGTGCTTTGAGCACTAAATGAAGGGAAGTGATTTTTTCCTGGTTGATTCCATATTTCTCCCCCCCACCTCCTGACACAGACACCACAGGAAACCAGACAATATTTATTGTGGAGCCAAATAAGTTAAAGAAATAATCCTTATTTTTAAATTCTTAGTTTTTGGGGTTATGATTTAATTTTTCCTTTAAAATATTATTATTGAAAATTTAATACTCGGTGTTACTATCAATTGTTTCCAGCATGGGACTGTGAGGTTGTTTCTTCTGTAACTTCTTTTGGTGCTTCAGAGAATATGAATGACGTGTGGACGGAGATGGAAAGAAGGAGAGATTTCTGGGCTCTTCGGTTTTACAGTTTTTTATGTTTGTGTTGTGTCTGTTGTCTGACACAGCTGGTGTACTTCTAGACACTAGCAGATTTAAATTTCAAGGGATTTCTGTTTTTAATTTTTAGTTCTCGTCTACTTCTGAGCCTTAGTGGCTCAGACTCCCAGGTGGGCAAAGCACTGAGTTCTGTAAGGATAGAGATACTCTCCAAGGTTTCTAAACTTAAATAACAAAATAAAACTATGAGTTGTATGAAAGCACAGGATGTAGGTCAGAGTATATGAATGTAATGAGAAATGGTTACACTACGGTCACAAAGTTGAGAACGAACTCCCAGTGCCAAGACAAGTTCTAGGTTCAACAATGAAGACCTGTATGGTTGCGTTTTGCGGAAGGCTGTTGCCAGGCAGAGGTGAATCATAGGAAGAAGGGCGGGGAAAGGCTTGGGACACAAATGAGTCTCAGCTGACTGTGTAGTATGAAAACTACCACCACGGGATTAACATTAAGGACTTTTAAAAGAATCTCTAGATAAAGCCTGAATTTAAAATCTGAAAAAAAAAATCAGTGAGTAATGACAGTAAGTGACACAAATTAAAGACACAAGACACTGTTAGAAAAGTGGGGTAGATCAGTTAGAACAGATACAAGGGGATCCAGGAAAGATGTTCCGAAGATGAACCAAGCTTCAGAGGGGGAGATAGAGAGAGAGAGGGGAAAACTGGAAAGCACAAGCAGAGAGAGCCCTTCTGATGTATCCTGCAGTCTGAGTGTTGCTAAAACGGCCTCCAACCCCCTCGTGTACTCTGCTGTCTCCCAGTCGCAGGATCCCTACTGAGGCTACTTGGAGGACCTGGAAGCAGGGTGACCAATTCACCCTGGAAACCATACCTGAAACCATTGACGGTGAAAGTTTCTTAACCCCGAAGTTCTTGGGAGCTTGTGTCACCATCACACCCCTTTCCACCTGGAAACTGGAGGGTGATGGACCTAGTATCCTCCTCTCAGAAATCATTTATTGTCTTCTGAGACCCCCACCATCCCATGTTATCTCACTCTCGGGGAATGCCCCCTTGTTGTCTGTCCCAATGACAAAACTATTAAGCTCACCCTATTTCTCTAACTTGTTTGTTTTATGATCCCCGAAATTTACTTCATTATATACAAATTTCCCATACAGTTAAAGACCTTTGAGATTTTTCTTCCTCATTTAGTCTCTCTCTCTCTCTCTCTCTCTCTCTCTCTCTCTCTCTCTCTCTCTCTTTCTCTCTCTCTTTTGGGTTTTTTTTTTTTTTTGGTTTTTTTGAAACAGGGTTTCTCTGTATAGCCCTGGCTGTCCTGGAACTCACTCTGTAGACCAGGCTAGCCTCAAACTCAGAAATCCGCCTGCCTCTGCCTCCCAAGTGCCCGGCCTCATTTAGTCTCAAACTGATTTTGTCCTGATTTTGTAAGTTTCCTCTTTTACCACAGAGAGTGGTGGCTTCTCGTACTATTAACCTTTGGTACTAGGGTCTCAAGACCCTTAGGGATTGGCAGTCTCCACGTCCTCCATGTACACACACACACACACACACACACACACCACATACACCACTTTCCTAGCCATCTGGTTTCAGTATTTTTTTCCTTAATCCTGAAGTCCTCTTTTC
>JANHMN010000024.1:21220836-21222780 GCA_030674055.1 Rhabdomys pumilio
TAGTTACAGCTATGTACAGTTTTGGATCTGCATTAAACACATCAAACATATTTTTTTATCTAGTTTTAGAGCTTGAGGTTTTTTTTCCCCATCAAAATGAGAAAATACCCAATTATTCTAGCAAACTCTTTAAACTGCACAATGAGAAAAACAAAACTTCCAGTTTAGTTTGAGCCACCACTACATTAGAGGTAAGTGGCATCTTAATTGCAATGATCCGGTTAATTAGAGTCTGCAGAGAGGCATCTGTACTGTGTATGGGGCAAGGAAAATGGAACATTCCATCTCCCACACTGCACACACATAGATAACACAGACACCCACACCCACATACAGCATTGTAGAGAATGTCAGGGTGATAGTCAAATATGGGAACAGTCTTTACACACACACCCACACAGAGCACCACAAAGAACTTTAGGGTAATTTTCAAACATGAAAACAGCCCTTAGTTAGGCAAGATGATACCACCTTTTTCTTTTACAGTGTTTGTGGCATACTGTAATTTCTATTTAAAACAGTCTTAACCCAAGTGTCACAAATGATTTAGGGTGAACTCTTCTCAGAAGTGGAAGCTCCTCCTGCTTGGAAGCAGAGTAGACATGTCGTCTAGGTCTAAGCTGTGGGAACAGGTTGAGGGACAGTAGAACAGAATCCAGTTGGCCACCTGACTGGGGAGAATCGTTCTTCCCCCCCCTTCCCTCCCTATTTCTTTTTCTATTCTTTCTCTCCTTCTCTTTTCTTACACATACATCATCAGATTCATTGTACAACCTGACATGGGCTCCATCATTACCCTTACCAGATGAGGAGGAAAAGAGCCAGCCCAGTCACACATCTAGTTAGAACACAGGACTCCCAACTCCAAGCCCATGCCCTTAAGACGTGATCTAATCTCTCTAGCCTTGGCTTCTTGCCTTATCAGACCCACAGGTATGTCTCCAGTCTTCTTTAATGTCTGTTTACCAAGATCTATAAACATAGCCCAGAGTATGTCTCTCTTCTGCCTAGGTGTCTAGATGCTTTCCTCTTCTTCTTTTTTTTTTTTTTTTTTTTTTTTTTTTTTTTTTTTTTTTTTTTTTTTGGTTTTTCGAGACAGGGTTTCTTTGTGTAGCCATGGCTGTTGGCTGTCCTGGAACTCACTCTGTAGACCAGGCTGGCCTCGAACTCAGAAATCCGCCTGCCTCTGCCTCCCAAGTGCTGGGATTAAAGGCGTGAGCCATCACTGCCTGGCATGCTTTCCTCTTCTTAAAAAAACCTTCTCCTGGCTGTCTCCAGGCTGTATCCAGGCTGTATCCAGACACCCTTCATGTGGCTGCTTTCTTGTCAATTCAGACTGGGCTTTCTCATCACTCCACATAAGGTGTGTCCTCACCTCCGCACAGGACCTCCTATCATTTTGCATTGTTAGTTTTCTAATCACACTTAGAAAATATATTGTCTGTCTTTTCCTTCAGGAACTCAGACTCCATGAGTATAGTTTGATTTTTGTAATTCTGTGTTTGGTGATCCTGGCATAGAACCTGACACATGGCAGTTTAGTCCCTAAACCACAATATCTGGGACAGTAGATTATTTCTTGCATGAAGGTTTCAAAGATTCCAGAGATAGCACCTGTCTACTCTTTACGAACATTTTCTTCAAATCTATGTTCCTTTGAGGATATGTGCTTACTGCTTCTGTGCAAATGTGGCTTCTTATTCTTTAGTTTCCACTCAAATGGCACCCTGCCTCTCTCTTCCACCTTCCCATGCCCTGTTTATTTGGATCATAGTATTTTTCACACTCTAAACTTATATTGGCTGCTGCTTCTTCTTCTTCTTCCTCTTCTTCTTCTTCCTCTTCTTCTTCTTCCTCTTCCTCTTCCTCCTCCTCCTCTTCCTCCTCCTCCTCCTCCTCTTCTTCTTCTTCTTCTTCTTCTTCTTCTTCTTCTTCTTCTTCTTC
>JANHMN010000024.1:21222790-21235938 GCA_030674055.1 Rhabdomys pumilio
TCTTCTTCTTCTAATTCTTCTTCTTCTCTTCCTCCTCCTCCTTCTCCTTCTTCTTCTTTCTTCTCTTTTCTTGTCACCACTCTCCATTAAAAAGTAAATAATGTTCTTGAGGACAAGACTATCTCTATTGGCTGGGTGGTGGTGGCCCACACCTTTAGTTCCAGCACTTGGGAGAAAAAAGGCAGGTGGATCTCTGAGTTTAAGGCTAACCTAGTCTGCAGAGTGAGTTGTAGGACAGCCAGTGCTACACAGTGAAACTCTGCCTCAAAAAAACAAAAAGGAAGATGTGAGAGGAAGAGGAGGAGTAGGAAGAGGAGGACAAGAGAAGGAGGAAGAGGAAGATCTTTGCTGCAGAATTTCCAAAATGTTTCTAAACACATAGACACTTGTAAGTATTTGCCTACTGATCCAACTCTGGCCACCTATATGTTTCTTCTTTGTTCTAGTCATTTAGTTGTTTGAATAGTTTGCTATTGTTTGTATGTTTAAGACAGGGTCTCAGGTAGCCTCCAGGCTAGATTCAGAATTGCTATGTAGCTGAGCCTAGCTTTGAATTCCTGATCCTTTTGCCTCAACTTCCCATTTGCTGGGATTGCAAGCATGTGTTACCACACCTAACAGTTCTAATAGTTTCAGAATGAATTTCTTTTTTTCTAGGTTCATAAAATTCATGTCTAATCAATTTTTTCCTGAGTTATAACTTACTGATTTTCCTTTTACTATATTAACTAATAGAACCATGACAGTATGAGAGTATAAAGGTGATAGTGTATCTCTTTGCTTTATGCTTGACTAATCATTACCACAACATTGCTAAGAGATGAAACAAACTATCCTTATCACACAAAGTCAACGCCTTCGAGTGCTGCTTACTGGGCTACTTACTGAGCTACTTACTGAGGCTTCTCTTTGGCTGGACAGTTGGTTGCAGTTTGTTTTGTTTTGCTTTGTGCTGTTTTTGGACAAAATCTTGCTAAGTAGTCCAAGCTAACATCAAGTTCACGATCATTCTGCCTCAGTCTCCCAAGTTCTGAGGCTCCAGGCATGTTGCACCACACTCAGTAGTAAGGATGATAAATATACTGCAAGATATGTTAGTTTTAGTCAAAGAGACATCTTGGATTTTAGAAAGAGCTTTTGATCATAGTTTTCTTCTGATTTCCTGATGGGGTAAGTTCTGGGATTTTGTTAATATTGAAATTAACTGTGGAGGAAGGGGAGAAGACTCATATAGGCCAGGCTGTCTTTGAACTCCAGCTCTTCCAGTACCTTCCAAGTGCTAGGGTTATAGGCATGGGCCCCACACCTGGCTGAAGTAGTCTTGTATTTCTGGAATGAACTCTATTAGTTACTCACTTAAGCATTTCTGTCTTCTTTTGGTTTTTGGCATTTTGGAATTTTTTGAACATCTGTGGTCACTAGGTGACATGGTGACATGTTTGTTGGATTTCTGTCTGTTTATTGAGCTGATATTTTTTCACATTCTGTTATCATAGTAACAAGGCACTCATGGAATATATGGAGTTATTCCTTATTTTCTGGGTGTTCGTACAAATCTAAAAAATCTGTTGCTTTCCTCCTCCATCCTTTGAATATAAAGATAAGGGCTGAGCATTGAACCACAGGGAAAAGCATGTGCTACTCAACCTTGGGTTTTGTCAGAGTTCTAGTGTTTTGGTTTTGGGAATGATGACAGGTAGGATTCATTATAAATGTTGTGATTTGATATGATATGCCTGCTCCAGGGAGTAACACTATTAGGAAGTGTGGCCTTGTTGGAGTAGGTGTGGCCTTGTTGGAAGAAGTGTGTCACTGTGGGGGGGGGGTGTGCTGTGAAACCCTTCTCCTAGTGCCCAAGAGACAGTCTGCTCCTGGCTTCCTTTGGATGAAGATGTAGAACTCTCAGCTCCTCCAACACCATACCTGCCTGTATGCTGCCATGCTTCCCACCACAATGATAATGGACTGAACCTCAGAACTTGAAAGCAGCACCAATTAAATGTCCTCAACTTGTTCTGAAGGCAAATAGAAGACTGGTTCCTATGTGGCTAGGAGGAGGGCCTCAAAGCCCACCCCCACAATGACACACTTCCTCTAACAGGGCCACACCCACTTCAACAAGGCCACACCTCCTAACAGTGCCATTCCCTGGGCCAAGCATATTCAAACCACCATAAATGTAAACACCAGATTTATTAAACTCTGACGTGAGTGAGCCAGAGTCTCTTGTATCTTTTCTTCATCTGGTGCTTTGGGTTCCCAAGTCATATACTTATGCCATTTGTCACATCAAGCCTCAGTACTTCTTTAAAGGCCCCGAAGTCCTTATGAATCCCTTATGAATATTATGAATATATGAATCCCTTATGAAAGAACTAAGCTACATTCTTAACAGTAAACTTCACCAGTAATAGTAAACCCAAGAGTTTCATCTCCATCAGTGACAGTTGTCATATTACTCAAGGGTCCAAGATATTGCATTGTCCTAGAGAAGACTATTCAGCGATGCAAGGTATATTATATATTGTAGGACACGTTCACATAATGTCATTTCTAAAAGTCTAAGCATAAAATAATTATATGAATAATTAATATATACTAAATAACTAATAAAATTTCAATCTTTTATGCATTCTTACACTTATGCATGATAAACATTATCATGAGGAATAAACACCCCATCATTTTTCTGAAGGGATTTCTATGACTATAGTCTCATTGAGCCTCTGTGCCTGAGCAGTACTTATTCTTTCCCAGGGTAAGTAGAGGAATAAGCTACCTGATTGGAATGATAAGAATATGACTTCTTTTATGTGTGATTTTTATGGGGTGATGCTCCTCCATTAGAAAGCTGGGAGCACTTAGTAGTCACTATCTCTGTCACGCGACATCATCAAAGATGTCTGTTCCCAATGCAAGCCTTGCTTTGGTGTTCCTCCTCAAGGCAGATTTGGAAGCATTGGCAGTGAAAAAAACCCGTCAACCTGCAGAACTAAGCTATATTCTTAACAGTAAACTTCACCAGTAATAGTAAACCCAAGAGTTTCATCTCCATCGGTGACAGTTGTTAATCTTGGTTATCATCTTGTGTGGGTTTAGCACCACAGCAGAAACAAATACCTGGGTGAGTCTGTGAGGGCGTTTCCGGAGGGTCTGACTCAGAAAAGATCCACTCTGCATGTAGGCAACACCATCCTGTGGCACAAAGTCCACAAGCAAGCAGAGTACCAGCATGTGTTTCTGAGCTTCCTGACCGTGGATGCAGCTTGACCAGGCTCTGATAGTCAGCAGCTAGGGACACTTTGAGCAGCACATCTTCCTTGTTCTGACAGGCCTCACACTCTGAGCCAAAGGGAACCCTTCCTTTCTAAGTTGCTTTTTCTCCGGCATTTTGTTACAGCTACAAGAAAACTTAACACATCCATATGGTTCCTGTGTTATGATTTCAAATTCTTCTCAGCTCAACACATAAGTGTTGCTTTCAGTCAAGAAACTCATGCCCTTTACATCGCACTCATCTCTGTGTCCAAAGAACATTATTCATAGAGGCCATGTCTTAAATATAAGCTGTGTGGTATCTCTGCTTATAGCTTTATTTGTGTTGCCACCGACTTTTTACGGAAATCCTGTATGACTGGTTCTGCTATGATCTTCATTTTATAAGTCAGAAATGGAGCAAAGGTTTAGACAAAGGTTTTGAATATTTTTCATGGAATCTTACTCCATACTTCCGGCTGTAGGTGGGCCTCAGATGGGATTAAAATGGAACTTTCTATCTAAGATTGTAAAACCAATTACCAGACAGAACAGCAAAACCTGGAGTGAATGACTGTACAAACTGTCTTCTCTGAGCCTTACACCTCTTTGTTACTAATAAAGGCCTGTCCCCAACATCTTATTTTCAAGCTGACATGTATTTGCTTGTTAAACTGAGAGGTGCCACCAAGCACACCCCATAATCTGCTGTTGAAAGAGATTGTCCAGGGAGAAGAGCCAAAGTAGGTAAGAAAGATATAACTGTGAGAAATCTATCCCTGATTCGGAGAGTTGCTTCTCAATGGCCCACCAGGGTCCTAAGTGGCTTTCATGGCAAAAGTTGAGACATTCAATTAAGTGATATGATCTGCCTTTCTCTTGGCTAAGTGATTATCAAGAATCCTTCTGCTGGGATTTGTCCAACAACCTGGAGAAGGTAGACCACGGGAGGTTCTTGAAGTTTGTTTTTCTTTTTCTTTGCAATTGTTAGTATTAAAATCATACTGATGAGTATCTGTTTAGCTGAAAGGCTGGGCAGGAGATTGCTAAGGGTTACCAGATGCTAAGATTGCCTACAGCTGGCTGAATAAGAAATAGTTTTACTTTGCAGTGCTGTGGTCCTAATCCCAGTGAAAGCATTCTAAACAACCTGTGTGCTTTGCAGGGCAGCCCCCCAAAAGTTTTCAATGTAAAATATCAGGATAAAAGTTTCCCAATAGTATTCTCTACCGTGCCATAATGAAGAATGAAGCATGACTCGGTGCTAATGATGCGGTTGGTCATTGAAGCCCATGCCCAGTCTTATTCACTGTGCACCCTTTGCTGGGTCCCTACTATTTAGTCTCAAGGGTTCTGCAACCAGGTTTAAGTACATGACTTCCCTATCCCTTCTTCAAGGTAACCAGTCCTTGCTGGATATTACCCTGTGGGTGAGCAGCAGGTACTTCAAACTGTATATGCCTTTCGTCCTCTCTCCATTCTTCCTTGTCTCTGGCCAACAAAGTCATCTTTCAAGAGTTCAATTCCAACTATGTCATCGTCTCCCTCAAAATCTGAGCTGACTCTTCTCTGTTCATATGGTAAAAAGTAGATTCATTGGGACAGCATTCACAACAAATCTCAGCCTTTTTTCTTCTTCTTGTGCTCCATATGGTAATCCAGCTCCTAAACTTTTCCTTACTGTTCCTCCAGGAAGTCTTTTTAAAACCAATCACCCTTCCTGAAATGTTAATATTATAGATATACTGCATATTTATCTACCTATGTACTATGTGCATATCTTTGCTTTATATATAAAAAGAGTAACACACACATACACACACCACACACACACACACCACACACACACACCACACACACACACACCACACACACACACACACACACACACCACACACACACACACATACACCACACACACACACACACACACACACACACACACACTGAAAATGTATGCTCTAGGCTCAGTGTGGTGATGCATGCCTACAATCCCAGTACTCATGAAGCAGGGAGGGGAGCATCAGACATTTAGGGACATGCTTGGCTACAAACCTCAGCTACAAGGATTTTGAGACCACCTTGGGCTACACAAAACCTTGTCTCAAAAATAAGTAGGTAGATAGATAAATAGATAAAATGAAAGAAGGAAAATATGTTTTAGCCAAGCAGATCAAGTACTTAGTAGTCCTTGTATATGCCCCTGTAATTCTTAGCTTCAAATTTGTGCTCATCATGGCCACTGATCAAAGGAACCAAAGGATATGGGAAGATCCCACTGGTGCACATCCCACTGGTGCACGTCTGTGATCTAGCCCGCTGCTGTTCTTGCCCAGAATAGACGCATGTGTCTTCTCCCACATCCGTCTGTTTTCTTCTTGCTCAAATCTTACTCTTGATGCTTCAGCCAAACTTCACTGACCCACTTAGCTAGAATTAATTTCTTTTGTATACTCCATGGCATTTTATACTCATTATTTTTAATAAATGTATGGGTATGTGTACACGAGTACAGGTGCCCAAGGAAACCAGAGGCATCAGATCCCTCTAGAGTAGAAATTACAGTTGGTTATGAGCTGCCCAACAGCTCATACTAGGTACTAAGGTACTAGTACTGGGTACTAGGAACTGGATCCAGGTGTTCTGCAAGGATAGCAAGTACTTTTAACTTCCATAGCACCTTTCAAGTCCAAGGAATTTGCTTTATTAAGTAATTATATCTCTATCCATGCTAAGTCCCTCACTGGATTAAGAGAAAAGGACTATGTTGTTTAGTGTGTATACAGTGGCTTTGTGGAACAGGTTCCAGAATAGTTTAGCTGCAGTCAGCTCACTGATAAAAACAGGACAAAACTCCACCACTACCCGCATTAGAAAGCCAGTCCATATACCTAGTAAAGGAACAGCAAGAATAACTGAACAGTGCGTGTATGACAGCCTTCCAAACTGCCATTATCAACATAGAGACAATCTATGAGGGAGTCCTGTGTTGTATTATAGAGACGAGTAGAGTGTATCCCCACTTCTTGCAGATAATAGAGCCCACAAAAAGTTGTTTCAAAGGCTGTCTCTTCAGACACACCATGAGTGATAATCAAGATAAGACAAGGGACCAGCGGCAAAAGCAGCCATTCTTTATGGTTTTGATCGGTTTCCCTTTAGAGGAGTGAGACCTTATTTACCATGAAAAGATGGTATTTGTGGACATACCTTGTAGATACTAGTGACCACCACATCACATCAGAAAGGTCTAAACTAAGGGTGTTGAGGGCATGTGTGTCTACCAAATTGTTTTTATGTAAAGAAACAAGTTTTCTGGAAAGACATTCATCATTAAAAAAATAAAAAAAAAAACACATGTATACACAGCTTTTGGAAATACGTGACTTTACTATGTCGTGGAATAATTGGCTTTCTAGGAAAAGCACTTTCTGTGGTTGCACAGGACTGTGATTTGCCTTCTAAAATACTGTAAGTAGGTCTTTTTGTTTGTTGGCTTTTCAAAGTCTGAGAATGACTTTCTATGAGATAATGGGACTGTGTGTAAGACAGAGATGGCAAGTTTGGCAAATAATTGATTTCAAAAGGTAGCCAGTCCTTCTGTAAGTCCCTCTGAGACAAAGTGAGTTTAGGCTTCCCTGGTCTTAATAGGGTAACACTTCTTCTAACTCTCAATCTCCTACCAGTTTTCCTGTTCTCAATCATTGAAAGACGGGATTAGTCGTGAATCTTTTTCCTTCTCAGTCTTTCTTCTTGCCAAGCTCAAATTATCCCAGCAATAGCCAAGCAAATACTTAGTAGCTAACACTTAAGGGTAAGCCTCCCTTAGAGACAGAATTATGTAGGCTTGTTTGCTTAACAAGTCACATAGAGGGTGGGAAGGGAGGGGGGAAGAGACGCTGCAAAGCCCGTCCCGCCCCCCAAATGCGATTGGCTCCTTTTCTCTATTTAGTCACTCACTTTGCATCTCGGTTGGACAGGTTGAGAGAAACATGTCATTAAGGTGTTGTCAAAAGGAGCCCTGTATGTGTGGGCTGGTCCCGAGGTTTGTGGTTTTAGCTTTTCAAAGGCGCGGAGCTCTTATGGACTATGGGATCGAGTTCGGGAAAACTAGTCTTCATTATCTTGAAAAATGGCTTTGTAACAGGAGGCGCCAAGGAGTTTAAGTACACATAACTCGCACACAGGAGAGAAAATGACGAAAGTTCCTCAGGGGTTTGATTTCAGTTTCCTAAACGAGGAAGAAGCCAGGAAGATCCTCCAGGTACTGGAAAGAAATGAGGAACTCCGGAGGGCAGAGAAGGACAGGATCAGGTACGAAGGGAACTCCTCCTCTTGGGTTGGGCCTGCATCCTGCTGGCTTCTGAGGGAACCCAGGGACACCTGCTGGGACCCTGTGCAGGTGCTGGTTGGAGTGGGAAAAGGAAACCGACACAGTTTCTGTGGGTCTCCAGATGCCTCCCTGGCGCTCTCTCCAGGCTCTCCATCCCCCAGCGACTCCACAGGGAGCAGGGATAAAGTAGCTTGTTCTTTTCATTTCTGTGTGCGTGGGTCCCCGCCTGTTCAGGACACCTGGGCTAACCTCAGCTGGGAGGGGTTCAGGCATAGTAGAGGCTCTGGTGCGTCATAGGCTACTAGGGATAAGGTCGGACCGTTTGGGGCACGTGAGTTATTGTATGGCAGTCCCTAGAACTGGATCCTGGCAGCTGTTCCCTCCAAGCTAGAGGCCCAGAACGGGAGGGAGATCCAGGAACTTGCCAGAGGGTCCTGTGTGGGCGAATGAGACTTAGACTCGTGGGTTTGGCTGTGGTGTGGTGCTGTAAGGAGGAGTTTCTATGGGATCCAACCAATGGCCTTATTAATAAATACAATGTTGTAGGTGAGGGGGGGGGGATAAGAAACTAGCAAATTAAGTCCAGAAGTGATTCTTGGGAGCATAAATTAACTTTTTTCCCCCCTGCTGGAGTACGAACCCACAGTCCTATTCAAATCTTCTACAGTGAAGTGTGGGACGAAATCCAAGATATCACGTAGGCTACAATGCACGCATAAGCTGAAGTTTAGAGAGCTGGCTTGGTGAAGTCATCAGGTTCCCAATTCCAATCAGTCCCTCCCACCTCCACCCTTCTCTCCCTCACCCCAAAAGAAACACCTCCAAGGACAAACTTCCAGTTACTGAACCCTCTTAGTCTTTGCAGAGACAGAAGACACTGGGCCCAAAGCTCCCTCTTCACTCTTTCTCCTATACTCTCTATGGAGGTCAAAGGCATTTCAAGTCTAAGAATGGAGAGCTCACCACACTCTGCTTTTGAAAATCAGGCTCAGTTCCCTGCATTCACATAAAAAGTTGCTCACTCTAAAAGCAGTGTGTTCATACTTATCCGTGAGCACCCGTACATGTGCATTTTGGCCACTCAGGATACTACCCCATTGAGAGATGGACGTAGATCTACATAGGGCTAGCTTCAAAGCATATGCAATCTGACGCTCCCCAACTGTAGTGCTCAGAGTAGGATGCTCCTTGTCTGTAAAGAGAAGGTGACCGTCTTGTATGAGGGAACAGCATGGCAGAATTAGAAGCAGAGAGAAGGAGGAGGGCTCACACTTGAGGATCAACTTGGCTCTTTTGAAATTATAGTCAGGCTGTCCTTGGGTTTGTTACCTCCCTGTGGATACTGGCCTTGACTGTCCTCAATGAGAAAGAATGTGCATAGTCCTGAAGTAACTGATGTGCTTGGGGAGGGGGTCCCCTTCTCAGAGAAGAAGAGGAGAATGGGGGGATGAGCTTGGAGAGGAGGGCTGATATTGGGATATAAAGTTAATTAATTAATTGATTAATTAAACAATAAATTATAGTCTTAGGAGCTTCCGGTGGCACAATCTGTTAGCACATAGCCATATTTATACAAGATGTAGTCTGAGAAATAGTGATGATTTATTTTAAATTCCTTCAAGGGAATTTCTTTTGTACTGTATTAGACTTTTGTAAAATATGACAACTAAAGGAAAATAGATAAAGGATAGAGAGGACCTCTTTATACTTTTATTATTGTGTATATATTGTATGTGTGTGGTACAGGTGTATGAAGTATATGCACATGTGTATGCATGTAGACAACTATGGAAGCCAAAGAAGACAGCTAGTGTCTTGCTCTATCCTTCTGTATTTTATTCTTTGAAACAGGGTCTCTCACTGAACCTCGAGCTAGGCAGGCTGGTGACCAACAGTCCCCAGCAATTCCCCTGCCCCATCCCTCACAACTCTGGGGTTCCACTGATGTCAAAACACAAACTTGAGTCTTCCGTGCTTGCATGACAATGCTCTTCTTATCCCCTGGCTGTCCCTTCTGCTCCTTTGCCTTGTGCTTTCTCTACTGCAGTCCATGTCATCCACATGGTTGACTCTAGGGAAAATGGGTCTATGCATAAATGGCAACCAGTGAAAGCTTAGGTGTTGGGAAGACTGCAGCACACCTCATGATTTTTTGATGCTCATGTCCTAAATGAAGCACTCTCAGAAGAGCCACATTGCTAGCCCAAAAATAAAAATTATAACTGATAAGGTACTAAAATAACCGTCCAGTTTAAAACATCACCACCACTGACATGTAAATTTTTTAGGGAAAGTGGATGATTAGACCAAATACTCAAAGATGATCCTGGCATCTTTTTTTTTCTTTTCTTTTTTTTATTGGATATTATATTTACATTTCAGATTTTACCCCCTTACCCCATGTCCCCCACCCTGGCATCTTCTTTTCTCCTGGTTACTTCCTGACTCCCACTGTTGAATATCCGTATCTCTATGGGATCATCCACCCTGCTTCAGGACCATGTTCACTCATCTCTGTAGCTGATACTGGCCTGCAGAAATGGTCCAGGATAGCACGTAAGCCGGCTGTCTCTTCCACTCATTATCTTGTAAAGGATGATTATTATACTTTCTAAATTAAAGTCCAGGGTGCGTGACTTATGCAGTCCCAGAATGTAACTTCAGAAACAGTTCAAAGGGCCTTTCTGGGAGACACTAGGGCTAATATGCTTCCTCAGAACCAGCTTCTTAAAGTAGGGTAAGACTGTAAGGCACTAGATAGAGGTGTTTGGCAAGGTAGCTGATAGAGAGGTAGGATGATTCACCTGTATTTATGATAGATTTGAAATGCCAACAAGACAACCAAAAAGAATTCCTGTTAGAAATAAAAGGTGACTGTTACACGGCCAGGGATGGTGAGATATGGATGTCAGTGCTATAGGAATAGTCCCAATGTAGGAGACAGAACTCCCCAAGAGTTCTCTTTTTTCTTTTAGATTTATTTATTTTATGTATGTGAATACACCGTGGTTTTCCTTGAACACACCAGAGGCCAGAGGGGGGCATTGGATCCTATTATGGACGGTTGTGAGCCACCATGTGTTTGCTGGGAATTGAACTCAGGACCTCTGGAAGAGCAGTCAGTGCTCTTAACTGCTGAGCCATCTCTCCAGCCCTCCCTAAGAGTTCTTACTCATGCAGGGATGTCTTCTGATCTTCGTCAGTACTCAACCACTTTGACTTCAATTTTTTAGGGGAGAATTTACACTTAATATAACAACATTTCTAATATATAAGAAGTTCACTCAAATTTTAATCACCAAGATTCAAGTTGGTAATCAGGCAAAAATCGATCACACTTGAACACAGGTAAGCAATAAACAAAACAAATGGGGCAATGTTGAATCACAATAAAAATGGAAAATTAATTTTGAAATGCCTATGGCATGCATGTTGTTACTGACTTCAAATAGATTTCAAACTTTTCCTAAAAGATGTGTTTTTATTATTTTGAATTGTATGTATATGCATATCTTTGTGTGGACATTTGCATGTGACCATAGAAACCAAAAGAGAGCGTGGAATCCAGAGGTGGAGTTTTGGGTGGTTGTAAGCTGCCTGATGTGGGTTCTGGGAACCACAGTTGGATTCTCTGCACAAGCAGTATGCATTCTTGACTGATGAGCCATCTCTCCAGCAACTCTAAACCTTACAGTGATCAAGAACACAATTTGGATAAACCTGGCCTTTGACCCAGTTCTCCATTTCTTAGATATTTATTAGGAGGCTTGAGTAAGAGGAGATAGCTAGAGCAGCCTTTATTAAGTACTACCTTTTCTATAACAATAGTAATTATTGTCCTAATAATAACAGCTAACATTTGTTAGGCACATACCATGTCTGATCATTGCACTAAACATGCTGTGCAGAGTTCATGAATCTTTCCAATGAGTGTGCTAGGCACCCTTTTAGTTTCCATTTCACAGACAAGGAAACTACTTATAAAAGTTGAGGATCTTGGTTAGTAGTAGAATCAGAATTCAAATCTAAGTCTATCTTAAAATTACTTTGCCTATCAACATTGAGTAATAGTCACAGCCATTTCTTGGGTCTAGCATTATGACATTTAACATGGTCAAGGAACTTGCCCAGGGTATTACAGTTTACAAAATGCAAATCTAAAATGTGAGCCAAGATCAATCTGGCTCCAAATAACTTTTATCTTTCCCAAATTGAATATATATATATAGAATATATATATATATATATCTGCATGGACTTTTATGTATTTGCTTTTATTTTCATCCTAAATCTGACCAACATAAATTTTTGTTTTTCTTTCTTAAAAGCTAACAATAGAGGCTGGAGAGTTGGCTCGGTAATGAGCACTGACTTTTCCTGGGGAAGATCTGGGTTCAATTCCTTGCATCCACATGGTGGCTCACCAACATCTGTTATTCCAGTTTCAGGGTATTTGATACCTCCTTCTGATTTCCACAGACAAGACATGCCTCAGGAAGACCCCAGGGATCGACAGGTGGTGGTGGCGCACGCCTTTAATCCCTTTAATCCACTTGGGAGGCAGAGGCAGGTGGATTTCTGAGTTCGAGGCCAGCCTGGTCTACAGAGTGAGTTCCAGGACAGCCAGGACTACACAGAGAAACCCTGTCTCGAAAATCCAAAAAAAAAAAAAAAAACAAAAAAACAAAAAAACAAAAAAGAAAAAAAAAAGACCCCCCAGGGATCCAGGTTCAGTGAGAGACCTTGCCAATAAATAAATAAGTAAGTAAGTAAGTAAGTAAATAAATAAATAAATAAATAAATAGGCAGAGGAAGGATTAAGGAAAACAATCAACTTCAGCCTGTCTGTCCAGCCACACATTTATATATACGAACACAGATACACACTAAAAATGCATATTGTGCATTTAAAATTAGAATCTTGCATTTTATTTATTTATTTGTGGTGGTGGCGGTGGCCGTGGTGGTGGTGGCTGTGGTGGTGGCGGTGGTGGCATGTGCATGCCACAGTACCTGTGTGGAAGTCAGAAGACAATGCACAGAAGTTGGTTCTCTCAATCCACCATGTTGGTCTCAGAGATCAGACTCGGGTGATCAGACTTGCAGACAGACACCTTTATTCCATGAGCTATCTCTACCCTATATGCATTTAAATTTTTTGTAATTGTTTATCTGCATATATGTTGTATATGTGTGTGTATGCATGTGTACGAGTGTGTGTGTATGTGTGTGTGCATGTGTGTGTGTACTTGTGTGAAAGTCAGGCAACAACTTTTTTTTTTTTTTTTTTTTTTTTTTTTTTTTTTTTTTTTTTTTTTTTGGTTTTTCAAGACAGGGTTTCTCTGTGTAGCTCTGGCTGTCCTGGAACTCACTTGGTAGACCAGGCTGGCCTCGAACTCAGAAATCCACCTGCCTCTGCCTCCCAAGTGCTGGGATTAAAGGCGTGCATCACCACCGCCCAGCGTCAGGCAACAACTTGAAGGAATTGGTTCTCTCTAGGGGGCTTGGGAGCCTGTGTGTGTGTGTGTGTGTGTGTGTGTGTGTGTGTGTGTGTGTGTGT
>JANHMN010000024.1:21242820-21262820 GCA_030674055.1 Rhabdomys pumilio
CACACACACACACACACACACACACACACACACACACACACACACACTATCTCTCTATCTCTCTATCTATCTCTCTCTCTCTCATTCCCTCCCTCCCTATTTCCTTCCTTCTTTCCCTCCCTCCCTTCCTTCTTTCCTTCTTTCTTTCCTTCCTTTCTTATTTAATATCTGAGGTTCTAGAATTCAGGTCCTCTTTTGGGCTCCACTTGCTGTGGATGTGAATCTCAGTTCATGAAGAAACCTCAGAGTCTGAAATGTAAATTTTTATCAGGGAGGCTAGAGCTCCAAGAAACCTGTTGGAAGCTTCAAGGACCCGGTATGCCTCATGAAGGCATTTATTAGAAACAACTCCACACAAACATCAAAACACATTTACAAGAAATAGAAGGGTTTGCTTAATAGATCACCAGGGCCACAAGGACAAAGGAATATGAATAGAAATAGATGGAAATATAAGAAGCCCGTATGTCTCATGAAAAGTACATTCCAGCTCCTGAGCTGGAAAGCCTGTTTCACAGACCATTCCTTCTGCCTTACTGTGGTGAGGCTCACTAGGCACTCAGACACTGCTGTTTGCAGCATCCTTTGTTAACAATTTTATTCCCATATACAAGATATCCTAACTACACCAACCCACCTCCTCCTGAACCCATGCCAACACAGCCCCCTCCCACATGCATGCCCCCCACCCACTCCCAGAACTGCCAACACAGCCCCCTCCCACATGCATACCCCCCACCCACTCCCAGCACCCACTGAGTCTAATTAGCACTGCCGGAGTGTTGATTGATCTTGTTGGTTTAATCCGGTGCAAGTCTTTTTTTGGGGAGGGGGGAAGTGGGGAGGGTTCAAGACAGGGTTTCTCTATGTCCTGGAACTCACTCTGTAGACCAGGCTGGCCTCGAACTCAGAAATCCACCTGCCTCTGACTCCCAAGTGCTGGGATTAAAGGCATGTGCAACCACTGCTGAGCCTGGTGCAAGTCTTATGCATATAACCATGGCTGTAATGTGCCTATTGGTGCAGTAGACTTGTTGTGTCTATAAGGTAGTGAGCACAACACATTTTCCCATACTTTTATTCTTCCTCCTCCCTTTTGGCAGTGTTCCTAATGGACCTTTGAGAGGGTGATACACATGTCCTGTCTGTGGCTGTGCACTTGCTTATTCTCAGCTCTTTGTTAATCTGTGTTGCAGTAAACTGCAGTAGAAACTTCTCTGGCCAAGGCTGTGGGCAGCACTAATCTATGATTATAGCCATAAATATTTAGAAGGCAGTTTCAAACATGTTCATTTAGCAAAACAGCAGCAATAGCTAACCCCCTGGGCCTATGACCTATCTACTGTGGGGCATTGATCAGACTTACAGTGCCAGGCATGTGGAGCAGCCTTCTTAAAGCTCCTCGGGCGAGACTAACATACACTAAGGAATCTGACAGGTCCCTGGGCACTTGCATCATGTACTTCAACTGTCCCCTCTTCACTCCACTCCCTTGCATGAGTTTGGAGAGGCTGCTAATATTTCAAGAAATCCTATGGGATTTCTCCCAGGGAAGAAAAAGCCTGGGGTCCTGCCATGGAACTGTTGAGAGGGCTGTCTGCGGCAAACATAGTGAACTTGGCGTCTAGAATTTTTTGCTTTTAAAGTTTGACTGGATCAAAGTTACCTTCTGCTCCCAGAGCTGTTTAGCCAGGCAACTGGAAGAATCACCTTTTCCTTTCCCCGTCTTTTATCTCACAGCTCCCCGCCCCCAGTACAGACTGCTGCACACACAGAGGCTGTAATGGCCACAAGCTGCTTAGGCTCTGCCCTTAAGAACTGACTTCCTTAAGCCGTACTACAGGGTGTAACCATTCTTCACCTTGGCTGTTGAAAGTCTGAGCTCAGTGCCTATAAAGTGGCTGCCATGTATTCTGTGGCTCTCTTCTCCCAAATGCCATGAAGATGTAAAAACTAACTAGGGATTGTATGTATCTGGGGTAATTTTGACTTGTTAGCTGGGTTGTAATGTTGTACTTGAGTTTGCACTTACGTTGTACCTTTTCCTGGGCTGATGTGGATGAAATCTGTTCATTCTAATTAAAGCACCAACACCAGATCAAATAAATGATTCCAGCAGGGTCGAGCTTACTAGACTGGTGAGTTAGCAAGACTAGGGATGAGGGGTTAGCTACAAAGTGTGGGTTACTGAAGGCAGCTGCATCACTGAAAAGCTCACACCAGGATGGGTGATCGCCAGAACCCAGAACCCCCTGAATGGCTTGCTTGGTAAGGTGGGGTCAGTCTCCTGTCTCGGGCAGTTGTTGCTATTTGTATAACCTTAGGGAGGCATCTTGTGGTCTTATAAGTTTTAGGAGCTTCCTGGGCTTATGAAGTTCACTTACTTCTAAAGTGTTCAAGGACATCCCTCTATGAAGGAATGTTTCTATTTGGAAGACATGGCTACACAATTTAGAAGTTCTTCTGCAGGACTAAGAGGCAAGCAAGATCTCTGTTTGCTGTAAGTTGTCCCTGAGTAGCCATGGGTGCTTTAGTCCTCACTGTATAAAAAGAAAATCTCCTATGTGTGTGGGAAGTGGTCGGAAATGGCCCTATACTCCACTGGGGAGTATGTGGGCCAGAGTATGGCCACCCCTTCAATGTCATCAGGCAGTCTCCCTACCCACTCACCACTGTTCTGAACTGTAGACGTAGCACTAGCTCCAGAGAAAGCAACTGGAAAGGCCAATAAATTAGGTCATGTCTATCCACAGCTGTTTAATTACCTAGCCTCCACCATCCAAGTAGACATCTTTAAACATTTATGAGTAACATATCCCCTCCAAGTTAGCTGTCTCTATCTTTGAAGCCACCTCCTCCAGGTTCTGCTGAAGTCTGGTTCTAACTCCCTGCCCATCACCACCCTAGCTTTCTTCTTACTTCTTCATATGTTGACATTTGACACTTTTCTGTGCTGCTGAGGTTTTTGAGGAGAGTCTGTTGGGATAACCCAGTACATGAATGTACTGTGCACATGTGCGCACATGTGTGGAGGTCAGAAGTCGACATCAGAAATTTTTCTCAGTCGCTTTCCACCTTATTTTTGGTCGTGAGCCTGGGGCTTGTCCATTTAGCTAGACTGGCTGGCCAGCCTGCTTTGCGGGTTCCTGCCTCCATCTTCTGAGTACTGGGATCACTGGGGACTGCCATGCCTGCCCAGCACCTGCCTGAGTTCTGGGGATTCAAACTCTGGCCTCGTTGCCTGCATGGCAAATGTTTTCTTACCTGAGCTATCTCCCTAGCCCATGTAAGTTTGTATTAAAACAATATCCACATATCTAAAAACTAACTTGCAAATATTATAAATACTACAATTTTCAAACAATAACCCCTCAAAATAGAGATGATTTTAATTTGTGTTTATTCTCTCTCTCTCTCTCTCTCTCTCTCTCTCTCTCTCTCTCCTCTCTCTCAATGTGTAATGCATTGAAAACACTGAAGGCCAGAGACTAACATCAGGAATTGTTTCTCATGAGCCATTTGCTTGTTTATGAGACAGTCTCTTGCTGGCTAGAATCTGAGTAGACTGTGTCTGTCTCTGCCTCCCAGGACCAAGACAAGTATGTGTCACTGTGCCCGGCTTTTTAAAGATGGGTTTGGGGAAATCAAATTTGGTTCCTCATGGGTGTAAGGCAAGCATTCTACTGACAGAGGCTCCACCTCTTTGGAGGTACCATTTCACTCTGCAGGCACCCATTGGTCACAGCCTCCTCAGATGAGCACTGTACCTCCATGAGTAGGTCCGGTCAGGAGGTGACCCAGAGTCTGGCTACTTCTTACCTTGGACGTTTTCTTCCTGGGAAGCAGGAGTTGGGGAGTGAAACTCACGCACCCATGAGCATTACAGCTTCACTTCCTTTCAGAGCTGACAGATGTGACTAGCACCTCTATTTGGTTGTTACAGCAATTAGCTTTGGAACCTGTCACAGATTCAGAGTTCAGGTTCTTCCTCTTAGTGCTTCAGTGCACCAAGGACAGAGGTTGAGGAGCTCTGTTCCTCTCCTTAATGACAGCATCATGGAATGGATTTGTTTGCATTAGAATTCAGCAACACTGCAGCAGCAAGCACTCATTCTGTCAGCAGGTATTTCTGAGCCTTGCTATGTCCCTAGTTGCAGAGATACAAAGTGCCCCTTTAAAATCTTTCAACCCAGTGAGGATTTAAGTACCATAGAGTCACCATTCAATATTCATGGGGGATTGGTGCCAGCCCTACCATCAGATGTCAAAATCCACAGATGCTGAAGTCCCATATTTAAAATTATGTATACATACATTTACCTACAACCTGTGGCCACTCTACTGTAAGTTCTTTCTTGATTATTTATAATACTTAACCCAATTTAAATGCTATGAAAATTGTTATACTATACTTTCTAGAGAATAATGACTAAAAAGTGTCTGAGTTTCCTACATATTTAATGCATCTTTCAAATATTGTTAATTCATGGGGGTTTTTTTTATCCATGGGTATAGAACCCGGAAATAGCAAGGGTTAACTATATATTCACTGCTATGTAATAAATGATCAGGCAGTTATGTATAGGAGCCCAGAGGTCATTGAGTACCATGCTGGAGGAGATGATACCTGAACTGAGTCTGGAGAGAGCTGAAGGATGGGTAGAGGACAGGGTCCTGGACATACAATGAGTAATGTTGGCGACACTAGGCTATGTGGAAAACCACAGTGAGATGCAGCCAGAATTCCTATGCCAGACCACCAGGGTACAAAGTAAGAGGCAAGCATGTGAGTTAGGAGGCAGAGGTGGGTTGTGGAAGGCCACTGTGCCATGCCAAAACCCTAGGCTTGATAAAGTAAAAGGTGAGGAGGAAGCTTGGACATAGTTAGAGCAGCAGAGTAATGAAGTCAAATTTTCTTTGTGGGTAAATAGTGCTGGGTCAAGTCTGGATTAAGAAGTTTTCCATATGGAAGTTTAATGCCTTCTAAAGTTCATGTGTCAGAAATTTATGTGCCAACACTGTAATGCTGGAAGGAGGAGCCCTATAGAGGTGACTGGGTCATAGGGTTACATTCATCCAAATAGACTGTCATCATTGCAGGAGTGAGAGAAACTGGGTATAAAAGCAAGTTTGGGGCATGGAGATGGGGCTCAGTTGGGAGAGTGCTTGCCTGGCATGCACAAAGCCCTGGGTTTCATCCTAGCACTACAAAAACCAGGCATATTGTCACACACACACACACACACACACACACACACACATACACACACACACACACACACACACACACACACACACACACACACACACGGCACACATAGTGCCAATACTCAGAAGATAGATATGGGAAGATTAGTAATTCAAGGTTGTCCTTGTTACATAAATATCAGCCTGGGATACATAGACCCTATCTGTCACACACCAAAATAAGCCCAAAAGATAAACTGGACTTTTCTGATGTTCATGCTCTCTCATGCTCTTTTTCCTTCTACCATGGGATGACATAGCACAAGGGTTCCTGCTAGATGCTGATGCCCTGCACTTGAACTTGCCAGCCACAAAAACTATAAGAAATAAAGTACCCATCTGTAGCACTCTGTTATAGCAACAGAGAATGGACCAAGACAGAAGTCTTGATCAGGAATTAAATGAAAGGGAGAGATTCAAGAAATATTGGAAGCTCAAATCACAGAACTTGGTAGTTCACTGGCTGAGGAGGACAGAAGATTATGCATTGTCTTAGTTAGGGTCTCCATTGCTGTGAAGAGATACCATGACCAAGGCAACTCTTATAAAAGCAAAATTATAATTGGGGCTGGTTTATAGTTTTGGAGGTTTAGTCCATTATCATAATAGAGGGAAGCATGGCAGTATGCAGGCAGACATGGTGCTGGTGGAGCCCAGAGTTCCATATCTTGATCTGAAAGCAGCAAGGAGAAGACTGTCTCCTGCAGGCAGCCAGGAGGCAGCTCTGGTTCTACATTTGGCAGAGCTTAGGCACAGGAGACCTCTAAGCCATCTAAACCCATCCCACAGTGATACACTTACTCCAACAAGGCCACACCTCCTAGTAGTGCCATTCCCTGTGGGCCAAGAATTCAAACACATTGAGTCTATGGAAGCCAAACCTATTCAAACCACCACATGGATAAATGAAGATTTGGGGCTTTAACAAAGTTTTGGTGTCAGCTCACTCTTTACAATGAATGTACAGTCCAAACAAGCTGCACTCTTGAGTCCAAGGATGGCTAACAGAACTGCATTCCAAAGGTTATCTCTCTGAAATATTTAGATATCACTTCTTGGCAAGAAGTCCTGTGACCAGGACTGGGGGTGAGGATAAGAGTGAACCCATTTCCAGGCAGTGTCCTGGCAAGGAGGTCTGGAATTGTTCCCCAGTTCCAGATGGCCTGGTGAGGAACTTCAGGGGAAGAAGCTGAAAGCAGGCATCCAACAGTAGAGGAGGGGACGGAAGCTATCACAAGTACCAGCTGTGGTGAACAGCCTGTCAAACAGTGTGTGGCCAGCCAGCCAGAAGAATACACAAGTCTTTTCATTTCCTCCTCTTTGGCTTTGGACTTCAGTCAGAAGCTTATTTCTTTTTCTCTAAGCAAAACTGACCAACAAATTGACACAGCTCCCCTCCCTCCAAATAAAACAAGACAAAAAGCCCAGGACTCTTTATTCCAGCCCTTTGTCCTCCCTAATAAGCAGCAAGCTTCCTTTTGAGTAGCTCTGTCCCTTTCCAGATGGATGGGCAGAAATACCATTCAATTCTGGGGAGTGGGCCTCCCCTCAGTACACCCTGCTCCCCAGCATAGAACACTATATGGCTGTCACTTTGGAAGCTCACACAGGGTCACTGAAGAGAGAGGCAAATCAGTCAGTCTGTGTGGGCGGCAGCACCAGACAGGTAAACTACCATTCATCTGTGTGAAAGCCCCAGAGCACTCAGGCTTGTGACTCAAGAAATTAATTCATTAGCTTAAATGTATTAAATGCACACCCGAGGGGTCAAAGCAACATGTCTAAGAATGAGATCCAGCAAACATGGTGTTGAAGAGATGCCTACTTCAAGTTCTTAGTGTGTGCATTTGCTTAACTAAGCCCCAGTGTTTTATGGAGTCAGGATGAGTAGCATTTTTACTCATATTAAAATATGAGGTCCTTGATAAACATTTTGAGGACCTATATTTATGTAAGGTATGCAACTTACTATTGTTAATGCAGAATCCAGCATCCAACAACTGTATAATGTATTTGGAAGACAAACCATAAAAATTTAGGTAATTTCTCTCCCTCTCTTGTTTGTTTGTTTGTTCTTGTCTCACTCTGTAACTCAGGCTGTCTTAGAACTCACTATATACCCCAGGCTACTTTCAAAAGTCTGATGATGCTCTGCCCTTTGACAATTTCTATAGCATTGAACTGCTCATGATGGGCAAGTAGTGCAGACTGTGATGATGTAGGGCCTGGGACACTGAGAAACATGGGTGGGAACTAAGCTTATAAGAAAAGTCTTCGCAAAGAGGCTGGCCGTGAGGGCTAAGCCCTGGTGTGGATGTGTAGAATGTGGCTGGAGAAAATGATTGCTAATTATGGCTTGTTACTCTTCCACTGAATGGAATACCACACGTATCAAATTTTAATTCATAGTTGGGATATGTAATCTTCACTTCAGAAAAACTGTTCATGTTCCTATCAGAAACTGAAACCCTAAACGAAAGACTTAGTGCTTGCTCTGTGGAACTGCTGTCTCCTCCTCTCCCAAGTCTCTGTCCTGCCTGACTCTCTCTCCTCCAGGCTTACCTGCATCCCACCCAGCTTCAGTGATTATTATTAAATGTTCATTAATTTTCAACAAGCTGACACATAAAGAATGATATATGAGCCGGGCAGTGATGGCGCATGCCTTTAGTCTCAGCACTTGGGAGGCAGAGGCAGGCGGATTTCTGAGTTCAAGGCCAGCCTGGTCTACAGAGCGAGTTCCAGGACAGCCAGGGCTACACAGAGAAACCCTGTCTCGGAGAAAAAAAAAAAAAAAGATATATGAGTATATTGTTTCATTTTTGTTTCAACACTGTAAATTTTAAATAGAAAAGAAATTCAATAACCTCTGACAAACTCCACTTATGTTAAAGGTTTTATAGCATCTTTCTCCAATTTCTGGCTTTCTGTTGAATCAGTTGCTCCAGAAAGCAATTTTCCAGAATGCTAGTGATCTCCTATGAATGAGTAGTTGACAGGACACAAGAAGAAAACTTGTCCCTGCTATTTTCTTACACTCAAAATCTCCAGAAGGCTTCCATGACCTTCCTGTTGAATCTTCTCCAGTCCATCATTTAGTAGCAAGAGAATTTAAGAGTTTGGAGAAATCTTCTGTATAGTTTAATGACACAAGACAACCATGAAAATATTAATAGATAATGATTTGACTTCTGCAAACACATTTGGACAGCTCTAGGATACAAGGCTAGCAAATAAAAACTATAGACCATTCAGTCACAAACAAAGCAAAACAAATCCCAAACAAGCATCCATGTCTTCTCTTCTGGTTAGACTGCTCTCTGTGGGGATGGTAGCCCTCACTCACAATCACTAAAATCCAGTCACTGTGAATGAACATCGTGGCTGGCAACCACAGGCAGCTTCAGATACTTTTTCTAACCACGTTCAAACCCCAATAAGACTGGTTCTGTCTTGAAATACCCATCTTCATATTAGCAAGAATGAATTTGACCCTCTTTGTGACTCTAGATCAAGAGTCTTGTCTGTCTATTATATAGAACAGGTTACACCCGTTTTTATCCACCAATAGATACTAAATTTCTCAGTGTCTTCATACCATTATTATGAATGTTAAAGCTCATTATGGTTGAAATGGCTTTCTCCCTAGTCAAAAAGACATTTTTAAAAACTTTAGCTAGGTGCCAGCACTGAGTCAGGTCGTGGAACAAAGGAATTCGTGAAAAGGGCATCACGAGCAAAAAGAGAAACTTGGAAAGTAGCCCAGAGGGCATGACGAAGTCTTTAGAATGGTTGGCAAACAGGGTTTGAATGAGAGAGGAAGGGCAAGCACGTCCAGATAAGTAAGCAGGGCTGAATACAAAGACTGGAGTCCCAGAGGTGAGGAGGAAAACCAGACAGAAGTTATTTGATCAGTTCGAGTAACAAAGGGAGTAGTGCCAGGCCCATGAGTGTCCCCAGCACCCATATTCAGCCTCCTCCCATCAGCTCAGACAGCTTTCTACTCCCACGCTAGTCTGGGACAACAAACTGGAAAGAGATGGCAATCTTGATTGGTGAGAGTGTCCTGATAGTATCGTCTGCAGAGCTAGACCACATGAAGCCTTTCTTCGTAGCCTGAGCAGGAAGAGGCAAAGAAGCATAAAAATCAAGTGGACCAAATGTGACATTCAACACGGGTCTGTGGCATGCTCCAGTAGCAGGGCACGGATACTTAGACACCCCCCTCCCCATGAACTACTCTCAGCAAATATTAGGTGTCACCAGCCTTGCTGTGTGTTTTCTTGGTGCTTTAGCTCAAACATCAAAGGACCAATATTATCAATGTCACAAGCACAGGTCCTGAAGAGAGGTACCATAACAGAGACTCCTGAATAGACACCTGAAGAAAGACTCATATCCAAGAACTCATAAAATAATGTTCAACTTTTTTTTAAATTTTGTAATTTTATGTACAGAAATTTTAGTGTACATTTTTTAACCCAGTTTAGTGTCAAGTTCTTTAGCCTTCGCCTTTTCCATCTTGGCAATTCGAGCCACAGACTTAGGACCCAGGATATTGCCTCCCCAGTGGCGGCAGATTTGGTCATATTTGTCATTATAATTGGTCCTAATAGCTTCCACCAGCTTAGCCAGAGCACCCTTGTCTTCCGAGTTAACCTGTGTGAAGGCAACAGTGGTGCATGTCTTCCTGTGGACCAGGTGCCCCAGCCTGGCCTTTCCCTTGATGATGCAGTAGGGCGCCCCCATCTTTCGACACAGGACAGGCAGGAAAACCACCAGCTCAGTGGGGTCTACATCATGGGCAATAACCACCAGCTGAGCCTTCTTGTTCTCCACCAAGGTGGTGACTGTATTGACTCCTGCTTGGAGGACAGGTGGTCTCTTAGTTGGGATGACCCTTTTGCCAGCAGCTTTCTTCTCAGCACGGGCCAGTAGCCTTTGCTTCTTCTCTTGCTTTGTCTCTGGCCTGTACTTGTGGGCAAGCTTAAGCAGTTGAGTAGCTGTTTGCCTGTCCAGGGCCTGGGTGAACTGGCTAATGGCAGGAGGTACTTTGAGACATTTGTAGGGGGTGGCTCTTTGCTGCTGCAGCCTAATGTAGCAGGGCCATTTAACAAAGCATGTTAGACCTCTTTTGGGCTGGATGTCCTGCCCAATGCCGAAGTTCTTGGGCCTTTTCTCAAAGGATTGACCACTTTTTTTTGGCCTCCTGTTTGGTGATGACAGCGGAGGCCAGGGCCACCTTCTTCCCCTTGCCCTTCTTTCCTTCAGGCATCTTGCTTAGCTGGAAAAGAGAGCAATGTTTAACTCTTTAATAAGGCAATACTAAAGGACAGAAAAACTTTGTCTCTGAGTTCATCTGATGAGGGAAAAAAGAATGTAACAGCTGGTGGGCTGGAAGGGGTTTAAAAGCAGTCATTGCTCTTGCAGAGGACTTCAGTTCCCAGGACTCGTGTGGCTGCTCACAATCAACTTTAGCTCCAGTTCAGAGAATCTGATGTCCTCTTCTGGTCTATGTGGGTGCTGAATACACAAATGCACAGTTATACATGCAAGCAAAACACCCACACAAATTAATTTTTAAAATAGGACAGTGATAACTAAGATGGGAAAAGGGCCCTTGCGTGGAGACAGACGTGACAGAATCTCTCCACAGTAACTTGATCATGTGTTTCATAAGCAACTAAAACAAATCCCTTCTTTGGCTTGCCAAATCTACTTCAAAGAAAGTTATTCTGAAGAAATTATAAGAAATGTGTGAAAAAACAGTTTTAAATTGTGTTCATGTCAACATCATAACCATGAAAAATTAAAAAAAAATAACTCATGTATCTGACTATAAAACAGATATAATGGCAGAATGTTGATACAGCTTAACAATGTTCTTAACCCTAATGCTAAATGGAATCATAGATTATACTGCAGTGTTTACAGTGTGAGAACTTGTTTTAAACACAGAACTCGCACATTAAGCAAGTCGGAAAACAATATAATCAGAAAGTGTCTTTTATTTTACCTCCTGTGATCCTTTTAAAAGTTACTGAATTAAAGTCAACAGTGATGCCATGACCTCTCTCCTTGCTCTTCCATAGTAAATGTCCTTTGACCACGTTAAGACATACAGCACAGTTCCATTTCAATAAGACAATTAGAAAGTCCAGTTTAGCCTAAGTTCAGCTGTATTCAGTGGGATAGCTAGTTCCTCTCAGCAGCCAACACCTGCTTTGTTCTGCTAAAACCAAGACAAACATGGTCTAGGGATTATGTGTTGTTGTTGTTGTTGTTGTTTGTTTGTTTGTTTGTTTGTTTTTTACTTCAAGATTTTTGTGTTGAGTTGAATTATGTTTTTATAAAGTCAACTTAGAAAAACTTCATTTTTTTAAAATAAATATGTTTTTTAATTAAAAACCACAAACATTTAAAACAGAAAGTTGACCCATGAGACAGGCAAAACACCTAGAAATTAAATTCCTGACAGACGCTAAAAAGAACGCACAACTGAGAACAAGTGGCTGATGTACATCAGGCAGAAGGGGAGGAAGAGAAATGAAGGCAGGCCTCCTACAGGGGAAACCAGTAAAGTTCACTAAACGCTTTATGGAATTTTGCTTCACTAAATTAAAAACTTGTTCTTTTTCTTGTATTTGCCCTTGTTGTGTAAAACATGAATTGTAAGCATAAAAATGTTCCTTTTTTTTAAATTTTTTAAATTTTTTTTTTTATTTTAAAAATGTTCCTTAAGTTACGGAAATGTATTGAAGAAATCCTCTTCAGTTAGAATAGAGCCATAATAGAGCTGAAAATAACAATTTACAGTGTCAAGTGTCTTAATTTTAAACAACAAACTAATTCCTATCTGAATGCATACAGGACATGAATGACCTTGAGACGGACTTTCACTTAGGGTATCTACACAAATGTGTTTTCTCTTTCTTTTGTACACCTTTCCCAACACACTAAGCGGGAAGGGTAAGACGGTGACGTCATAGCCACAGACTAAAAACTAAAAACTAGTCTGAAATGTAACACGATTAGATTAGAAAGTTCTACTGTCCACTTACTGGAAGGAGAACAAAGACATCACCAGTGAATGAGAATAAGGATTAAACAGTGGGCAAGAAAAAAAAAAAAAAGACTAATACTGAAAAGAATGGAAGTTACTCTTTTTTTTTTTCCTTCCTAATTTTATGAGGCAGGGTTCTTATTTTGCTTAGAATGGCCTCCAGCTAACCACAAAGCTGAAGATGACTTTAAATTCTTGATTTTCCTGCCTCCCCCTCCCAAATGCTAAGATTACTGGTGTGTGTCAGTACCATTAGAAATTGCTGCTGTTTCTGGAATACATAAGGTAGAATAGCAAGCATATTTAAGTTCTATTTTACAAAGATGGAACCCTTGACCCCTCCACCCCAGACAGGGTTTTTCTGTGTGGCCCTGGCTGTCCTGGAACTCACTTTGTAGACCAGGCTGGCCTCGAACTCAGAGATCTACCTGTCTCTGCCTCCTGAATGTTGGGATTAAAGGTGTTCCCCACCACAGCCAGCTCATCTCTTACTTTTAACACCCACCAATATGATTATCAGATCTTCAGTGCTAAAAGTTGAAAGAAGATAATTGTAGAAATGAGTGACAAAAGTCCAGACACTTCTACATTTGTCTGTAGACATTCGTCTTCATTAACCCATCCGCTTGAGTGTTTGAGTTACTGTCCATCACTGTAGCAGCTAGTAATCTACTTGTGATCAGAGTTTTATCTGTGGGTATAGAAATCACATCAGTACTAGATGGAATAGCCATCATCCATTGGGACAGTGATACCCCCCATACACTGGCAGAAGTTGACTTTCGTTAAACAGTCAGTACAGAGTGATGCCCACCAACGAATGTGAGTTGTTTATTCATAATCAACACTGTTTCGTCGGCAGTCCTGTGTTTCTTTGTCTACTCAAGGCATTCTTGAACAATTTTTAGAAAAATTTTATAATGGCAAAGCAGTTCATTTTGTCCACGTTTGAAGGATCCTGCCCTAATGCTAAGAATTCCCTTGAGAACAAACTACTGTGTTATGCTTGTGGCTGGGTATTTTACTTGCCAATTTTAGGTGACAAGGAACGTATAGTAGTTTCCCATACGTGGTAGGTGGCATGTTTACGTTACAATGGGAAGTGAAGAGACAGCCTGGGTCATACAGCCAGCCCTTGGGAACTTAAAGTTGGCAGCACTCTGGTACCAGTCAGTGTGGTGAGAGTCCCCAGGTCTGGGGCTCAGAGTCTCTTCTCTGGTTCTCGTTGTTCGCATTCATTTCCATGGTTGGCTTCCTTCTCGCATCATCAGTCTCTGTCCCTGGCTTCTGCCTGTCTCTTAAGTTGCATTAAGGGCTCTATGTGGTACTGCTCAATGACCCTCCCTGTGTTTCTCTCAGCCTCTTGTCACTTTAGTTAGTTTTAATTGTCATGGTTTCAAGACATGGCATGGTATGATTAAATTGTTGTCGCTCACCAGGATGGAACATATCAGCTGTGTGGCATTCTTGCTCCAGTTTAGCTCTTGAGTCAAGCACAACTTGCTAGTATGGTTCATTAAGTTCAGGAATGCCAAAAATTTGGGATCCTGCAACCCACAGCATAGCACTCATTCCCAACCACTTCAGTATTAGTGTTCCCCAACACACCTTGCGCTGCCTGTGGTAGTCTTTTCTCTCAGGCAGCTCCTCCTGACTACATTAATTCTGTGGCTAGGTTATATTTTATGATGTTGATAAGCAGAATAGATAGAATAGCTAGAACAATGATTTTTTTAGATTGCTATCAAAATTTTATTTTTTATTTTTGGATGTTTGTGTATATACCATGACATGTGTGTGGAGATCAGAGGAAAACTTGCAGGAGTCAGTTCTCTACTTTAACCATGTGGGTTCCAGGGATGGAACTCAAGTCTTAAGTCTTGATGACAAGTGCCTTTAACTGCTGAACCATCTCAACAGCCTCAGAGTGATTTGAAACAAAACCAAAACAAAAGGTAGAGACAATCAGATTACTCAGATCTCTTCTTCTAGGCCAGATATTACTTTATTCTAGAAGAAAAAAGAGGAGGAGGAGGAAGAGGAGGAAGAGGAAGGAAAAGAGGAAGAAAAAGAAAAAAGGATAAGGAGGAGGAATGTAAGGAAGAAGAGGAAAAGGAGGAAGAAGAGGAAGAAGAAAAGGAGGAAGAGGAAGAAGAAAAGAAGAAAAGGAAGAAGGAGAGAAAGAAGAAAAGAAAGACTTAAATAATTCAAAGCTGAAGAGATGTTGACTTTTAAGGTTGTTGTTGGTCGGCCACACCCATTTGCAGGTGCCAAGTGAACAGCTGTTCTTATTGCTGCTTCTCCTTTTAAAATACACTTGGCATTGACTTTTCATTCCTGAGCAATGGGTTGGTTGTTTAAACATCAAGAGATTGTTTAAACATCAAAAGATTCTGCACCTATTCACGTCAAAGACATATTAGGTTACAGTGATGCCACCAGAGTTACAGTGTCATTTGTAAAATTCAACAATGTTCATTCAAAGCCTTTCTCCAAAGACCCACTGAGACTTTATAAATAAGTATTTAATACACTGTGAAGAATGAGCCCAACTTTTATTTCTGAGATTCTGAAAGAATTTAGATACTAGCATCTAGCCAGGTATTGTAGTACATACCTTCAGTCCTAGTACTCACTGGGCAGAGGCAGGCAGATCTCGTGAGTTTGAGGCTAGCCTGGTCTACAAAACCAGTTCTAGAACAGCCAGGGTTACACAGAGAAATTCTGTCTTGATAAGTAAAAACAAAAACAAAAACAAAAAAAAATAGATACTAGCATCCAAAAGCTAAAATTATATTAAATAACAACAGTGATATTACTAGAAAAAATCTTTTAAAATATTAATATAAGGGTCTTCAGTCAGTGGATCTGCTAGATGGCTCAGTGGGTGAATGCACCTGCTGCTGAACCTGATGGCCTGAGTCCAATCCCTGGGGCCCACGTGGTGGAAGGAGAGAAGAAACTCTAGCAAGCTGTCCTCTGCCCTGCACAAGCACACGGACATGCACACACCCCAGCAGCTACATGTGCCCGTCCTCACACTCGGCTTTTGTAAGTTCCCAAAACGAGTTACGTGATTTACATGCACTTGTATTTCTAGCCCTGTTGCTTCATTTTACTTCCAGTACAGATTTTATTATAAGACTAAAATAAGATTTTATTTCAGCACTGTTTCATAGAAAGATGTTTTGGTTTTAAAAAAAAAAAAAAAAAACTGTAACTATGCCAGGTAGTGGTGGCACATGCCTTTAATCCCAGCACTTGGGAGGCAGAGGCAGGTATCTTTCTGAGTTCGAGGCCAGCCTGGTCTACAGAGTGAGTTCCAGGACAGCCAGGGCTACACAGAGAAACCCTGTCTTGAAAAAACAAAAAAAAAAAAACAAAAAAAACAGAGGATGTTCAAACCTTGTTTGGCAGTGGATTAAGACTTAGAGTCTCCACAACACTGATCTCTGTAAGGCTGCTTCTAGAGACAGCAGTCATATAAGTGAAGCTTTCTTCAGGGCCTGAGCTTTCCTAAAACTGCCCTGCACACTATTACCAACCCATGAGCCACACAAAATTCTCTGCCAGTGACTCCTGCCATGGACTGTGCCTGCAGGACTTGCACTGTCCCTGGTAGGAACCCAGAGAGTCATCTCTTCATGGCAGTGACATTTGGGAAGACACAGGCTGCTTTCTCCACAGTCCTAGAGGAGCTGCTGAGGGGACACTTTCTTCCTCCTGGCTTGCATGCTTGATCTGTGCATGAGCGAAGCTTGGGGAAAGGAGATATCACACACCTCATATGAGATGTTAAAAATGAAGCTAATGCCAGGCAGACTAAAGACAGTGTCCTAACACCTTTAGGACTAACATTGTACAGGGCGTTAAGTGGGTTGAATATGATAACTGTGCATTTTTAATCACAGAATGAGAAGTGAACTCTCTGCCTAGACTCAGAATGAGTCTAGGAGAATGTGGCTTTTTGCTAGCTTGTGAAGTCGCCTCTTTCTGTCTTCTTTTTGTGTCAGGATGTGCCTAAGAATAAGCATTACATTTCATGTGGGAGTGAGGGAATATGGTTTCAATTCTACTGCTGTGCAGGAAGGAGGGATGCTGCGGGTATACACAGTGTTACCTAACTGCATACATAGAGGTACAGAGGATGTGGTCAGAATTTAAGACGCAGTTGTCTTTGGAGAACAGCCACAAATAACATAATAAACAAATCCAAGGTGTTGAGATCATGCAGTTTGCCTGAGAGCCCTTCATATGCACTTCTGCACCTCTAGAATCCTAAGGCTCAGCTTGTGAGTCTTCGTGGAGGTGTCTAAGCAACTGTATAAAGGGAAGTAAGAGGGGGCAACAGCTAACAACTTTAGTTCCCGATTCCCTTGAATTCCTCTGTTGATTATTCAGTAACACTCATTTCCTGCCTGCAGGCTGTGCAGATCTGGCCCTTGGCTTGAGGCATTGACAATCTATGAGGAGAGTCAGTCAACATGAGAAAGATCTAGAGACTCTGCAGAGCAGAGTTTAATTCTAGGCAAGTGTTGAATAGCTCAGGCTCCAGGGTTCGTATAGCAAGCTGGACATAATCTACCCACTTAACTAAAGGAGTTTGAAGTTAGTCAAATGATTACTTACTTCATTCATCTTTTTACAACCGTGAGTGACTTATCTTTCAGTTTTATTTCTCTTTAGTATAGAGGTCTGTGGGTATCAAGGAGGTTGGCTTCAGGACATCCCCCACTTATATACCAAAATCAGAGACACTAAAGTCTCATACATAAAATGCCATGCTATTTGTATATTACCTGCAAAAACCCTCCCAGATATTTTAACTCATCTTTAGATTATTTAGAATAACTAATACAATGCAAATGATATGTAAATATTCTGTACAAATGATATGTAAATAGCCATTGCAAATGATATGTAGATAGCCATTGCTCTTAGGGACTAATGGCCAAATGACACTTGCCCAGGGGAAGCCCAACAACATTGTCCTTGCATCCTTATCTCCAGTTGGTTGAAGCCAAGGATAACGGAACCCACAGCTAAAAGGGCTAGCTGTGTTATATCTCTTCCCTCACTGGATTCCCATGGTGATGAGATTGTCTATGTGAACCCAATGTGGCAGTTGTCGCTTAGCAAGTGCTTAACATTTCCAGCTCCCTTTTGGGAGAGCAAGGTGATGTTACTGTGTATAAGTTCCCAAGGTATTCAGTTACATTATGAAACTACCAGACATAACACAAAACAGTGTCTTCATCTTCCTTCAGGCCCTTGCCTGTGGGAAACAGTGCTGGTTTTAGTTGTTTCATTTTAATTGTGTGTTCAATCCAGAAAGAAACCCCAGAGAGAAAGGGCAAGAAAATGAAAGGACAGTGGATACCAGAGAATGGTGCGAAGATTTGTCCAGAATACAGAGGCCAGGAGATAAGGGGTTGAGATCTCAGATAGAGTTAAGTGTGTGTTAACTAAGCACATTCTTTCATGAAGGTTGCCCTCTCAGACCTTTGTAAATGTTTGCATAGAGTCACAGCAAGGAAACTGGCTGTGCAGTCTCCAGTTCAGCATTTCACACATGCGAATCAGCTTCAGAGAACAGAGCCGTTCCCACATTCATGTGCCCTCCTTTGTCCCCTACCTACCAAGAGCTTCCTGAGTCTGTCTGTCAGGCATACCCAGAAAACAAGACAAATAAAGACCTTCCTCTCCTGGGCTGCATTTTGTGAGGGCAGAAGAAGACATTAAATGAAACAAATAAATGAAAAAGATTGATAAAGTTAAACACACACACACACCAAGAAATTTGAGAGACAGTGGCTGCAGGTAGAAGACAGAATGATTAGTTTTGAAAAGCTAAGGAATGGCTCAGCAGGGACGTTTTACCTAAGGCAGAAATGAGGCAAAAGAATGCCCAAGCAACACAGCAGGGTGGGGAGAGGGCATGGACAGCGAGTGTAGTGCCCAATGGTACTCATTAGAGGAAAGAGGCCGAATGCAAAGAAGAAAGGAAGACTTTATGATTAAGAATTGTCAAACTGGCAGAGGGCCAGTAACATGCAGCTTCAAAGACTATGGGCTTTAAGTTTGTATGGTCAGCAGGATAAGAAGCTATGGAAAGATTTGACCAGAGTTGTCTGAATTAGCCACAAGGAACACTTCCTTGTCACCCTGACAAAATCCCTGCCACAAGCAGCTTAAGGAAGGCCAGGTTTATTTTGGCTCACAGCTGGATGATGCGGTCTGTTGAAGGGGGAGGGGAGGGAGTCTTGGCAGCAGGAGTGTGAGGCATCTGGTCCCATAGTCAGTAAGCAGAGAGAGATAAGTGCTGATCCCCATCCCATTCTCCTTGTCATTCATGGCCCAGCCCACCCATGAGATTGATGAAGCATTTCAGTTGATGGAATGTTTGCTGCGAAGGCAGAGTGTAGGCTCAGATCCCCAGTCCCTGTCTAAAAGGTCAGGGATGGCCACTTGCCTCTGTAAACACAGCACTGAGGAGATGGAGACAGGAGGCTCCCTGGAGTTTACTGCAGTCAGACTAGCTGATTAGGTGAGATCAAGATTCAGTGAAGCCTTTTCTCAAGAAATAAGTTAGAGGGTAAAGACGTCAGCTATTGCCCGCCTGTGTGTAGGCACTTCACCTATGGCAGGATAGATCTACAGATACAACTTACTTCCTCCTCAGAAAACCTCAGGAAATGTTATCAAGCTCATCCTCACTTTATAGACGGAAAAACTGAAGCACAGAGACGGAATTGTTGGGGTCCAGGAGTTGCCACACAAACCACCCTGGGTCTCAGTTAAACAGAGATGGGTACTGAACTCATGCCCAAGACTGTTTGACCAGGGCTGTAGCTTCGACTCGGGAGCTGAAAGCCATGACCACAAATGATGTCCAAGGTCAGTTTATATACAGAAAAAACCATAATGAGCTCATAAGCAGATACAGGGACGGAGGGTGCCGCTGAGGGTGGTCAGTCTTCTTCCAAGTTTCTTTTGTAATTTAGATATAACAGTTCAAGCTGACCTCTATTCTGCTTGGCTATGGTGGAGGCTATGGTTGGGGACTTTCCAAGAAGAAACAGAAGCCTCAGAACAGAACAGAACAGAACAGGGTATGTGGGCAGCTTGCCCCTGCTCTGGGTGAAGCTATTTTTTTGTGTTGATAACTGGCAAGCATGGAACAAAATCGTTACAGCTATGCTGGGGGGGGGGGGCACCTCAACAAAAATCATAGTTGATAAAGGTTGGCTCATTGTTCAACCCCATGAGTATGAATCTACTCTTCAAAGTTGGTGATGGCTCTTAGCTGGTTCTCTCCATCTGTGATCTCCTTCTCAAAAGACACCAGCTGAGGGTTTGTTTGTTTGTTTGTTTACACTGAGGGAGAAGACAGAAGTTGCAAGAACTGTTTTGAGACCTAGCCTTAGAATCTCCAGTTTTACATCTGCCACATTCTGTTGGTCTAAATAAGCACTAGGCCTGCCCAGATTCCAGAGGGCTGTAGAAGAGCCCCTGGCTCTTTATAGAAAGAGGGAAATAGTCACAGCGAAAAGTATATATTTCCACTTTCCAGGCAAGAGAGGAATAATAGAGGCAAACAGTCCAAAAAATGAAAAAAAAAAAAAAAGTCAAGAAAATATTTGACCCTGGTCATCCATGTACAACCTGGCCCTGGCCCTGGCCCTGGCCC
>JANHMN010000024.1:21270478-21337804 GCA_030674055.1 Rhabdomys pumilio
GAGAGCCTGCTGTAGTTAGTAAGTCCACACTTGGCTATGACTGCCAGCTGTCACTTCACCCAATTTGAATGAGGGTCATGAAACCTGTTTCCACAGGAGAACTGTGGGTGTGGCAAGCACTCAGAAACAGTAAACTCTAAACTAGCCCCTGTTACAAAACCAGTCTTGTGGACTACTTTTGCATTTGTTGACTTTAGTAACATCCTGAAACAGGCAGCGATATTTCTGAATGTATAGATGGATGATAAAATCTCTAACTTTCATAGCAAACCAATTAATCTAAAAGGACAAATCAGAATTTTTTGTTGTGTGTGGGGTGTGTATGTGTGGTAGTGTTCTGCCATTAATCCCAGCCCCAACCCAAAATTCACGGTTTTCGATTGAGTGTGTGTATGCCATAGTGGCTTTGCCTTATCTTGAAGTACAACATTTATAAAATCAGTATTCACCAAAGGATTATGATATTATGGTCTTTTGATATATTGATGAGCCTTCAATTTAAAGTTGCAAGCTCATATATAAGCTGTATGTTATATAAAGTTATATAAATATTATATATACATATTAGATGCCTACACATATAAGTCAACTATATATATTTATATATATATATATGTATATATTAAATACACATCACATATCACACCAGAAATAGATTATGGAAAAAAATAGAAACACTCTAAATGGTTTCATTTCCCTTTAATTTACTTTCTTTGGAGGAAAAAAAAGTTACATGAAAACTCTCCATGGTTTCAAGGAACTAAAATTTTCTAAAACATATTTGGATCAGCAAGATATGAAATGAATGTATCCCCTGACTTGCTAGCATGGATGTTGGACGTCTATGTAGAAGATGTCATGAGAAAGACTCACAGAGCTGGCACCATGTAAGGAATTCTACACAGACTGTGGCCTGTGACACATACTGAAAAACACTGCTTGTGCCTGGAACTTTTCTCAGCTCTGCTGGAGCACATGGCCCTGAAAAGCACCTCTGGCTTCTCTGCATTTTTTATGTCATATGGGGGTGCAGAAGGAAAAGGAGACAAAAGCCATTTCTTCCTTCGTTCACGAAGATTTATCAGAAAGCCAGGCATAGCAGCAGATGCCTATAACCCCAGTACTGAGGCAGGAGGATTGCAAGTTTGAGATCAGCCTGCTTCCCCCACCCTAAAGACTGGCCTTTATAATAATAAATTGTCTCAAATTTAAAATGACCAAAAAGTACATTAATTTGAATTTTTAAAAATGTAGCATAGTCCAACTAAAATTTAATGTGTGCCTTGAGCTTTTCGCCTGCCTGCCTCCCACGTGCTAGGAGTATAGGCAGGTGCCATTCTATTAGGGACAGAGGTAGAAGTAAGTTCTGTGTGTGTGAGGCAAGCATGCCACAGCCTACCAGCCCCTGTCTGCCTGTCTGCAAACTTTTAATGATGCTTTTTTTTTTTTTTAAAGATCCGACAGAATTACAAACATCAAGATCTAAAAGCCTAATAAACCAAAAACCATCTGTTTCTCCCCGAATGAGCTTTCGGTCTTCCTTTGCTTCCCTGTTCTCATTCAGAAGGTCTGCGAAGGAGACTCTTAGACTTCAATCTCAGAGAGCAAACGGGTGAGTTTAACCCAGGTCATGTGACGGTTTCCTAGGTTATCTAGAACTGAGACAAATAGCCTGTTTGCTGTTCAAAATGTTCGATGCTTGTTCTTAGATTTAAAGTCTGGGTAGTCACGAAGAAGCAAACGCTATCTCACTCACTTCAGGACATTTCTTAGAAACGGAAACTTGTCTCACCTGAAAGCCAACTTTTAAGCAACTACTAACACCCCTGGTGGTGAACCTGGAGAGCCATGGGTTAAAAGTTGGGAAAGAGTTATTGACAGTCGTTCTGCTGAACCTGGAGCAGAATCTGCCCCTTGACTAGGAAGATAAATTTAAAACACTACTTTTCAGTGACTATGTGGTTTTGTCCATAAGTAGACCTGACATAGAAAGATCAGAAGAAAATAAGTGTCAGGTGAGTAAACGAAGGGAGAAAAATCAACTCCCAAACAGAAAGGAAAATGAATTTGAATTTCAGAAATGCTAATGCCACTGTTCTTGAGTGGTTGCCCAGAATTTTCATCGTAGGAGAGGGAGGGGCCGCAGGCACCGGTGCGGACCTTCTGGTTGAAGGCTGCAGAAATCAGTCCTTCTCCACTCGGAGTGTCGTTGTGTTGTTTTGTGACAAATGAGCGGGCTGAGCTGACTGCTGAGTATTTTCCGCATGTCTTTCTGGTTGCAAAGCTTCCCACCCTCTTAAGGTGTTGGCTTGGCACGTGATGTGTTCGCTCGCTCGTCCGGTGAACCATTAAGATTGAGTTGCGGCGCTAAATCAAAGGTGTTGGAGGTCACTGTCCCTGAAAAACAAGCTGCAGCAAGCAGCTGCTGGGGCGTGTGAGGAGGCTCTGGGACCTCACCGAGCACCAGAGCACCGAGCACCCGATGGTTTACTTTCGGCTTTCACCTGATTGGAAAGAGCTGAGCAAAATGTAGATCTGTGGGACTGAACCTACCTGAACCTCTTGCCAGGAATACTCTTCATCGGTGAGTTGCTTTTTAAAAAGCAAAACAAAACATTTAGGGCAATAGTAATTCTGTTGTTTGGAAGATTTAAAGCTGAAAAATATTTTGTGGTTGCTAGGAAGCATTTTTTTTTTCCCAGAGGAGAAAGGAACTTGATTGGCAGCATGTGAGAGATCAAGGATTTCACTGCATTGTATCTTAGGGGACTGAATTTTTTTTTTTTAAGGGAGAGTTTTATAGAGTGGAAGGCGATGGCTTAGGAGACTGGGAAAAGTGGAATAAAGGTGTTTACTCCATAGGCAGTTTTGTGTGTGTGTGTGAGGTGGTTGTTTTTTTCCAAGCTCACGTTTCAGATCACTGCAAGAGTTGATGAAGGACTGTAAAAGATCTAGAGATCTAGGATCTTCATTCTTGGTATGTGTTTTGGCCAGAGGGCAAACAGAAAACTTGCAAACTGTTCAGCAGATGTCCTTCTCAGATACCAAATTGACTCCTAACCGGACTGGCAGAGAGACAGAATACAGCCTGGAGATACGCAACCAATGTCATTACTTCAGTACTGCCCAGACACCGCCAGCTTTAAATACATCTTTCTTTCTTTAAAAAAAAAAAATTATTTTTTATTATTACTGTGTGTGTAAGAAAAAGAGAAAGACAGAGACAAAGACAGAGAGATGGCGTGTGTGCACCATGCATGTGGTCAGTAGACAACTTCCAGGAACTGGTTCTGTCCTACCCTGTGGGATGAGAATCAAACTCTGTCAACAGACTTGGCAACAAGCACTTTTACCCAACAAACCATCTTAAGAACCCCAAGTACATCTCACTTTTAAACTTTAAGTGGAAATATTTCATGTTTATCTTAACAAGATCACTAATAGTGATGTGTCTTTTATTTATTTACTTGCTTTTTATGTGTGTGTGACAAGGGTATATACTGCCCTGAAACTCAGGTAGCCCAGGTTAGCTTCAGACTCACACTGATTCTCCTGTCTCTATCTTGACAAATATTTGTTCTTCCAGGTCAGAATATAACAAAAGATATACAGTATTGTTTATTCCTACAAGGTCTCACAGAATCAAAGTATGCTCTTTTTATTTTTAAATTTAAACTCGACCTCGATGTTTGGATAGAAATCAAATTTGAGAGAACAAACATTTTTTATGTTAGGGGTGAAAAGTGTCAAACCAAGACAGCTAATATGAATTCATAGCCTTTCTAATCCCATGTAGCCTTAACATTAACAGTTCTGATCTTTAAAATACAAAAGCAGCCTTTAAAATTCATTCTAATGCAGAGGCTGTTCCTCGTCTGAGCTCTGGAGAGGGACTGACGGGTCTGGGAAGGTCAGCACAGAACCTTCAGGTTTCTACTTTCTCAAGCTGTCAAGGGCTTGCAAGGGCTTGACTGTCATGGTTGGTGCCCTGCAGAGTAAGTCAGCAAAGCAATTAAAAAATCTCCCCCTTCCCTGCTTTAATGAATCATTTTAATTCCTTCTAATATAATTTATGCTACAATGTTAATTTTTAAATCAATGTACTTTTCAGTTTATTTATTTTCATCTTTTCCCTTTATCAAATTTATTTGTGGTTAATGTGACAGATATTTGAATATCAGGCACAAAAGCCAACATGAAACTTATTAATATAGCCATGAGATAAGCACAAATGATATGGAAGCATTCACGACTCTAGCAGATAATACAGAACAGAGAATCTTTCTTGATCTGCCTTTCCAGAGCAGTATTCAGAGGAAAAGTAACCAGGTCAGAAAAAGGCAAAAAACAAAACATCAAACTTTATATGCAAAAGATGAAACTCTTGATAAGTAAATTCTTCCTCTGTTTTTTCCTCCTCCTTCTCCTTTCTCTTCTTGGTTGTTGTTGGTGGTGGTGGTGGTGGTTTTTGTTTTTTGTTTTTTGTTTTTTTTTTTCTTTCAAGACAGGGTTTCTCTGTATAGCCCTGGCTGTCCTGGAACTCACTCTGTAGACCAGGCTGGCCTCGAACTCAGAAATCTGCCTGCCTCTGCCTCCCAAGTGCTGGGATTAAAGGCATGCGCCGCCACTGCCCAGCGTTGTTGTTTTGAGACATGGTCTCTCTTTGTAGTCCTGGATGTCCTAGAATTTACTAAGTAGACCAGGCTAGCTTCAAAATCCCAGAGATCCATCTTCCTCTCAAATGCTGAAATTAAATGTGTGTGCCACCACTGCAGGACTATTTTCTTCTTCTAAGCTATGGGTGTTTGTTTGTTTTGTTCTGGTTTTGAGAGGCCAGGTTCATCTCAAATTCACTATGTAGCCCAAACTGACCTTGATTGACCTCCCAATCCTTTCGAATCAGCCTCCTGGGTTCTACAATTATAAAGGCATCCCACCATGCTCGGCTCTGCGCTTTGGCTTTCCCTCAGAAATGACGCTGGAAAGTAGACAACTTTTCCCAGAAAATAAAATGGGGAGGGGGTTTCATAATTTGGCAAGATATCCTTGTTTAAGACCCAACCAATAAAAATAGGATAGTCCCCCGCCCTACTCAGTTAACTTTCAACCCTGGTCCAAAACTATCATAGGATATGATGAGAAGCCTTGAAAGAGAGAAATCTAGATTCATGTAACTCTTATTAAAGTATATCGTGGCTGTCTAAGTTTGTTATTATTCATTAGTGATATCTATTTCTTCCTATCCATAGTATATGAATTAAGCACAGGTATCTATGTTTAAAAAAAATAAGGCCGTGCAGTGGTGGCCCACGCCTTTAATCCCAGCACTTGGGAGGCAGAGGCAGGTGATTTCCGAGTTCGAGGCCAGCCTGGTCTACAGACTGAATTCCAGGACAGCTAGGGCTACACAGAGAAACCCTGTCTCGAAAAACCAAAAAAAATTAATAATAATAATAAGGTAACTATAGGATTTTGTACCAACTGTGGTTTCTAGTAGCCATGAGGGATCTTAGAATGCATCCCACACAGAAGGATAAGGAAAACTCCAGTATATGGGGTGTTAGTAGTGGTGGTAGTGGTATATATTGTCTTTTCTTGTTTTGCTTTGTTGAGACAGAATTGCACACAGTCCAGGCTGGCCTAGAACTCTATGTAGCCCAGTCTGACCTGGAATTCAGTGCAATCTTACTACCTGAGCCTCCCGAATGTTGAGGTTCCAGACATGAGCAACCAGGCCTTGGCGGTATGTGGAATCTTGAAGTTTTGGTTTATTACTTTCAATGAACCAAACAATCCATGAGAACGCAGTGATCCCAAACATTATAAAAAGTCAAACAGTTTCTGTTTCTGCCTCAGACACGTCCTTTTCCTCCAAAACTCACTGTGCCCCAGCTCTCCTTTTATGATTTTCATGTTACTTGAAAAGAATTGAGCTGACCCAAACCCCGGAAGAAAGAAACACATTTGTGCTCACCTTTTATTTATTGCAATCCCATGTACTCAAGACAGTCTAATGTAATACATGCAGCTCTTGCCAACACGTTCCTGTAGGTGGGGTTTCCCAAGTCATGTTATAAAGTAGCCGGTGTATATGGCCTGTGGTGCCCAGCCCCCACCACAAAGTTTCAGTACCTCTGCTGTCCTACAGGCTCTCTCCATAGTTTTTAGTAAGTGTCTCTGGCCTTTGGAATAGCATCCTTAGCTGTTCCTTTCTTGGTCCAGATTTCCAGTTACAGAAATGACTCTGTCCTTACCATGATGAGGTAATATGTTCCAGCATGCTCCACCAGGAAGTCACGCCCTCAGGGAGCCACCAACCCTCTGTCCACCCACCATCTCAAAGCCACAGCCATATGCTCCTCCTGGTTCTGGCAATTTCAGAAATGTAAGGTTTTGTTTTTTTTTTCATTGCTCTTTTTCTGTGGTAATCCCCAAATGAAAACACAAGGGAACAAGTTTGCAAAGCTCGTGAATAATATGTACAGTTAAAGCCTTCTTTCCTTAGAGAATTTTTATAGTGTGTGATGTAATGGTGACTATTCCTAGCATGGTTACACATGGGCTGATAACTGGGACTTTGGGATGAGAATTGAAGCCCACCCTTCTGTTTCTTAAGGATGATTTAGTTCTCTTCAGATGCGAGGAGCTTTGGTGGATTCACCTAACCACTTCTCAGACATGTCCAAATTTGCCTGATCCATAGGGCGTACACAGCTTGGGTCGTTCAGCTGCAAATTCTCTTACGTAAGCAGAAAGGTCAAATACTATTTTGGAAAGTTAAAAGGCACATCGTATTTTTCCTGAATTTATATTCCCTGTGCCTCTCCCTCCCTCTCCCTTTCTTTCCCCTCCCCATTTTCTAGTTGAAAAGTCCGAGCTGGACTAGAAGACCCTTAGCTAGAGAATTCAGAGTAGAGACTCCTTAGGCTGGGTCCCTCTGTGGTGGTAGGTGTGGTGCAGACAAATGAGCAGCTGGGAGAAGCGAGACGTGGGGAGAGTCTGAGTTTCATCCTGGGTAGCCAGTGGCTTCCAGTTGATCTGATTATCTTTATGAAGTCTGAGTCACATGAGCAGTTTTACATGAAGAAATGATCAGATCCTGGCTTTGGGATCTGATTTAGGCAGTACCAGGCTGGGATCGGGGAGCTTTATTTTTTTGCCAGGATAATTGGGAAGCCCTTCAGCTTCTTCAGACAGAGCTAATGGCTGTAATGATTCCGACTTGTGTGATAACAGCCAAGGCAATAAATAGCTTTACTTTTGTGTTCTGTCAAGCTTTTATGAAAGTCCCACCCAGGATCAGACAGTGCATTTAGGGAAAGTGTGGACATAAAGCCAAGTCTCTTCCAGGAGGACTCTGTAATCTATTGGCTCATGCAGCGGGTGGCCCATCCACCTCAGAACTGTTCAGTTTTGTTTTGTTCCTTTGTTTTTTGTTGTTGTTTGTTTTGGTTTTTGCGTGTTTGTTTATTTTGTTTTTCCAGACAGGGTTTCTCTATGTAGCTATTTAGCCCTGGCTGTCCTGAAACTCACTCTGTAGACCAGGCTGGCTTCAAACTCAGAGATCTATTCTTTGCCTCCTGAGTGCTAAGATTAAAGGCATGCAAATAAATAAATAAATAAATAAATAAATAAATAAATAAATAATAAAGGCATGCACCACTGAATCTGTTATTTATTTTGGCAATTCCAGCAAATAACTGTCAAGGGTCTTAAGGAAGTTGTGTCCCTTTGAATTCACACAGGGATCTCATGTGGTCCAGCTGTAACCTGGGTGACAGCAGATACACTGATGATGGATGTATCACGGGGTGAGCATCTGATGACCAAGGATCTTCCCTCCAGGGGAACAAATAGAAGAAGACATAAAATAAATAAAACATAGACTAGAGGATCCAGGAGGCTTCCTGGAGGAAGAGGACCAAGTTAGGTGACTAAAAGACTAGAGTCTGTACCAAGCAAGGATATGGTAGCCAGAGAATACAGAAATCCATCTAGGTTACTGAGGCTTGTTGAGTCGGCTCCAGTTCACCTCATCCGCCCTTCACTTTAGAAAGATCACTCAGCTCAGTGGTTTCTCAGCCTAGGACCATGTTATGCTCCAGTGGACATTCAGCTTTAAACCCTTTCCATTTTTCACAGCTGAAGTGAGGGTAGAGATCAAGGGTGCTGAGGAACATTTTACAGTGACTAAGACAGAAGGACACAGAAAAGGAATTTCAGCAGTGCCTAGGCAGAAGATCTCCGTTCTAACCTATAGAACAAGAAAGAAGGAAAGAAAAAAAGAAGGAAAGGAAGAAAGGAAGGAAAGGAGGTAGAAAGATTAGAGTCAGTAGCAGGAATGCTGGCATGGTGGTGTACACCTGTGATCCCCTTCCAGTCTAGGCTCAGCTGCATAGTGAGTGTGTTAGTTAGGGTCTCCACTGCTGTGAAGACATTATGACCAAGGCAGCTCTTATAAGGGCAACATTTAATTGGGACTGGCTTATAGGTTCAGAGGTTCAGTCCATTATCATCAAGGCAGGAACATGGCAGCATCCAGGCAAACATGGTGCAGGAGGAGCTGAGAGTTCTACATCTTTATCTGAAGGTTGCTAGCAGAATATTGGCTTCCAGGCAGCTAGGATGAGGGTCTTAAAACCCACACCCACAGTGACACACCTACTCCACTGGGCCACACCTTCTAATTGTGCCACTCCCTGGACCAAGCATCACAGTGAGTCTGAGACCTGCTTGGGCTACATAAGACCTTTGTCTCAAAAAAGCAAAACAAAATAAAAACGAGAGCATACATAAGAACTAGTGAGGAGGGAGATTTATAATATGTAATCTTAGTTACCAACTTAACTGGATTTAGAGTCATCTAGGAGACAAACACTGGGGATGTATCTTTAACCATGAGCCAAAAAAAACCCTTTATCCCTTAAGTTGCTTCTTGCTGGGTATTAGTCACAACAAGAAGAAAAGAAATCTCTACGTCACTGGGATGTCAAATGTGAAAATGAACAGCTCTGTGAACAATTTTGAGTGGAATTGTGACACTGTAGCAGTTGGATGTGGTGGGTGAGAAAGTGGAGGTGGCATTTCTTCTGTTCTGCCTTGGGGTGCTAGGTGGATGGTGATGGACAGCAGAGAAAGAGTGAATATGGAAGCAGAATGACTTCCTCCATTCATTTACCTAACCAGACTACACAAGAATTTCTCAAGACCAACACTGTCAGTGCTCACCTTCACAGCTTCAGATCTGTGAGATCAAGACAAAAATCAGAGGCCCAGAAGAATGGCCACAGTGGAGAAGACCTATATGGTGTGGCATCACATCTGAGAGACAGAGCTCTAGAGAAAGTCTGGTTCAGTCTTCTGGAGTGAATGGCAGTTACATGATCCTTGGAGTATAAGATAATTATCCAGGCCCAGAGATGTCAGGAAAATGTTTCAGGCAAAGAACCGTATGTGCAGAAGCTCAGGTGTCTGTCAGATTCCCTCTAGCTGAAATGACAAAGGGAAATAGGGTTTGAGTCCAGAAAGCATGTAGAGACTAGGTCATGTAGAGCTTCATAATTGCAGGGATTAACCTCATCTTTCACTTGGAAAGGAAGAGGCACAGTTCGTTCTGTCCTGACCACTCTAGCTTATGTACAGAAGATGGTTTGGGACAAGCTTGGAGAAACCAGGACAATTAAGGGCTACTGTACTGCAAGACTGTAATGAGTGCAGGTAGATGCAGAGACAATGATGGATTTCAGAGAGAAACTTGAGCTTGAGTCAGTGGGGTTTGTTGACCAGATAGGAAAGAATGAGGATGGAAAGACGAGAAGTTCATGGTTAACTTATGGCCTCTGAACTACCTGTGACCCTATAAATGGCTCTTCTCAGGGGTCAAAGGGTTAGAAAAGAATATTCTTGTGTTCTTGAGCCCTGCCCTTCCTATTGCATGAGGATTTCAGAATGGCATCTGCAAAGGTGTAGAAAAAAAACTAATTGAAGTGGAATTAAGTTGACAGGTCCAGAGATGCCTAGGAGGAGAGCTGAAAGATAAGGTTGGGTGGGTGAGGGCTTGCTTAAGAGGTTCACCAGATAAAGAAAAAGCCTTGGGCTAATGAGATGCTTCAACAGGTAAGGACACTTGCCACCAAACCTGATAACCCAAGTGTGATAACCCAGGACCTATGTGATGGAAAGAAAGCAAACTCCTGCAAATTGTCCTTTGACCTCTACACGCACCGTTGTGTAGATGCACTTAAACATACACTACTAAATAACTAAACATATAAATGTAATAACAAAAATATTTGTTAAAGAAAAGCTTTATATATATCATGTTAAGATTTTGAACAATTCCTTTCAGGAATTTTTGACAGGGATTAAAATGATCCAGTTTGAATCTTACAAAGGATCTCTCAGTTGTTAGCATGAAGGATGGAGGGGATTCCAGAAGAGAAAAGGTGAATATCAGGCAGGATGGTTGAAATGGGAGGAAGGGGAGTATGTGAAATTTCTCAGCTATGACATCATTAGGGACTCAGCAATAAATGCAGAAGATAAGCTATTCTTGCCAAGGCCAGAGGGCTTTTTCCAACATATCCTTAATGACATCAGGGATGCTTATGGAAGGCCTGAGGGGCCTGAAGTAGATGCAGGGATGTTGGCCTCCAGGCAGCTGGAAGTTCCCCTCTTACAAAGTGAATGGTAGCGTGCACAGCAGGGCGCTCCAGGTGAATGGGTATTCTCCTCTGTATACCCATACTTGATGGATCTGTGATACAGACACCCTCTGTCCCTTCAGCCCTCTCTCCCACTTATTCAGCCTTCTCAGCCTGCTGCCCTTGTTGCTCTGACTCTGTATCAGATAGGAGACCTAGGGAGGTAGTGACACCTTAGCTGTGAACTGCAGCAGATAGAATTATAAAAAGAATTGACACAATCTTGCTTGTACTCTTGGCTCAAGGCTAACTGAATTGCTTGCTAGTTCCCACCCAACCTGGTAACATTCCTATCTCCAAGCCTTTGTTTTTGGGTAGGGTATTCATTCATTCATTCATTGTTTATTTTTATTTTTTTATTTATTTTATGTATTTAATGGATATTCTGTTTTCACATGTATTTGTGCACCAGATGCATGCCTGGTGCCTATGGAGGCCAGAAGAAGATGTCAGATCTCCTGGATAATGATTGTGAGCCAGCATGTGGGTGCTGGGAACTGAACCTGGGTCCTCTGAAGAACCCCAGTGCTCCTGTTATCTCTCTAGCCCTTTATTATTTGTTTGTTTGCTTGCTTCCTGGCTTGCTTGCTTTCTTGCTTGCTTGCTTTTGAGACGGTTTCATTACTCAGGGCTGGCTGACCTGGACCTTGCTGTATATATAGATCAGGCTGACCTCTAGTGGGATGATCCTCCTCTTCCTCCTGAAGGCTAGGAGTGCAGGCACGCTCCAGGTTCCCAGCTTTGGGTCATCCTTCCCTTTCACCTCCATGACAGTTCTCTGCCACCTCCTCCCTACTGCATGCATTCCACTCCACACTGTCCATGCACTTACTTGCCACTCTTATTTTCCTTTTCAAGGCTAATGTGGTATCACAGCTCTTCATGTTCCCTTTGGTTAAAAGCACTCTGAAAACAAGGTTTCTGTCCCAGCCATATTTGTTTTCTTCAAAAATTTCAAAACAATACTGGTTTGTGTGCACAGTTTGTAGGAAGAACACAGCTTCAACAAGTGTAGACAGAGGAATACATGTGGGAAGAGGTAACACACTCCTGTAATCTTGGGGTGAGGCAGGATTGTGACAGGTTCAAGGCTTACCTGATTTACACAATCAGTTCAGGCTGTCGGGAGCTGCATAGCAAGATTGGTTCACAAGGCCAAGTGAATAAATTAAACAATGTATACATTCCTAATTCAAATATCCTCAAATTCTGCCAGTCTAGCTTGGCTATGGCAGGGACAGTGTGACATGGCTGGAGCACCACTGGAGCAGAGACAGCAGGGCATGGAGCTCCACGAGTGTTCATGGTTGCTGTGGGCATAAGGCTTGTTTATATTTAAAAAGTATATTTTTTTGCTTCATATTCCTCCTTCAGGAAATATTCTCTCTGCCAAGGTTATTGGGTAGTGTCCTCTCTGGCAAGGTCAATGACTATAATAATCAGAGACAGCATGAGTATGGGAGGTGATAGAGTGGCTTATGTCTCAGCAAAATGGTAAACACTGAGACCTTCAGGTTGGCTCTCAAGGCTGTGGGAAAGAACTCTGAAAACACGAGTTCAAAAATATATAATTTCTCAACTATGTAAAATATAAGGATTCAATATGAATTGTATAAGGAGATTCATAGACCTAAAAGAATACAAAGAAAGATACAAAGGGAGACAGAGTTCTGAGTTCAAGGTCAGCCTGAGAGAGTAAATTTAGATCCTGGCATGGTTGGAATGGTAATCTCAGGACAGAATCCCCACCCAGCTAAGTTTACAAAAGCAGGCAGATCTATGAATTCATTGCAATATAAAAAAAAAAAGTGCTTGTTATCTTAAGGAAACCTAAGAGTCAGCTGGGCGGTGGTAGCGCACGCCTTTAATCCCTTTAATCCACTTGGGAGGCAGAGGCAGGCGGATTTCTGAGTTCGAGGCCAGCCTGGTCTACAGAGTGAGTTCCGGGACAGCCAGGACTACACAGAGAAACCCTGTCTCGAAAAACCAAAAAAAAAAAAAAAAAAAAAAAGGAAACCTAAGAGTCAAGGGCTAAACTCATTGAATACTGATTTGTTGGATAGTCAAGAGAGAACCTGGAATAAATGACTGAATTGATATATGAATTAAAAGGTTGGGCTTTTGGTCTGTGTGAGATGAACTAGCAGAAAGTGGTAGCAGTCCTATTTTTAGGAAAGCTGGGCTATCTGAAGATCTCTGGAGAGTGAACACAGCTCTTTTAGAATTTTTTCTAACAAGATTTCTGATTTTGGTCAGAAAATCCATGGATAGCAAACATGGCTCTTTTAGAATTTTCATGGCTCTTTTACAATTTTTTCTAACAGGATTTCTGTCCTTGGTCAGAAATCCTAAGAATTACTTAGAGAGTTAACACAACTCTGAGAATTTTTTTTTCTAGCAACACAGAGAAGATTGTTTGGAGAGTGAACACAGCTCTTTTAGAATTCTTTTTCTAGAAAATCCAAGATTTTTTTTTTTATAGCAGCTTTTCTGGTTGGAGAATCTATGAGCTATCCAGAGAATTTTTTGAAAATTTTTTTTAACGAGAGAGCTGTCTTGAGCAGAAAGCTGTCTCGAGCAGACTACAGAACCAAAAGCTATCTACAGAGAGCTATCTAGGGAGCCATCTTGAGCAGAGCACAGGCTGTCAGCTTGAACCCATCATTTGACTGCAAGTTGTTTGTTTCGCTGCTCTCGGGAACCCCAAGTGTCAAGTAGTCTTGACAAGTAAAGAATCCTGACTTGTGTTTAACATGCAGAGTATTATTAGTAGATCTAATATTTAAGAATAGTATGAAAAACTATTCATGACTTAGTTCAATTTCTGTTCAAAATCTGAGATCAACTATAATAGAGCTATGAATATCTTTAAAATATAAAACTGTTTGGTCTCCCAGCTTTCATGGTCAACTTTCATGAACCAAGAATCAGGGAAGTAGATGAAGGACAGCTGTTGCCACTCTTGACTGCTCCCATCCACAGTCCCAACTTGTGTAACTCCTGATCCCCATGCTGCTGCTGTGTGGAGGAGATGGCCTACTTCACAAAGAGCTGTCAATCATTACAAGTCTACAAACCCTGAATTAGGATTGGGAAGAGCCCACATTGGCACAGGATTATAGACGGACGAGCTGACACCTATGCCTTTTTATTTTTATATTTGTTTATTTTGTGTATATTTTGGGGCACATGCATACCACAGTATATGTATAGAGGTCAGAGTACAATTTGTGGAGTGGGTTCTCTCTTCCTACCATGTAGGCTCTAGGGATCCAGCTCTGGTCAGCAGGCTTGGTGACAGGTACCTTTGCCTGATAAGCCATGTTGCTAGCCATATCTCAATTTTGGACTTAGAAACTATTATTTATTAGTTCTTATTTTTCTCCTTATTGCTGAATTGAGAGAAACAGTGTAAACAGTGAAAACATACTTGCTTACCTCCAAAATAATGTCACCTCAAATCAGGGTCTTTATGAGCAAAGCACCCAGAAGCAATTTTGGTGAGGTTTGTTTTTTAAATGGTTCTTATGAATTAATTCTGGCTCTGATGTAATTTTCTTTAAAATGTAAATGCCCACACACAGAAATGTTTCTATTTACAAAGAAAGTCAATGTACTCTGCTGGTTAAAGATAAGTATAAATTTTGACAGCTGGCACCCAGTTTCTACTCTGGATGCTCACTGCTTCTTGAGCCTTGCTTCCCATCTTCCTCATACTTTATTTTACCATCTGTGAAATGGAAGCAGCTGTGATTTCTGCTTCAAAGGTGTGGGGTATCTGAGTGAGGGCAGTGCCAGCCATACAATAAACATTTATCTGATGTAGACAGTTTGTTATGTGTTTTTATGTTGTGCTCAAATGCAAATCTACTTGGGTGGCAAAAATAGAAATATCAGTTCTAAACAACTGCAGGGGAAGTTTTCTGAAATGTTGTTCAATGATGCACTAACCAAGAGGTGTCCTTCTACAGAGCATTAGAAATACATCTCGTTCTTCTTGATATTGTCATGTAACGGTAAATGTGCTGTTGGTTATGTAAATGGTAAATGTGCTAATGTGCTATCAGCCTCTTCAAAGAATGACTTCAACTTCTTTCCACAGGCGTGATGAGCGTGTAAGACCTTCAGCATCTGTGAGGGGGACAGCTGCGGTAAGTAGCTGGGGAGCCAAAGGTGACTCTGAAAACTTCAGCATCTGTATCATCTAGCCCTGGCTACCTAGTGAACAGGATTCTCCCTGGCTCCTCTTCAAATTTACATTAGAAGCTCATATTTCTCCCAAAGAGTCCAAGGTTTCTGATTAGTAGATTTCCAACTGGCGCTGGCACAAGAAGGCTCATATCCTAGTCTCTGCAGGAAGCAGTGGCCATTGTGTCTCCACCACACTAGAGCTGGCACCTCTGCCATCAGCCGCCATCACTGTCAGTACTATAGCACCAAACAGATGGATGTGGGAAGAGGCAAGGGGCAGCCATAGCCACGGTTTACAACCAAGTGGGTGTTAACTGGCTCCTTTCTGAGTATGGACATCTTTTTGTTCAAATTGGAAACCACTGAAGTATGAGGTATGTGTGGCTGGAGAAGTCGCTTGACCACACACAACCCTCATGCACCAAAGGCAGAAATTCCATTATTTGTATTTAAATTATTTTATGCATATATGTGTTTTTGCTTCTTGTGCAAGCTGGTTGTGCACCACTTGCAAGCAGTGCCCTCAGAAGCCAGAAGAGGGCGTCAGATCCCCAGAACTGGAGCCACCATGACTGGGGGTGGGTGGGTTAGGGGGGTGCTGTTGATCAGCCTGGGTGCTCTTAACCCTGAGCCATCTCTCCAGTTCCAAAGGTTAGAATTCCAGTTTTCCTCTGTACAGCACTATGTTCCTGTATTCTTCAAGGTTGAGAATCAAATGTTTTCTGCTTTTGCTCTTTTGAGGTCATAATTTGTGTTTTGTGTATGCCTATGACTTTCTATATAGGTTATGATTTGTAAATAAAAGGTAGGCTTTTGAGGGGGCACTGAGAGTGTTGGGAGAGGGCAGAAGCAATTTTGGAATTTCTGTAGCCTGAGGACTGGTACGCCCACTCCCTACTAAAGTGTGAATGGGATTGTGAGGCGCCGCATACCTCAGCAGAGGTTCTCTGCATAAAAAAGTGGACTCTTCTCCCTGGTAATGTTTTTTTTTTGTTTTTTTTTTTTTTGTTTTTGTTTTTTGTTTTTTTTTTTTTGGCTAATTATACTGAACATTTGGGGCTACGAAGATAGCTCTGTCAATAAAGCCTTTGTCTTCCAAGCCTAAAGACATGAGTGTTATCTGCAGAACTAAAAAAAAAAAAAAAAAAAAAAACACAAAAACTACAAAAAAACTGGGTGCCAGGGAGTTGCTTTGGCTTAATTGGTAAAGCATAAAGCATTTGCCACTCAAGCCTGATAACCTAATTTGGATTCTCCAGAACCCAGGTAAATGCCAGACAGCGTAACACAAAAGCACAAAAGGCTGTGATCCCAGCACACCCCTTCCTGGGAGATGGGAGGCAGATAAGACAATTATCATCCACTCACTCAGAAGCTACTGAGTCCGATAGTCTGAAATGCTCAACAGTGAACAAGAGAGACTCTGTTCAGAGTGCCGGGGGCCAGCCTCGACGTGGGGTTAGAGGGGAGAGAGGTGAGAGGAGAGATGCAGCCGCTTCTTTCTTCTCCTCCTCCCACCCATAGGCAGCCCCTATGCTACTGTAACTGGTCTGCAGTCAGCGATCCTGTGGCCAGAAACTGGCACTTGCATCCCAGCCCTAAAACCAGCAAGGGATTAAGTAAATAGCTTTGTATTATCCTAAAAACTTCTTCTGAGGGTAAAAGAGTGCAGGCTAGGGTGATTAACACCTGCAGCCTAACAGCAGAGGATTAGGCAACGTGGCCTTTGTTCTATCTCAGCAGGAACTGCTGGGCTCTAACTTGCGGTTGGGTTACAGGAAGAAAAGACACTTAGAAAAGTTGCTATAGAGTTTAAGTGTAAAAAATTATCCTATGAAAGCTATCTGAGGGGAAATGTGAAAAGTCCTGAGTGGGGAAGAAGAAAAGATTCTAACAAAGTAAAAATTCTAAGGGAGAAAAATTCTAGGCAGGGGGAAAGGAAAGGGTGACGGGGTCTTAACTAACTGATTCCTAACTCGCTATTCTAACTCACTCTCTAACTATTCTAACTCACTATTCTAACTATTCTAACTCTATTCTAACTAACCTAACTCACTATTCTAACTGACTATTCTGACTGACTTTTCGTCTTTGTCTTCAGTATTTATACACCATTCAGAGTACATGGTCACATGTTACAAAGTTCATCACAAGTTCACACCAAAATTCAAATCATAAATTGAAATAGAAGTTTACAACACAGAATGTTTACATGAATATCCATTAGGAGTAATTAACTAACTAGACATTCATTACCTGTCTAGCTCCACAGGTTCGCAGAAAGTTTGAAACCATAACTTAAGAAATTAGTAAAGTTTTGTATAGATAAACCCAAGCAATATTTTCTCTTCTGTCCTGGTACCTATAATAAATTGTGGGTTTCCTCTAGTAACCTAGGCTAATTGTTTTATGACCTCTTGGAATGTGCTCTAAGCAGGAGAAGGTCTAGTGGCAATTAACTGATAACACTCAGGAGACTGGCAGAGTTCTCTTTGCAGTTTCAACTATGCCTGAGGGACTTAATAGCAGTCCCAATACAAAAGAGCTTAGTAATTGTTGATATAATTTTAGGAATTTTTATAGGATCATCATTAAGACTTAAGAAGTCATCTATTTTTCTATATGATATCACTACAAGTCAGTACATCTTCGTGGATCTGCAGAGATCTGCTACAAAGGGGTGTGCTATTGCTTAGTGATAGTTGCATATGTCTAATAATAATAATAATAATAATAATAATAATAATAATAATAGGAGAAGCATATTAATAGCAGGAATCTTTCCTAAAGTCACGTCCACCACAGCCTTGCTAATGGGGCACACTCGTCGCAGATTATATAATGATCCGAGGCAAGCATTTCAGGATGATCATCTGCTCATTATTAGCTTGTCCCATTATGGCTCCTGACATCAGAGTAGGAGCTAAGGATGACACTCAGGGTTGTGCTCTGACCCCACATGTGCACTGTGGCATGTGTGCTCCCACAATCACACAAGCCAGGTGTAGTGTGTGCACTGGCCATCCCAGTGCTGTGGAGGTGGAGATGTGTGGATCCCTGAGGCACACTGGCCAGTCAGCCTTGTCTACTTGGCAAGTTCCAGAGCAGGAAGAGAACCAATCTTAAAGGGAGGAGGGCATCTATCTAAAAAAATTAAAAAGTGGACAGCAACTAAGGCATCCATGTACACACAGACACTTGCACACTTGAATACACACATGCAAATAATAATACTAAATCTATTTCTCACCACAAAATGTGTCAGTCTCAACTTGACCCCAGCACCAATGACATCTGTCCTCCATCAATAAATCACTACATGTGTCATTGATATTTCATCTCATAACCTAGAGGAAAATCTGAGAACTAGATACCATTATTGTCCCCACTTTAAAGAGGAGAAAAGTAAGGTTTAGAGAATTTCAAAAGCATGCTCTTAGTCACACTGGTAAATCCCAGAGTCAAAGTAGAAAGGCCATGTTTGAAATGTCTGAAACTTCACAGCTGGAAGTCAGTTGTGCCTCCAGCTGGCCAACCCTGGTGAGCTGTTTGCAAATAGATCCAAGTGAGCTGCTGTGGACAGTGACACCACACTACCCCGGCCATGACTGAGGTGGTACATGCTCCAACTTCCATCTTCTAAGAAGAAAGGGCCAGGCTTCAAGATTCCTCTATGCTCCTGATTTTCCTGTAGAAATGTTGGAGCATTCTTCCTCGTTTATGAGTTGAGGGGTGTGAAAGAGATGCAGTTCATAGAAAAAGCCATGCTGGTGCCTGTGTTATAGAGTTAACACGGCATTCTTAGGTTTGATGCTCCCATCTGAGGACCAGCAGATGCTTTCCTTGAAACTCCTTCCAGCGGTGGTGGTACACTCCTGGAGGTGATACAATGGAGGAAAAGGCAGGCAGATCTGTGAGTCCACAAAGCAAGTTTCAGGACAGACAATTACACAGAGAAACCCTGTCTTGAAAAAAAAATCACCACTTTTAATGAATTATTTCACAGCTCTTAGCGTGTAAGGGACTTGCCAGTGAGCCTGAGAGCGGCTCCTGCTCCCGCCAGTGACCAGAAGGAAAAGAAAGGAAGTTCCCTTAAAGCCAGAGCTGGCCGGGCAGTGGTGGCGCACGCCTTTAATCCCAGCACTCGGGAGGCAGAGGCAGGCAGATTTCTGAGTTCGAGGCCAGTCTGGTCTGCAGAGTGAGTTCCAGGACAGCCAGGGCTACACAGAGAAACTCTGTCTTGAAAAAAACCAAAAAAAAAAAAAAAACCAAACAAACAAACAAACAAAAAAAGCACAGAGCTGTGTGTGGCATCCTGGGAGTTGATGCTGATACCACAGGGATTCCTGGTCAAATCTGAGGTGATGAGTTTCCCACCACTTCATTGGCAGCTGGGCAGGAATGATACATTCTATAGGTTGGCCAGTATCCCAGTTGGGATTTGTAACAGTTCCTCGCCTCTGCCTAAAGGATATCAGAATCTCTCCTCCATTCATTTGTGATAGAGATTGCCAGATGTTCCCAGTGGAACCTGTAGCCTCCAGTTGAGAACAATTTCCTGACGAGAAGAATCTAAAGTTAAAGTCCACCTTCAGGGACAGAGAGGTCATTCAGTTGATATAGTACTTGCCTGAGTTCAACAAGGCTAGCCTGGGCTACATGAGACCATATCTCAAACGCACACACACACACAAGCACACTTGCATGTGCATGCACCAGACAAGCCCACTGCTGATGGTACATGCCTGTATTCACACGGGAGGGTCAGAAGTTCACAGCAGCCTCTGCTACTTAGCAAGTTCAAGGCTAGCCCAAGCTACATGAGATCTCATCTCAGAGAAGAAGAAGGAGGAGGAGGAGGAAGAGGAGGAAGAGGAGGAAAAGGAGGAGGAGGAGGAGGAGAAGAAGAGGAAGAAGAAGAAGAGGAAGGAGGAGGAGGAGGAGGAGGAGGAAGAGGAGGAGGAGAAGAAAGAAGGAGAAGAAGAAGGAGAAAGAAGGAGAAGGAGAAGGAGAAGAAATAATAATATGACCAGGGCCAGCTAGTTGCTTTTACTTTCTCTGAACACATTCTAGCTTAGCTTTCTACAGCCAGCATTGTCTCTGGAGGGACACACCTCCAAAGTGGGACTTACCTAGTAGATAGCATCTCTCTGCCTAGCCCTGCCTAGTATAGCCTGTGCATCCAGAACCAGAAAGCAGAAATGAATATGTGATTTTAAGCCACAGGGCTCAGAACACATTGCTGAATGTGATCTCTGCCAGAGATCAGACACAGAACAAATCTGGGAGCACCTTAAAATTTAATTTGTTGACTTTACCAAGGCATTTGATGGTATCAGGCAGCATGGGTTCCCACTCCCTCAGCCGCCCTGCAGGTTTGGCCACCCTAGGAAGTTCTCAAGTGTTTGAAGGTTACACTCTGACAGGAGCTGTGTTTGTTTAATTATGTCAACACTGCAGACAGTATCAGGAGAGGGCACTGAAGCTGTGTAAAGGGCCTTGTTTATTCAGTGGCTTTTATGTTCTCCGTTTCCTGAAAGCCGGCATCTAAAGACGCTGGTCTCATACAGTGTCCTATTGGACGTCTGCCTAGTTCATGAGGTCTCAGGTGTTCTCCAGAAAATTCTCCATAACCCCAAAACACAGCAACAGTAGGCAGGGAGGATTTGCTAAGGCCCAGCTGTTCTCAGTGGTTCCCAGCTATTAAGTCAGCTAATCTTCTCAGCAGCCCAGACAGGAAGCACTGCTTTCTATTGTCCTTAGTTTTATTTTTACCAACAAAGTCACTACGGTACAAGAAGGTTAAGTGATTTGCCCAGAGACATGCAGACCCGTGGTTCTCAACCCTCTAATACTGCGACCCTTTCATGCAGACCAGTGGTTCTCAACCCTCTAATACTGCGACCCTTTAATACAACCCCGCGTGGTGTGGTGACCCCACACCAAAATTATTTTCCTTGCTGCTTCATGAGTGTAATTTTGCCACTGTTATGAATTATAATGTCAATATCTAATATGAAAGATATATATATGATTGATGTTTGATCCCCACTCCCAAGGGATCGTGACCCATAGGTTGAGAGCTTCTGATGTAGTCGCTCCTAGGAAGAGCCAGGCTGCCATCGAGTAGTATTTACAAATAATCACTATGCTGACTTCCCTTCAGCAGGCTTTTCAGGGTCCTAATAGAGACTTTTGTTTTCTTCTTTTTTCTCCCCACAAGGCAGGGTTTATCTGTGTATTCCCACTGTCCTGAACTCATTCCAAACAATGTTGGCCTCAAACTCAGCAGTCTGCCTGCTTCTGCCTCCTAAAAATGGAAAACTTTTTTTTAATTAATTAGTTATAATTTTTGCTTGTAACCTTTCCTCTGTGGTTTTCTGTCTTGAGGTATCCTAAATCAGTGCATAACTGCGTGCAAAGTGTCACTCCTCACAGAAGGGCAGGACATGTTTAAGGCTAGGCTCCACCTTCCAGATGGATTGTCATGTAAATGTATGCATTAGCAAAAGTTGCACTGGAAAGATCTGGGTTTGAAATATGTCACTCATGTGATGTCAGTATGACATTTATCTGAAATTCAGTTGCTTTATCTCCAAAATGGGGGTGATAAATCCTTAACTAGGCCACAAATTTGTTCCAAGAATATAAAGAGAAAAGATATAAGACGTATAGCATTTAAAAAGTAACTGAAGGCTGGCAAGATGGTTCAGAGGGAAAAACAAACAAACCTCAGTTTTATCCCTAGAACCCACATGGTAGAGTAAGAGAGACCTAGTTCTTGCAAGATGTCCTCTGACCTCTGCCATGGAATACACACCCTCAAATAAATAAATAGTTTTAAAGACTTATTTGCTTTTATTTAATGTCTAATTGTTTTTACCTGCATGTATGTCTGTACACCACATGTATGCAGTAACCACAGAGGTGAGAAGGTGCTGGATCCTTTGGAACTGGATATTTAGACAGTTATTAGCAGCCATGTGGGTACTGGGAATTGAAGCCAGGTCTTCTGAAAGAATAGCCGGTGCTCCTAACCACTGAGGCATCTCTCCAGCCCTATAATATCTTTTTAAATGAATGAATAATTTTTAAAATGCAAGGATGTTGGTAGCAAATGAGTAAGCAAACAAACAGAAGACAGATGTATTAGCTGGGATAGGGAGATGGCTCAGTGGGGAAGCACACTTGCTGAGCAAGCATGAAGACCTGAGTTCAAATCCTCAGCTCCTACGTAAGAGCCAGCTTACAAAGACAGGTGGTGGTGACACTCAGGAGGCAGAGGCAGACAGATTTTTGACTTTGGGGCCAGCCTGATCTACAGAGATAGTTCTAGGATAGTCAGGGCTACACAGAAAAATCCTATACAAAATCCTTGTAACTCCAGCACTGGGAGGTGAAAACAAGGATCCTGGGAGCCCACTAGCCAGCCAGTCTTTTGAAAATGATGAGCTTCAGATGCACTGAGAGACCGTATCAAGAGAATAATGTGGAATGTGACAGAGGAAGACAATACATCCTCCTCTGACTTTGGTATGTGTACACAGGGTGCTTGTACCTGCACACACATACACATAACACACCATACTACCACTTCCACACACAAATTTCTAAAAAAATGGTTTAGATAAGTCCAGAAAAGGAGACTATTACTATGGCAGGAGAGTATCTTGAATTTGGCATTGATCAGCCATGCAGACTATGCATTATGTTGGTATTCGTGATACAAATAAGAAGGCACTGCTTTATTGTTCCCCTTGGAAGTCCGCCACCTCCAGGACCTGACTCATCTGTCTTTGGATCCTTGGATTCTTTAATCAGAGAGAAGAGAGAGATCTCTGGTAGTTAGGAAGGAAAGAAAGCTAGTGGCAGAGCGAAATAAAAAGAATCCAAACTTTGGACATGATGCTGTAATGTGCAATATTATGTAAATGTAATATTATGCAATGTAATATTGCAAATGTAACATGCAATATTGATGCATTAAATGCAACAACAAAAAAATATAGAAAGTATGGTGGGAATGACTTCTGATTGGGAGGGCTGAGTGTTAGACGTCCGAGCGCAGCTTACAACAGACCACTCCAGACCAAACGGTTCCGAGGGGGTGGGGAGTTTATTCAAGAGATAGGGCAAAGGTGGGGGGAAGAAGATGGAAGAAAAGAGGAAGAAGAAAGAAGAGAAGTAGAGGCTAGCTATGACCACGTGGAGAGAGGGGGAGGAAGGGAGAGAGGAAGGGACAGAGAGGAGCTACAGGCAAGAGATCAAGAGAGTAAGAGAGAAGAGGAGGCAAGCAGCCCCTTTTATAGTGGGCCAGGCCTACCGGGCTGTTGCCAGGTAACTGTGGGGAGGAGCATACCTGGCTGTTGCCAGGTAACTGTGGAGGTGGAGTTTAGACAGAATACTAACGCTGAGGACAGGTTCCTATGGAGAAAGTAGTAATATAGGATCATTGCCAACGACCAGCCTCAGCTTGGAGAGGAGCTCCTAAGGAAGAGGGTGTTTGGGAGAGGCAAAAGGACAACTTGATATCAAGTGTGGGTAGAAGCTGACAGCTGTGTTTTGTTTGAGCTGGTTCTCCTGACAGCTGTGTAGATAGCTCAGCTCTTGCAGACCAAAGCCCAGTCTTTTATTTACATATCAATTCAAATCATCATCCCAGGTTCTCTTTTGATTATCTCATGAATCAGCATTTTTATGACCTTAGCCTCTGGATTCTTAGAAAGAGATATCCAGTACATTCTTTTTAAATATGGCAAATGAACTCAGAGATCTGCCTCCCTTTGTAAACACAAACAATAAGCTTAGCTGGGTGGATTCCCATACTAAGATTACAATTACCTCTATACCTGGGCTTAAACTTGCTCTGTCCCAGGCTGACCTTGAACTCAGGAATCTACCTGCCTTTGTATCTTACAAGCTGGCGCATTAGTGCAGCTGTCTTTGTTCTTTTAGGTCCATGAAGTCCCTCATACAATTCATAGTGCATTCTTATATTTTACATAGTTGAGAAATCATACATTCTTGAATTCATGTTTTCAGAGTTCTTTCCTATAGCCTTAAGGGCTGTCTTGAAGGTCACGGCACTTAACCATTTGCTGAAGAACACATTTTCACCTCCCAGACTTGTGCTGTTTCTAATTTTCATGGAGTCATTAACCTTAACAGGGAGCGCATTCCTCAAAGGAAGAACATGAAAAAATATGTACATTATTATACAACCAAGCCCCATGCCTACAGCAACTATCAATACTTGTGGAGAACTCATGTCCTGCTGGCTCTGCTCCAGGGGCAGGATGTCACAGCATTCCTTCCATGACCATGCAGGACACAACAAGCCATCTCAGAAAGAAAACATTGAGAAAGGGCAAAAAAATAAAGAACACAGGGACAAAGGTCTAGAAGTCCCTGATATTTAAGACATTGTATATGTCAAACGTTGGAGCACAGGGAATCTGTACAGAGAAGGAAAGGCTTACACTAAAGTTGGGAAAGGGCCTTTATATGATTTTAATGCAAAGAGGTGTTTGAACTGAAAGATATGGAAAACATGAAAAATATAGAAAGATTTTATGACCCTAGACCTGAGCCAAAAATGTAAGCCAGCCAGTTCACTTGTTCCACAAGGAAAGCAGAACTAAATGTGAGATTTCTAAGTCTTAGAATTCACTGCCCCAGGATATATTCTGCATTCCAGGAGGAGTGCATTATTCCTGAGTCAAAGGACACTTGCTAGATTAGCATTCAGGAGAGGGAGGGAGAGGCTGATTAACCTTCCTCAAACCTCAGGGAAGAGAACCCACCTGCGGGTGGGGAAGGCCCAAAGCACAGAGACACATTCCAGGAACCAAGAATACAGGTCAGCTGGGTCGGTCCAGAAACTGGCTGACCACAAAATATATAGTTGAAAATATGTTCCCTTGGATACCCCCTCACCCCCTGGTTTGTGGTTTTTCCCTTTAAAAAGCCCTCCACTCTCCAGGCTTTTTGTCAATTCCTCTGCTCCTGCATGAGTTATGAGTTGACCATCAGCCAGCTGATTCCCAGATTAAAGCCTCTTGCTGTTTGCATCTAGATCGGTGTCTTGTGAGTTATTGGGTGGCTGTGACATCCAGAGACTTGAGTGAGGGTCTCCCCTCACGGGGGTCTTTCAGAACCTCATCTTCCAAGCCAGAAATGGAAAATAGACTTCTTGTTTTATGGTGACTCTGCAGCATGGAGGGAAAAAGTGAGCCTCAACTGAGGATCAATATCTGATATGGGTCACTAAGTACTGAGGCTATCCCCATGGTGCTGTGAGGCCTGTGTTTAGCTGGAAAAAAAAATCCCTATTACCTGGAAACACCATTCTGATAGAACAATCTGCTAGGAGCAGTGAGATTCAATTCAAGTCCTAAATTCCAACATCCTGGGAATGAATCCTTTTTCCACATGGCCTCTTAAACTTCAGTTTCCTAAAGGTGGAGATGATATTAGTACCAACTTCATGGGATTTGATAAAATACTCAAAGTCTTTAACATAATAATCTGCATTTACCTGCTTCTGGTAAGAAAACAACTCCTGATAACATCTCACATACTGCTTTAACAAAAGGGTCTGTAGAGCAGCGTTGATGCTCGGTCTTCTTCACACCTGGTACCAACCTCTGACCAGCTGTAGCGCTAAAGCTGAATGTTAGTAAAATAATGTTTGTTTGGTTTTGTTTGTTTGTTTGTTATTGTTAGCCATTCAGTTTATATCTCTCTGTATCAGAAGCATCCTGGATATGTTGGGTGTATAGGGTTGGTCTTAAAGAAGAGAACCTGGGTCCCTAGATAGAGGGACCTTCCAGCCTACAGATAGTCATCTCTCACTTGAGCCCCCAATCATGAGTTTTCCATTTCATTATAAATGTTTTCTATGCAAAATTGTGATCCAGGAGTCCATAGGCATGTACTCTGGTATGCAAGGAGGAAATCTGAAGTTTGTTTGGGTGTTAAGTGCAGTCCAGTGGGAGCACATGCCTTTAACTTAATCCCAGCACTCAGGAGGCAGAGGCAGGTAGATCTCTGTGATTTCCAGGCCAGCCTGGTTTACAGAAGGAGTTCCAGGGTAGCCAGGGCTACACAAAGAAATGTAACCCCCCCCCCAAAAAAAATAAAAACAGAGAGAGAAGAGAGAGAGAAAGACAGAGACAGACAGAGAGAGACAGAGATATAGAGACAGATGGAGACAGACAGACAGACAAACAGAATCATGCTTGATAACTTTTATCTAGTAAGTTCTTTCTGTACCAACTACCAAAATTACAGATTTTGGAATGATGGATTTTGTAACATCTATAACAGGTTGTTAATAAAATGGAGAATTGAGCCAGTGTTGTAGTACACATCTCTAATTATTCGAGAGACTGAGGCAGGAAAATTTGCTGTAATGTGGAAGCCAGCCTGGTGGGCTACCTAGTGAGCTCCAAGTCAGCCTGGGCTACAAAGTAAGATCCTGTCTCAAAACAATGAAGCAAAACTAGAAAAACAGAAGAGGCCCGGAAGAGTATGAAAGAACAGCCTCTTCATAGTCTAGGGATAAAAGAACTAACTTTAAACATTTTTTTCAAAATGATTAGCTTTCAGTTTTCACGTCTCTAATGGGTATCTATAATCAAGGTTTTATTTCTTTACCTTAGATTTTTATATTTGTGTGACAGATTATATTCAATAATGAATAAATTATCATAGAAATGTTGTTTCTTCATTGATAAGCCCCCTTTGTGAGTATTTACTTATGCCCATAGGGCTACAAACAGAAAACAGTGAAACCTGGGCAGGTGTCTGGGGGCAAACAAGGGCGGTGTGGGGCTGTACAGGGACCTGGACTCTTAACGGGGCCTTGGCAAGGTTTGACCTCTGGCCCCCAACTTCATAGATAAGATGAGATGCACGTGAGGTAGAAAGGAGATACTAGGGAGCCAAGTACTCAGAAGGCACGGACTGACTGATAGCAGAGTGACCTGCAAATAAAGGGGGAAAAGACCACAGCTGCCAGCTGCGCTCAGGAATCAAACCCTGGCAGGATGAGCTGAGGCCGGAGGCAGGGCAGACAGCCAGTTTGACAGAGGAAATGCAGAAGGAGGTGTGGCTCCTAAAGTGAAAGTGGGCGGGGTCATCCCCCCACGGTTATAGGCCTACTCAAGCTTGAAAGTAGGATAGTGATTGAGTTTGCTATCAACAGGAACACTTGCTAGGTTTTGTTTTTTAACAGAATACAACTTTAGCTTTATATCCATCTCCTAAATCCTTTAAAAATAGCAGTGGTTTAAAAAGATATGCAAGATCTTACCTGTCAATGCTTTGTTTCAGAATTAGTAAATCTGCTCATGGCTGTGTGTGTGAAGGTTCTCCATTCTTCTTCCTCTAAAAATATAATTTGTTTTCAAAATCCTCATAAGTGTGCTGAGTTACTCTGTTTTTCCTGTCCTCTCCTTGTCTCTGCCCTCTGGTCCCTTTCTTCCCTTCTGTTCTCATGTCACATTTATTTGACCACTCTCCTTGTGTTTCTTCTCTGTTCTGTCAATCAGAATGGCCTCTAGACAGGAATACTGTCCTTTCTGAAGCCTTCTGAGCTCACAAAACTCAAGGTCCACCTGGATGGCTGCTAAGATACTCTTAATAGAAAATGCATAGTCAGTCAGGAAATCCAAAGTCCTAGCCACTATCATGTGAAGACAATACTCCCAACTTGAGAAAGGTTAATTATCTAATTGCTAGGAATCGCTCTCCTGCTATAAGGTCTGTTTAATTCTGAAAGAGTCTCATTGTCTTCCTGAACATTGTTATTATAAGAATTAACATTGAATCATGTTTGAGGGATTATACATATGAATGTGTGTTCAGGGATTGTACATATGAATGTGTGTGTAGGATAGTGTGTGTATGTGAGAAGGTATATATAGGGGAGCGTGCATGAGTGTGCATAGGGAATGCATGAGTGGGGGTATGTTTAGGGGAGCATGCCTAGGCGGGTGCCTAGGCGAATGTGCATGTGAGGATATGTATAAGGGAACATGCATATGAGTATGTGTGTAGGATAATGCATGTGTGAATATATAGCTGGGGGAGCATGCATATGAGGCTGTGTGTAGGTATTCATGATCTATTGTAAACAGAAAAAATAAAGAAACACTAAACTGAGAAACAAATGTTAGGAAAACTGATCGGTAATTCTTAGTCTAGAACCATTGACATTTTGAGAACACATGAGTACTTTAGCTAGAGAAAATGTAAAATAATTTTTTTTTTCATTTTAAAATTGACAGGCAAAAATATACAATTCACCTGTTGGGAATCAACCAGTCGCCAGTGTGTTTGTTCCTAAGCCGGCCATCATGAGGGAGGAGAGTGGTATGCCTCCACCCTGGGACGCTTCCCTGCTGGAGAGTGAGTTTTTCCAAGGTAAGCTTATAGTACTAACTGTAGTTTGTACTACATGCTCTAAACAAATCAAGGCCTGGACTTGCTTCCTTCATCTGAGGAGGATTCTATTCTATGTTATGAACCCAGATCTTGAATCTTATGGTTAAATATAAATCTAAGCCAATGATATGAGATCAAAGAATGACAAACGTATGGGCTGGTAATAATGTTTAATATTTTACCTTGGGTCAAAAAGAAACACATCTATAAAGCTTGCTCTTAAAAGTCTGTTCCTGATTAGGGCATAAATGCACTGTGATAAAAAATCCCGTAGTCATTAAACAAGTCACTGAACTGGCTTAGATTCCAGAAGTACATAATACACATAAATCTTACTACTAATATCATAGTTCAACTTACATGTGGTATTCTGGATCATAATCGGCCTGGCCATTAGGAAAGTTAAGTCCATGGTCATTCAGCAGCTTTACAGTGAGGAAATAATCAATCGGTCTGGGTGAAATGGAACCAGTGGTATTCATTCAGGAGAGCCTGTAGGCTCTGCTCTGTCTAGGAACACCCTGGGGCAAAATGGGCAGGGACCAGGGGAAAATCTAATCCAAATGAAGCTTTTGTTTGAAGAGGAGTGATCCTGGCACCTGTCTCTGAAAATAAGGTAGGAAACAGAACACTAATTTCTACGGCCTCTTGAATAGTAAGAAAAGCAGCCCCGTTAAGGTAACATTCTGAGTATCTTTGACTAGGTGAATTTTGTTATGGGATAAGAGTTGCGGCTCTTCCTGGGTAGGAGTCCATGTGTCCATGATCTCTTTTGTGTTTCCTATTCTAAGTGTATTTTGTTTTGTAGTTGACATAGGCTTTAATGTTTGGAAGGGGTTAAACAGCTCAAAAAGGGGTTTTTTTTAATCATTTGTTTTAAAGGCAGATTTCATTAATTCTGTAAAGTTTTCTTTTTCCTCTCTTATAAGCTGGCATAGTTGGATAATTTTATTGTGGATTGTTTCAGTGACTAGGAATCAAATGGCTTTTCATTGACGATCCTTTCCTCATATGATCTTAGTGTCTTAGTGATCAAGATGAGCTCTGCTGGTACTGTTGCCTCAGGAGCACTGACAGAGGACAAGTCCCGAACAGAAGGGAAAAGATTCCTCTGGTGCCTGCCCAGATGTGATTGGCACATGGCTTGTATATCCATGCATGACAGCCGTATGCACTCAGATGCTAACATGCCTTGCTTTCCATGGTTTATTAGTTAAAAAACCAAAACACTAAATAGCAAGTGATATAACTAAAGTGAGTCCTTAGCACAGGAAGAAAGAGTTCTGCTAGCCACTGACCTGCAGCACTTTGAAAAATACATCTGTGTCTGATCTGATTTTTTATCAGGGAGTATTTCACCAATAAATGCATAGTTGATTTGTATTCATCATAAAATATACATGCTAATATGTCTGTTATAAGGCAAAGTCTTAGAAAAATCTAAACACTTTAAAGAGAGTGCATTTATAATAGTTTAGTGGAGGAAAATGTTTACTATTATTAAATACGATGCAAAATAATGCCTGAAAAAAATTTTTTTGGGTTTGTCGAGACAGGGTTTCTCTGTGTAGCCCTGGCTGTCCTGGAACTCACTCTGTAGACCAGGCTGGCCTCAACTCAGAAATCTGCCTGCCTCTGCCTCCCAAGTGGATTAAAGGGATTAAAGGCGTGCGCCACTACTGCCTGGCTAGCCTGAAAATTTCAAAAAGACCAAATCCATGATTGTCCAATTAAAGCAAGCTGTATTTTGAGGTATACTTGGGACTGGTCAGCCAGCTGTTTTACCTTAAATTGGGATTTGAAAGAGCAGCCTCTGCTGGTCTCTTGAAGTCCCTCTCATAGGAGAGATAAGGTATTCACAAGGGTGAGAGAGATCTGTTATACATTGTTAGAAAGATCAATAAAAGAGAAGGGCCATGGGTAAGCATATACATTGTATGAATGGGGTTGCAAGCAGTTTACATCAGATCTAAGAAACAGGAACTTCTCCTCAATTATAAATAGAAACCTTGCCGGTGGTGGTGGTGGTGGTGGTGGCAGCGGTGACGCACGCCTTTAATCCCAGCACTTGGGAGGCAGAGGTAGGTGGATTTCTGATTTTGAGGCCAGCCTGGTCTACAGAGTGAGTTCCAGGACAGCCAAGGCTATATAGAGAAACCCTGTCTCGAAAAACAAACAAACAAACAAACAAACAAATAAATAGAAACCTTAACTTGAATGGACTTAACACAGGACAAACAGAAACATATTTTAACTACAAACAGAAACCTTAACCTGCACAGAACAGACAAGAACTTCTTCTCAATTACAAATAGATACCTTAACTTGAAAGAATTTAACATAAGACAGCCAAGGATTTATTCTTAACTATCTTAACTACAAACAGAACCCTTAACCTGCAAGATACATTGTTCCCATTTTGGTCTCTCTCCCATCAGCTTGACAGGTGTATTGCTCTTGTTTTGCTCTCATAGCCACAGCAACTTGGAAGATGTACGGTGGTTTGTCTAAAGTTGCAGACTAAGGAACTTTTGGTACCGTGGGTCTGGGCTTGGCCTCCAGCCTTCATATTATAAGGAGATCATATTATATGGCCCTGGCTGGGACCATAAGATACATGTCAGCATTGGTTTCCAACAGCAGCTTTGCCTCCTAATAAAGCTCTATTTCCTTTGCATGGCTCAAGCCTTTGTGTAGTAGGACTCAGGAGACAGATAGTGTCTGGGTCCAAATCCCTGCACTAAGTGACCTGGGTCTTGTCTTGATTTCTTCAGTGTCCTCACTTATAAAACAAAAATAGTAAAAATGCCATCCCTGTAAAGTTTATATAAGTATTTATTAATTGATGTTCTGTGCCTGACACATGGGAATTACTATATTACAGTAGTTTTCTAGAAAATAAGTCTACAGTTAACATATCATCTAATAATATTGTATAAAACTTTAAATTCCACATATCATCCAAGTGTATTCAACTAAGTGTTTATACATTAAATGGTACTGAACTTTTGTCTGTAATGCTATTTTCTGAACAGAACAGCTAAAAAATCACATACCATGCACAGGCTTATTTATATTACAGTCTCATGGTGTGAATAAAGGTTGAACTATTACAGTAACCTTGTTATAAGAAAGAAAGAGAGACATGAACTAATAATCCTCATCTTGCCTAGTAATTTACTGGCAAGCGTATATTGCAATCTACATTATTCTCTTCTGTTATTAGCCCATGATGCACCAAGAGTAAACACACTTACACAGAGAGAACCTGGTTAAAATTTATTAGAAAAAAATATAACTTTGTGTGTATATATGCACACAGGAGTGTGTGTGAAGGCGTGTTTGTGTGTGTTCATTTGCATGTAGAGGCCAGAAGTCAACTTTATATGTGGTTCCTCAGGAACTTTCCACCTTCCACCTTGTTTTGTGTGTATGTGTTCATATATGTGTGGGTGAGCATATGAGTTATTATGAGTGTTGTGGCCAGAGATCAATATTGAGTGTCTTCCTAATTGGCTTTTTTTTTTTTTTTTTTTTTGGTTTTTTCGAGACAGGGTTTCTCTGTGTAGTCCTGGCTGTCCTAGAACTCACTCTGTAGACCAGGCTAGCCTCGAACTCAGAAATCTGCCCGCCTCTGCCTCCCGAGTGCTGAGATTAAAGGCGTGTGCCACCACTGCCCAGCACTTAATTGGCTTTCTACCTTTTTTATGTATGTATGTATGTATGTATGTATGTATGTATGTACATACATATGAGTGGTGTGTGTGCATGTTTGCATCTGTGAAATGCATGAGAGTTTGTACATAAGAAAACATTTCACTGGGTCTGGCTTATGGCAAGCCTAGCAGCATGGTAGCTAGAGAGGTAGCTGAGAGGTCTACATTCAGATCAGCAGGCAGCAGGGAGAGAGAGTGAGCCAGTGTGTCTGGCTTGAGCATCTGAAACCTCAAAGTGACACACTAGTGACACACTTCTTCCAACAAGGCCAGACCTACTCCAACAAAGCCACACCTCCTAATAGTGCCATTCCCTGGGGGACTTTGGGGGCCATTTTCATTCAAACAGCCACACTGGGTAAGCACTTGATTCACTGAACTCTCTACCTTTCAGACAAGTATTTGTTGTAGTTTATGTATATGTGTGCATGAGTACAGGAGTGTGCTCAAGGGGTCAAAGGTCGCCTCTCAGGAGTCCTTTATTACCTTCCACCTTTTTAAAGCAGGGTTGCTATCATTGTACAGTATCTTCCTTGGTGGCTGGTTCACAAGAGCTTTTGCCTATCTTGTCTCCACTTCCCTTCTTGCTGCTGAAGTCCTGGGGTTATAGATGAATGCCATCACACCCAGCTTTTTTATATGGATTCTAGGGATTTGCTGAGCCATCATCCCAATTTCCCCCTTATCTTTTGTAACAAAGTACCTCACTGAACCTGGAGCTCACCAATTTGACTAGACGGGTCGTCTACTGAGTTCCAGGAATCCCTTATCTCTGCCTCCCCAGTGATTAGGATTACAGGCCCAGGTCACCACACCTGGCCTTCTACTTGGGTACTCAGGGTCTAAATTCAAGTGTTTCTGTTTATGCAGTAATCAGTCTGAATGACTGAGCTGACACTCTGATCCCTATCTTGTTGTTTGAGACCAGGTCTTCCTGGAATCAGGAGTTTCCATTTAGGTCAGGGTGGCTGCCCAGCAAGCTCCAAGGCCCCACCTGTCTCTGCTCTCCTTCCCCCACTGCCAGGACTGCAAATTCATGACACTATTCTAGCTTCTTTCTGGGGACTAAATCCAGGTCTTCGTGCTTGCACAGCAAACATTTTACTGACTGACTTATCTCCTCACCCCCAAAATATAGCTTTTTATCCTTAAAGATATGATGAAAAAACAAAGAGAACTGCATTACAGTCTTGTAAAAGTCATATGATCACTTAAACACTACCAAGTTTCATGTTGTATTAGCCAGGTGGTGGTTGTGACACACTCCTTTAATCCTAGCAGTTGAGTGACAGAGGCAGGCAGATCTGAGTTTGAGGCCAGCCTGGTCTATAAAGTGAGTCTCAGGACAGCCAGGACTACACAGAGAAACCCTGTCTTGAAAAAAAAACAAAATGGAAAAAAATTAATATTTTATTTATTTATTTATTTATTTGGTTTTTTGAGACAAGGTTTCTCTGTGTAGCCCTGGCTGTCCTGGAACTCACTCTGTAGACCAGGCTGGCCTGGAACTCAGAAATCCGCCTGCCTCTGCCTCCCAAGTGGATTAAAGGGATTAAAGGCGTGCGCCACCACCACCCGGGCTAATGTTATATTTATAATAACAAAATATGAGTCTCAGAAGGGGGACTTTAATGACTCTAGTTGTTATAAAACTACAAAATCATACACAAAATTAATTCCCCTTCTCCTTTAGTTTTAGATGACTTGGACAATAAGCTGGCTCAGGAACAATCTGCAGGCTTGATGAATACCAGAGTGCCGTTCGACTACGGATGGAGAACACAGTCCAAGCTGTCTCACAGGAACAGGGATGGTCAGAGCATAGGAAGGCACCAAAACTACCATCGTGAAACTTCCAACATGTCTATCTATGACATCTTGAGACCTGGAACCCCTAGAGAAGGCTTTAAAACCTTTTCTCCTAGGACAAAGACAATTTATGATATGTATAGGACCAGGGAGCCCAGAGTCTTAAAGGAAGACTTCATGCAGAAGAATGCATTTGGTAGTGCATCTCTGTGCTTCGACAACCGGGAAAGGTCAGCCTCACCTGCTGCAGGACGTTTTACTGCCAGGAGCTTACACTTTCCAGCCGATGCTCAAAACAAGAGTACTTTTACACCAGTGAGACACCAGCAAAGCCCCAAAAGGACTCCTTTATCATCCATCATATGGAATAGGTCAGATGCTTCTAGACATAGGCAGAATTGGGAAGAGTCACTGGGGGCACCAGCACCAATGGACATTGACCCTAATGAGCAATGTGTGCCCTCTAGGGGTTTTCAGGAGAGTAGGAGGTATGAGGTGTGCCATTCACAGAACACTTACCAAAGCTACCCTTTAAATGTCCCTGTGGATAATGCAATAAGTCCTGACACATTGGAGAACTCAGAGAATATGCCATTCTACCATCAGAATAACCCATTTGCAAGGTCTTTCTTTAGTAGTACTTTCAGACAGAGCAGAGAACAGAGATTTGGACAGAATTCTTTTTGGAGCCGACAGGAAGAACATTCTTCCTGGTCTGACTTTCCTCAGAGCAGGAAGCCATTCCCTTCTGACAAGGACTTTGAAATGATTTCTGTTGAAGCAAACAGGGCGCCATCTGTTTGCAGCCATGCTGTCCCTTCTCAGCACTGGAGGCCACGTTCTTCAGTTTTCAGAGGTCAAGAAGATTCACATTGCTGGCGATCTGATTTTCAAACATCCCCACTGGAGAACATGGACACCTCACATGTTAATGAGAACCAGTTTCCACCCCATTTTGTCACAGCAGATGGGTTTTCTATAACTGACTCAAGCTGCCACATCCAGTCTTCTGGGCTGGACTCCCAGCAGGGCCACTTCCCTATAGAAGAAGCTGTAGATGAGAACCGTTATTTGTTCGGCAAGGCTCAGACTCCAGTATCTTCATTCAGAACTCCCTTCCCCCTGAGTCTCAATGACAGAAGGGAGACTCAGAGTTCCAGCTTCCAGAATTCCACAGCTACTTTACAGAAAATAATCCCTAATAAGCCAGACTCTCTTCCAATAAGAAACTGTACAGACGTTTCTGTGGCTTGTAGCCATTCTACAGAATTTCTGTCTCTTACTGAAACCCAGCCCAACATCCCAGTCACAAAAATGAACAGTGAGAAAGATATGGATGCGTCTATTTCTGAGGATGAACAGCTAAACAAGCTAGACCAGAAGAACAGGCCAACTGGGTTACCTCAATCTGTTTCACAGACAGTGGTCTCTCATGAGTTACCTGATTTTCAAAATGCCCACTCCCAGGATTCAACCCAAAATGACAGGTATGGTTTTAATGCATCTGCCACAGAACATCCCAAAAGATCATCTAGAGTCTTTTCCAGGAAAGGTACTTCCCAAATGCATACAACACAAAGAGATCAAAGCAATGAACTGAACAAAAATAAATGTCTTTCTGGAGACAGGAGACTTGACTCAGGAGCTTCCCCGCCTTTCATCCAAGAAAGTGGAACATCGACATCTCTTCCCAGCCCAAATCAAGGTTGTCACCAAAAAACAGGAACTAATGAAGACAATTCAAGTACCATTAAAAATAGCCATCGGTGCTTTGAACCCACTGCTAACCAAGAATCACAGCTTTCCAGGGAGCCTGCTATTTTAGATCTTGAGCGACAGCAAAGTCCTTCCACTCATTCTACCGATGGCAGCAAGCTGGTCGCTGGGCACAATGTCTCACGAGATCCTTTATATGTGTCATCAGATGCACCCCAAGATTCTTTCCTTGGTTCTCTTCTGGTACCTTCCACTACAGTGTTCTCCAGGAGCCTTTCAGACCAAGATCCAGGTCAAGAACAACGAGAAGAAAGAGACAAGGCTACCGAGAACCAAAATAATCAGCTGGCTGTAAATTCTGCAGACAACCAAGAGAGTCGTGATGGTCCTGCACTTCCTCATGATGCTGTCCACTGCCACCCATACTCTCCCTTCAAGAACGGGAGGGGGAAGGGAAGAGTAAGGCGCCATGTGTCCTGTATTGAGAAGCTAACCAAAACAGAGAGTAGAGTGTCACCCACAAGAGAAGGCAGTAGCTGTGCCGAGGACCCAAGCAGCATCAAAGCTCCTGAGCTCAGCACAGTTTACTGCACCTTGCCAAGAAAACCAGCCAGCTTTCTCATACACAGCAGACAGCAGGAAAGTAAGGTAATGGCTGCTTCAGTTAGGAATGGGCCACCTCCATTCCAAATAAAAAATAAAGCGGAAGTTCCCACTAGAAAGAGCACATCTGACAAGCCCAGTTCTCCTGAATCAATGGGTGATGCTGCAACTTCAATCATGGGGATACCCAAAGCCACCAAGAGGATGACAGATATGAAAGCCATTAGATCAGCCTCAGTTAGGAAAGGACCACTCCCTTTCCTCATTAAGAGAGCAGTATCATGTCCTTCAGGGGAGCCATGTACCTTGGCTGAAAGTGGTGAAAGAGAAAAGTCATCAGTCCTGGACATGGATGCTTCTCCTGTAGTACCCAGGCTTGCGGGGAGACTCTTTAACTCTCTGGAAGGTGAATCATCATTTAGATTTTCCGAAAAGGAATTTGCTCAAGAACACACTGGAAAGAGTAGTGAGCCTCCGACCCCCAGAACGAACTCATTTACCCTTTCAAACAAAACCCCCGAACCTTTGTATGTGGCTGGATCAGGAAAAGAAAGTGGGAAAACATTACATAAGTTTAAGATGACTAGCATGTTTTCTGTTTCTGGCGATGAGGAGAATGTGAAGTGTCTTGAGGTGGTTTCAATATATTATACTCTGCCAAGGAAACCCAGCAAAAAATTCTGCAGCCTCCTTCAGCAGTACGCACAAGGTTCCGATTCACTTAGAGATGCTTTTCAGGGAGAGGCTAAAGCATCTCCTAATGCTTTAGAAGCCGATGAGTTGAATTGTCCTGCACAAATGCAGTCAGGAATACCTTCACCGCAAGACCTAAAGATGCAGGTTGACTCTGCTCCATACTGTCTCTCCCACAGCCCTGAAAGTAAGGCTGTCTCCCAGTTGCCAGACAGAGAGACTTCCAAATCTACATCAGAGGAAATGGCTTCTGTGGGGTCAGATGTTTCTCTTCACAGAGAAGAACCTAAGATCGAAGAGATTTCCCCAAGTAATGTATCTAAAACAGCTGATTCGCTAAGCAAGGAAAAGAGAGAGAAAGAACTGCTAAGACAAATCCTACAGAGCCCATCACTGCATCAGGAAAAAAGTGCTGGAGAAGAAAACACTCAGAGTAATCAACAGCCTTCTAACGGAGGAAGCAGTGGTCCCTCTGGTCTCCCATCCCACTCAGAAGATAATGTTGAAAATTCCCAAACCAGAAGAGATTCTGGAACATGTGCAGGTGGCATGGCCACTGTCTCTACAGGAAATAGACAGTATCCTTGGAGAGATCACATGGCTGCGGTTGTAGGTGACCGTTCTAGTAGGTCACAGCCTAGGGAAACCAGTGGGACAACTGGGTCATACTGCCAAACCCTGACTGATAAAATGCTCTCTGACTCAGAAAGCCAAGCCTTTACTCTGACGCCAGCATTGCGTAAGCTGCAGCTTGCTGAAGAGGCTCAGATATGGGGAGCAGGTCTGCAGTCAGAACCCAGGCAGGCAGGAAGTCAGGAAACAAATACAGCAGAGATGAGGAAGGCTGAAGATGAAGGACAAATGTTGACATGGGATCAAACTTTACTTCCTAGAGGAAATAATAAAAATAAAACCAACACGGATGACCTAGAAACAAAAGACAGATACTCAGGTAAACACAGATTGGCAGCCATATCTAAAGCAAGCAAAAAAATCCCAGCTAAGGATTTAAGTCCCAGAAAACATGTAGCTACTATCTTCTCCCAAAGTGAAGGCAAATCTGGCTTTAGGAGGCTCTCTCTTTATAGACCAGAGGACAACCCTCCATCCCCTGAACCTATTGTAAAATCCACAGAGTCCACAGATGAAAGCAGCCCCATGAATATGGACAAATGTGAGACCCTTCTCCAGGAGACCACAGTATCTAGCCCTGAACTTCCTGGTCAGTCCTGCAACCAAAATTCTGCTAACGTTTTGCAAGCACATCTGAATGGGTCATACAGCATCTTAGAAACACCACCAAAGAGCAAGGGTTCTAAAGCTCAGATTTCAGGAGAGTTGGGAGCCCCAGCTCAGCTTACACTAACCAGCCCCTTAGAAAGAAGCGCTGGCTGTCAGCAGAGGTTAAGTCCTTCTTTCCCCCTAGAGCCTAGACAGAAATCTACAATAAACTCCCATTGTCAGCTTCGGCACAGGAGTGTCCCATCTCCAGAGTCAGAACCTGAGCCACACCTCTATCGGTCAAAGAGTTTAAGAAACTTCAGTGTGCACAGCGACCTGTTGTGTACAAGCCACCCTCCCAAAGCCAGGGGGCGCCACTTCTCCGAAAACACTTCCATTGACAATGCTTTGAGTCAACTGTCCCTTGAAGATGACTCCTTCCCCAACAGTGGGTACAATCGAAGATTCAAATCTTTTTCCGAGCTTCCTGCCTCTTGTGAAAGTGAAAGTTGGACTTCATATAACAATAGGGCACGAGGTCCCAAGTCCACCTCATCCATTTCCAGGCCTATTGACTATGGAATTTTTGGGAAAGAGCAGCAGTTGGCTTTCTTGGAGAATGTCAAACGGTCACTCACACAGGGAAGATTATGGAAGCCAAGTTTCCTCAAGAACCCTGGCTTCCTCAAGGATGATGTACTTAATGCTTCCAGCCTGTCGCAGTCAGAGCTGGTAAATTCTCCTGCAGGTCAGGCGCCAGAAGATGGCTTATTTCCAAGTGAGCCGCTTAATATCTACAGGGACGACCCAGTGGACCCACTGGACTCAGACTGGGACACAGACACAACCACAGATGACGAGTACTACCTGGATGAAAAAGATAAAGAGTCAGAACTATGAGAATTTTGTGAGGAACTGCAAAATATAACACTGTCATGTTTTGCTTTTTACCCAAAGCTTACCATGGAAATTAGTCCAATAATTGTAGACAGAAAAAAGAGAGCTGATTTGGGAAGCGTTCAACCCTTTTCTATTCCATTTTTTTCCCTTCTGAATTCTAAGAGCAATGCCCACTGTTCTTGAAGGGTTTTGTGTGTTTGTTTTCCCTGCTGTTTTTCCTGGTGTGTTTGAACTTGTGTCTAAGCCACTTTCCAATGTTAGCACTATTTTCTCTGTCGTAACTTCTCTTACCGCTAATAGTTTAGGGACATGTTCCACCTTGTGACTTGTTAAGTACCCAGCACAGCTGCAAAACTGAATTGCCTCTGTCCACAGTCTGAATTCAATACAGCGTAGGGAAGCTATAGTGGGGTAAGATGCCGGTTTGGTGTGTGCATGTTTATGCAGTGTCTACAGAAGCCAGAAGAGGGCACTGGAGCCCCTGGAATGGGAGGAACAAAAGGTTGTTAGGGGTCACATGGGTTCTGGGAATCAAACCTGGGTCCTCTGCAGGAGCTGCAAGTGCTCTTAACCACTGAGCCTTCTCCAGCCACGCAATAAATGAGCATTCTTGTTATGCCCTGTTCTGTGGCCATCCTTTCACATCTGTAGTGGATTCTTGACACACATTTAGAGACTGTATTAGGCTATAAATGAAGGGTTAGTCCCATAGTGCCTTTGGGGATTTTCTCTGAGACAGTTGTGCTGATTGGCTAAATTTTTGAGGGCTAAGTTTTCATGCTTAATGCTTGGGTAAAACCCAAATGATGCCATGGCTTGGCTACAGAGACGTAGCTTACAGACGGAGATGAGCAGACAGCTCTTTATTGGGCCAGCATGATTGCTGCTCTCTCTGTGACTGATTTTTCCCATCTCTCCAGACCTGTGCATTTCCCATTTCCTTATTTATAGCCCAGTCTTGGGCTTTGTAAACTTTTCTCACATAATTTCTTTATTTATAGCCCAGGTTCTGTAATTTGAGGAATTTTTACATGACATCAAGTATATACATACATAAAATAGATATACAAATCAAACATTCACTGATAACTCAATTTTATTTTGAAACAGTTTCCTAGCTTACACAAACTTACCATTTGTTTAAGGTAAAAACAAACACACCAATGAGATGGTTATATCTGTTTGTCTAACACAGTGCAGTCTAAGGACATGCTAACGTTACCCACATGCTGGGGAATAGAGTGGACTTTCTAAAGTCTTTGTTCTCTGTAATTGCATTTATATATGAGAAGAAATCTTTGCATGGACAATAAAAACAGTGCAGTTCGGGATATCAGATCTCGCCTCTTCCCTTCCTCTACCTCTCTTCCTGTGTTCTTTCTTCCTCTCCCTCCTCATAGTACCAGAGGCCTGCTGTGTGTTTGAGTCAAGGCTGCAGTGAGGTCATACCATGCACCATGGGTATTTTTGTTTGGTACACATTCAGAGACCTTTTATTGTTTTTTTTTTCAACCCTACACTCAATTCTGTGAAGACCCACAGTTTAAGACTCTTTGGACTAAGATGCTTTTGGTGAGGTATTCAGTGGGAACCTTGGATGAGTCCTTAAATATTCAAAGTCATATGTGATGTCTGGGAACCACTTGGCTCTTCTGCTGAACCATTTGTCAAACCCTCATGCACATTTAACTCTGAGCTCCGAATGTATTGTAAATCATTTGCGATACCCATTGCTAATCTGGCTTCCTACTTCTTTAGTTGCTACATAGAGTATCTGGGGCTTTCTTGCCTTGTAATTCAAGGCAAAAGTCTATGAATGAGGGTGGTCTAGACCTGCAGGCAACATGGAATCCAGATCTCAGTACAGGACTGGATTCCGTCTTGTTCTATAGGTGTTTCTGACATGCTTTTATTTCCCACTGTTCATCCAGAGAGGCTGAAGCCGAGAGCAGGTATTGGCAAAGCATATAGAGGTCTGGCACGGACACAAATACAAGGAGGGTCAATACATTATTATTGCCCTCATAATTGTTGTCTGGCCTGGGCTAGTTTACATCGGTTCCATAAAACTTGAAACTTAGTGAAGATGAGGTCACTAACAGGAAAACCTTTCCTAACCTGTCCACTCAAACTTTGAGCTCTGGCTAAAGCTCAAAAAGATGCCTAATAGAATTTTAAACCAGCTCTTCTGAATGGATCAAAAATTGAATAGAAACAAGAAAAATTCAATTTCTAGTTTAATGCTGTGTTTGTACATATGCCTTTCCTCTTTTGCTATTTGATTATTTAAGTAAAACTCTCATATAGTATGACTTTTGTGTATAAGTTTAATATATTCAGAGATTTTTAACATTAAGGTCTTGGTTGTTACTTTACGTGGTCACCATGAGATACTATTTCAATAAATATTTTGTGTCTACAGGAGTCTAGAAAAGGTGGCAGGAAGTTATGTTGCTTTTCAACAAGGCGAGGCTCTGAGAAAGGGAAGAAGTCAGAGTAAGAAAGGACAAATGCCTTGGGGGCTCAGGCTCTCTGTGCTGGAATCTTTTATCCATATTGAAGGCTGCCCCTCAGCCATTGCTTGTGTGCACTATGTGTAAGGACTCCCTGCTTGTCAGGCTGAGGGATTGGAAAACAGTAATTTCACAAAAATAGAATAGCATCTCTACTGTTTATAGTTTTATGAAGCACTTCGTTGAAGAAGTATAGAGAATTTCAGGAATTTCTTTGTGTTGTATGTAATATATAAACTGCTGGGTTTTTGATGCACATTTTGGGCATAGCCGTGGTAACTTCAATGACAGTCATTTTATATTTTTTTCTAAAATACATAATCATAATTAAACTTTCTTGTAAATGGAGTAAAACACTAATCAATACTAATAAGTGCCTAGGAAATTATGAGCTTGCTTAAATATTAGGATAACACAACTATATAAATTGTGTTAAGTTTGTTCAAAATGGAGTTTAACAAGTTTATTTTACTCTGTAGATACTCCTGAATAGTTTACTATATATCATAGTTATAATAATTTACATATATCATTAATATATGGATCTTAACAAAACTCTAATTGCTATTACCATGAATTTGGTTAAGGATAAGCTCAAGAGAGAAAACCGTTTTGTATAGGAAATAAAGATGAGTCACAAGGGTGCTAAAAGAAGCCTACTAGGTTGTGGGAAAAAATGAGATTTAAATGGAAATTTACATCTCTGTAAAAAACAAGTTCTCATACTGAGTGCTGGTATGTTCAAACACGCCTCATTGCTTGGAGTTCACTGTATAGTAGAGCTGTAGAATACTCTATCTAAATGTACAGTATAAATATGTAAATATTTTACTTTGCAAGTTTGTATTACTACTTAAAGGCTCTTTGTGACTGATAATTGTGAAACAATAAGCCATAATAAGCACTTTGTCAAAACTGTCAAATAACCCTTTTATGTTTTTCCTCAGATCTGTTCCCAAAGTATGGAATATAGAATATAGGATGAAATTTTAAAATAACACTTTTGTGGAAATAAAGAACTTAAACAGATGCACTGCATCCTTTGTTGGTTTTTCTGGCTTTGTGCTTCTGAAGATGGAACCCACACGCTAGGCAGCTCCACCACTAAGCCACAGCCTCAACTCCAAAATACTGTTAGAGTTGCTTTTATTTACTATCCTTAGATTAGTTTTAAATCTTTTTATGTGTATGAGTTTGCCTGTCTGTGCACCACGTGCATGCCTGGTGTCCACAGAGGCCAGAGGAGGGCATCAGATCTTGAACTGGAGGTACAGGTAGTTGTTAACTGCCATGTGGGTGCTGGCAATGAAACCTGGGTCCTCTGGAAGAGCAGCCAGTGCTCTTAACTTCTGAGCCATCTCTCCAGACCCTTAAAAGATGATTTTTTTTTCTTTTGGTTTTTTTTCGAGACAGGGTTTCTCTGTGTGGTCCTGGCTGTCCTGGAACTCACTTGGTAGACCAGGCTGGCCTCGAACTCAGAGCTCAGAAATCCACCTGCCTCTGCTTCTCAAGTGCTGGGATTAAAGGCGTGCGCCACCACCGCCCAGCGATGATTTTTTTTCTTAAGTTTGAAGTTTTCCAGGAAAATTACAAAGATACTGGAGGGGAATGAGCCAGGTCTTTCTGGCAGCTACTGGGAGAGGGTTGTCAAATGGATAACTTATAATTCAAAACAAAAAGAGTGGCTTGCTTCTCTTTCATGTACACCCAAAGTAGCCAACCATTTTGGAGACATTAGAGTGCCTAGGCTGATATCACTTGCTGGAGGTTCTCCGGTATAGCAAAGAGGGAGGCAGCGGGCTTGAATTGGGGGCCAGCTCATCCAATATCACCACAGATTATTTTTTGTAGCTTAAGACAATCACTTAATGACACTTCTAATTACTGTGCACTGCTTGACTGGTTGTAGTCTTAAGAGTCAATTACTTGCCCCACACACACCCCAGCAAAGGATGTGTTATTTCAAGTGTTATATAATTTCTTAGGCCGTCTTTCACTATCACCTAGAATCAGATAATCCCCAGCTCACTTCTCTGGGAAAAGAAATTTAAGTTCAGTTTTGGCAGAGTGTGAATAAAATGAGCTCTACACAGGTTTTGTGTGTGGGTGGTGGTGGTATTTATTTATTTATTTATTTATTTATTTATTTATTTATTTATAAATGCTAACTGGAGCAGAGCAGGCATTCCATCAAAGCATGCAAATGACTCCAGGAAACAAATCAGTGGAAATCACACTAAGCTATGCTACACTGCTGCCCTGTAGTTTACAAGTGACTTATTCCCAGTTTCTAATGATACTTCAGAAGAGTGCTGTCTATAACTTCCAGTGGTGGAAGTCAGGCTAACCCAAGACCCCAGCACTGTGGAGTGCACATGGGCATCTGGCACTTTCTTCCTGACGGCCTCTAGCCTAACCTGGTTCTGATATGCTCTGGGTGGAGATCTTTCGGGAAGGGGAAATGGAAACCCTCTGCCCATTCTACAGGATAAGTTCTTACAGATTCCTCATCCTGGGAAAAATAATTAGTTCCTAATATTTTAATGCTATAAAAAAAATAATTAGCAAGAGTGAACAAACGGGGACTGTGGGGAGACTGTTCTGCCTGGCTCTTGATGCTCAGGAGTGGGGTGCCTAGGCCATTCACCCTACCTTTCCAAAGTGGGCAGGGAAGGAAAGATGCCCAACTCTGCTGAGAAGCTTGCCCAGACCCTGCCTTCTGCTGCCCAAGTGCCCTACACCAGAAAACACTGAAAGACAAGGGACAGAAAGGGAACCATATTCCAGCGACTTCATGGTCAGAGGCTGCCAAGCACAAATAAATGATACAGGTGGGCCTGTGTGTGAACCAAGACTGGTGGAATTCCACACAGGGAAGCCATTCCTCGTTGTTCCACTGTGGCACTGGAAACCAAACCCTGGTTTGAACTTATTGTAAGCCACATCTCAAACCTTTTTCTGGCTGGGTGTCGTGCACATCTTGGATCCCAGTACTTGGGATACAGAGGCAGGTGGATGACAGTGAGTTAAAGATCAGATATAGATATAAAGAGTTCCAGGGCAGCAGGAGATAACAGTGAAAACCCCATCTCAACCAGTTTTCTTCACAGGGTAAGGTGGCTCGGTTTACACACCTTTCATTTCCTTTTACTGAAGGAGGTCGGGGTGCAAGGATTACCAGCAGTTCAAACCCAGCCTGAGATACAGCAGGAGACTTCCTTCTCAAAAGGAACAACAATAATACATAAAATAAGATTTAAAAAAAAAAAAAAGAGGCAACAATTTAAAAGCGAGCAAACCCTGCCTTTCTCTAAACTGGCAAACTCGGGGAACTAGTGGAGGGCTGGCGAGCCTGAGGCCTGGGCGCGGTGCACGACGACCCAGTCGGGGTCGGGGCGCGCGCCCGGCCCGCCCGGGGCGGCTCTAGGCAGAGGCCCGCCCCCGGGTGTCCCCTCGGCCCGGCGCTCCAGCTCCTCCCTGGCCAGCGGAGCTGAGAGCCGGCGACCATGCACCGCGTCGGGCGGGCCCTGCTGCTGCCCCTGCAGTTTGCCCTGCTGGTGGCGGCGGGGGCCGGGACGCGCGTGAGCGCACCGCGGAGCCTGGCGTGGGGCCCGGGGCTGCAGGCTGCCGCCGTCCTGCCCGTGCGCTACTTCTTCCTGCAGTCGGTGGACTCGGACGGCCGGAACCTCACTAGCTCGCCGCCAGGTCAGCGCCCGTCGCCGTCCCCGCGCGTCCCTGTCCCCACGCGTGGCCATCTCCCCACTGCGGGTGTCGCCTTCTCTCCCTTCCCGTCGGCGTCCCTCCTCCCTGACACCCCCGGGGGCGGGCGATGCCACTGAGGACCGTTGGGTGACTAACTCCAAAGGCCGAGCCACAGGTCCCGCCCTGGACCTGAGTCGTAAATGGCGCCTATGGGGTCCCGCGGAGCGCGGCGGTGCCGTCACGTGATGCAGATGGCCCTTCCCGGCCTGCAGGGCGCGCCTTCCTCCCTGACTCAGCAGCCCCACTCATCCCTTGGCGCTCCAGGCCCTCAGTGCAGACCACGCGAATCGGTGAAACTTCGTAGAACCGGAGAAGGGAGGAGCTTGTCTTGAATCTCAGCAGGGCCCTCCTCCCACAGCTTCTCTGGACTTGTCCAGCTGGTTTCAAGTTGTTGCCAGTCAGGATTTGCTAATTTGTGTCTAAATTTAAGGCTGCTCCCAACTGGCGTCCTGTTTTGCCTGCAAAGAGGCAGAGAAATCCATGGCGTCCTCCACAGAGCAAATGGTAATTTCACGTACTTGGAGGGCACGTGTATTTAGTAATCCTGTAGTAAAAAGTGAATGGCAATGTCTGCCTGTCAGAAAACTTAGACTCTACTGAGGAAATGGATAATAAGCAACCAGCCTATCAGGGCAGAGCACAGTTGCTACAATTGGATTTCTGCAGCCTGGTATAAACATTGAAGAACCGCCAATAGGCCCAGGGAAGTCTGGGAAGCTTCAGGAGTATGGGTTTGGAAGCTGAAAGGAGTTTCTAGACTGGCTTGCAGATGTGCAAAAGCAGAGAGCGTTGAGGATCAAGAACCTGTGAGCCTGTGGTTCAGATTCAAACCGTATCATAGTGTCTCTGCAATTCTGTAATAAATAAATGATCCAAACATGCACTCCTGTGGTTACAGCAAGAAAGTAAGGGTTACCCCATCCCCCAATTTTAAAATTCTTTTTCCCCAAATAAAATATTCTGCAAAGATTATACAGATGTGTGTGTGTGTGTGTGTGTGTGTGTGTGTGTGCCACTTGTGACCTGGTGCCCATCTATGGGACCAAAAAGGGCACTGGATCTGCTGTAGAATTCTAGACACTTGTGAGCTACCTAATATAGCTGCTGAGTGCACGTGTCTTCTGGAAGAGGAGAAAGCACTCTTAACCACTGAGCCATCTCCCTAGCCCCAAAACATCATAATGTTTTTATAATGAAAAAAAAAAAAGTAAGAAAAATTGCAGTGCATAGGTGGACCCTGTAGTATCCATGGCAGGAAATCAGACATGTTTGGATGATTACGTAGTCCTTGGGCGTAACACTTTGGGTTTAGGGGATGCCCTAGTTGGTTATGTAGGATCAGTGCTTTCCCTCTAGCTGCCGAGAGCTTGGATAAACTTCCTAAATGGTCATTGAAAGGAAAAGTATCGGCTCAGGACCCTCAAGACCAAATTCTCAGCACAAAGGGGATTTATTTGCCCCAGAGGGACACAGGGCAGGGAATAAGACAGACAGGAGATGGAGGTTGACGAAGTAGGGGAAAGTCAGGGGTATTTCCAGGAGTGAACAAAGGACTGCCTCTGGATAGAGAGGAGACAGACATGGCCCATAGTGTTTGATTTTAATTGGGCGTGTTAATTAGGTGAGCCAAAGGGGATTTTTGATTGCTGGACTTCAACACTTTGATAGCTGGACATTGGTAGTCAGCTTCAGGAGGAGGAAGTGGCCATATAAGGGAATAGACCTTGGTGCCTAGCTTTAGGGATGTAACCCAGTGGTTTTTTAACAAGGCAGAGGCAATGGGAGAGAAAGCCAAGGCCTGCCAGAGCCCCTTCAGTCATGACAGGCGAGTTCCCATTGCCAGAGATTCTCTTCTATTTAAAACTCTACAAGGCTGTGGTTGCACACTGGCTGTGGTGTGTATTGATATATGACCCTCAGTTACTGCTGTGCTGTGTGTTGACATGTGACCCTCAGTTACTTCTCGGAGGTAGGTTTCTTCATCTGTGCAGGCGGGGAGGGGGAATCAATAATTACCTGATAAGTCTTACAAGAAACAGGTAGAAAATGCTTATGAGAGAGAGCCGGGTGTGATGGTGCAGGCCTATAATCCAAGCATTTGGGAGGCAGGAACAGGATTGTCTAGGCTAGCCTTGACTATGTACTAAGAACATGATCTAAAAGAGATAGATAGATAGATAGATAGATAGATAGATACACATGTAGCCCATAGAAGGGATTAAGTAATTTTTTAAAAAATTACTAAGCATTAGTAATTAGTAAGTATGCTACTTTTGGTAGTTTTGAAAGTTAGGTGTTCAGAATCTCTGAAGTAAGGTTTGACACCCCAGGCTCCTTTTGTGTCACTACTTTCTCAACAGCCAACTTTTCTTAAATCTGAATTTATGGAGAAGAAACTATAAGCTGACCTTTGATCCTGTTCCATTGTAAAGGCCATCAGGGCAAACGGGAGTTCATATTCCTTCTGCTGTAAGCGGCTCAGAACCCCATGCCTCTCCCTGTCTCCCTTATCATATTCCTTCTGCTGTAAGCGGCTCAGAACCCCATGCCTCTCCCTGTCTCCCTTATCATATTCCTTCTGCTGTAAGCGGCTCAGAACCCCATGCCTCTCCCTTCCTCCCTTATAAAGCTGACGTATTTCCCTGCCAGACCCAAGCAGTGTTATTTCCCACTGACTCTCACATTGATTTTATGCTGTCAATGGCCCAGGCAACTGAGCACTTAAATATGTGGGTGCTGGGACTGGAATCTGGGTCCTCTGGAAGAGTAGTAGTTAGTGCTTTTAACTGCTGAGCCATCTCTCCTCTGGTTGCCTTTCTGATGGCAGCTAGAAGAAACACAAAGCATTTGAAAATTCAGTTTAAAAAGAAAATTTTCAGCCGGGCGGTGGTGGCGCACGCCTTTAGTCCCAGCACTTGGGAGGCAGAGGCAGTCGGATTTTTGAGTTCGAGGCCAGCCTGGTCTACAGAGTGAATTCCAGGACAGCCAGGACTACACAGAGAAACCCTGTCTCGAAAAACCAAAAAAAAAAAAATTTCACACTCTCTAAAGCACAGGGAACTTTGTAGAAGAGGAAGTAGGAAGTATCTAAGAGCCAGAAGACAGAGGGACTGGCTTCAAAATGTCTAGACCAGCAGTTCTCAACCTTTTTAATGCTGTGACCCTTTAATATGGTTAAATTATCATGTTGTGGTGACCCCCAACCACAAAATTTTATTCCTTGCTACTTTTGTTTTGTTTTTTGTTCTTCCCCAAGACAGGGTTTCTCTGTGTAGGCCTGGCTGTCCTGGAACTCACTCTGTAGACCAGGCTGGCCTCGAACTCAGAAATCCGCCTGCCTCTGCCTCCCAAGTGCTGGGATTAAAGGCGTGCGCCACCACTGCCCGGCTCCTTGCTACTTTTTAACTGTAGTTTTGCTAGTGTTATATATCGAAATGCAAAGATCTGAAATGCAGGATATCTGATATGTGTGTCGTTCTACACCGCCCACGGGTTGACAGCCACTGCTGTAGACTTAGCCTTTGTAATCATGGACTCAACCATGGTTACTGTCCTAGACCCACACAAGACTGACCCTGTCAACAGTCAGTCACAGAGTGGGGAGGATCTTATGGGACCCTGTCCCTCACTTCCAAATTATTGTTAGGTTCTGGCAGAACATACATATATATATATATGTATATGTATATGTATATGTATATGTATATGTATATGTATATGTATATGTATATGTATATGTATATGTATATGTATATGATGTATATGTACATGTATATGTATATGTGTATATATATACACATACACATACATATATGTGTGTATATATACACATATGTATATATATACGTATATATACACATACATATATATACATATATGTATATGTGTGTGTATATATATACGCATACATATACATACATATATGTATGTGTATATATATGTACATATACACATACATACATATATGTGTATGTGTATATGTACATATATATACATATGCAGACAAAACACACCTGTAGTTGTATACCTCCTACGTACCCACTGCTGAGCCCCGAGGCACTTGTGGATAGTTCCAAATTCATGGTCACACAGACACCCCTGGTTAGACCAAGTGGGTCATAAACAAAATAAATACACATGAATGTTAAAAAGAGTTTTGTACAAAAGGGGAGGGGATAGGCAAGGGTGGGAGGGGGTTTGGAGAGGGTGAGGGTGGTCAGTATGTTTTATGTAAAGTGTGAAATCATCAAAGAACAAATTTAATGAAAAAGGGGCATTTTCTCAGAAATGAGGGCTACTAGATACTTCAATGGCCTTAAATAACGTGTGTGTATTTTACAGGGAGAAAGTTGAATTACCACAGGGCCGTCATCTTTATAGAGTGTGGACTGTTACTGCCTAAGCTTGAATGTTATTCAGAGGAGAAAAGACCAAGTAGGAGAAATGTTACTTTCTTCAATGAATGAATTTTTTCATCCACTGTTATTGAATGGCTCATGAGTCCCATGTTAAGTCAGATCCTTGACTTGAGGATGGACCACACATAGTTGCTGTCTGCAAGGATCTTCCAGGCTGAAATGAATATTGTTGACCATGAACACTGCAGGCCACAAGACTTCTATACTAAGATTTAATGTCTAATCGTTGAGGCATATGATCAGGAAATGGTAATGATATTTCTATTTCCTTTGCTTACAGGTCAAACACAGTTCAAAGTAGTGGTAAAATCCCTTTCACCCAAAGAGTTGGTCCGTATTTATGTCCCTAAACCTTTGGACAGAAATGATGGAACATTTTTGGTGAGATACAGGATGCACGAGACTGCCCATGAGGGACTCAAGATAGAGATTCTCTATGGTGGTGAACATGTGGCTCAGTCTCCCTATATTTTAAAAGGTACGTGTTACCAGTCACCTGACCCTAGACATGTATGAGATGCTTTTCAGAAGGGCTGTAATGACCCTGCAGTCAAACGTGACAGAGTAAACATTATACATGTACTCCTAGAAGCTCAAATTTTATTTCATTTTTGGCATTTTAAGAAAATTATCATTTTCTGGGTTTGGAGAACACTTGCTGCCATTGCAGAGGACCTGGGAACAGTTCCCAGCACCCACATAGTTGCTCACAATTTTCTGTAACTCCAGTTCCAGGGGATCTAATGTCCTTTTCTGACCAGATATGTACATGTGACATAGATAGATAGATAGATAGATAGATAGATAGATAGATAGATAGATAGACAAAACACACATAAAACAAACAAATCTCTTGAAAAATCCTTTTCTGTTTCATTTTGTATAGTTCCCACTGCTGTCTGCATCTTTAAATTTGTTCTTCTTTTATCCTGCAAATGCCAGGGTCTCTTAGTACCATTTTTAGTTTTCCTAAGCTTTATCTCTGGGATGTAGCACAGTTAACTGGACATAATTTGATCTTTTCCAGTTATATTTTCACAGTTTGTTAGATAAAAATGAGTCACATTTAACCTGTGTCTAATTACTCGCAACAACTGAGGTGCACACTCCCCAAGTCCCAAGAATGAGGAGGCTTTCCAGCCTGGCTGACACAGGCACTTGGCCCAGCCCTGCCGGAGTTCTGTGCACTGGCCATACAGTGTTGTTCTGATGGTTCTTCTCTGCACTGGGTGGATTCCACTCAGGATGCCCTGATTACAGGCTGGGCTAGACACACATTTCCCAGAGTCCTGAATGCTTCTAGGCTTTCCTGTGTTTAGTTCTCACTCCTCACATGCTCTGTGCCCAGGCTCAGCTGCCTGGTTCTCTGGCATGCTCAGCTCTTCCTCAACTCAGTGAGACTGCTCAGCTCCACACACGCTCTCTTCCTGAGCTACATTGAGCAGCAAGTTGTATGACCTGTGAGGTTTCCCTTGCTAGTGTCATCTCCAAGACCCACTGTCCTTCCCTGCCTCGTGTCCATAGTCTGGAAAATGAGTCCACATGATGGGTTTTGTTCACCAGTTCGAAGCGAAAGAATAAGTCAGTGCCTCTTCGTGGTCTCGGTCTGAAGTAGAAAACTTCAACAAAATGGGGCCTAATATTAGTCACCTCAGCACTGGGGAGGTAGAGACAGGAGGATCTCTGTGGTAGTTTAAGACCAGCCTGGGCTATATGAGACTCTGTTTCCAAAGATCACAAATAAACCATCAAGAAAATATATTCAAGTAAATATGGATATGTCCTGAAATTATGTTAGATTTGTACATATTGTTTTCTAAATATGTCTTCAGAAGAGTCCTCTCTGTTCAGCTGTCCACTTAGGGTTACATTGATAGACCCTTTGGGTTACTCTTTCCTCTGAGATGTGTTGACTCAGGGGCCTTTAGGAACTTTGAGGGAAAGGTCCTCCATTTTCTCAAAAACTTACTGTGTCTACATTTGTATGTCTGTCTGAAAATCAAGAAGCTCTCCCTTTCTGAGCTAAAATGAAGTCATTTTATATTTATTATGTATACCTCACTATGGAAGTGAAGGTATCATCCACGTGGCTGAAGTGTGCTAGTTTGGAAGAGAGCATGTGCTCTGTGGTCTGTTCAAGGTGGCTTGACAGGAGCAGAGGTGGGATTCTGACAGAATCTCTCTACTACTAATTGGTCTAAGATTTGTCTCTGTCAGTAGTTTTCAGATCTGCCAGGCTGTCATCCAGTGCTCACTTATGCCATGGCGTTTGTTAACTCAAGGTGATGTTGTGTGTGTCCCCTCCCCAGGACCCGTGTACCATGAGTACTGTGACTGCCCAGAAGACGACCCTCAGGTTTGGCAGAAAACTCTGTCTTGTCCAGCCGATGAACCACAGATCGAGCAGGATTTTATTTCCTTTCCCAGCATTAATCTCCAGCAGATGTTGAAGGAGGTCCCCAAAAGATTTGGGGACGAGCGGGGTGCTGTTGTTCATTACACAATCCTCAATAACAACATCTACCGGAGATCTTTGGGGAAATACACAGACTTCAAGATGTTCTCTGATGAAATTTTGCTCTCACTTGCAAGAAAGGTATAAAAAGAAATGAATTCCTTCCAGAATAGTATCATTTTGTTGTTGCAACAGTTACGTACTTAGAACTATAACGACTGATGAGAATAGATTTCAGGGCTTAGAAATGTGTCACAGAATGCATAAGTCTCCTACCTTTGAAGATGGCTGTTTGCTGTAAGATTTAAGTTACGGTGGAATCCCGGCACTGAAGTTCATGAGACTTCAATATAGGCTAGAATATGAGAGTGAGGCAGAAGGCCAGGACAGAGCACAGGTCTTGTTCCAGAGTAAAGGTTCTGGTGAGCTCAGTCATGACCTTCATGTGGGGTGTAGAGATTTGGGCAGCTATATAGAAAATCGGCTTGAGGCGGGGGAGGGGGAGTCGGAATGCCTAGTAAGGAGACTGGTGTGGCAAGACCTCACCTGAGTGAGTTTCAGTCATAGATATGGACACAGGGTAGGGGATTCTAGAGGCAAGGCTGGAAGAGGGTGTGGGAAGGAGGGCCAAGGCTTAGGTTTGACTGCAGACTATTGCATAGGTAGCCAGTGAGGCCTCCCAAAGCCCACACACTCACACTTTTCTCTAGATGCCCACTTCTGTAACATTACATTTTAAAGGCCACCTCTGGAGACAGGTAGCCAACTTCCAGTTAAGTGAGTTTGTCATATACTACTTTCACCTAACAAACAGTGACCAGGAGTCTTTCTTCTCCCTTACCCACTGTTTTCAAGGGTCGCCTAGATCAGAAGTACTTCCCAGTGCCCGTTAGGGGAGATGGCTCAGTCAGTAAAGTGCTTGCTCTGTAAACATTAACACTTGAGCCCAACCCTCAGACCCCACGTGAAAAAGGCCTGTGGTGGTCACATGTACTTGTAATCCCAGTGCTGAGGAAGCAGAGACAGGTGGACCCCTAAGGCTCAGAGCTGAATCTCCTCAGAAAGGTCCAGGCCAGAGAGAGACCATGTCTCAAAAATAAGGTAGATGGTGCTTGAGAAAAACCACTGAAGCCGGGCGGTGGTGGTGCACGCCTTTAATCCCAGCACTTGGGAGGCAGAGGCAGGCGGATTTCTGAGTTCGAGGCCAGCCTGGTTCTACAGAGTGAGTTCCAGGACAGCCAGGGCTACACAGGGAAACCCTGTCTCAGAAAAACAAAAACAAAAAACAAAAAACAAAAAAAGAAAAACCACTGAAGACTGACTCCTGTCCTTCAACCATATGTGTGCGTGTGCGTGTGTGTGCGCGCCCGCGTGCACATACATGCACACACACGCACACACTTTGCCAAGAGACTGAGGCATTTGGTGTCTCCCAGCCACTAACCTTTATGATTTTGTTTTTGTAGGTCACCCTCCCAGATTTAGAATTTTATATCAACCTTGGAGACTGGCCCCTGGAGCACCGAAAAGTCAATGACACCCCCAGCCCTATACCTATCATTTCCTGGTGTGGCTCCTTAGACTCAAGAGACATCATCCTTCCGACGTATGATGTCACCCATTCCACACTCGAAGCAATGAGGGGTGTCACAAATGATCTCCTGTCTGTTCAGGGAAACACAGGTAAGTTAAGGTTAATTCTCTAGGGAAAAATCTGACAAGGTGAAGAGAATGTACAGAAAGAATAAATGTATTTGCTTAATCATTCTAACTTCCAACCAAGAAAAATGCTTGCCTAATGTGTAAGGACCCAGGGTCCATTCCCAGCAAGGCAAAGCAGGGAAAAGCAACCTAGGGCTGAAAGAGAATGTTCAGGACTGGGGCGCACCACACTTTGCTTTGTCCTTTTAGCCTCCTTGTCTCTTTAATGTCATTTGAGGGACAAGAGCAGAGATTTGGGCAAAGTATCCAAAGGTGAGAAAAGATGATAAAAATAAGATGAAGACAATAGGAATTAAAAGTCAGCCTACTTTTAGTTTAATGACAGTGTATTTCTGAAAAGTAGGCTGAGAAGATTGGATCCCTCTGATTTCTGTCTTATGATATCTCTGAGGCGCTAACAAGTATTTAATCAACAACATCATTCATTAGGATAGTAAGACATTTTGTCAGAAATTGGAATTAATTTTTCTAAGACATTTCCTTTCTATAAAGGAGAAGATATAACTGGCATGGTTGCTCATGCCTATAATCCTAGTACTTGGAAGCCTGAGGCAGGAGGATTGTTACTAGTTTGAGACCCATCTAGGCTATATAACAAGCAGCAGACCAGCCTGGGATAGACGGGAAGATCCTAGCTCAAACTCCCCATGTGCCTATGTGAGCGTTGTGAGCTATATGATTGCATTTAATAATGTCAAAGAAAAATGTCTTCCCTGTATTTGAAATTATGAGTAGTTGATCTGAAGAGATGGTCAAGTGGTTAAGAGCTCTTGCTGCTCTGCGAGAGGACCCAGGTCCGATTCCCAGCACGCACATGGTAACCCTCAAATGTGCGCTCACTCCATTCCCACGGGATCTGGCTCTGTCCTCTGTCCTCTATGGGAACTTTGTGCGCACTGTGCACAGACAGGCATCCATGAAATACACATAAAATAAAAATAAGGGGAAAATATGGACTAAAAATCTGGGGTTACTGAGTTATGCAGTTTTCTGGTGAGCTCATAAGAACAAAAGCCTTGCTCATGTGTGCTTTGTGAGACGTAACAGATGGAAGAAGGTATGGCCTGGGAGTGGGACTAACTACAGAACCTCTGTTTGCCTGGAGCTTGGTCTGATAGTGTGATGGCTGCTTCCTAGTGTTGTTCAGCAGTAAAGAGCAGAGCCTGTATGAGCTGTCCTTGCTGGTAAATGAGAGAGGCTGGAGCAGGCAGAAGGACGGGCTCAGAAAATATCTCTGGCAAAATGAGACTCAGTCCTAGGTATGTTGGGAACAGCATCTATGTGACAAAGTGAGTTATCGAAGAGCGTCGACATTTTAAATGACAATACCATACTGTCTTATGGTTTCAGATTCTTAATCATAATTTTTTATGGCCTCAAACTTCTAGGGCCTTCCTGGACCAATAAAACAGAGAAAGCTTTCTTCCGAGGTAGAGATAGCCGAGAGGAGAGGCTGCAGTTGGTACTTCTGTCCAAAGAAAATCCACAGCTGCTAGATGCAGGAATTACAGGATATTTCTTTTTCCAAGAGAAAGAAAAAGAGCTTGGAAAAGCCAAGTTGATGGGTTTCTTTGATTTCTTTAAGGTATGAGTCTTCCTATGGCTATAAAGTGATACACTGTGTCCTAATGGCTATAAAGTGATGCACTGTGTCCAAAATCCACCAAACAGGTGCTTCAAGCAGGTTGCCTCAATTTGGGAGCTAATTTTACTTTTCAGACTTTACTGTCAGACTGACAGAATCATAGAACTCAGACAGGTTTTTTTTTCTCTGTTAATTTTGTTTACCAAATAACGAAGAACTATGTTTAATGCTTCATATAAGAGTTACCATTGAAGTTTGATGTGTTTATTGTGGCTTTTCCCCTTTGATTTAATAAGCTGGGAAGATAAGTGTCTTTTACATGAAATGATCTCAAGTATCTTTGATAAATAAAGAGTATTCATTTTTATATATGTATAAGAGGAGCTGGAGTTCAGGTCCTGCCTACAGTCTTTCTTCCACATCAGTGTCCTGTGATAGATATCATGTTCCATTAGGCCTGCCATACTCCTTTGCTTTCAGTTGGTATTGATTTCTGTATGTATGTGTATATGAATTTGTATATGTGTGATGTGTGCATGTATGTATGGTGCACACATGCCCACACATGTGTATGTGATCCTCATTCCTTTAGAGTGTTATTATGAGCCCCACAGCTAACTGGCTAGAAACACATGATATTGAATATTTAAGAAATTATTAAGAAGTTAAGGGGTAGCCCAGTAGAGGGCTTCTGTTGCACATATGAAGCATAGATTTGATCTCCAGCATTGAAAAAGAAAGAGAGGGCAAATGGAAGGAAGGGGGGAGGGGATCGCTATATTTGGAAATAGACCATCTTCATCTGGGGGTGGGGGGGTTATGGTGAAAAGAACAGTGAATTGCGTTCAGAATATAGGTTTATAAATTTCTCTGTATACCAGTTTTCTCACTTATAAAAAAATTACAGCTTCATATTATAATTAAATTGGATTTCAAGCCTTTGATAAGTGCTTTTGAAATGCTAATCCAGTATGTGCCGACAAAGTAGCTTGTCTCCAGGTTTCAGTCAACTATTTTTAGTACAATTATTTCCCCCTTCTCTCTCTCTCTCTCTCTCTCTGTGTGTGTGTGTGTGTGTATTCTGTGGATTAAACATGGGCTATCCTCCACTCACCTCATCTTACATACAGTTTACAAGCTGGTAAGATGTGAACTCTATTATACGTAAACTCTTTTTAAACCGTAAAATAGAGAGAATGTCTTTCTATATTGTGGATTTATGGTACGACACAAATAAAATAGTTTATACATGAAAATTGATAATTATTTTCACTTCAGTATATTTAAATTCAGAACTTTGACAAGAGTTTTAACACCTGCTTTGGTTACAGAAGTCTAGACTCTCCGCTTCACAGATATAATTGAAACAGCACACGCTCCTGTCCTAAAATTTCCTATGAGGGAGCTGTTAAAGTCTGGCTATCGTTTTTATACAAAAAAAAAAAAAAAAAATAACTGAAACACAAACACAGATGTGAGAAAGTGGGAAAGAATCCCTCTGTATTTAATTTTAAAATACTGGTGAGAAAGGAAAGTAAAACAAATGGCTTCATGAGGGTCTTTGGTTTTAATCTTCCAGTACAAGTACCAAGTGAACGTGGATGGGACTGTGGCTGCGTACAGGTATCCATACCTTATGCTGGGCGACAGCCTGGTCCTGAAGCAGGACTCACCATATTACGAACACTTCTATGTGGCACTAAGGCCATGGAAACACTACGTTCCCATTCAAAGAAACCTCAGCGATTTACTAGAGAAAGTGAAATGGGCCAAGGTATGTCCCGTGCAATTGTTATTTTCTTGGACAATATCAATCAAAGTTATTAATATGGTAAGCTGTTCTATCAGGACCTAGCACATCATAATCAAAGCAAATCAAAGGAACTATGATTTTTCTGAACAGAATGTGTTCCCTTTAAATAGCAGAAGAACAGACACCAGGGTTGTCAAGATGGCTGGGTGGTTAAGAACACTTGCTGCTTTTCTGAAGGACCTTAGTTTGACTTCCAACACTCATATTGAAAGCTCACAATGGCCTGTAATCCCAGCTTTAGGGAGTTGGAGGACCTCTTCTGACTTCTGTCTCTGTACTCAAACACAAACCCACATGTACATACACACATGTACACATATAAGAGAGAAAGACGTCAGAATCTGTATAGCCTCTGTCAACATTGTTGAAGGTTAGATTTTAAGTTTAGTGTTGGACGTAATACAGCTTTTCTAAGTGAGTCCCTAATTGTACTCATCTATGCAAAACAAAAACACACAGAATGCAAATTACAGATCAGAAAGGCCAGAGTTGAAGGGCCTTATATATCAAGAACTTTCCAGGAAACTATGATACCCTTCCATACAGGAAAGAACAAAACAAAACAACCCTCAAGTCCTTCCCCCGCACAAGCCACAGCGTCCCAAGAAGTTCTCTATAAAACAGAGATTCCTTTTTTTTTTTTTTTTGAGGAATAATATTAAAAACTATTGAATTTATTATGAAACTATAAAATGTATCCTTCCATATTTTGTCCACATTTTAACTTTTGAGAAGTAATATCTGTTTGTGGACATCATGGGTCAGAGTCCTTGTTCTGGCTTTTCCTAAGATCCACAATTGCTAGCAAATGGCTTTTCCTATCAGTTGTGTGCACAAAATAAGCATTTTCCCTGAGTATAATTAGGAGTGGTAGCTATTCCTGGCTCTCCAGCCTGTGAGAATTAATGAGTGAGTAACTTTTTTATTACAGCGTTACAGTCCTTTGTGGCTACTGCTGTTTAACAGAACTTCCTGTCATTGAGTGTGTATTTAAAAGAAGCTTTACGAAAAAACACACTTTTATTTTTAATTTTACGCTGTGTCTGTGCACTCGAGCAAAGATGCCCTCAAAGACCAGAAGCCTCAGATCCTCTGGAGCTGGAGCTGAGAAGCAGTGAGGTGGATGCCGGTCCTGTGGAAGGGCAATGCTCACACTTAATTGCCGAGCCTTCTCCCCAGCCCAGAATCTTAGCTGCTGCTGGTGGTGGTGGTAGTTTGGTTTTTCAAGACAGAGTGTCTCTGTGTAGCCCTGGTTGTCCTAGAATTTGCTCTGTAGACTAGGCTGGCCTTGAACTCACAGAGATCTGCAGCCTGGCTTTTAAAAGACATTTTAACATATACTACCAGGAAAATTGATTCATTCTGTTCTTAGGCAGCGAGGGCAGTGCTGGGGAGGCAGATGACAGACCCCCAGCTTTCTCCATAGATAGCTAAGAAAGTAAATAGTCACTGAAGAGCTCGTGAGGCTTGGAGTCAGGCCCACACACCTATCATCCCTTCCCTTTACCAGACGTCTGACTGTGTCCCCATGGCCTCCTGTGTTAGTTATCACCCACAGAGGTGGACATCGCCCATCTATTCACACGCACCTCCCACACCTCCCACCTTTCTTTGTGGGTTGCAGCAGTCATTTTCATTTTCGTTTTTAATCTTTTAGGAACATGACGAGGAAGCAAAGAAGATTGCGAAAGAAGGGCAGTCGACTGCTAGGGACCTGCTCCAGCCGCCCAGGCTGTACTGCTACTATTACAGAGTGCTGCAGGTCAGTACAAAGCACACACTTCGGACTACGCTTACTGGGAGGATCAGTGGCAGCTTGTGGGAAGAAAGAACGAACCAGTGCTGAGGTCTGGCCTTGGCTGTCCTAAAACTAACTCTGTACACCAGGCTAGCCTTGAACTCAGCCTTGAGATCCACCTACCTCTGCCTTCCAAGTGCTGGGATTAAGGGAGTATACCACCGCCTCCAGCCGCCTCCCCATCCTCCACCCCAGGGTTTTCTTTGTAGCCCTGGTTGTCCTGGAACTCGGTCTATAAACCAGGCTGGCCTCGAATTCACAAATATCCTCCTGCCTCTGCTTCCTGAATGCTTGGAACGTTAATGTCTGTTCTGTATTACGGAAAAAAAGGAGGTTTAGAGGGTGTGAGGTCCTCCCATCTTGTCCGAGTGCACCCCCTGCTGGTTGATTCATAGAGAAATTCTTTCCTTCTCTGTAGCAAATCGCCTCACCCCCGCCCCGAACATGCCCCTCTTGCCATCCTTAGATGGGCTCCACCCTCTCTACTAATCTAGTTTTAATAATTTTTTAAAACTTTTAATTACATTGTATTTATTTGTTGTGTGAGCTCGGCGGGGAAGGGAGAGCATAGTGCCTGTGGAGGTCAGAGGCTGCTTTACAGATGTTGGTTCTCTCCTTCCACCGTGTAGGTCCCAGGGATTTAACTAGGGTCTTGAGGGCGGGTGGCAGGCAGCTTTACCCATTATGCCATCTTACCAGCCCTAGCTTTAATTTTAATGATAGGACTTTCTACCGCTAACATCTTAATTTGGCTCACTTGCTATATTGTTGTTTTGTTGGCATTAGCTCAGTACTAGGACTATATAACCAAGTGGACACAGAATGAATGGAGCGAAAGACTTGGCACGCAGAGGTATTTCTGGCCAGAGTAGAGGAACATTGCATGTGCATTGCATCTTGCCATGCCTGTGACTCCAGGCCGACAGGGTGGGTGGAAGAGCCCATCTGTGCACTCTGTCTGGAGATATTCATCATCTTAGCTTGCTGTTGTGAAAATTCAACTATATATCCTATATTATAAATGTTTTTCAGTGGAATGGAGGATGCACGCTGACTCGGCTTATTTCAAGTGGGGGCATCTACCTTTTCTAGAGTCGTCCCGCTTACACAGACGTGTAGATTAGGATTCTATGACAGACTCTGAGATATTGAACTAGCGTTTATAGTAAATAAAGTCAGAATATAAGTATGGAATTAAAATGAGCCAGATCTTTGGTTTGAGTTCAAAACGTCATGATTGAAGGTATGCGGGAGACTGACTAGAATGAAACATAAACTAAATTTTCTGCTCCTTCCAAACATATTTCAGAAATATGCTGAGCGCCAGGCCAGCAAGCCCACGGTCCGGGATGGAATGGAACTTGTTCCCCAGCCGGATGATGGCACATCCGTTTGCCAGTGCCACCGGAAGAGGCCTGAGAGGGAAGAGCTTTAAGGAGACCCAGCTTCACACTCTTTTGTATGCCAGCTGCATCTTTAAGACTTGTGAAAGATGCTAAGCTGTGAAGAAACAGGGAAACCAGGCTGGTGGCTTATGCTTACACTGCAATCCTGGCACAGTGGAAGCGGAGGCAAGAGGATTTCATGACTGCAAAGCCTACCTGAGATTTGTGGTGACTTCCAGCCAAGCCCAGACTACCCAGTTGGATCTTATCAAAAAGCCAGAACGAAAAAGAAATGTAGAGAAACGCTAAGCATTTAATCCCACACTCAAGAGACTAAGTCAGAAGATCATGAGTTTCATTCAGTATTACCAGATACCTTTGGAACTGCTTGGTTGAGCCCCCTAGTGGATAAAAAGGGTCATAAGTCACTGGGTCTGTGGATGGCACAGTCACATGCACTGGCTTGTTTCTATCTTTATCAAAGATAAAAAGTCGCTTTCAATTACTTTTACATCCAATTATGCAAAGTGTTTGAGGAGGTTTGAATTTCTCCTCGCTTCTCCCTGTGTAAGCTGTCCCTGATGCTTGGTGACAGCGGCCTCCTTTTGGAAGATCTGGTGAGGTTAACTAAGGAACAAGCCGCTGCTGTTTAAGGTGGCATGGAGGCTGTGGAGGAACACACCATATCTTGTCAGCTAAGTTTTTTGCCAGGACTTAAGACAGAATTAAGGAGAATTAAGTGTGTGTGGCAACTCACAGTCTGGCCTGTACCCCTACTAAAGACAGCACAGCTACAGATATAGATGGTGGCATCCCGTGGGCATTTATGTACTGGGAATATAAAAATAACAGGTGTCCAAGTGAGATCTTTCATTTTGTTTGTCCTTCTGAGAATCCTTGAAGGTTGTTACAGCCAGCTTCAGGAAGCCCCTGTCTCCTGGGGTTCACTAAGAACCCAGTGACAGAGGCAGGTTCTCAGACCCTCCTGGTTCAGCAAGTTGATAAGCAGCGTAGTAAAGCTCTCAAAATAAAGGCTTGAAACTTGCCTCTACCTTTAGGATAAGGTCAAGATCGAAGTCTCATACCGTAAATTCATTTCTGATTCTTCAGAACACCACCAATCCAAGATGCAGTTCCTGACAGAATGGTCTCTAAAACAAGAGCTACCCACACTCCCAGAGTAGAGAGTAAGTACCACACTCCCAGAGTAGAGGTACTCTCTGAACTGAAACAGTCATTTGCTCATATCTGTTCTCCTGAAGACCAATAAGAACACAAGAATTTGTATCTCTACCTAGATCATAGAAATGTATCAACATGACAAATATCCCATATGGGTGTGAGAAGAAAGGCTGCTTCCCTCGCCTCTACCTCTTTAACCACAAGTTCAGAAAGCAAATGGTAGTTTGTTAGAGTTTTAAATCGATGTCGTCTGAGGCTGAATAGTCCTAGCAGCTAAAAACAAGTTGAGACAAACTGGGCAGTTTCTATTGACTTGTCCGGTCCCCCATGATTCTCACTTTGAACAGTCCCACCTTGGAGCATTGCACTGGAGACAGAGTCTCCACATGAACCTGCAGGTGACATTTTATATCCAAACTGTAACAAGTCTATCAAAAAATTTATCAAGTGGAGTTGTCTAGGTTTCTTGAAATGAGTTTTACATGTCTTTATGGTTCATTAACTTGAACGTATCTTCGGGAAACAAGCTGGATTAAGCTGTTTCCTTTCCTTCCAACTTACCTATTGTCCATGTAGTACATTAGCCACTTTTAATACTGAAATTTTTATTAAAATATATCTGGCTTCAGGGGAGTAAAGAGAAGCCACCAGAAAGAGGTTGGAGGGAGAAAGGGGGACAATGATATAATCATATTTTAATTTCAACAGAAAAAACTTTTATATAGCTTTTGAAAAGAGAGGGCTGTAAGGGTATAAAGATATAGGTCTATTCATTTGAATAAACTGTCAACAATGTTGTGACTTCAAACACTGGGTGGCTGTCCGTCACCCATCAATTGTGAGCACATTGCCTCCATAGCTGCTGACGGGTTGCGGAACTGAGGACCACCACTGATGAGAAGAACGCAGTTTAATTACACAGCAACAAAAGCTTTCCATGACCACAGGCACGAGACAGAACGTGAAGACATTTCCTAAAAGAAAGGGTCTCGTGGAAGGACGGACTGACTGACAGTGTTGGGAAGAGTACAGACAGAGGATGTTTACTTTTGCTTTATACCATTTTATAATATCCAAATTGGTTTTTAATTATGGATATAAATCAAGTTGTAAAATAAAAATGTCAACATGGTAAAAGAATAAATGCACAGAGGGGACTATAAGAAGGAAAAAGAAACATATTTATGTTTTCCACAATGCCATATTAAGAACCTATGTCTAGAATTTTGTCCTGTGGTTTTATTATATACTCTTTTTTTAAAAAAATAAAGCACATTTTCATAATAAAAAATGGCAACCCCATGTTCTTTGTTTTAAGAAAGAATGATAACACCCGCGCCCTGGTATGTCTCTAAGTCTAACTGATTTCTTAAAAAGATATTTATTTTCTGTGTATGAGTGCTTGCTTGCATAAACGTTAGTATCTCACATGCTTGCCTGGTACCCACAGAGGCCAGAAAAAAATGGTTCCCTGGAAGTGAAGTGACAAATGGCTGCGAGCTGCCATGTGGGTGCTGGGAACCAAACCTGGGTCCTCCACAAGAACAGCCGGTGTGCTCTGAACCTCTGAGGGCTCTCTCTAACCCCTGCTCTAACTTTCTCTCCTTTATGACCTCATGAATAACTAAACTAAAACTGCTGTCGTGGCCATTCTGTTCCTAATGGGCAGAAATAGGGAGGAGGGAGTGTTTCACATCTCCTGGGTTTTTGTTTTTGTTTTTTTAAACTAATTTTTAAAGTTAACATACAGACTAATGGGTTTTGTCATGGCGTCTTCCTAATGTATCTCATTATACTCTTCCAATCCTCCTGCCCTTTCTGCTTCCTGTCCTCCCCTGTGCTTTCCTGACCCCTCCCACACCAATCATTAATCAAGAAAATGTCCTCAGACTTGCCTACAGGTTAATCTGATGTCCCAATTAAGGTTCACTTTCCCCAGAAGACTCTAGCTTAGATCAGCATGCATAGCCCTTCATACATATCTCATGCGTTTGAACACTTGGTCCCCAGCTGGCAGTGCTGTCTGTGGACTTTACTGAACTTTGAAAGAGGAAGAACAGCTCTGGGGGCGGGCTTTGAAGGTTTATAGCCTGCCCTGCTTCCTGCTCTCGCTGCACTTCCTGTGTGGCGTATCCGGTCAGGCAACCTTTTGCTTCTGAAGCCATGCCAACTCTTCCCTTCTGCGATGGCCACTGGCACCATAAGCAAAACTAAACTTTCTTCCTCAAGTTGTTTGTCGCTCTGGCATCTTGCCACAGCAACAGAAAAGTAACGGACACGCACGTTTTCCAAGGATTCGCCTTTATTGTAAACTGCTAGGTAGCCAGAAGAAACAAGCTTCAGAAGAAATGAAATCCCTAGAGAAACACGAAAGCTGTTTTCCCACCACACATCAGGTCATCTGCCCAGGTTTCATGTCGCAATGAGTAATAAGACCACCAACCACTCCCACCCCCACCCCGCCACTATGTATATCACGGCCTGCAGACAGGGGACAATTGTTTGCCCTCTGTGCCAGGACTTTAAGCATTTGGGGGAAATTCACCTCGCAGTCCACGGTTTGAACCAGTTTGGAGTGGCATGGTGCCTCACAAAAGGAGTAATATAAATAAATATTCTGCTTTTACTGGCACTGTGAATTTGTGTTACTAATGGGAGCTCGTGGATTTGGACACCTGCACTGGGCCCAGCAAGCCAGATGAGCGGAGACTGAGAGCAGTTAAGCTGACTGGGCTTATTGCAAAAGTCCAAATGAGCTGTAACAGCTGACTAGGGACTAGGCTGTAGATAATCAAGTTATTTTCGAGGCCCATTTCTGTTTCTTATAAACGCTGATGGTCAGAGAGCACTGGTTGAAGTTCCCAGAACACCTTCCGCCCTGGTAAATTCCTGACTACTGAATAGATTTGTTGGGTTTTTCCGCTCATCTTGAGTAAACCTTAGTGACTTTATTGTTCTAGGAATTTTGGCCTAGTGATCAGAGCTTGAAGAGGAGGCACAGCTGCCCTGAGAAATATTAGTAAGTTCTCCACCAGGCTCAACTTTCCCAACTGCACAGGGGCATTGTGGGAAAGTTCGGATTCTCAACTTTCTTCGATTTGTGCTGAGTATCTGAGTTCGATTGTTTGCTTCTGTAGTGGAAGAGCACGGGGGTTCATGCCTTCTAAGCAAATGTCCTACAACGGAGGTATTATAATCCCAGACTTTAAGATATGTTTTTTAAAAATCTCGACTATGGCTGACTTAGAGAAAGTCCTAACCACAGCCCACAATCCCCTGGTTTTACACCCAGTCTGCAAGGTTGGAGGGGACTTGCGGGGCCCACTGATACCGTTCCCCTTCCAGCCAGGGCTACATGGAGAAACCCTGTCTTGGGAGAGAAAAAAAAAAAAAAACACTAATGAAAAAAATTAAATTAAACAAAAATATTAACTTAATTTTATTTAATATAAAATTTTGAACCTTGTTTTACTAGATTAAAAGACACAAGTATTGAAAGCATTAAAATGTACTCGTGTCTCTGTGCTAATACATGGCTGTTGAAGTTGGGCCTGGTACTATCTCCCAGCCCCATGCTTCCAGGAATAATACTCAGCCTCAAATATATATTTACAAATACTTTAGCCATATAGCTAGGCTCTTCTCTGACTAGATCATAACTTACCTAACCCACACAACTCCACTATCTAAACCTTCATTCTGCCACATAGCTAGTTACTTATGCTCAGGTACCGAGTCTGTCTCCTCACATCTTCCCGGGCTGATTTTCCGAGTGGCTCTATCCCAGAACTCTTTCTGCCTCCCAGATGTTTCACCTCCCATTTCCTGCTTAAGCTATAGGCCATAGGTTTTTTTAATTGGCAGGTGATGTATCCATACAATACACAAGATATTCTCTCTACACATAGCAACAGCCACACGAAGAAGACCCAAAGCCCGTGGCTCTGTTTATGGAAACTATGATCATGATTTAAGGTCTTAACCCTCATTTTGTCACTGAATTTCTTACAGGGATTCTTTTTTCCCCTGTAAAAATACGTTTAGTATATAAGGAAAATATTTTCCTAGAAGTTCATCTTCCTCACAAGTTATGTTCCATGCAAGAACAGAACTGGGCAGGTCTGAATACTCTTCATTTTACATTGCTACACTCTGACATTGAGGTAATGTCGGCCGTGCAAAATATTCAGCATTCAGGTAAATAAAGCATGTATTAAATATGCAGTATGCTTTCGGGTTCCGTGAAGACCTCTATTTAAAACCTGTGTCAGGCTAAGGAGCTTAAATTTAGAAATAGCATTAGATGGAGCCCTTAGAGAGAGCCACTTAGGCCTTCAGCAAGGCCCGTCACATGTCGGAGATCCCTCTGAGTTCCTTTCCCAAGTCCTTTGCCTCTATAGCACCGAAATTGGAAGAGAGCATGACTTCTATCAGAACCAAACGTCATCACAGACTAAGGCTTGGACATCTAAGTGAGAAGCATGGTGGGGTGGGGGCGGGGCCTAAGAACAAGGTTGTGAGGGAAGGAGCTATTAAGTCATTTCCGACTGCGCAGTTACCAAGGAAACAGCGGAGAGCGACAGAGATTGGCAAGTCAAGGGACATGTTCCCTTCCCAGCTCCTTTCTGCTCTGGTGTCTAGTCTGATCTTGGTCTGTTGAAAGACCCTTAACACTCATGATCTTAGTATGCTACCGTCCTTCCGGATGCTCTGTTGCCCAAACCCCTCTCCTGGTGCAGTTGCTCTGGTCTGATGGGAAAGCTTTCCTTTACCTCACCAACCCCTACTCTAGCCTCTCCCTAACTCAGGGGGTACAGCTTGGCGGATATTGCTAACCCATCTCTGGCATCCGGATTCCTCCACCTTGTTAAATGCAGTATGTGGCTTTAGATTTTCTACCTAAAATATTTAGAGGGTTTTTTTTGTTTGTTTGTTTTGTTTTTGTTTTTGTTTTTTTTTTTTGTTTTGTTTTGTTTTTTGTTTTTTGGGTTTTTTTTTTTTTTTTTGGAGTATTCTAAAGGGTACATGAGTAGGATTTCTGTTGGTTTCTGTCTTGACCCTCAGTATAAAGATGTAAAGAGAAAAAGCAAAATCGTGAAGACACATTTGCTGAAAAAACTAAAATTTAGTAAAGAGAACAGGAATATGGGTTCTGAATTGAAGGAAACCAAGGGTATCCCCGTGCAGGGCTGCCTCTGAACCACAGGACGGGGCTATTGACTTGAGATTGGCTGGCGGCCCTCTCCTAACTGGCAGTTCGCACCGGGGTGTGGTAAAGTCCTGACTTGAGCAATGGTTTACTTGTGCTCTTGCATCTTCCACATGTGTTCTTGCATTTCCCACATGGCTACTTAGAAGCCTTCCTTATAGCAAATGGCCCCTCTACTCAAAGAATCTTACATTTCCTTTACCCTCTCCTGCGCTTTTGATTTCTCCTCTAACAATTTCAAATGTTTTAGTGCCTCGTATTTAAAAAAGACAAGCCCTCTTGAATCCAGCTTCATCTTCTGGCTACTGTGTTCCGACTTTTCCAATTCTTCAACAAGCTCGCTCTTTTCCTCTACAGCTCTGCTGCCGGCAGTGTCAGCATTGAGGCAACTGAGGCTGTGGGTTTAGGAGTATCTTGGGCTACACCGTGATTCTCTCTCTCTCTCTCTCTCTCTCTCTCTCTCTCTCTCTCTCTCTCTCTCTC
>JANHMN010000024.1:21339344-21355014 GCA_030674055.1 Rhabdomys pumilio
ACACACACACACACACACACACACACACACACACACACACACACACAGATTATTTGAAATCTCCCATGCAAGGTACTTGAAAGAAAACAGTGTAATATCATACCAAGTCTCATTTCATTGTTTCTTTTAGACAACTTTATTTAGTTTCCATTGAATTCCAGAGACAGTGTCATAGTGGAGCATATACAATCATCTTAAGGTTCCCATTTTGCTTATTTTTCTTTTAGAACTTCCAAATGTCTTTGAAACGTCTCCAAGATAATTCAAAGGAGGAAATAGCTGCAAGAATCATCCAGAAGGCCTGGAAAAATTTCCTTGTGAGTTTATCTGATCCCTTGAGAGATAACTTATATTTCACAAAGTTCACGTAAAGTGTGTGCGGTTCAATAGTTATTTTTGCATATTTACACATGCCTGTGCCACCCTTCAAGTTAGAAGTTCACTATCCAGCTTCAAAAGTTAAAATTATTTCATTAGGTTCCAAAACATTTACATTCTTTTTAGTTAAAAACAACTTTTTGGCATGCACGTATATAAGTAAGTATGGGCAAGCTTGTACACGCTGTTAGCATTCTGTCTAAACTCCACCCTGCAGTTACCTGGCAACAGCCAAGTAGGCCTGGCCCATTATATAAGAGGCTGCTTGCCTCCTCCTCTCCCTTTTGCTCCCTAGTTTCTCCCTTCCCCCTTCTCTCCCCATTCCCTTCCCTCCTCTCTCTCCACATGTTCATGGCGGGCCCCTACTTCTCTACTCTTTCTCTCTCTCTGCCTCTCTCTGTCTCTACTGCCCTCTTAACTCCCCTCCCCATGCCCTGAATAAACTCTATTCTATACTATACCATCGTGTGGCTGGTCCCTCAGGGTGAAGAGATGCCTTGGCATGGGCCTGCTGAGACACCCCCTTGCCCCATACCTCTCCACATCCCCATAGAAAATACCCCCTTTCTCTTTGTCTTTTTATAAACACATCACATGCACACACACAGAGGCCACAAAGAAACCTTAGACATTGTTCCTCAGGGTGTTGTCTATTTTTGTTTTCTGAGACAGGAGCCCTCACTAGCCTGTGACTGGACAAGCAGGCCACTGTGATTCTCCAGCAAGCCTCACTGACCAACCCATCCCTGGCTCCCCAGTGCTGGAAGTATGAGTGTTCCATTGCATTGAGCTTTGTGTTTTTGTTCTTTTGAGACAGGATTTTTCTGAGTAGCTCCAGCTGTCTAGGAACTCACTCTGTAAACTAAACTGTATAAACTACTCTAAATCCACCTGCCTCTGCCTCCCACATGCTGGGATTAAGGGTGTGGGCCACCTCCACCCAGTCTCATTCAGCTTTTTTACAGGGCCCTCATGTTTACACAGCAAGCATTTTATGGACCGAGCCATCCCTCTGGCTCCTGTTAAGTTTCTGAGTGGGGTCAGATGTTTTAATAATAAATAACACCCATAAATGTATCACTAATTGTCTCATTAACTTTGACCTATGATATTCTTTGTTTCTTGACTCAGACATTACATTTGTGACGTGGTAAAGGTATATTTGCTCATCCAGTATTTATTGAGTACTCTTGAAGATCTTATAGTTTAATGGAATTTTTTGTTTGTTTCTTTGTTTGTTTTTTGTTTTTCGAGACAGGGCTTCTCTGTGTAGCCCTGGCTGACCTGGAACTCACTCTGTAGACCAGGCTGGCCTCGAACTCAGAAATCCGCCTGCCTCTGCCTTTCAAGTGCTGGGACTAAAGGCGTGCGCCACCACTGCCCGGCTAATGAAATATTTTTATCTGGGATACCACTGCATTACTCATTTACTGTGTTCTTAACATGGATAGAACTGGTCTCATAAGTAGAAATAATTTTCCAAGTATATTATGTCTTTTGTCAAGTTGGGTGATAGCCAAGAGGTAAAATGACTTCACTCCTTTTTATAATAGCAATTCTGTCACTGAAGGGCTCTAGCAGGCCTGAGCATGGCAAACATGTCGCCTTCAGGTTTCATCCTTCCCCCTTCCCTCTCCCTTGCTCCACTGTTGACACTGCTAAAGCTATCCACCAAGGTCTACTTCCTTATTTGACCACTTTGTTATGCCTGACTCATTCCTGAGCCTGATCGCTAAGGTCCATCAAGCTCAAAGCATCAGGGTCCAGCAATCAGGGTTCACTATTCTAACTATCCTAATTAAGATACCCAGTCAGAACTTACCAGCTCAACCTAGCTCATTCTAACACAGACCTCCCCTTTCTCCTCCTTAAAATTAACACTTGCAAAGCTCTTTGCAGCTGTTTCTGTCAGATACAGAGTTTGGCTACCCTGTATCTTTGCCTTGCTTAATAAATCTCTCTTGGTGTTTGGTTTGTGCTTGGAAGTTGATGTTTGGGTGTGGTGTGTGCCTTACCTAGGGTCTACAGGTGGACACCCTGCAGTGTATGGGCCCTACAGTCACTACACCTAGTGGCTTTGTGGCAAGTTATACAACTGTTTCCAGTCCACAAGACCACCATTAGATCAATCAAATCTTGCAGATATACTGTTTGCCTCTCGAAAGCAATAAGCCCTGTGCTTCTATTTGCTTTAAGTTTCCATTTTCTTTAAATTCCACACCCACTGTTCCCACTCTCATCCTTTGGTGTCTTCCCTGGTAGCTTAAGTTTCTTTTTTTTTTTCTTTTTTTTTTTTCCTGGTTTTTTCAAGACAGGGTTTCTCTGTGTAGTCCTGGCTGTCCTGGAACTCACTCTGTAGACCAGGTTGGCCTCGAACTCAGAAATCCACCTGCCTCTGCCTCCCAAGTGCTGGGACTAAAGGCGTGCGCCACCACCGCCCGGCATAGCTTAAGTTTCATACAAGTCACAGGCAGAATATTTTTTAGTCTTAGTTTTTAAATCTGTTGATGAACTCTGAATCTTTTAATTGGAGAATTTAGTCTGTTTACATCTAAGGTTATTAATGATGAGTAAAGAGTCCTGGTATTTGTGTTTGTTTCTTTTGGTAATTCTCTTGAATATTTTTTATAATTTTATTTTATTGATGGTTTACTGTTATTTGATGACAATCGATTCTTCATTTCCCTTTGGTTTGCAGGCTCTAGTTGAGTTTATGTTCCTGTGTGCTGTCGTGATACTAGCTATCTTTTGTCCACCTTGGGGTTTAGAACTCTCTTAAACAGATTTTCACTTAACTATCAGTCTGTTGCCTCAAGGCTCTCATTCATTTTCTTTTGATCATTATTTTACATTATTTTGGGCCTATCAATCCTGCAGATCTCTGGAGCCAATACATTGCTGTGTCTTTTTGGCAAAACCTCTCATTTTCCTGCACTAAGATTTGCACATCTGGTATCCCCATTGATTTAATGGGGTAGCCTCTTAGTAAGTAGTCTGTTCCAGACAGTGGGTCTAGCAGCATCAGCTTAGTGCACAACATTGGCTTTGTGTCCACTGAGCACCACAGCGTCCTCTTCATGATGTCTTTAACAATAAGCAATGACTTGGGGCACAGTGCACACCAGGAAGAGCCTGCTAGATACTTCTAAAGACACTCACTCTCTCTTGGGGACAACAAGAGTGGAGATAATAGTGGAACAGGTAACCATGAGATGGACGGCAGTAGGAGTGGGTACTCAGGGTGTGGCTACACCATAGAGAGAACAGCAGCTTCTCTCAGATGATGGGGTTTCCCCGGTTACAGCTATGCCCTGCTTCTAGCAAAGCCTCCTTGCTGCAGGTCTTCCAGCTGTGCTGAGGATCCTGAAGAAGACCATGACAGGCTCTCCACTACTTCAGTGTCAATACACACAGGGGTAGGGTAGCTGAAGCCAAGGCGTGTCTTTCTGCCATTCCAATGGTAATAGAGACCCAGGGACAGAGCAGAATGGGCTGGAACCCCTTTAACAAGCACATGTGAATGGGCCAGCAGCAGGGATCACAGCACTTCCTTATAGCTCCAGTGAAGCTCTAGTGAGTCCAAAAGCAGCTGCCACTCTCTGGGCCTCAGAATGTAAATGCAGAGATCCCCTGGTTCTCAAGGTTGGTGCCCTCTCTTCCTGTTCATCAAAAGTCCATCCTTTCCAATGTAGAGTCACCCAGCTAGCATAGGACACAGTGAGTCTTCAAGGTCAGGTTGCATCGGCAAGGAAGCTACCCTATGAGCCAGTGTAGTAGGTGTCTATGAAGCCTGGAGAGGAGGGGTGTGCAGGGATTTCTGACCCCTAGAACACTCCAAATTTACAAAACAGTAAATGTCTCCAGATGCCACTAGCTAGCCGTAGCAGCCTCTGTATTCACCCGGAGACACTGAAGTCCTTGTCCAAAATGCAGCCGCTATTACAGAGTTCTGGTTGCTTATATAACTAGACTACCAGCCTGGGAGATGCCTGCATCCTAGCAGACAAGAGTCTACAGGGACTCTCCTGTTCACCCTCTCCTGCAGGAGGAAGGGAAGCTTCCTTCTGTGGAGGTGGAGCTGGGGTGGAGGATGCAGAAATGCTTTTCTTTCTACACTGTCATCCCAAACATCTAAATTTCCCTCCTTCCTTCCCTCCTTTCTTCCCTCCCTCCCTCTTCCCCTCCCTTCCTCTCAGTTGCTTCTTTCCCCTCATTTAGTGCTTATTCATCTCCTGAAGTCGCTCGCCTCAGAATGTAGCTATGCCTGTTCGTTCAGTTGTTTTCAGAACAGGTGGATGCTAGGCTATATCTAGCACCCCCTCCTTCCTTCTGAGGAGGTGAATGAGGCCTACTCTTATATAGTACTTTTGATAAGTGTTGATGTCAGGATAGCACCAGCCTCCTAAACAGAGCTGGGAAGAGAGTTTATGGATGAGATTTTACCTTCAAAAGTGTTGATCGCCCCAGCCAAACAACATGGGGAAGGAGTTTTTGATTTCCCTAAAACGTGTTCAATTTGAAACCCACTTTTCTAGTCCAGCAGAACTCTTCACATCTGTTTCTATGTAGTTGTGTGAACAGCTAATAAAAATAGAAAACCCAACATTAGCAGCATAGCTCAGTGGGTAAAGGCAATCGCCACCAGGCTGATAACCTGAGTTCTGTCACTGGGCTCCACACGGTAGAAAGAAAGAACCTATACTCAGTGTTGTCCTCTGATGTCTGATTGTGTACTGTGACACCTCTGTCCCAAATAAATAAATGTATAGGACTTTCAAAACTGCACTCTTAGGAAAGCAGAGACTCTAGTTTTAACCATAAAAATCTGGGTTTCAATCTTTAGAATGTCTCCGTATTCCAGCATTTTAAAAGTCTGATTGACTTAAGAAGACAAGGGGAGCCTCGTCAGATACTGAGGTACATTAACCCTAACGAGGTAAGACTTTTATGACTAACACGGCATCTTCTTATCAGTTCGCTGTTCTCATGTTTGCTTCTTTAAAAACTTTTTATTGAACTATTACATACATATTGAGAACTCTGAAAGCCTAAATATATAGTTTAATGAATTACCACAAAGCAAGCACCACCCAACTATTCCCCAGTTCCCTGTACCTGCCAGTCACTTATGACCCCCTCCCATCCAATCTAAGCATGTTCATTTTGAATTCAGCATCGTGCATTAGTTTCTACTTTTGGAAGCATGCCTTGAGGTGCTGTCCCCGTTGGGTTTTTTAAATTGATATTGTTTTTGTTTTTATCAACTTGACATAAGCTCAGGTCAGGAAGAGGCATATCTGTAGGGTATTTTCTTGATAATGATTGTTGTGATGATGATTGAACTGGGCAGCCTTGAGTGTAGGTGGTCCTTGATTGTATAACAGGCTGGGCAAGTCAGTAAGCAGCAGTCCTCCATGGTCTCTGCATCAGCTTCTACCTCTAGATGCTTTTTTTTTTCTTAGTTTTTTTCTGAGACAAGGTTTCTCTGTGTAGCCCTGGCTGTCCTGGATGGAACTCACTCTGTAGACCAGGCTGGCCTCGAACTCAGAAATCTGCCTGCCTCTGCCTCCCAAGTGCTGGGATTAAAGGCGTTTGTCACCACCGCCCAGCTCCCCCATTTTTCTTTTAAGAAAAAAGATTTACAAGATTTATTATATACAATTCTCACAGAAATTTGAATCTTTTTTGTCTTAGCAAAAGCTAGTCCATATAGTGTTGAGTTTGAGTGGACCAGCTATATTTTTTCCTGAATTTACTTACAAGGTAATATTTTATATGTAAGTCATATGTTTGAGTACTTATTGTTGCTGTTTTACAAATAGCAAGTCACAAGTCACATTTATTTTATTTTTTTTACTTTTGAGACAGGATCTCTCTCTATAGTCCTGGCTGTTCTAGAGTTCACTGTGTAGACCAGGCTGGCTTTGAACTCACAGAGATCTATCTGCTTCTGCCTCTGGAGTGCTGGGATTAAAGTCATGTCACATCACATTCATTTAGGATTTGTATTTATATATTGCACAGACAGGAATTTTGTAGTATTTTTCCAGTTATCCTAAGAGGGTCCATTAAGTCCTTAGCACTCAAAGTACTTGGATTTCAAGGCTGGAGAAATGGCTCAGCAGTCAGAGCTCATCCTGCTCTGCCAGAGAACCCAAGTTCAGATCCCAGCATCCATGCAGCGCAGCTCACAACAACCTGTCACTCCAGCTTCAGTGAAGTCCAATGCCTCCGACTTCCATGGGCTCCTGCACTTGTGTGCACTCATAACTAAAAATGAAAATCTTTCATGATTTAAATCTAATTACCTGAAGCATATTCACCTGAACAGTAAATATCAGTGACTCCTTTTTTTTTTTTAATTTACTTATTTTTATTGTATGTGCATTGGTGTTTGAGGGTGTCAGATTCCCTGGAACTGGAGTTGCAGACAGTTGTGAACTACCATGTGGTTGCTGAGAATTGAACTCAAGACCTCTGGAAGACCAGTCACTGCTCTTAACCGCTGAGCCACCTCTCCAGCACATCAGTGACTACTTTTAATCAACAGAATGAGAGATAGCCAAATGATGCTCTTGGGAGGCTGAAGGGACATTCTCCTGTTTTCCTACAGGCACAGCTCCTAGATGCTGCTGCTGGCGTCCAAGTCCGATTCAGATTGGGTGGGGTGAGTATCCATTTGGTAGGCTTGTTTTTCCCTTTTTTTGAAAATGCAATGTTTTCCTCACACACTATATCTTATGAATCATTATATAAGCATTATTTATATATCATCATCTATATATGTGATGTGATATATGTGATATATGACTTTATGTAATATATCACATAATTTCCTCTACTCTTTCCAGTTCCTCTCTTCCCCTCCCATCAAGATCCACTAACTTTCTATCTCTCATTAAAAAACCAACAGGGGCCGGGGCGGTGGTGGCGCACGCCTTTAATCCCAGCACTTGGGAGGCAGAGGCAGGCAGATTTCTGAGTTCGAGGCCAGTCTGGTCTACAGAGTGAGTTCCAGGACAGCCAGGACTACACAGAGAAACCCTGTCTCGAAAAAACCAAAAAAATAAAAAATAAAAATAAAATAAATAAATAAAAAATAAAAAACCAACAGGGATAAAGATATGACATATGACATATGATATTATATGATATGATAAAATAAAAACTAATACTCCAGAACTGTACAAAATGAACAGAGGGAAAAGAACCCAAGAGAAGGCACAAGAGTCAGAGACCCACTCATTTGCACATTCAGGAATTCCATAAAACCACTAAACTGGAAGCCATCATATACGTACAGAGAACCTGATGCAGACCGCTGCAGCCCTACACTGCTGCCTCGGTCTCTGAGCTTTGCTCATGTTGATTTAGAGGGCCTTGTTTTCTTGGTGTCCTCCAGCCCTCTGGCTCTTAGATTCTTTCCACCTCCTCTTCCACAGAGTTCCTTGCACAAGAGAAGGGATTCAGTGAAGACGAAGCTTCTCTGAAGACAGTTGAACAAGGCACCGATCTATGAATATAGCAGAATGTCATTAGGAGTCATGTTATTGTTATTTTTTTTGAATCAGTAGTATTTGGTTTGCCCTTGGTCCCTGGACTATTTAGAGTCAAGTGCTTGGTGATCCAAGGAGGGTCAGATATGGGTTTTGTCCAATGCAGTGGACCTTAAGTCAAATAAGATAGTGGTTGGTCACTCCCTAAAGCTTTGTGCCACCACTGCTCTAGCATAGCTTGTAGGCAGGAGAGCATTGTAGATCAAAGGTTTGGTACTGTGTTGGTGTTTACATTTTTCTCTTAGTCATGTACAGAGGACCTTCCTGTAACAAAGATGCTAGAATTTAGGGGTGAAGGCCCTATGTAGGCACCAGCTTGACTTCTTCATGTTCAGTGAGTTGTATAGGTGTTCTCTTCAGCAATGGGAGCTTTTTGACAGTTTGTGGAGAGCAATCCTTCACAAACAGCCTGGGTTGTCTGTGGATTCCCACGGGACCCGTTTGGCCAACAACCTAGTTATATATAACCCAATCCTGGGACAGGATGCTTCATCTGTTGCCAAGAGATGGCCAGATGAGACTCTGTCTTCCCCATTGTTTAGTGATTTTATTTAGATGGCCTTCATATGTGTATGTCTTAGTTAGGGTTTTATTGCTGTGAAGAGACACCATGATCAAGGCAATTCTTATAAAGAAAAGTATGTAATTGGAGCTGGCTTACAGTTTCAGAGGTTTAGTCCATTATCATCATAGCAGGAAGCATAGCAGTGTGCAGGCAGACATGGTGCTAAAGAAGGCGCTGTGAGTCCTACATCCTAATTCTAAGACAGCAGAAGGAGACTATGTCACACTGGTGTATCTTGAGCATGTATGACCTCAAAACTCCACCTCCACAGTGATACATGTCCTCGAACAAGGCCACACCTCCTAATAGTGCAACTCCCTATTGCCAAACATTCAAACATATGAATCTATGGGGGCCATACCTACTCAAACTACCACAATGTATATATTTTGGGAAGCCTCTACTGTACTAGGATAAAATTTAATTACCATTTAATTTTAGCTGTCTCTCCCCATATTCCTTCCTTATTTCCCTCTCCTATTTCAGTGCTCCATATCTATCTATCTATCTATCTATCTATCTATCTATCTATCTATCTATCTCCTTTTCTAACCAGATCTGTCCCCTCTTGTCCCCTTACTCTAAAGCTAACCTCTGTGGTTCTACAGATTGTAGCTTGGTTATTGCTGACTTAGTAGATAATATCCACATATAAGCAAATACATATCATATTTGTATTTCTGGGTCTAGGATACCTAATTTGGGACAATTTTTCTAGTTCTGTTCATTTACCTGTGAACTTTATGATTTTACTGTTTTGTAATGGCTAAGTAATAATGATCCATGGTGTAAATGTACCACATTTTCTTTATCCATTCTTGTGCTGAGGGGCATGAAGGTTGTTTCCTGGCTATTATAAATAGAGCGTCAGTGGACATGGTCTGGCAGGTGAAGGACAAAACATCCCTTGGGTATACGCCCAAGTGTGGCGGTAGAGCTGGATATTGAGGTAGACCGATTCTCATCTTCCTGATTTCCATAGTGGTTGTACAAGTTTGCAGTCCCACCAACAAATGGATGGGCGTACCCTTTCTTCTACATCCTCGACAGCATGTGCTATCACTTGTTTTATTGATCTTAGCTATTCTGACAGAGATAAGATAAAAATCTCAAAGCAGTTTTGATTTTCCTGGCGGTAAGGATGTTGGACATTTGCTTCTCAGCCCTGAGTTTCCTCTTTTGGGAATTCTCTTTAGATCTATACACCATCCTTAACTGGGCTATTTGTTTTGTTGATACCCAGCTTTCTGAGTTCTTTAGGTACTTTTGGATATTAGGCCTCTACGAAATGTGTAGCTGGCAAAAATATTTTCCTGTTCTGTAGGCTGCTGCTTTATCTGTCTGAATGACTGTGTGCTTTGCATTACAGAAGCTTTTCAGTTTCGTGAGGTCTCATCTATTAATTTTCCATCTTAGTACCTGTGCTAACAGTGTTCTGTTCAGAAGTCTTTTCTTGTGCCAGTGAGTTCAAGTCCATCCCCACTTTCTTTCCCGTCTATCAGGTTCAGCGTATCTGGTTTGATGTTGAGGTCTTTGGAGGTCTGGCTGGCAAAGTTTCCCCAGGTGTGGGCAGAGATTGGAGGTACGGAACTGACAAAACATCGACCCCCCTATATTTGTAGAACTTAAACCGGGAGCAGATCCAGTAAGAGTCCACCAATACCCCATGTCCACCAATCACTCCACATATCCGAAAACTGTTGGCCTTGGGAGTCCTTAGGCCATGTCAATCAGCCTGGAATACCCTATTGTTGCCTGTGAAAAAGCCAAAGTCAAATGATTACCGTCCTGTTCAGGACCTGCGGGAAGTTAACTGCAGAGTGATGAACATAAACCCTGTGGTGCTTGATTCTTATACCCTATTAAGCTCTCTACCTCCAAATTGGAAATGGTATTGTGTCCTGGACCTAAAAGATACTTCTTCAGCTTACCCCTTGTCGGCTCCTTGTCATCAGGTCCAGGTGAGAGGAGAGAGATCCCATACCAGCCGGTTCTCTCCAGGGCTGAGAGGGATGGTGAGTGTCAAAGGCCCAAAGAAACACACCTGGCCGGGAGTCTTGTTAAAGCTGAAACTCAACTTTAATGTAACAACCTCTTGTTTACATAAACTTGGAGCATAGGGAGGAGGGGTTTTGGAGGGGTGAGACGGCAAAGCTCTACATCAGCAACAGCTGAGCAGAGGCAGGGCCAAACAGGTCCTGTTGAGTCACTCCAGTACGGAAGTGACTAAGACAGTTCTCAAACTTGAGCCAGACTCAGGTTTGTCCACAAGGCCCAAACCAGGGCCGAAATGAGGCCCAACAGCCCCTGACCACCAAAAGCCAGAAGTACTTTGCCTTGAATGGCACAATCCTAAAAGAAGCTTTAATGGACAATTCATGTGGATCCATCTGCCTCAAGGCTACAAAAATTCACCCACTATATTTGAAGAAGCTTTACAAGAAGATCTGGGTGAGTACAGGGTCAATAACCCAGATATAACTCTTGAGAAGTACATAGATGACCCTCTGATTGCAGCAGAAACCAAAGAGGGCTGCAGGAAAGGGACCCAGAATCTCCTACAGGCTCTGGGGGACATGGGATATCGGGCATCTGCCAACGAGGCACAGCTCTGTAAGAATGAGGTTACCTATCTTGGTTATATCCTGAAGAAGGGCCAATGGTGGCTTTCCATGGCAAGAAAAGAAACTGTTCTCAACATCCCTCCCCCCCAACCTGGGGCCTTCCCCCGGCCCCAGAGCCCACAGCAGGTAAGAGAGTTCTTGGGGTCCACAGGCTTTTGCAGACTATGGATTCCAGGTTTCGCTGAAATAGCCAAACCTTTATATGAAGCCACCAGAGAAACCAAAGCCTTTGTTTGGACTCAGGATCATCAAAGGGCTTTTGAGAAAATAAAGCGGGCCCTGCTGTCAGCTCCTACTTTGGGGCTACCAGATATATCACCGAGCCATTTCGCTTATATGTAGATAAACGGAAAGGAAAGCCAAAGGGGTCCTGACTCAAACTTTGGGGCCGTGGAAATGCCCTGTGGCTTACCTGTCAAAGAAATTGGACCCAGTGGCAGCAGGATGGCCACCTTGCCAGCGTATTATTGCAGCCTCAGTGTTACTAGTCAATGATGCAGATAAACTGACATTGGGACTAAATTTAGCCATGACTACCCACCATGCAATCGATGAAGAAACTCAAACAGCCGCCCGACCGATGGCTCAGTAATGCCTGAATGACTCGTTATCAGACTTTACTAATTAACGCTGGCTGAGTTACTTTCCAGCCACATATTTCCTTGAATCCCACAAGACTTCTCCCCACCCCTGATCTGGATCATCCACTCCACCAACGCAGTGAAATCCTAGCCCAAGTACACAGCACTCGGCCTGATTGGAAGGACTCCCCTCTGCCAGTGGGCAGAGTGGACTTGGTTCACAGACGGAAGCAGTTTCATCCCAGAGGGTCAGAGGAGAGCGGGAGCAGTGGTGACCATGGAAACAGAGGTAATTTGTGCTCTGTCTCCCCCCCCCCCCCAAGTACGTCAGCTCAAAGGGCTGAACAGATAACGATGTCCCAGGCCCTTATCATGGGGAAAGGGCTGGCTGTCAACATCCACAGGGATAGCCGATATACGTTTGCAACTGCTCACATGCATAGAGCCATATACCAGGAGAGGGGGCTTCTAACTGCAGAAGGAAAAAATATCAAAAACAAGGATGAGATCCTACAATTACTTGAAGCCCTCTGGCTGCCAAAGAGAGTGGCGATCATACACTGTCCAGGCCATCAGAAGGAGGCAACTGCGGTGGCCAGAGGTAACAACTTAGTTGACAAAGCTGCCAAGGAGAAGAAACAGCTGCCTCCATGTTGGCTGTGACCCTACCAGAGCTGCAAAACCCCAACCTGCTAGAACACTCAGTCTATATGGAGGAAGAGCTCAAATGGGCCAAAAATTAGCCCATGAGTTGGTGTTCAGAGGGCTGGTGGCAGGCAGCTGAAGGTAAGCTAATATCACCCACCTCCATGGTGAGATCTATCCTCAGGAAAATCCACCGTCACTCACATGGGAGTGAGAGGATGACTGATGCAGTGAGACAATCAAAGGTGACAAAGAGATATGCAGGATATTATCCAGAACATAGTGTTAATTTGCAAAGCTTGCCAATTAACCAACACCCACAACACTGCCCGACATCCAGGCTCTCGACTTCAAGGTAAGAGACCAGAGCCTACTTGGGAAGTTGACTTTACAGAGATCAAGCCAGGGAAATATGGCTACAAGTACCTACTAGTGTTTGTGGACACCTTCTCCAGATAGACAGAAGCATTCCCAACAAAGACAAACTGCAAAGGTAGTGGCTAAGAAGTTTCTGGAGCATATTCTGCCCAGGTATGGATCCCCTCATATGATAGGATCAGACCATGGACCAGCACTTGTGTCCAAGGCAAGCCAGGATGTAGTGAGATTTACTGGGGAAGACTGGACATTACATTGTGCATATAGACCCCAAAGTTGAAGACAAGTAGAAAGAATGAACCGGACTTTAAAAGAGACCTTGACCAAATTAGCCTTTGAAACTGGCAGAGACCGGGTTGCTCTTCTTTCCTTTGCCTTGTACTGGCTGAGGAACTCTCCTTACCAGATGGGATTAACCCCTTTGAAATTATGTATGGTGTCCCCCCCCCACACACACCTATTATTCCTAACCTTCAGTTGGCGCCTCTTGTAGAACTAGAAGATGCTGAATTAATGACTGAGGTCAGAGCAACCCAGTGGGTTCAGGAGCAGGTTTGAGCTAAACTGCTTGCCATCTATAAAGCAGGCCTGGTTCCAGAACCACACCAGTTTCGACTTGGAGACTGGGTCTATGTGAAGAGATTTCACCGGGACGTGCTAGAACCCAGGTGAAAGGGACGTCTTGCTGACCACATCAACTGCTGTCAAAGTGGATGGGATCCTGCCACCTGAATACACTGCACTCATGTGAATCCAGCCAATCCCCTCTCCCCAGAGGAGGACTGCCAAACTTCATTGCAGCTGAAGTAGAGAGTTCAAAAGGGCACCAATCCCTTCAAGTTAAAATTAACCTGGTTTTAGGCTTGCTCCTTTTGCTAACTGTGTGAACTGCTGATTCCAGCCCTTTGACCTGACCTGGACAATCGAGAATCCTGAGACTGGTTATCAAGATCGCATCCAACTGGCCCATACCAAGAGGCCACAAGGAACTATGGTTTCCAGATTTGACCTTTGATCTGTGTAGGCTGGCTAATAACTATGGCCTGACACTAGAGAGACCTTATGAGATTCACACCCCAGGTGTAGGTGGAAGACTTTTTATATATGTCCTGGGGGAAAGAGAACGGTTGCATGTGTGTGTGTGTGGGGGGGTGGGCAGAACAATTCTATTGCACCTCTTGGGTGCAATATCAGTGAAACATCAGTCACGGGGAAATGGGTTATGGAAGGTATCAAAGAAAGACCTTATCATGGTCGCCCATGAAGTTTAATTAAGTTCACCAACAAAAAGAGGCAAGCAAAAGAATGGGAAGGTGGAAAATCGTGGGGTCTCTGACTTCACATTATGGGGGAGGGTGAACAACCCTAGACTCCTTTTCACAGTCAGACTCTTAGTAAAACCAACTGTGAACCCCCTGCCAATAGCTGTAGGACCCAATCAGGTTCTGGCTATCTGGCAATCTCTCAGATGTTGTTCTCCTAGTCAACCCCCCACAGAGATCTTCAGCCCCAGAACTTTTCTTGAATCACACAGAGCCAGTAGACCCCCTCTGGACAATGATGCTAAAGACCTTCCAAATCTGAATGTCCCTCAGCCAGAGGTAACAACCTCTTGTTGGTTATGTTATAATGCTAGACCCCCTTTTTATGAAGGCATTAGATTAATATCCCAGTATGATGAGACTGAGAAAGACACTGCCTGTAGAGGTCCCAGGAAGGCCCTGCCTTAACTCTCAGACCACATCAGGGCAAAGTACATGCCTGGGAAAAGTTCCCCCACCACACCAACATCTCTGTAATAGAACAATACCTGCTGTCCATTCCAAATGGGTTATCTTCCCTACCTGCCACCTCCGAACAAGCTTGGTGGACTTACTCGAAGGGGCTGACCCCATGTGTACACACGGAGGTCCTTAATTCCTCTACCAGAAAGGAGTTTTGCATTCTGGTCCAGTTAGTGCTCCACATAGCCTATTATTCAGAAAAAGTGGTGCTAAAGAGCCTAGTAGCACATGTTGGGGGAGACCTCATGAAACAGAAAAGAGAACCTATCTCTCTGACCTTAGCTGTAATTCTAGGAGCAGGACTCACTGGAGCCGGTACTGAGATAGTTGTGTGATGTTACAGGAAAAAAACAATAGCTTAAAAGCAGACACAGATGAAGACATCCAACGCCTAGAAAAACCCATCTTGCACCTAGAGCACAATGTGGTGCTGCAAAATAGATGGAGGCGAGGCCTAGTACTCCTACATCAAGGAGGATTATGTGCTGCTTTATGTGAGGAATGTTATTTCTATGTCAGTCATTCTGGAGTCATTAGAGAGTCACTAGCAAAGGTTAGAAAAAACAGACAGACACCAAAGAGAACAAGAAAATTTCGAAAGTTGGTATCATTCACTGTTTGATTCTTCCCCCTGGCTATCCACCCTCATCTCCCCGATTACAGGACCCTTGGTTATCATTTTACTGTTGCTCACTTTAAGGCCATGCATAATTAACAAGCTTTTGCACTATATGAAGCAGAGACTGGGAACTATTCAGCTGATGGTAATGAGGTCCCAATATCAGCCAGCCAACAACGACAATTTAGACTTTTAGTGAGTCCAAGATTGACCCCTAAAGTCACTAGAGCGGGAAATGAAGAGGCTGGGCCGCCAGCCTCCACACTCTATCCACAAGCAAAGCTACCCCTCACCTCAGCACTCCCTCACCCCTCACAAAGTTTCCCCTCACCCCCTTGCTCCATAATGGCACTCCCTAATGAAAACCCCCTCCAAGGAATGGCAAATGCCAGCTTGAGAACAGATAAAAAGCAACAACTCTCAGCCCCCCATGTTGCCGAGGCTGGCACCCTTCTCTGACGGATGGCTAAGCACTCCCCAATGCAGGTGGCCCCTGTCCTTGGGAAAAGCAAAAAACAAACAAACAAACAAACAAGCAAA
>JANHMN010000024.1:21355024-21366645 GCA_030674055.1 Rhabdomys pumilio
CTGTCCTTGGGAAAAGCAAAAAACAAACAAACAAACAAACAAGCAAAAAAACCCCACACAACCGGGAGATAAGGGCCATACTTCAGGGCAATCAATCATTCCCAGACAGCGGTGACCAGTTTGTGACATTAGTCTCTGAGACTAATAAAGACCAACCGAGCTTCCCTCCCCAATTGTGCGACTCCGCCTGCCACCTAAACAAATGGTATTGTGTTTGAGAATGACTTCCCTTATCATTTTCCTTGTCATGTAACCCCAAAACCCCAGAATCTGCTTGTGTATAAATGTCCTGAGACCTTAGACGCCGGACCGCAATCCTGCCCTGTGCAGTGGGAACGGATTGCGATCTGAACCAGGTTTGCAGTTTTAATAGACTCTTTTTGTCTCCCTATATCCAGTTAGCAATTCTTTGAGCTCTTCTGGAGATCCCGAGATCTGGGCATACCAGATTTAGCGGAGAGGAGGGATAGGCAAAGATAATGCAGTTAGTCTACTGCTTCCCTGGCCTGAAAGCCTGTGAGTTCCCTGAGAGTACCTACTGGAGCTGGGGGCTGGGATAAAGCAATGAGTGAGGAGAGGGAAGTTAGGAGGGCAAGATCTGTATGATCCACTGAAGAGAGGGACAGTGGGGGAAGGGAGGCTTCAGCAGGAGGCCTGCTGCAGTCAGGGTGAGCCTAGGGGATTGGCTTTGGAAGAGCAGAGGGAGAAGAGCTGTAGTTAGCCAGCCTGATTCCTTGGCTGGAGTCCTTATTTGGTACTTTTAAAGCACACTTTCATGAAGCTTAAAAGAATTTTAAAAATGTAACCCATTTTCATTATTGCATTACATTATTGCTTTGAACTCTCCCATCTACAGGTTAAATTTCCACCTGAGATATACTATAAAATTTTTACTCACAGACATATTGAGGACCTGTGCGCTAACAGCCCTAGAGATTACACAAAGCTTGCCGCAAGATGCACATCTCATAACAAAGACGATGCCCCTCAGGTCCAGGACAACAGTGGCTGGTATCGCCGCGTAGAGAACAATGGCTGGAGGCCTGTTTCCTACAGAGTAAGAAGATGGAAATAGCACTCATCTTTAGTTTATATATTTAGAAGTTCATCTTGTGTTCGAAAATTAATCTTGAATTTTAAAAATAGTAATTGTAATTTAATTGGAAAAAATGGCTTAACTTAGCTATTCTGGGGTTGTTCATTTAAGGATAACAATTTATCTTTTTATTTATTTAAATTAATTGTGTGTGTGTGTGTGTGTGTGTGTGTGTGTGTGTGTGTAAATGATGTGTGTGCAAGCATGGGCAGCTATGTGTTCCAGTGTTCATGTGGAGGTCAGAACCACTTGTGGGAGTTGATTCTCTCCTTCCACTATGGGTTCCTGAGCTCATCCCTGTCACCAGGTCTCAGTGGTATTTTTATACAATGAGCCATCTTGCTGCCTTTCTTATCTTTTATCTTTGATCAGTGATAGGTTATTTCTCCGATGCAGGTGAAATGAGCCAATTTAACACAGATTACGTTATATTAAAGACAGGTTTATTGGGAAGCTGTTCTTGGGTGGGCCAGTTCACTGGCCCCTAGGACCAAGGTCAGGGAACTCACCATGTAGAAAAAGAGTGAGTAAGGGTGGGAGGGGGGAGGCCGGGCAGTAGTGACACACGCCTTTGATCCCAGCACTTGGGAGGCAGAGGCAGGCAGATTTCTGAGTTCGAGGCCAGCCTGGTCTACAGAGTGAGTTCCAGGACAGCCAGGGCTATACAGAGAACAGAGCAATCCTGTCTTGAAAAACCAAAAAAAAAAAAAAAAAGTGTGGGAGGGGGGCATATGTGCAGTAAGAGAAGAAAAGGGAAGAAAAGGAGAGGAGGAAAAGGAGGAAGAGGAAGAGGAGGAGGAAGAAGAGAAGAGAAAGCAAGAGAGGAGAGTGAGGGAGAAAGAGCAGAGAGAGAAAGAGACAGACAGACAGAGAGAGAGAGAGAGAGAGAGAGAGAGAGAGAGAGAGAGAGAGAGAACAGAGAGACTGACCAAAATGTCTGGATTATATAGGGAGGAGCCTCTGGGGGAAGGGCAGCCCAGCACCTGGGCTAGAAAGTTCAGGGTTGGGGCAGGGTATGCCAGGTAGAGTCTGAGGGCTGCTGGGAGAACCTGGAAGCCAGGTCTGTTTTGGTTTCTAAAATATGCACCTCAAACTAGGCCATGTTCATTTACTCTCTGCTAACCACATACTGAAAACACAGCTTATAGAATGCTGTGTACTTATATACCAAATGCTTCAGTGTTTCAGATGTTTAACATGACCAAGGTGGGAATACACTCACGTAGTACTTTGTCACACGTCTGTCACACGTTAGCCTAGTTCCAGATGCCAAGAACAGTGGCAAGAAGACACACAGCTCCTTCCCTCACAGAGCATGCCTGTACCTAGAGACAGTCAAGTAGGCAGGAGGCTTTAGTAGTGCAGTGTGGTAAGTGATTAAACAGGGCAAAGTATTGGGAAACAGCAAATACTGCCTAGTACTTGTATTGTGGGGAGAGTGGGTAAATTGGGACTGGGAAAACAAACAATTAGCTAGGAGGACATAGTACAGGCACTTCTCCTGGTCTGGGTGGATATAATCCTTGAGGATTAGAGTCCTAAAAAGCCAGCAGTACTAGGAGGGATGAGGTATGTTCAGGTGAGATGAGACAGACATGCTGAGGGTAGGTTTACTGTCCATTCATTCATCAAGAACTGAGGGAATACTTGGGAACACAAGGAGTTTGTCCATGTTGCTGTAACCTGTGATTTGGAATGACCTTGAAAAGGTCTGTCTCCTCTTCTGTTCCTTCCTCTTCTGCACATTCCTGTCAACACATCAAAGTTCTTGTCTAGAGAGAGTCAGTGTTAATCAGTATTTAAATTCTGTATATTCTCACCTTCACTCTGCCACAGTTTTGGATGCCATTTGAAAACGAAGAGTTGGGCAGCACAAAGCAGAGTGAATTTCATTTCTCTAAACTGAAGAGAAAGCAAGATCTGGAGAAAAAAAGAAAAATTAAAAAAATTGAGTGGATGAGGCAAATGTAAGTTGATGACTCAGTCTTATTAAATAAATATATGGTATTTTTGAGGAAAAACAAACAGAATGGAGTAAGGCTTGCAGAGCAATTGTAACCAGGACGTTGTGACTGGAATAAAAGCACAGGTGACTGGGGTCCAGACCACAGAACTGAGAAATAGACCCACACATACACTGTGAGCCAATTTTTTACAAAATGAAGTGCATGGTTTATTTTCTGTGATAACGTGGTCAGGGCACAGCAACCGAGAAGAGAAAGGATTTATTTTAGCTTGGAGGTTATATAATCTATCACTAAGGAATATCATGGCCAGAAACCAAGCATCACTTGGAGTAGAAACCATGGAAGAATGCTGCATGCTGGCTCATCCTTAGTTCAGGACCACCTGCCCAGAAAGTGGAGTGGAACAGGACTCTCTGGGTCTTCCAACATCAATTAACAATCAATAGAGATATCCATAGGCCAATCTGCTTTAGACAACTGCACGTGATTAGGACAGTGACTAAGGGAATGCATTTAGAAAAGATACTCTCTCTCTCTCTCTCTCTCTCTCTCTCTCTCTCTCTCTCTCTATATATATATATATATATATATATATATTTTATATATATATATAAATATATATATAATATACACACACACATATATATATACACACATACACACACACACACACACACACACACACACACATATATATATATATATATATATATATATATATATATATATATTGGTTTTTTGAGACAGGGTTTCTCTGAGTAGCCCTGCTGTCCTGAAACTCACTCTGTAGACCAGGCTGGCCTCGAACTCAGAAATCCGCCTACCTCTGCCTCCCAAGTGCTGGGATTAAAGGTGTACGCACCACCGCCCGGCCGATACTCTATATTTTTGATTGGGAAATCAGTTTGCTTACATTCAATATTATTACTGGTAAGAATTTTCTCCTGACTTTTGTTGTTTCCCCGTTGTTATATGGCCATTGTTTATTTTGATGGTTTGGAGGCTTTTCGGTAATCGGTGAGTTGTACTTTTTCTTTCAAAGACTGGTGAGAGTTCTGTTTTTTTTTTTTTTTTTTTCAGGTCCCTGGCATTTATTGCAGTTTCACAGGAGATGCAGGTCTTCGCTGAGCTTTTCTTGTAGGTCAGGTCTAGTGCTGAGGTGGTGAGTTCCCTCAGCTCTTGCTTCTCTCAGCAAGACTTTGTCTCACAGAACTCTGTTCATACTGTCCTTCACCTCATGGCAGTCCTCAAATGCTTGACTTACAGGCATGAGCTATGTATCACACATAGCTTTATGTGTGTCAGATTCTATCAGGGCCCTTGGGCCTCTGTATCTACATGGCCACATCTTTCCCCGGGTTGGAGACATTTGATTAACAAGGTTTTGTGTCTTTCTGTCTTCTTACAGCAATTCAAAATGTTATACCACTGCCATGTCTATCATAGTTTTTCTTCATCCCCACTCCATGTCTAAGATATTACAAAAGATCCATCTTTATGTTTATATTTTTTCCTGGTTTAATGTGACAGTGAAGCTGTCAATGGCATATTTAATTCAAATTAGTGAATACCTCACTTGGAAGATTATTTTTTCATGATCTATATCTGCTAAAAGTTTCATTTATAAATTTCCCTAGTTTCATTGAATTTTTTGTATGTAATTCTCCTATATCTCCCTGAGTTTCCTTAGATTTGTTAAAACAAATCCTTAGATTTGTTAATAGGCATTTCATTAGTTTTTGTTTTTTTTTTCAAAGTCTGTGGTTAGAGTTCTGTCTACTTGGAAGCTTCATGTTACTTTTTCTCTATACTTCTGTGTCTACACTTGGTGGATCAGTTGGGTTGTTTATAAACTGGCTCCTGGAGTTAAAAAGCCATCTCCCTGAACTTGTCTCTTTGAATGTTGGCCTGGCAAAGGACACTGGCTTTGTTCCCAGTTGGCCATAGACATAAACTCCAGCAGTGGAGTTGAAGGAGTCCATTTCCCTCTGCGTGTCATAGTGGGTGGCAGCATGGAACCATTTAAATGACTATGTTTGTAGACTAGGTTCCCAGCACACTGACTGCTGTGGGTGTCAGGAATGAGGAGCACAGTGGGGTTATATTTCCTCAGGCACTGAGGGAGCAAAGCATCATTCATGTCCTTTCACTCCAGACAAAGGCCTTCTCTAGGCATCTCTTGTAGCTTAGCCTAGTAACCAAAGTCTGGTGCTGCTGAAACATTTGTCCTCTCAGTGAAATCCTGTGTTCTGTGTTTTTAATAACGACTACTAATGTCTCCCTCTTTGTGCTTGGAGGGAAGAATGATCTAAAAGTAGTGCTTAAAATAGTATCAGACAGACAGAAGGAGGGTGTGATGAGTCAGATTTGAATGCCATCTTCCCCCATTTTTACTCCTCTCATGATCTTGAACAATTTAACTCTTCCAAGTCTCACCTGTTTATATAAAGACAACAACAGCCAGCACAAATGGCTGACATTGAAAAGAAAAACAAGAAAATTATGCAGTGTATCCACACAAAGACGTGAATAAACAAACCTCCTCTCCCTTCCTACCTGCCATTAGCCTCCCGATCTTGTAGAAGTCACCCAAGTCCTCCTGGATTTATTCCCTCACCTATAAAATGAGAGAGCTAGCTTAGTCCCTGAGATCCTTCTACTCATAACTTGATGTAGATTTTCTCTGTATCCGAAACTTATGCCAGGTAAGTAAGTGAAGTCTTCCTGGCTAGTGATTAAATTGCCCCAGGGATATTCTATCATGTTGGTGTTAGTTTAGAAGTATATAGAACAAAAACTTAATTTATAATTTAAATATATAGTATAAGCCACAAGGCCACTTATCAATTGTATCTACCTCTAATAACTTATTGCAATAAATGTGTGTCACTTCTCTCCCTTGATTTAGGTACTACATGGGAAGCCTGGAGGCCAAGGCAACAGATCATGAGACTCTAGGTCTAATTCACAAAGCCACGAAAGGCCTGATCAAGAGTATTGAAGATGGTGGAGTGGATTCCGTGATGGAATGGGAAGTAGATGAAGTGTTGAATTGGACAAACACACTCAACTTTGATGAGTAAGTACAGAACAATTCTTAGGGGACAAAGCCTTGTATCTTTCTTTCTAAAATTTTCTTTTTGTAGGTTGAACCTTGAGGTTATAAACATAGCCTTCAAAAATAGTATTATTTGTCTCAAAAGAAAAGGAAAAGGTGGTTTTGAGAAAAAAAAAAAAAAAGAATACACTTCAGCAGTTATGTCTAGCTAATTCGACTTTGTTTTACTTTGGGACTTAGAAACAAGGCTAAGACCATACAATTAATAATATAAAGAATAGCTTCAATTTATATGCCCTAGTCATTTAGGTATTAAAAAACTGTGTCAATAACATAAATGGCCATTGAAAGGTATCATTAGAATTTTGTGCAGTGGAGATTAGGCTGTTCAATACAGACATAAAGTAAGTGCCAGTCAAAAGCTCAGCGGGGACCACTCCAAATGAGCAGCATGGTTAAGTAAGGAGTGTCAGCACGAGAGTGAGCCTTCACACCGGCTGGCAGGAGTGTGCGGTGGCTCAGTCACTTGGCAAAAAGGCTGGAGTTTTTCCAACGTTGGGATATAATCCAGCAACTCCACTCCAAAGTGGGTATAAAGAACAAAAATGAATGTCCACACAAAAACTCACCTGAATGCTCACAGAAACATTTTATAATGGGAAAAAAATTAAAAGCAACCCTGATGTCCTTCAGTTATTAGGCAAGTTAAATGCAGAATGTCCACATAACGTAGTAACTCAGCAGTGAAACATCAAAATACTGGTGTGTGCCATGATGTCAGTGAATGTGCTCTGGTGTTTTTGTTTGTTTTCCTTTTCTTTTGAGGGAGAGGTTGCAAAGCTGGAAGGCATGAGGGGATGGGGAGATGAGCGGGATTGGGGTGCATGATGTGAAACTCACAAATAATAAAAACTCGGGAAAAAAGAAGGAGATAAAAGGGGACAGGAAGAATCAAGGTGTCAGTCATTGACAGAACATCAGACAGAGACCAGAGGAAGACAAAGGGGAAACTTCCCATTATTCAGAGATGCCTTTGTCATTATACCCGTGGAGACACTGGTGTGGACAAACCTCTCTGCTGTAGTCTTTTCTGTTAGATTCTGTGTGTAGTGGGATGAAAATCTATACTTTGAAATGGTGAGAGTCAACTCCAATCAACTGGAGACCCACACTTTTTTCTTAGATGTTTCCAAATTATGTACTTCTTTCATTTCATCCCAATTAAGCATAACAAAGGCAAAGTTTTTAAATGGACCCTGACAAGAGGAACTTTAAGACACAAACTATCTGATGTAAGATCAAACCTTTCAGCAGCTTGGTCCTGTGGCTGGAATAAACAGCTGCTTCTGTTGGCTTTTATGGTCTCCAGGCTCCCTTACTGTTATCTTTGTTTATAGTTGGCTTAATGACACCTTGTGTGGGAGAAATTTGAATATGGCATTTCTCCCTACAGGAAAATTGGCAAGTCAGTAATTTCTTGGAAAGGCTTCAAAAGTCTGGATTTATACTTACAGATGAATTTGTTTTTAAAAAGACCCCATTGTTTTATTTTGAGACAAGGTCTTACTATGTCATCCTGGCTGCCCTGAACTCAGAGATGCCTGTCTCCAGAGTCCTGGAATCAATGAATTATGCCTAGAGGCTCCATTTTAATCTCTTGTAACTCCATGTCCTGAAGGTTGCCTTAGAAGCATGTAACCTACTAGGAGGTGGTAAAGCCATGAAAACCAAACACTGAGACCAGTGAAGATGTCACCATTAAGTATGTGTTAACTAGTTTATTACTTAGTAGTAAGTCAATTAATGCCAATGATATGTTGCAGGTACATTGCAAGTTGGAAAGAAACCGCAACAAGCAACTCCTCAGCTAACTTAAAGGGTAGGTGATTATTTTTTTGTGCATGAGTGTTTTGCCTTCATTTAAGTGTGCCACCATGCATGAAATGCCTGTGGAGGCCAAAAGAGGGCATTAAATCTCCTGGAACTGGAGTTACAGACAGTTATATGTACTGCCACAATGGTTGCTGCAAAGTGACACAGGTCCTCTGGAAGAGCATCGAGTGTTCTTAACCACTGAGCCATCCTTCCAGTTCGAAGCAGGTGAGTTTTAACAATACTTTATGGAAAATCTGTATGAGTTCAAATAATTCTCTCCTTACCTGCACATATGTCTGTAGCATTGACTTTGGGCTACACCACTTTGGCTCTCAGCAGGTTATGATTCCAGCTGCCTGCCTAGGGAATCTTTGGATCTGTGAATGAAAGACAGATGCACACACGCACTCTCGGACACACACACACACACACACACACACACACAAGCACACCAATTAATTTTAAAATGCCTTGGCTACCTCAAAGGCTGAGCACTCTTAAACCTTCTGCTGCTACCCCAGGTTCAATTGGGAAGCGGCCAGTGGCCACTTAACCTAATTCTTCCATGGTTCATTGGCTTTATCTCGTGCAGCTCCTATATCCATCCATATCCCACCGCTTCATGGTGATCTCCCCCTCCTGCTCCCTCCCTAGTCCCAGCCCACAAAACTCTAAGGGTCCCGCCATCTCCGTTTGCCCAACCATTAGCCACTGGCATCTTTACTGATCGATCAAAAACCAACTGGGACACACAGATTCCTGATTGAATCAAAACATTAGAACCGATCTCCAACATATGTCCAAGGAGCTAACCTTTTAGCATCAAGAGTTTTTGTGCACATACATGGGTATAAATGACTGTCGGGTCACATTTACCTTTATGTATAGGACTGTCATTTGAGAATAGGTTTTCTATGTTATTTAAGGCTGAATAACTTTTTCCCCCCTGTTTTGGCTTTTTGAGACAGTTTCTTTGTATATCCATGGCTGTCCTGAAACTCACTGTAGACCAAGCTGGCCTCAAACTCATGGAGATCCGTTTGCCTCTGACTCCCAGCTGGAATTAAAGTCATGTGATATTACCACCCAGCTGGACAACATTTTTTTTTTAAGTTGCATAGTTCATGGTCTTGTTAATGATCTCCAGTGGGCAAACTTGATTTGGCAAAATGGATGCCTCCAAATGTCAGAAATGTTTAAATTCAATGCCACTGTTGTCCTTCCAGTAATAACACACCGAAAACTATTATTATGCTGCAGAAATAACAATGATTCCAATATGTCTTAAGAGTTTCTATGCTGTGAAAAAACACTAGGACCAAAAACAACTTGGGAAGAAAAAGGCTCATTCACTTGCCTACAGGCCAATCTTTTTTTTGTTTTGTTTTGTTTTCAAGACAGGGTTTCACTGTGTAGTCCTGGCTATCCTGGAACTCACTCTGTAGACCAGGCTGGCCTCGAACTCAGAAACCCACCTGCCTCTGCCTTCCAAGTGCTGGGACTAAAGGCGTGCGCCACCACCGCCTGGCTGCCTACAGGCCAATCTTAAAGAGGCATTTCTCGAGTAGGAATCTTTCTTCCCATGTCTATGTTTGTGTCAAGGTGACAAAAAACAACCAGCACAACAACCAAAGCCTGTGATTACCCGTGACCAGAGTGTGACTTTGCTACCTCATCTGAGAAGCAGTCAGGCAGAGGTTATATTGTGGAGTCTGGGTTTGAGTTCTGGTTCTGCCGTTTACTAACTGTGTGAACGAGGGCAAGCTAAATAGTTCATCTCCTTCATTTGTAAAGCAAGAATAACAATAGTATACCTAACTCATGGGTTGTTGTGAGACATAAAGTGCTGGGCATTTAACAGCGCTTAGGAAATCGCCCAACACACATTACCCCATCAATAGGAGCTATCATTTTCTTTAGCTCGTTCACTTACTCTCAGCTCACTGCTACCACCCAGAACCACCACATGATTGCCTTCTGCAATGGCTTCCATGCTGATATTCCTCGAGACTATTCTACATACAACAGGTAACGTGAACTCTTAGCAATTACAAAGAAGAATGAACTGACTTGATTTTTCAAGCAAATGTACAAAACAGGTTCCATTATCTGCATTTTCTGAGAAAGATGCTGTGACTTGCTCAAGGTCGGTCTATGTTAGGATTTAACCTGAAGCAGGTTAAGATACCACAGCTGAAAACACTGCTGTATTTGGATGCCTTGAATATACATCTTTTCACACATGAACTCAGTTGACTAGCTATACTTACATGAACACATTCTGCTTTTTACTCATACTCTTCTCAGACCCATGACTATTCCTCAAACACACCAAGCGGTTTCTGCATTGGGGATTAACAGAGATTAACACTTATCTATTAGATTGGCTTAATCAGTATGATCGGAGTAGTCCAACAATGGCTGTCCGACAGTCTGAGGATCCAGTGGTTGAATATTCCATGGGGGCAGGGTACAACATAAGTTCTGAAAGCCTGGAGAGCTGCTCATCTTCAGGACATGTTAGAAACCTGAAGAAGCTGGTTCTGGTATCAGTGAAAGAATGTAGCAACAGTACAGATAAGCCTGCCATTAAAATGAAGGCAAGCAGGCAAAGCAAACTTTCCTTTTCTACCTTCTTTTATTTGGGATGCCATCAAAAAGGTGCCACCCACATTCACGTTGGGCCTTTCCACTTCAATTAATCAAGCAAATTCCTCCAGACTGAGTCAAGTTGAGAGCCAAGACTACCATCACAGTGGCCTTCTATAGAACAATTTCTGGTAACCCTCTTTATAATAAAGGGCTGGGAGGTCTAGCCTCGCTACAGTAATCCCAAAGACTACACACACAAGTGGTTCACTGGTAGATAAAAGAACAGAAATGGCAGATACAAAAAAGGAACCAACAAAAATTACTAAGGGTTATGGTAGAAGATATGTTCTTTCTATCACCTTTATAAGGCGAAAACCTTTATAAGGTGAAAATTATTTTAAATAATGAAGTAAGATGGCAGCACTAGAATACACGCTGCCCATTCAAGAGGCCAGAGAAAGCCAGGCACATATGAGGCAGGGGCAAGGCAGATCTCTAAGTTCAGCGCCAGCCTGATCAAGATGGTTAAGTTCCCAGGACAGCCAGAGTTACGTAACAGAGGCCCTGTGTCAAAACAAAACAAAACAACAGGGCATTCGTGCACAGGGGTGTGGGGGCATCCAGAGCAGATCCACAGAAGGAAATGGCCATAGTTAATTACAAAGCACTGTTTCCAAATAGTATGCACCATCACAGTTAATCCTCATACAACTAGGCAGCGCCTGTGTAGTGGGTAAGATCACTTGCTGTGCAAACTTGAAGCACTGTGTAAGAAATAAGAAAGGTGCTTATAATCTCAGCATTAGGGAGTAGACACACGTGGACCCCAGGAGCTCACTGGTCAGTCACCATAGCTCCTAATCAATGATTCAAAGGAAAAACTGCTAGAGAAGCTCACCTTTCATCATCCTCTGGCCTTTGTGGGGGCACACACACACATACACACACACACACACACACACACACACACACACACACACACCTTTCATCATCCTCTGGCCTTTGTGGGGGCACACACACACACACACACACA